>VDFB02379711.1:238467931-239142306 GCA_007258455.2 Sequoia sempervirens
ATAAAAAAATAATAATCCACCACCTTTTCCCTGACCACACTAAGCACAAGCAATGAATGAAAGAATATAGACTAGCGTAGACAACAATAGTGAACAATTCCCTATGCAAAACAACATGAACCACATAACGTTAACTATTTTATTGCATTGCAACCATTGCCACAAAATGAATTCCATACATATATATATATACATATATATATACATGTATATATGTGTGTATATGTGGATATAACTTAGAATATGGGTATGTGCATGATCATCAGGGAAAAAATAGGCCCTTAAGTGGCGAAAAATTCAAAAAAATTAGACTTAGGGAACTTGACATAAAAATTTGAAGAATTTATCTATATTATTTCAAAAATATGTAAGAAAAGAATTTGTAGCAAATTGAATGTAGTTTCTAAACTACTAGGTTTATTTTAAAAAAAAAAAAAAAAATCTTATTTGGTGAAAAATTTGAAATTTCAATGTAGTAGTACTTAAATTTTAGGAAAAAAAAAGAAGTAGGTGTTTGGTCCTGACTAATCTCTAACCATGATAAAATGATAATATTTTTTAATAAGATTTTAGATATAAGAAAAATGACTCATGTCCCAATGTGTGATGGGATTTTTTTGTAATTTTTTTCCAAGTATATAATTAATTATGAATTTTTTATTAAAACTTTTTAAAAAATATAAAAACTTGTAAGTTTGACCACCTTTAACTTGGTCAAAACTTCATGAAATTCAATTTTTATTTTTTTAATCCTATAGTATGTGAAGCATAGAATGTGATGCATGTTTTGGATTCAAAAAATGTGATAGTGTTTGAAAGCTATAGGTGTTTTTCAATCAGCCTATCAATTAGGACTTTAGTCAGAATTCAAATAGAAAATGACTAACAATTAATTATTAAATTCAAAGTAAAGCATAATTTATATCAAAGTGGAAAACTAAGAATCTCCTTTAAAAAACCTTTTTGTTTCATCAATTTTCGGTTAAAAAAAGTCATCAGCGACATACCCTACACATACCCATCATATCACCACATTTTGGCCCATGATCCTCACACATACCCATATATAAATCTATATTTATATATATATGTATATATATATGTGTATATACATATATATTTATATATATGTATATATATGTATGTGTATGTGTATACATATATGTATATATATCTATGTATATATGTATATATATATATATGTATATATGTGTATGTATGTATATATATGCACATATATATCTATATATGTATGTATATATATATATATATGTACATGTATATGTATACTTAATTTCCATAACATTGACTATTTTGATGCGTTGCAAGCATTGATGGTATATGGAGGCCATAAATGAAACAATATACCCTAAGTTGGACATCAAAAACATGAATTGCATAACATTAACTATTTTGTTCCATTGCAGTATATATATATATATATGAAGTTAGATGCACATATAGACACATTGTTCATTGTACAAAGCTACAAAAAATGCAAAGTAACAAACCAATTGAACAATGTAACCCAAGCCATGCAACAACAATCTACAAAATCTTCATTATCTTTAAAATTTCATTATGTTATAGAAATAAGCAAAAAATGGGATCAATTGAAAGCATCCCACAAAAAATCACAATACAAACAAGAGTTATGCTCGAAAAATGGTTTTTCCAATATGCACCTCTTCCTGCTTGCTTTCTCTGCTCTCCATTCTTTCTCAACCTCTTACAAAAAATGGGCACAAAATTATCACAAAACACACTTTTCCAGTGCTTTTGTAACACCAGTACAACCAAAGTATACAACAATTAATATTGATGCAAACCAATGTTCAATTTCAGTAGCCTTGTATATCCACACAGTGGGGAAAATGTCCCATTGGTCCCAAGGAAGCCAAAAACTACCCCTACAACCTTCCCATGCCCACTGGAAACCTCTAGAACCAAGATATTGACAGAAATTCCAGCCAAAGTTATAACCTATTTTCCACCTTCCCCCAACCACCAGGAGCCTCAGACCTGGGGAGGGTCAAAGGCTTAACCATAAATCAAATAATATTGGTGTGAAAAAACTATATATTCTTATCTCAAAAGATCCTTCTCAAAAAGGTAACAATATATTGTATAACAACACAACCTGTATAACATTAACTATTTCATTGTGTTGCAACCATCACCAAAGAAACATACCTTTCAATAGTGACCCGCATGAAAAATGTACACAACATAGAAAGCTTGCAGTAACAAATCAATTCAAAACCTTCACCAAAAAGCATGAACCATACGTGAATCAATCTTGGTTTCAATAGTAACCCAGATGGAAAAATTCACCAAGAACATACCAAACTAACTATTCTATAGCCATTGACACAAAAAAAAAGAAGCCAAAAATGAAAATCCAACACAACAAACAAACAATGTTCCCTCCCAACCATTGTGGGTACACAGAGAACACAAATGAACAAAGGCCTTTGGAAAACATGAATTGTCCTCACAAAACTCTAGAAACAGTTTTCCCAATATGCACCTCCACCCACAACTCTACACACTTGGTTTAAATGCAGTTGTCCTTGCTTTGTAGAACCAATACACAACCTAGGTAATGTCACTATGAATAGGAGTGATGGGAAATGTTTAATCGTTGTGGAGAGATATGTATGTATGTCATAGCACATGCAAAAAACATTAATTCCATAGGATATTCATAATTGTTTTCATCTAGATTACCCTCTATTGTTCATCAATAGCATCTTATTGGAAACAAAACAATATAGCTGCAACTATAGACCAACAATCGACAATGCCTTATGGACAAAATCACATATTCTATATCATCCACTATTAGATTTTGAATCAAATTTGGAAGGATATTGTGAGAGCTAAAGACATAAAATAGTTTATGGTATTCTCCTAACTTCCAAGATCTTTTTAGCACATTGAATGTGGGAAGCAATGTTTCTTATTATGCTTAATATGAAGCCTATTATTGCAAAAAATCCCCTTAAAGACAAAAGAAATAATAGCTATCCTAGCAAAGAAATAAACAAGGGGACAAGTTTATATGAATGTTTTCTACATCTTACTTTGGACACATACATATGTGCATAGAGGAAAATAACCATAGATGTATATGTATATGCAGATATATACATGCATAGAACCATGTCCACAAGTATATTTAGATTATGGTGATATATTTTGTTACCTAATAAAGTTGTAGACTTCGAATCCATTGATATGATGGAATATAATTATGTTTGAGACACCAACAAAAAATGAAATCCTTTAAAAGTAGCCCACAAAAAATCACAATGCCAACAAAAGTTGCATAATGTTAACAATTTTATTTTATGCCAAACATAGCCATAAACAGAAACCAACAAAGATTCATAGTAACAAATCGAGGCAAATTTATACCCATTTCTCAACTAAACCTTGTGGAAAAAGGGTCAATTTGTTCCACCTACTTGTGGGAATGTATGTAATTGATGGTGGATGGAAAGAACATTGATATATACTAATACATAACTTTGTTTTTGTTCAGACATCTGTGGAATCATAAGATTTGTTTTCCACTATTCTATAGTTATGTTTTCTACATCTACTATTGTATATCTCAATTTTCTTTGATAGTCAAAATGAAATAAATTACCATGATAGTTAATAATGGCTTCTAGATAGAAACATAAACTCTATAATATTAACTATTTTATTATGAATTGCAAATGAGGGACTAAAGCTAGAGTTACCGAACAACAGTTAGATTGCGTTATGGAAAATAACATAGCTTACTTTAATATATTGCAACCATTTCCATAGAATGGAAGCCATAAACGAGATAATATTAAATTTCCCTATGTGTAGATTTGTATGTATGTCAAAGTGGATGTCAACAATGTACATACGTGCTCTTTCCAATGTTTATTATTTTCTGAAAATATTTATTTTTCTAAAAGTTGAAAGGGCATAGTTCAAATGATATAATTTATATTAACTATTATATACAACATTGAATCCTTTTCCCTAATTATTTATTTTCCTTTGTATTCTTGGTATGTCCAGGGGAAAAAAGTAGGGATTTTAAAATTGAAACATTAAACTTGGAATAACAAATTGCATGTTAAGTAATATTTGAATCATTCAAGCCCTTATTTTTATTAATCCTTTCTTGTCATATTCTTAATTCCTATGCAAAAAAAATGAGTATCCATGTTGTGTTTTGAAGTCATAGACCTTGTAGTCATCCACTAGCATTGCAGCTCTCAGCTTTCAAAAGAGCAGACCCAGTAATGTCGATGGCCTCTAGCTCTACCAAGGCTAGCGAACAATCCTCAAGCACCAATCCTATAAGTTTGTTTCTTGTTTAGTTTTTTGTTGCTGCCAATGATATTGAAACTTTCTCAAGTGCTCCAAACAAACCAATTATATGCTTCAATTGAATTATCAATTGCTATGATATATGTTCTAACTCATTTATAACAGAACTCTTTTTCTTTGCTTTCTCTCAATTTGTTGGCCATTTGGGACTGACTTATGTGTTAGAGGCAGAAATGCCATAGCTTTGAGATGTGTCAATATTGATGTTTTCTTTTAGAGTTGAGTCATAGTCATGAATATCTCATTGCTGCCACTATGATGAGTTTAATTGCCTTGTAGGATACAAATGTGAATCCAATATTAACAGCACATGCCATACAATCTATAGATGTTGGAGATGTTGTCCCATCTCTAGTCCTCTAACTAATGTCTTTCCAAAAAATAGGAGGTGATCAAAGCCCGGTTGACCAATACAAATTCATCCTCTCTGATGGAACCCACATGTAGATAGGAACTTTTCCTACAAAATACAATGACCATTTCTTTATAGGGGCATTGAAAATAGGTTTTATTTTGTGTTTGACAAACTATTTGTGTAGAAAGCTATGGGAATCAAGGGTAGATATAGTTCTACCTTACTTCTACTTGTAGTTTTTGCTTCCTTGCTTGTGGGGAGCTCCTTTTAAAGTATTTAATGTTTGTTTCAAACCAGGGAAATTGTCATACTATCCCTAGATGTCAAAATGACAAATTGCCAACTAATTGGAAAACCTAAATATTTGTTTAGAGATCAAGAAGAACAAATAGTTGGTTGTGATTCTCCCTCCCCATACAAATGCACCTCAACATTCAAAATTAACACATCCCCAAGGCAACAAGATGCTCCTACGAATATCATCCCTATATAAATCCTAAGTGTTTACCAACCAAATGGATGATAGAAGGTCGGGTAACAACAAAGAGGGATATGCACCATTACAGTAGACAAGGGCGCAAGGGCCAGGTATTCATCTTTGATACTATTGATGATGAGGTAACGGAAATATGAATTACATTATTCAATGACATAGCACATTTACATTATGATAGGGTTGAGGTGGGCCATACTTGTTGTGTGTCATAGGGATCGGTGAGACAGGCAGACAAGAAATTTAATAAGTTAAACAACCAAATGGAAATCATTTTGGATCAAAACTCAATGTTAAAATGTTGTGATGATGAGACCTTTTGTCAGAGAAAGTATTTAAATTCATACCATTAAATGAAATTGAAAATTGCACAAATAACACTTTGATTGATGTTATTGGCACTATGGTGCATGTAGGAATGGTATTGACTATACAAAGAAAGGATTAGTCCCAAAAAAATTAGAGGACTATTAAACTTAATGATTTTTCATCCTTTTCAATTGATCTTAATTTGTGGGGCTCAAATTGGGAAGCAAAGGGTGATAAGTTGGAGAGGTTGTACACCCCTGCTTCAGCGCTCATCCTTGCTTTTAAAAATTTAAGTGTTGGGTACTTCAATGGAGTAGTTCTAAACACAACCACATGGACTCTTCTATATATAAATCCTGACATACCAGAAGCACATACCTTGATCCAACGAGGGAATGTTTACCTACCAACCATTGAGCTCCCCCAAATAGTGTCCTAAAAAGTTTCTTTGGGAAATGGCAGAGTCACTATTGCATATATATTGGATCACTACCTTTGCTTGCAAAAAAAATTGCAAGATACTCTAAAGGAAATAGTAAAATATATAAAAATTGATGCATTATGTTACACTATGTGTCCATTGTAGGTGAATGGCAGGCAATGCAAGAAAAAGTGTGAACAATCTGAGAAAATTAAATGTTTCTGCCTTAAATTATAGTCAACAATAGTTGACTATGACTTTCATTATTTATTGCAACTAAAGATGGAAGACCACACAGGTGAGCTTTGGGCAACTACTTTTGACAAGGCTGCAACGATCCGATTGCAAATGTGAGAAAAATAGCTTTCCATTTTGTAATATGATTCTACCATTGCAATGACTATTGAGTCTATTTTCAATGTTGTCACCTACTCCTCTTTTTTTTTCATTGTTCTAATTAAAACTTAGACTTATAATTCAGAAACAAGACTCAAAAAAATGATAGTAAAAGTTGCAAGGGTTAACTTTGAAGTTGAGTGCAAGTTGTTACTATCAGAATTGTCTGTTATTTCCCTTATCATGAAAGAGTCTCCAGAGATAGTTGTTGTGCTTCCTTGAACACCTAAACAACCATGCCTAATTGTGACTTTCCATATTTCTTATAGTTTATGTTAACTAGAAATTTACTTTGTTTTCTTCCCTTGCACTGCTTGTTACATCAAAAAGACCTTTCCTATTGACTGTTATTGCTTTGTTGTTGGTTTGACTGGTTATATATTAAGACAATGAAGTATAACATATATTCTTTAAGAAAAAAGATACAATCGTTTTCTTTTATATTATTCATGTTGCTTATAATTTTGTTCCATTTTAAGTGTATACTTATGATTTAATTTAATGTTGTTTATTTATATATAGTTTTTTTCCTTTTTAAGAGATGTATCAATATCTACAATTGTTCATATATCTACTTGTGGACATGGTTGTATGCATGTGTAGATTTACGTATGTATTTAGATAAATATACATGCATGAAATTCAAATCTCCCAGTGCAGACAACTTTCTGGTACAAATGTGCATAGATATATGTGTAATAGATATCTATGTGTATATACATGCACAATTCAAGATTTATAGGTGTTTGTGAGTTTTTTAAAATAGAATATTGTTCTCATCTTGTTTTCAATGTTCTAATTGGATAGAGTATCTTGACAGAGTTCTATGTAGATATTTTGGTCTATGGTCTATTTGTCTATGCAAGTTTCTATATCAGCTGTGGAATTTCTATGATGGGGGTTGGAGGTTATTTTGTGTTTTTAGCATTAGGTGATGGGTGCAAAAGCATTATTTTGCAACGGGTGATAGTTTTTTTTGTTTTCTTTGATCTCTATATTTAAACTTATACACAGAAATTTATTCCTGCTTCTTATCATGTAGCCTTCTATCTATTGATTAAGAGTTACCATCACATGTAACAAAATAATGGGTACCTATGTTTCAATTGATAGTTACAATTTTGTTGTTGGAGATCCACAAAATGCATTTATTAAAATTGATTTTCTCAACTGAAACATGTGGTACATGTTCTTCTATAAACTAATTACTTGGAACCATGAAAACTACACAAAAGGCGTACACCAATTAATGCTAGAAAATTCATGACTTGAACTGGGTTTTTTGTGATTACGTGTAGATTTGTATTTGTATTTTGCTAGATACTACAAGATACATATGAAAAATTAGAGTGCATTGTACATCAAACAAGCTACTCATCTCCAACAATACTATTCATTGGCATCATCATCAAAAGTTGCTCTTCTTTATGGTAGGTAAATTGCTTCTCCTTTCGTATTCATCTAGATATGCATATAGAATTTGCACCATGTCTAAATTCACTTCCTCATGATTTTTTATATGTGATATGTAATTTTCCTACTACATATATTTCACTTATTGTGAACCCTCAATCTGCTTTTTCATCAAACAAAGACCACAACTAACTGTTAGTTAGTTCAAAACTAGCAAACCTCAGATTCTGTATAAAATTCATTTGAACACAAGAATAATAGAAACAAAGCATGAAAGCAAACTAAACCAATAAAACATTATTAAAATGACAAAACCAATATCTTATAGGGGGATTGGTGCTATTTTGATGTGGAAAATAGCCCTCTCCCAACCCCTTTAGATAAGCTAAATGATAAAATGCTTTGGAGATGGAGTGAATTGGAAAAAATCAGTTCTCAATTGAAGAGAGTGACTTTGCATAAGCTTTGTAGATCAAATTGTGGAGGATTTGTTGAAGAATGAAGCTTTCATTTATAGATTTTCAAATTGGAAGAGATCTCAAAATAGAGCAATGTGGGATAATGATTTGACCAATTAGATGAAGCCACTTGTCACCTTGTGATAGGTTGAGGAATGAGCACATTTTGGCCAATGTGCCAAAGAGGGGGAGATTCAAATTTTAAAATGAGAGTTAAATGCTAAGTTTGACTTGTGCAAGAGACATGTAAGACCTCTTAAATGCTTTGTTGGATGTACATGTCAAATTGGTGGGAGATTCAAACTTGGAGAATATTCTCCCTTTATGCCAAGTTGAAAGTAAATAAAGATTTTGATAAATAAATTAAATGCAATTTCATGTGCAAGTGGAAAAATCTAGAGAATACAAGTGATTAGGATTATCATTTAATCATGGATTAGATTAATTAAGATGATGATAGATGTTTTTGACCCATTTGACTTAGATTCAGGGATTTAAATCAAATCAAAGGGAGATGAAAGGTGATAAATATTTAGTTAAATAAATATTTGATTTATTTAGCTAAGGGGGATAATGATAGGATCAAATTAAATAAAGTTAATTTATTTAATTTTAAATGGATGATCCTTAGAGATTAGATAAATTAAACTTGGTTTATTTAATTGATGGGTGAATATGAACTAATTAAATGCATGATGTCAATTTCACGTGTCTACATTTTTCCCCTCTTTGAAGCAATGTACTTGCTGCATTGGTTCAAAGAATAAACTTGCCACGATCAAAATTGAAAAAAATTCTGATTTTTTGGATGCCCCAATGGAAATAAGTACACTAGTAAATTGTCCCCTCGAGAGATTGAGCAAAAAGATTCGATTTGAGGGTCGATCTCGCGATAAAGAGGTTCAAGATGGATGGTTATGATGATGATGCCAATGAGATGATGATGTGATAATGCCTATATGATTATGTAATAGATGTTTTATGCAAATGTATGATTTATGAGATGCTTAGACTAACAAATCTATATTATGATGATGACTATGTATGTGAGATGATATGCCGAATGTTGATGGTTTGTGGATGCATGGATGTAGGATGGCATGATGGATGCATTGGTGATGTTATGTTAGCGCAGAGAGAAGAAAGAAGAAATGAGATGATGACAAGAGGATCCAACAAGTCCATGATCCGATGAGACTTTATTAGAGATGATGATGACATAGATGATGCTTTGGTTTATCAAGGATTGGGATTTTAAAAGGCTACTTACCTTATGTTTGATAACACACATAGGTGTGATGCATCAAGGTATAAAGAACCAGGATGGCGTTGCACCTAGTGAGATGGACTTTGACTTGACAAACATATAGGAGTATTCTTGTTCACACTTGACATACGAAACCTTGCTAGGATGTACCTAACAAAGCAAGTATTTCCAAGTTATTTTACAAGAACGTCCAACAAGCACAACAGACAAAAGATAATGATCGTTGCCCCATTCCTATCTCTTTAAATCCTTCGTTCGGATATCATCGAGAGGTCCTTAGAATGAGCGCAATAAGATAAATCAAAAAAAGAGATCAATTACGCAAACAAGCCAATGTTCTTCATACCTCTAGCCAAAGGGATTTGTTTTGATAGGATAAGAATCCAAAGTGATATCCAAAATGATGCCCATTGTTGGAATGATATATCCTAGGACATGCATTGTATAGGATGATGATGGGTTGATAAGTTGATTGATAGGTTGTTGATATAAGGTTGACTGACATGTTTGAAAATGATCAAGAGTTTGATTTGGTGTTTAAAAGTTTGTTGTTTCGAATTTGATTTTTGCATTTGGAGTTTGATTTTTGCTAACTATTGTGATTGTTTCTATTTCTGTTGCCAAAGGATGAAGGTGATGATTAGTTTATTATGGATGATTGATTATTGCGGGTGAAAGCAAGATGAGACAGATGGATTTTTTCAAATATTTGGATGTTTTTGATGTTTTTGAAATGTTTTGAGGCTGTTCTTAGTATTTTCAAGATGTTTTACAAATGTTTTGATTTTTGATTTTTTGTTCATGCTTTTTTGGGGTTTTCTGAGATTTTATGAATGTTTTTGGATTTTGCATTTTTTGAATGTTGTTGGATTTTGATGTTTTGGATGTTTTTCGGATTTTGATGTCTCGGGGGCTGAGCAAAGATGAGCCTTGCCTGCGTTTAAGCTCAAAGACAACGTAGTTCAGATTCTAAGGTTTTTGATATTTTTTTGATTTTTTGAGTGTTTTTGGATTTTGATATGATTTGAATGTTTTTGGATTTTCTTCATTTTTATTTTTTTTTTTGGATTTTTCGCATAATTTTGATGATTTCAATAAGGATGTGTGTGATGATATCAGTGCTCTATTTAGGGTTTTGCTGAAGACCAAGCTAAGGTTGAATGATCAAATCGATGGATTGATAATGATGATAACATTGTTGAGGATACAATGCAAGGATTTGATTGATCAGGATTTATGATGATAACATTGTTGAGGATGCAAAACAATGCAAGGATTGATTGATTAGGATTGATGATGATAAAATTGTTGAGGATGCACAACAATGCAAGGATAGTGTTAAGCAACTTAATGATTGGGAATGATATCTCGAGATGATGATGGGTTGATTGATTCGATTGATCAGGATTTTGAAGCTTGATTTGGAACAAAAAAAAATTGAATGATTTGATGTGACGTTTGAAGTGCAACTTAGATGCAACTAATATCGATTGTTTTGATTGATGTTCAATGTTCGATGAAGCTTGATAAGGAACATCTTCTTGTCAAAATATGCCATGGGCTAGCGATTTGGATATTTTCCCACAAGTGGTGGACCAATTTTATTTCATGTTTGCCAATGTTCAGATCACCACATAAGTTGGAGGATATAGATCAAGATTTATTCTCGAAGCAAGATGTACATATCTGCCACTAGTGTCTAGCAATGTATGGAATGCCATGGATGGATGCTCGAATAAGTGTATGGATGGATGGATATGGTAAGCACACAAAGGATTCCAAGGATTATCTTGCAATAAGATAAGGTGTTTGAATAGAGGAATGTTTCATTTGGATAGTGCCTCATGGCTCAAATAATGCTAGATAGGATAGGATCAATGACAATGACCCATGTCAAGATGTTTACCATAAGCAAGCGTAAAGTGTGCACCAAACTTTGTCAAGATCTTGGACTATGTATGTAGATGGATGAAAAATGGATTGGATAAATGGTTTATGGATGAATGGATTTATTATGGCTAAGATGGATGGAATGTTGGATTTATTATGGCTAATATGGATGGAATTTTGGATTTATTATGGATGTGATGGATGGAATGTTGGATTTATTATGGATGGGATGAGATGCTTTCACCTGAACTGGTGCACATAGATGCTCGATTCTAGAAATGACACCTGTTTGCTAGGTTTTCATCATAGTCTTTCCCAAAGCGCCACCGTAGTGGTTTTCACTAGAGGACGATTTTTATCTTTACTGTTTTCAATCCTTTTTCTGATTTTTTTTGGATTTTCAAATTTTTTTATTTTTTTTATTTTTCTAAACGATTTTAAGCTCATGTTGAATCATCTGGCGTGTCTATGTAGATTCTTCTGTCATTATGTGCCATCGATAGCCTGCTTGAAGAAGTTTTTTTGCTAAGATACGTGCACTTGAATACAAATTTTGAGATTCTTGATCTGCTTCGTTGATATGGGAGTTAATTTTATCTTTGTGCGCACATCGCGATAGAGTGCCTTCTGAATCCTTATGATGAAGGGTTGTTTCCAATACATGGTCAATTTGAGAATTGGATATCACACATGGAGGCATGTATGGAGTTTCTTTAGGGATAAGAAATGGATTGGTTGATAGTTTGGAACCTTTGACTCTCCAAACTTCAGAAGATGAGCAATGATGGGTGGATACGGAAGTGCGTGGAATTAGGACCAACTACTTGATACACTTTGTTCATCGCTTGAAAAGCTTGCTTTTTATTTTTTAGACATCCTTGATGGATACTTTTCCCTTTATGGGTATGTGCAGGACCATCATGGAAAAAACAGGCCCTTAAGTGGCAAAAATTCAGAAAAATCAGTGTTAGGAAACTTGACGTAAAAATTTGAATAAGTTATCTATATTATTTCAGAAATATGTAAGAATAGAATCTCTAGAAAATTCAATGTAGTTTCTAAACTACTAGGTTTATTTAAAAATAAATAAAATCTATTTAGTGAAAATTTGAAATTTCAATGCTTAAATTCAGGGAAAAAATAAGTAGGTGTTTGTCTGAAAGCACCCTAACCATAATAAAATGATAATATTTTATTATAATATTTTATATATAAGTAGAGGACTCATGTACAGATGTGATACATATTTTTTTGTAATTTTTTCCAAGTAAATAATTAATTATGATTTTTTTATTAGAACTTTTGAAAAATATAAAATGTATGTCTGACCACCTTAACTTGGTCAAAACTTCATGAAATTTATTTTTTCTTTTTTAATCCTATAGTATGTGAAGCATAGAATGTGACACATGTTTTGGATTCAAAAAATGTGATACCATTTTAAAGTTATAGATGTTTTTCAATCAGCCTATCGATTAGGACTTTAGTCATAATTCTAATAGAAAATGAATAATAATTATTTATTAAATTCAAATTAAAGCAGAATTCATATTGGTGGAAAGCTAAGAATCTCCTCTAAAAACCCTTTTCGTTTCATCAATTTTGGGTAAAAAAAAAGTCATCAGCCACATACCCTACAAATACCCATAATATTGCCACTTTTTGGCCCATCATGATCCTGCACATACCCTTATATTTTTCCCCATAGTTTCTTTGACTAATGGAGTTTGATAGGGATGATCTTTCTTTTTATTTTTGGGTATCCATTTGTATTTGATTTTTCCATTATGTTTCTCAGCTTCTTTTTCTTTGATTCAAATCTTTCTTTCGACGTTGTTCCCAATTCATGGATGGGGTGATGGGTGGATGAAGATTCATGACGTGGCTGGTTGGAGTATTGACGTCGGTTTCATCATAAGGATTTTTTGTGCTTCCTATGTTGATGTTTGCTTGAGACAAAGTTTCCCCCAGTATTGTGGAAGTATTACCTTCATGCTTTGATTCTGTTTGTTCTGAGAGCTCTTGTTTAGAATGCATTCTCTAATAAATGACCATTGCATATGATGTTATTTCGATTGGATGCTCTACTGACTCATGAATATCCTGTTCTATCTAACCTAATTCCTTGAGTGGATAATGTTGGATATCTTCATACATGATGTCTTTAGTCTGGATTTGAGATATATCTTATCTTGATGTTGACAACTCTATTTGACTGTACGAATCAATAACCTACTCTTTTTGTGTAACAATGTTAGGAATAAAGGGATCATGTTCTGAATGAAGATAATCTATGTCCATCCATAGAAATAATCTCATGGGTAGATGGAGGAGTATGTGAATCTTGCATATATAGGAGAGTGCCCATTACATCATTGTAGTATCTTGGGGATACAAATTCTTGATTTTGAATGATTTCAGAGTTGCTTTCAACATGCTTTGGATCAAGTTCTTGACATGGGTCAGTTTCAAAGGATGGATTGCTTACAAAGGGTTCTTGGATGTCATCATTAGGCATGGGGAATGGCTCAATATCCTCTTGATCTTTGAGTGGACTTGGATCAAGTGTCAAGTTGAGGATTCCTTCAGTATCTGTAACCATGAGGTCAAAGGGGGTCAACATGTCTTGGAAAGGACCACTTCTAGACTTTGGTGAAAGATGTTGATCATTCTTTGGAATGAATTCTTGAGATATGTCCTCTAACTCATAAGGTGATGTAGAGACATTTTCAACATGATCATAGGTCAACAAATCATGTATTATGTCAATAGGATCAAATAATCCTAACAATCCTTGAAATAGATCACTAAAAGGTGGCTCTTGATGTATGGTGAGTTGATCATCAGATGGGGTGGAAACATCTTCAAGGTGCTCATCGATGGAGAGATCTTGATCATTGTTTTCAACAATTGTGGTGGAGGGATTTCCAATGTCTTCAACCAAAGGGTCAAATGATGTTGACATTTCTTGAATTGGATCATTGTTGGTTGGTGGATTTTGATCATGATTGAAAAGTGACTCGACATATATTGATTTGATCTTTGGATGAGATAGAAACATCTTCAATGTGCTCTTTGATGGATAGATCTTGATCATTGCTTTCAGAAATTGTGGTGGGGAGATTGTCAATGCTATCACTAGTAGTTGAATGTTCATCGTTATCCCCAATAGTTATCATTTTTGTGTTGGTGCTTGTGTTTGTTGGGTAGCTTGAGAAACTTGTTACACTTGTTGAGCTTTTGTTGCTTGTTGTGTGGCTAGATATTGTTGGATGGCCTTTTGGTAGGCTTGGTGAGCTTTTAGTGCAATGTTATATTTTCTTGCTACATTTGGTTTCGGTGGTAGTGGTGGCAGATTTAGAATAGTGTTGGATGTAGTGATAGGTTGTTGAGATATGTTTGGAGTGATCATGAGGGTTTCAGATGTGATGGGATTGATTGAGGTGATATGAATGGTCAGAATGACCGAGGTGATAGGTCTTTGGGAGACCATATTTTGATTTTTCAGGATTGATGTTGTCATTTGATTAGATACAATCTGTTGGTGCGATGTCGATGGTATATTCAAAGGATTTGATGTGATGGCTTGATTGGTGTTTGGTGGATTGATTTGGATGGAGTGATTGGTGCTAGGTAAAGGGGGAAGCCCTAAATCAAGGAATGATGTTGATATGGGTAAGTGTGGTGGAGATGTCTCTTGGCGCAATGACTCAACTATTTTGTTAAGTGTAGCAATTTGATCTCGCCAAATTTGATCTTGATTTCAATCTTGACTCCCTTGATATAGTTGATTTGGTTTTTGTTCAAGTAAATTTGGGATGCATACTTGTGTTTTTTGAATGGGATCATGGACAAATTGATTTTGGACAATGTTCTGATTTGGGATGATGTTTAGATTTGGCATGATAGGTTGAAATTGAACATTGTTGATGTTGGGAATCACATTGCCTTGTTTTAGGTAACTACACAGAGTCATTAACATCTTGTTTGGACTTTGAACAATATTCGTATGATTTGAAAACATATCCATCCCAAAGTTTACCAAGTTTGGATTCAAAATGTTCATGTTTTGTAAAGTTGTACTTGGTATATTCACATTTGGTATGTTGGGATTTGATGAGATGACGTTGTTCATTTGAAGGCTCATGCATTGAGTGTTTGGTTGATAGATTTGTAGTTTTAGATTTGGATTTAAATCTACCATCAGGAAAGGTGTTCCAAACTTTGATTTGGGCATACTCACATTTGTTGTACTATTGAGATCTGTAGAAGGTAATGATCCCATGTATGGATTGTGTAAGTGTGAGTTTTGATAATCAACCGGCATTGTGAGCCTTTGATAGTTTGGTTGGATTGGATTACTCATGATGTATGGATCAAGTTTATATTCCATTTTCCTCTTGTGTTTTGACCTTGTTGTAAAAGTGACCTCTAAGGTGCTTAGGACCAATGATAAGATGAAGGATGAAAAGGGGTGAATGATACGAGTGTTGAATGTTTAGGGACTTTTTTTATCAATGCTAGACTTAGGGCTTGATGTTGATTGTTTGATTTGGATAATGAACTTGTAAGCCCTAAGATGTTAGATGTTATCTTAGGATGAACTTGTTCAAAGGATTGCTAATCTAACTAGAGGTATGAGAAAGGATGCATTCCCATACTCCTAACTAAACGAGGTGATTTTGATTTTGATGATTTACCTAAGTCTAGAATGATGTTTCCAAAGCTTTAAAGTTGTTTATGGGATGAAGATGATAAATGTTTGGATGAATGAAGTGTTTGATTTTGATCCTAAGAGACTTAGAGAGACTTTGTTTACTAGGCCAAGATATTGAAGAGCATGCTTTTCTCTAAGAGTAATTCAAAATAAAAGACCATTGTTTGCATGAAAACCATATGACCAAAAGATACCAAGCACATGTGTGGGGTCCAATTGATTCAATCTTTTCTTAATGGATTCTTTTTACCATAAACACTTCTTTGATTAGCCTTTGAAACTAGATGTCTAATGTCCTAATTCTCTTTCATCCCACAAAGTGCATTATGTGGAAATCAAGGAAATCAAGGAAAAAGGTTTCCTAATGTTGACCTTAGTAGGAGAAAATTGAGATGAAATCCAAATACTTAGATGCCTCTAAGGATAAAATCCAAAAGGCAAGCAATAGCATATGAATTTTTTCAAGGATATTTGCTTCTCCTAAAGGGTTTGAGATTTGATGCTCATGTTGAATGTTGGTTTTCCAATGTTTTCGATCAAAGTACTATGTTTTCAAACAATATAACATCCTAGCTTAGTTGGTATGTTTTTTCTGGTGGGCTTGCCTCATGCCCTTCATAGTAGAAGAGATGATTTTACATGCAACCAAGGAAAAGATATAAAGGTATATTAAGAATGAAGTCTTAACCTCTATATTTTAACCAAGATCGGACATAGGAAGTAAATTTTTGGAATCTAAGTTCCAATGCACCACTTTGATAAACTCGTTGGATGGACTGGTTGGTTACTACAAACAAGGGTTTTAGTTTGGACTTTTCATTCGTGGAGATTGACCCATACGGCGAGAGTCCCTTTTCAAATCCATCTCGTCAGAGTCAACTGCGTGATACTGGCGTTTGCTCTAGTACCCACACTTATATCCCAGTTGGAAATACTCTCGGCTTCAGAGTGTTACCAGTTGAGTCATTCCCTTGGGTGAGTAATTTTTCCCCAAGGCAGGCCCTCTAAGATAGAAAAAAGCGAGCATGCATATTCATAGTTTGATCAACCTTCGTTTAGAAACAAAGGGAGAACATATGCAATAGGTTTACTTACACTCACAAAGTGTTTTGTTCGATTTTAGTTCCCAAAATGAAGTGTGTGGAAAATATTTTATGCAACTTAATGTTATCAAAAAGACTTTTGATTCTCAAGATCATCGTGAAGCGCAAGAGAAGTGCATACAAGAGAAGTGCATACACCTTTTTAGATGAGATTATTTTGCAAAAAAGATTACAAAGCATAAAAGACACATGTTTGTTTTATCCTTAAAGCAATGATTTTGATTTGTTTTAAGCACCAAATTGAAGTGTGAAGTTGATTGATCAATTTTAGAATCCAAATCGAAAAGCTAGTAAGTGTCTAGGGTTCAATTTTCAGCCTAACTTTTGAAAAAAAATTAATGATGTAGTTAGCCTAAAACAAAAAATAAAAGCAGCCATAGATACTCTAGATTACAATAAGCATTAAAAAATGCTTTTTCAAGTCTCAAGTTCAATGTTCACTTCTCCAGCTCAATTATGCTTGTGATTCTCATGTGAGAGAGAGACCATAGTTTCATGATGCAAACTTGTCATGCAAAATATCCCCCTGCAAATAATACAAATCAATCACATGGGTTCCCTTTGATGAAATTATAACTCAATAAAAAAAACATATATATTAAATGTCAAGACATTTTCTACTTGCTCCCACTTTAGAGAAAGGACAATTATGGTGGTCAATTCAAATGGTTGCATCAATTGCACTAAGGTGAATAAATACTACAAGATTATACCAATGTATTGAAAATTTTTGGTATCATGAAACAAGATAATTTCTCAAATGTTGTAAAGTGGTGTGATTTTCAGACTAGTAAATAGTGCTCAAATGGAAAAAAAACTTTACGACACTCGCAGCCTTGACTTGAGCTCAAATAAATATTCAGTAGTCAATATTCATCAAATTCAAAAAATGTGGATGTTTGAAAAAAAATAGATGGAAGTCGTGTCAAATATTCAACAGTCAAAGTGCAGCAGTTAGGAAATAAATTCATCATAGTAATGTTTAGCAGTCATTATGCTAATATGAGATGATATGTCTTCGCAGTCAGATCGAAGGAGTGTCTGTGTAGTCTGAGGCAACAGTTTTCTCCAAAATGACCACCACAGAATAAACCAAATGCACAGTCTTTCAATAGTGTGGTTTCATCCATTATCATTGTATGCACTGCAACATAATCAATAGGTTAGGACCATTTGCAAACAATTATAATAATGACATTGTCATTAATAATATCATTCATATATCACTATCCCCTTGAAATCTTAAGCTATATATCGTTGTCCCCTCGAAAGAAAATCCTCTTGCCCCTATGTAGAATTTCTTTCACCTCACACCATATTTATGCACGTAGACACATAAATTGATATTATACTCCACCAACAACTATACAAAGGATCTCTTGAATCGAATCATAGATTTAGATTTGGATTTTTGATAGGGATGTTTTGTCATGCTGTATGCATGAATATATCAATCAATACTAGACTATTGCATGCAAGGTGTATGTCGACTGTTGGACACAATGCCTGAAAGTGATCTGTCAGCTTTATAAAAGATAATGATTAGCCAGCGGATGAAAAATTGACACCCAATGTTATTTGAAAGTCTTTTGAATTAATGCAGTTGGTAGGTGTGAGAAAGAATGCGCCCAAATTCCACAGTTCTCTTTTTTTTGCAAAGGCAAAAGAAACTTTCACTACTTTATGATTTATGTTGCTAGAAACCCTTCCTAAATAATCCCTAATCCTACATACTTTCCTATATTATAATTTTTTGTTGACT
Organism: Sequoia sempervirens; assembly: GCA_007258455.2. Classification (NCBI taxonomy): domain Eukaryota; kingdom Viridiplantae; phylum Streptophyta; class Pinopsida; order Cupressales; family Cupressaceae; genus Sequoia; species Sequoia sempervirens. Next base: position 238,486,896 of record VDFB02379711.1, read on the forward strand.
TCATATTCCCAGTTTTGAGTTAGCTTAAGTTGTGAATTATGTTGTCAAGTTCACTCTTTTACTGGCCCCTTGATCCTAGTGGTCTCAGTCGATGCGCGTGGTCATATTAAAATTATTGCCTTATTTTGATAGGGGTCAATGTCTTTCAAAATATTTTTTCTAAGTCTAAGCTAGAGTTTTAATATTCACCTAAGATTTTAACCTTAATTTTTATGTTCCTGACCATTGTCTACCTAGTGATGACCCCTTCTTAAAATTAAAATTTTTAGCATGTGTAGATATTAGGTTATATGATAACCATTTGATCATCATGAGAAAATATCCACCATTCCACGCTTCCCCGTCTCACTTTATTCCTCATTAAAATAATCACACAGGCTTGCTAGAGCAAGCCACGTGTCTTCTACATTGGCATGCCTGGTACCTTCAAATGATATGCGTCCGGTATTAAAATGAAATCAACTATGGCCATTGGATGATGTGGCTTCATCTTGGCCTCTACCTGCCACCCCGTCCAATTTTAGTTTATATTAAAAAAAAATTCACAGGCTAGCAAGTGGATTGACACCTGTTGCTTCATGGAGGGACCCACTTGGCTTTGGAAATGATAAAAAAATTATGGAGCAAGGATCGATGATGGATGGTGAGTGACATGGGTCAATCCAGACTGCTCCCCGCCATCCCATGAGAGGTCCATTTGTACCTTTTTCTTCTCAATGAGGGAGCGGGTGATGGCCACGTGGAACGATCTAAACGGATAGATGGACATTATTAAGGGTAGAATATTAATAAATTTGTCTAAAATAACATATGGGCTAAAATGGTGCCATTTTCCAAATTAATTTCTTTTGGCGTGTGTTTAGGATTTGATGATTGCTTTTGATTACGTCCGTCAATTCTGTCATATAATGGTACATGTGGGAAGGTGACATTGAAATAAGGTAGGGTACATTTTGATGGTTTGAGATCAAATCATGATTGCTCCATGTCATCCTATTGAGATCAGTTGCAAGTGGATTAATTCCCACAGGCGAGCGGTAAAATTGGACATGATATGCTTTTCTTTAATGTTAAATGGGTGATTAAGTGTGCAGAAAAAGTGGATGTATATGCCCTTGGCCTTTTCTGATTGGACAAAGGCATCGAGCACATGCACTTATCCTCTTCATAATTAAGTACCTTGAATGTAATTATCAATTGATTTATCTGAACATGTGATCAATGGTTGCGGTTCAAAAATCAAGTAGTTGATTGCCAGCTTTCTTGCACAATCCTTCCTTGAGCATTAATGGTAAGCACACCCAAATTGCTAAATATAATGAGGATTGACAGCCATATTTTCTTCACAGTTTGCAATCAAATTTGAGAAATTAAGTTTGAGTTTGTGAAGAAGATGGCATAAGAAGTTACAAAGATATTCAGGTAGTTTTTTCCTGGGTAAGTAGGTGCTCATAACTACTTGTTTCAATTACATATAAGTTAGTTTTTCTACTCTAAAGTCCTAGGGTGGTGAGGATTTTGTAGTCTACAATATTATTTTAAACTGATAAGAATTGTGAGGGTTTGAGTTTTTGGTTCTGCAAAAATCTTTTTAAGAACAAACTGGTGAAAAGTATGCTTGCAATTAAGAGTCTCCTTGTTCTCATTCTATTCTTTGTGAAAATTAGTATGCTAAGTGAGTCCGTCAAGCCAGTCAGAAGTTCTAGGAGACTTAGTCTCCTTGAATCTTAGGATGATGTTCTAGAAAATGAACTTGACATGTTGGGAGCTCTTGCAACACTAAAGGGAACGAGCAGTATCTGTGGTAAAACTAATAAGGGTGGTGTCAGGAGCACCTATAATTTGAGGAGCAAGGTTGTTTTGGAAGAATTGGTCAAGTTTAGAAAGAAAGAATTTGTTAAGCCTATGAGGGAAGCAAAGAAGAAGAATAAGTACCACAAGGCTTATGATTCTTATATGGGACAACACAACTCTCCCATAGAGGTTTCAGATAGCCCTTCGGATGATGAAGGAGATACTAACCTAGAGTATGGTCATTATCTACTCACTCTAGTGCCTCATGAGGATTTTGATGAGGGAGGAGTAGTAGATTCTCCAATTTCAATAAGAACATGGAGTGGGAATGCACACTCAGATGCTGACGAATTAGAGTAGTACCTCAGTTCTATTTTTCCACCACAATTGACTCGTCCTCTTCAGCAAGTATAGGGTTTTTTTCCTTTGTTGCTGACATGGAAAATTTTTTAGCTAGTGTGAAGGAGAGGTTTTGGACTCCATTTCTTTGATGGAAAGTATTCATTTTCCTATTAATATATAAGTTTTTTCCTTGGGTGTTGATGGAGAATATTCTTTGATTGACATGGACAAGGGATATTGGCGCTACTACAACAATGAATGATGCCTTTTGGAAGGTGGGTTGGTCTTCTTCAAAAAACTTTATGGAGTTTTATCTTTCCCCCATTTTGTAATGATTAAATTTAACTAGCTAGGGAATCTCTAAAATGAAAGTGAAATTAATTGTCAAATGAAAATGTAATTGTAATTATAATTTCAGTGTGATGCTTGTCACTCCCATATCTCTATAAATGGGATTTCAGGGCCAGCTACAAGGGTTGTTGGGTGGTTAGCTATTCTAGGATTGATCATACAAAGAGTTGTAAGGGATACTAAACATTTTAGTGCTAATTCTTAGATTTGAGTCTGCTAATATGTATATGATGCTCTGATAGTAATACTAGAATAATAGAACAAAATAGTGCAATTTTGAAACCATTTTCTCTCCTATGTATTGGTTTTATAAACTATGAATAATATAATCAAGGGCTATCTTATTTGTCTCTATTGATTTCCAATGGGTGTATGGTTTTATTTTTTTCTTATTAATTCAAAGAATTGATGTAAATGCTTGAATATAGCTATAGGTTTATATTAAATTAGGTCCTAGGATGCTAGTAAGAAGTGATGGTTGAGATATAACATGTTGAAATATTGTAATGCAGTATTCTCAAATCTTTAAATAATGTCATGTGTGAAAATTGTTGCCAAATTATGTGGGTATTAGTATTGACTATGTTCCAATGATGAGGCACTAGTTTGAGTAGGGTAATCATATTGCATTGTGTTGATTAATTCAACAACTAACCATTCATTAAATCAAATTATCTCAAATGGGTTACAAAGATATGAGATTATGTTAAGCATTTACATTCTCAAGCTTGTATTATATGAACCTTTATCAAGAAGCAACCAACTTCTTTGATGTGTTCTATTATTTGAGCCTCTATGTTATAATTATATATGTGTTGCAATGTTCTTGATCAAGTGAAAGAGGAAAATCATATTAACATAATAAGGATTACCCTCCTAGGTTTCACAGAGCTTGAAGTGTAGAAGCAAGGGCCTCAAAATTCTTACTTGTTTGTTGGAAAATCCTTACCCTTGCTAATCATTGGATTATAGTAGATTCATAGGTGAGTGGTAAGATCAAGTTTGGTTCCTAAGAAAATAACCAACAAATTGGTGACTCTACTGGGGAAGAACTTGAAAAAATTATGATAGAAGATCTTCCTACCTTAAAAGAGTCATTGAAATTCCAAGTCAGTTTGCTTAGTGAATTCATCTTTCAAGTCAAACCTTGATATTTTTCAAGAATTTTTCATGTTTCCCTAAAACTAGAAAAAATCTATCAAGATATACCACAATTCCAGGAATAATTTCACAATTTCTCACTAGATGTGGGTGGCGACTTTAAGACCTCTGCACCAATGTGTATTATTTGAGAGGATTTTAAAAGTGGAATGAAAATTTTGTTGACAAAAGATAAGGTAGATCTAAGTTAGACATAAAATTTCAAAGGACTCTAATATTATCTTGAGAGAGTAAAAGAATTTACTAAACCTGAACATTTGGGTTAGATTTTGAGTACTCAAAACCTTGAAAGGGTTATGGTGTAGAAGATATAAAGGATTCACATGTGACTTTACTGATTAAGAAAGCTTAAAGTGAAATCAAATTGTGAAAGAAACTTCATATTACTAAATTTTTGTTCCTCTGAAGAAAGAGGTTGTGACTCTATGCAAAGAACCTAATGATAGCTTCATATCTACAAAGTTTTCTAGTCACAAGCATAATTCAAAGGTAGTTGCAACATATCCAGGTACTTCTCATGTTTTGGTTTTTATAAGGCATGACTTTGTGTGAAAACCATGTTGAGTTACTGAAGAAAATTTTGGGTATGTGCAGGATCATGATGGGCCAAAAAGTGGCAATATTATGGGTATTTGTAGGGTGTGTGTCTTATGACTTTTTTTACACCCAAAATTGATGAAACGAAAATGGTTTTTAGAGGAGATTCTCAGCTTTCCACCAATATAAATTATGCTTTAATTTGAGTTTAATAAATAATTATTATTCATTTTCTATTAGAATTATGCCTAAAGTCTTGATCGATAGGATTGAAAAACATCTATAACTTTCAAACGGTATCACATTTTTTGAATCTGAAACATGTGTCACATTCTATGCTTCACATAATATAGTATTAAAAAGAAAAATCAAATTTCATGAAGTTTTGACAAAGTTAAGGTGGTCAGACATACGAGTTTTTATATTTTTAAAAGTTGTAATAAAAAATTCATAATTAATTATTTACTTGGAAAAAATTACAAAATATGCATCATCCGGACATGAGTCCTCTACTTATATATAAAATCTTATAAAAAATATTATTGTTTTTTATTATGGTTAGGGCATTGATAGACATTTTTTTTCCGAAATTTAATACTGCATTGAAATTTCAAATTTTCACCATTTAGGAAAAATATATCAAAAAATTAGAAAAATTGTTAGGCAACTTGATGTAAAAAATTGAATAAGTTATCTATATTATTTCAAAAATATGTTACAATAGAATTTGTAGAAAATTGAATGTAGTTTCTAAACTACTTGGTTTATTTAAAAATAAATAAAATCTATTTGGTGAAAATTTGAAATTTGAATGCAGTAGTACTTAAATTTTAGGAAAAATAAGTAGGTGTCTGTCTCACCACCCTATCCATAATAAAATGATAATATTTTTTTATAATATTTTATATATAAGTAGAGGACTCCATGGATGTGATGCATATTTTTATAATTTTTACAAGTAAATAATTAATTATGAATTTTTATTACAACTTTTAAAAATATAAAAACTCATATGTCCGACCACCTTAACTTTGGTCAAAACTTCATGAAATTTAATTTTTAATTTTTTAATCCTATGGTATGTGAAGCATAGAATGTGATGCATGTTTTGGATTCAAAAAATGTGATACCGTTTGAAAGTTATAGATGTTTTTCAATCAACCTATAGATTAGGACTTTAGTCGTAATTCTAATAGAAAATAAATAATAATTAATTATTAAATTCAAATTAAAGCATAATTTATGTTGGTGGAAATTTGAGAATCTCCTCTAAAAACCCTTTTCGTTTCATCAATTTTGGATTAAAAGAGAGTCATCAGCCACATACCCTACAAATACCCATAATATTGCCACTTTTTGGCCCATCATGATAATGCACATACCCTATTCTTACATATTTTTTAAATAATATAGATAACTTATTCAAATTTTCACGTCAAGTTGCCTAACACTGATTTTTCTAAATTTTTTGCCACTTAATTGCCTATTTTTTCCATGATGATCCTGCACATACCCTTTTTATTCCCTATTAAGTGAAATGAGCACTAATAAAGGGAAATGATAGTGGTAATTTAACACACTTCTAAGTTGTAAATTGAAGTTTTTTTGTATTATGATAAATAAGTATGCGTATCTTTAAATCTTCCCATTAGAAGATCTAAGGAATAGATGTAATTGAGTTGTGCATAAATTTGAAGTCATGATTAAATAAAGGAGTAAGGTAATGAATGATCAACTATGAAGTTGATATTTAAGGTTTGTAAAGGGGTACAAGAAAATTTATCATTCCCCTGAATTTCCCTATTAGAACATGTAGGGTATGCAACCTTTGTCATACCATCAAAGAAATTTCTCTAATGGGAGATATAGGCCATTGAACTTTAGTGATATTTATGGTTTCCCAAACATTGTTCCTAATGATGTTAGGGAACATTTTCAAAAAATTAATAGATAAGGTTATGAATCATCTTACAGACATTTACATATATTTATGGAGCTTGTACGAGATTATGAAATAAATCATGAAGATGTTGTCATGAAATTCTTTGTTTAATCTTTAAAAGAAGATGCTAGAGACTGGTTTTCATATTTTACAGTGTGTGTTCCATGTCTTCATGGAATGGGTTCATGGTAGAATTTAATGAACAATTTGGTGAAAGGATTAATTTGAATTCAGTAAGGAAAATTTTTATGGAAAACCAAAAGGATGAAGAGGAGTTAGTCCCAGCTTTCAATCTCATATTTGTAAAGGAAATTAGAAATATTCCTGAAAATATGAGACCAAGGGATGCAAAGTGTTTGGTTGTGTATTTGGGTTTATTTGATGAAGAAATGAGTTATTTGTTAACATATAAGGATCCCACAACATTGCATCATGCATATCATTTCTCCATGAACATTGCAAATAACATGAAATATTCAATGATGAAAGGATATATGGTTGCAAGTGTTTTTTGTCCTAACAAACATTATGTATATGAAATTAATAATCATGAAAATTATGGTCATGTTGATGATGCTTTTGATGCTTTAATTTGTTTAGCCTCACAACATGTTAATCATAAACAGATCCAAGATGAACCTCAACAAATTTTAAGTAATAATGATCAGATGTTTTTTGTTCAAAGAATGTTTGGCATGGAAACACTTGAGGGAGAATCACCATATGAATTGTTAGCAAGGTTTTTGGATATCTTGTTAGAAGTCCCCAAGAGTTTGAGAACTGAAGAATCGATGTACATAGACCTATTAAGTGAAATTTATAATCCAGGGCTTAGTACCTTGCCAAAATAATTGAAGCCTTAGGATTTTGATCAAGTACTTGATTGGATAAGGATTGATGATGAATCTAAGTGTGAATATATACAATGAATGAGGTCTCAAAGTGATAATAGTGGTTTCCCTATTGACAAAGATCAAAGTTCATCCTAGGCAATAGATAAGGATGTTTCAAGAGAAGAACATCTATCCAGTGGTGTGGATGATAGCATTGGTACACATGTTCGAGTGTTTTTGATGTGTTGATTTTTTTTTATGAACCAAACTTGATATTACCAATAGCCTATGGATCTACCAAAATTAAATTATTAGCAAGGGTAAGGATTGGCCAACACACAAGTAAGGATTTTGAGGCCCTTACTTCTTCACTTTGTGCTCTGTGAAAACCAAGAGGGTAATCCTACATATGTTCATGTAATTTTTACTAGATCAAGAACATTTCTATACATAGATAAATTCCTTCATCAACAAATAGACAATAGTTGTTAAATATTTGGTTGACCTTCAACCTATTACCTTTTATTGCAAGGAATAAAAGGATACTTCATATTTCTACATTGTAATTGAAATTTTATCATTGATTCTTTTATCTTCATCCCAAGTCCTAGGTCAGGTACATTACTCACTTTGTTATTACTATGATAACCTATTGAAAAGCCTATTGTCTTATCTATCAAGATAATGGAGTCATATTTGCAACAACCAGTAATTAATTAGAAATTTATTTCAGTAATTTTTGAACTATTGGCATACTACCTTGTAGTATTCTACTCACTATGCCTGTAACACTACTACTTATCGATCTTGTGCCTTTCCTTCACAAACCCATGACCTTACTTTAGCATTTTAATCAATTCTTTGAATTGAAGCATAAAATAAGCCCACACATTGAAGTAAAACAACTAAAGACAAATGAAAATATTATTGACCATTTCATTTATAATTTGAGATAAAAATAAATAAGAGAGAATGTGTTCCATAACTAATACTTTATTCTATTATTGTCACCATTAAAAAACCATTTTAAGATCATTACATACAAAACTCATACCCTAGAATCCTTAATGAACTATTCAACAGTATTTTACAATATGCTCCTTTCTGAACTTAGCTTTTAAACTATAACATTTTGAAACCTAAAATTCAGACTCTCTATAATGAGCCCTAAAATCCCTTTCATATAACAAGGGAGAAACAAGCACCAGGCTCAATTACAGTTATATTTCATTTCATTTGAAGATTATTTGCACCAGAGTTTGAGACATTCCCCAATTAGTTACATTTAATCATTGTAGAGTATGGGAGAGTAAAATACAAAAATCCATATCATTTGAATGAAGACAAAAATGACATAGTTTGTTACTATTTTAGTTTCGAATCACCTTGTCCTTGTTGACCAAAAATACTCTACATTCATAGTCAGGTATGTGCAGGATCATCATGGAAAAAACAGGCCCTTAAGTGGAATTTAAAAAAAAAAATAGAGTTGGAAAACTTGACGTTAAAATTTGAATAAGTTATCTATATTATTTCAAAAATATGTAAGAATAGAATTTGCAGAAAATTGAATGTAGTTTCTAAACTACTAGGTTTCTTTAGAAATAAAATAAAATCTATTTGGTAAAAATTTGAAATTTCAATGCAGTAGTACTTAAATTTCAAGGAAAAATAAAGTAGGCATTTGTCTAACCACCCTAACCACAATAAAATGATAATATTTTTTATAATATTTTAGATATAAGTAGAGGACTCATGTCCCGATGTGATGCATATTTTTTTGAAATTTTTTTCCAAGCAAATAATTAATTATGATTTTTTATTACAACTTTTAAAAAATATAAAAAAATTGGATGTCTGACCACCTTAACTTGGTCAAAACTTCATGAAATTCAATTTTTCTTTTTTTAATCCTATAGTATGTGAAGCATAGAATGTGATGCATGTTTTGGATTCAAAAAATGTGATACCATTTGAAATCTATATATGTTTTTCAATCAGTCTATTAATCAGTACTTTAGTCGTAATTCGAATAGAAAATGAATAATAATTACTTATTACATTAAAAGTAAAGCATAATTTATATTGGTGGAAAGCTAAGAATCTCCTTTAAAAACCCTTTTCATTTCATCAATGTTGGGTAAAAAAAAGTCGACAGCCATATACCCATCATATTACCACTTTTTGGCCCATCATGATCCTGCAAATACCTAGCCAGAGCAAATATTTATATACCACCTGAAAAAAGCATACGTGCCATCAAAGTTTGGAATTCTAGAACTTCTCCAACAAACCAACCTGAAAGATTTTGACATCAACACTAAAAACAAAAAACCACAAACATGTTGAAGAGGACAATCCTAATGTTGTGGCTATGGTTTCATCAAAAACAAAAAAGGTGTGGAAATGATACTTTGAATTTTCAGCATCAGAGTACGCTCACCAATGCCTTGTTTGTGATGAAATTAGAGGAACCATCATCACTTCCTTGTTAGACTCTTTAGAAGGCACTAGAGAAAGGGGATAATGGCCACACTCTGGATCAGTGTCATCTCCATCATCTGAAGGGCTATTAGAAACCTCAATGTGAGAATTATGTCTCCCTAGGTAATATTTACAATACTTGCCTCTTTTCTTTTCCTTCTTTTCAAACTCAACCAACTCTTTCCCTTTAAACTTGACCAGTTCTTCAAAAATGGTCCAGATTCTCATGTGGTAATTACTCCTTACACCATATTTCTTAAATTTCCTATGTGCCCTTCTACCCTTTGGTGTTTTAGGAGCTCCATGTGTTTCAACTTCATCTTTAGGAGAATTATCCTTGGATTCAAGTAAATTCAGTCTCGTGGACCTTCAGACTAGCTTAACAGACTTTCCTAACTTACTCATTTTCACAATAACCAGAACAAGAACAAGAAGACTCCTAATTTGTAGAAAAGCCCTCACCACCCCAGGATTTTAAAACCCATGAACTGTTATAACCATAATTGAGAAGAGAAAGTACAAGTATCTACTTACCTAGGGAAAGGTTTATCACGATACCTCTAAAATTCCACACCAACCTATTCTCAGACTTAACTCAACTTTCAATCTCTGAATGCAAACTCTAAATGAAAAATATGCCCATCGATCATAATTATATTGAGTCATGCAAGAATTCCAACCATTAATACTCAAGAAAAGCTTATGCGAATAGGCTTACAATAGCATGCTTGATTTATGAATCTCAACCGTTGATCACACATCAAGATAAATAAATGGATAGCTACAATAAAAAAAAACTAATTATGACAAAGCTTAAAATGCATGTGATTAATTCCTTTTCCAAATTAGAAAATCCCAAGTGGATATACACCCACTTTTTCAGCACAATTAATCATATACTTAGTATTAAATAAAGCATGTCATGTCATATTTACCTACTTGCCCTTGGGAATTTATACACATGCATTTCATCACAACAGGACAATGGGGAGTGATCTTGATTAAATCATAGAATATTGGCCCATACCATACCTCACTTTATTTTCACCTTCCCACTTATACCAGCATCTGACAAAATTAATGATCAAAATCTCCAACACATGCCAAAAGAATGAGTTCTAATATGGTGCTATTTTTATTATAGTGTCATCTTGAAAAAAATTAGCAACATTCCATCTCCAGTAGAGTCCATCGAAGCCTTTGAAATGTTCCATGTGGTATTCACCCACTTTCCCCCTAAGAAACTAAAGATACAAGTGGGCTATTCACGGGATGGCAAGGAGTGGTCATGATTGACCCACATCATCCACCATCAACCATCAATCTTGATCCTTATAAAAAATCTGCTACCTCCACAGACTGGCAAGTCCCTTCATGATGCAATAGGTGTCACCTTGCCCGCTAGCCTATGATATTTTATAAATATGAAATAAATTTTGATGGGGTGGCAGGGAGTAGTGGATATTTAACCACATCAACCTACAACCACTGTAGATTTCCTCTTGATACCACTCACTGATCACAAGAAGATATCGGGTCCACCACATAAAGGAAACATGTGTCTAGTGGCCACCAGCCTGTGTGACTAGTTATCCTAAATGCGTAGAATGGACGGGCCCATGGGGAATGGCCCAGATGAAGACATGTGTTGTGGTGCCATTCGTTGATCTTTCTCCAAGCTTCATCTGCCAACCTTGTGTTAGCACTGGTCCCACTACCTTATGTGACACATGGAAACCACCTGCCAGCCTATTCAAATATTTTTTTTGAATATTTAAATGAAACGAGCATGCGAGGAATGGTCAAGATTCTCCTGTGATGATTGAACAGTCATCTCAAAACTAAAATATGCACATGCCACAACTGTTAACTTTAAAAGGGGGCCATTACTAAGCCAATGGTAATTTGACCCTTAGGCTCAAAAACTTAAGAATTATGGCATTAAATATGAAATTCAAGCCTAATCATAGGAAAATTTTAAGCATTGAAATTGTCATTTGGTTCAACCAATAAACCTAAACCCATGGGGCCAGTAAAGATAGCAATTTTGATGGAACAAGAGGTGACTTAGACAACCAGAAACATGGAACATCAAGTCAATGTAGAAATATAACGCCCAAGGGTTTTAAGACTCAAACGTTAATTTGGAAATGTTTTGACAACACAAACCCTAAAACAATGATGAGGAACATAACCCTAGGACTAAAACGAGGGTCAAAGCCAAGTATTGCAAGTGTAAACATGGAACCAAATAATTTTTTTTGATGGGTTCCATCAATGGCTCCTATTGGGGACACATGCCTCTAACAGGCATGGTGAGATCCAAGAATCTCAAGTGAAGCAGACCAAACACAGAAAATGAAACCAAGACCTGCCCAGACTAGGCAAGAAGACTAGACCAAAACAACCAACATATGTACATTTTTACATAAATTAAAAAATCCTGAAACAAGAGATTCAATCTCCATGTTGTCTAGAGCCTTTCTTTGAGGTGAAAATTTTCAATATGCACCCAATTTTACCCAGTTTTAACTTTACTTGGTGGCCCCAGGCCACTAAACTTATGATTCATACTTACCCCTGTCAAAAACCAATCTGTTGAAGGAATTGATTTTTCTCAACCCACATTTACCTCCACCATACCACTGCAATGAGTATAGAATTCTTTTTACAAGGAGAAAAATATGGTTACCACTAAAATTTTCCTAACTACAAACAATGCCACTAACATCTCTCACATCTTTCTTGAATATACCATTACCAATGTAATATTTTTCATTCTCTATTGTATAACATAATCAGACACAAACTAAAAATTCTCATCATCGCATGACACATATGTGTTATGTTCATCATATGAAACATATTCACATTGAAAATAGCATTCCATGCTTGTCATCTCAATGCCATGCTCCACCTAAATTCCTTCCAACTGAACTAGAAGTTGAAAGTATTCATACCCCTCCAAGTAGTTGGCATCATGACATTCAACCTTTCCTACAACATATGTATCAAATGTAAAGCATTCATAAGCAATTTCATCGAGGATTTCATCAATATGTTGCTTTGTTTTCTGAAGACCACATTCTAACCCTGTGTCAGATGCATCAACATATTTTTCAGCAAAGAGTGGATTATCTCTATGCCAATAAGGATCACCATTTCTCATTTCTAGTGAAGATGGAGGATCATCAAATACAGGGTTTTCCATTAAATTTATTTTTAACATAAATGATTTTTCCTCCTCCACATGGAGTTCCAAATCTTCCATATCATCAATGTATTCAAAATCATTACAATCACTAGAAGAGCATATAGATAAATTTTCAATTTCATTCACATCATCAATGGTTAACATATTTGAATTGCATTGTAAAAACTCTTCACAGGAAGAAATTTGTTCCTTCTCAAGCAAACATGTGTTTCCATCATTAGCAACATATTTCTTATTTGTAGTAAAATATTTGATCTCTTCTTTATGAGGATAATCATGATCAATAGAGAAATGATCATACTCAATGGCATCATAGTTATTACAAAAAGAGGACTCATCAATATTGAAGCTATGTTCATAATTTTTATGTTGAAAGCTCAGTCTTATGTCTTCCATAGGAGCATAGGTACTAAGATCTACAAAAGAATTGAAACCACACATTTCATTTGCTTCACTAAGATATGCATTTTCAAACTTTTCTTTACTCCCTTCTTCCTCATATGATACCTCACTGCTTGAATCATATGGGGCAGCAACATTATTATCATTGTATATTGAAAACATAATAGCCTTTTGATGATCATCTCTAATCTTTTCAAAACAAGAAATGCATTCACACACGTGGTCAACCCTATCAGGCTTCAACTCCTTTGGCAGAGCACTCAAACCTGATTCATAAGATTCATAAAATAAATCAATGCACACTAAATTTTTAGGTTTGTGACATTCAGGAATTACAAAAAGAGTATCTATAAATCTTGCATGGAGATAATATGATGAGTCTCCTTCATTTTTCTTTATGCAAGAGAGGGCTTGAACAAATACCATATGATCACAAATGCATGCATCTTCTTGAAAATTTGTTTGGGTCTCTATGTGATCAACATTATTGAATGATGTGCAAGCTGAAAAAATAGGGGTACAAGTGCTTTGACACTCATTTCTAACTTTTGGTTTACACCTTTCATCAATATTTCTAACTTTTGGCTTACACCTTTTGACTTTGTACTTGCAGGTAGAATTTTCTTGAAGAGAAATTATTGAAGCAAGTCTACTTGGAGAAATAATTCCAGTGTGAGAATTTTGGAGGAGAAAAATTACAAGGTGTTATTATACACCAAAAATTGTAAAGTGAGAGATTGTGAGGAATTTGATATGGGTTTTTGAAGCTTGGAAATTGTAACAAGGCAATATCATTGCTTGGAAAAATTAATAAAGCAGTCCCAACATTGAGAAGTGGGCCCGGAGACATAGTCCTCATTGGACGAACTTTGTTATCAACCTGTGTTTGATCCTTCTGTCTCCTATCTTATTATTCTCCTCTCTTCTATCTAATTTTTTCTCTAGTTTAAATTCAGTATTTGAATTTCTAATTATTTATTTTAGTAATTAGTTAATTTAATTAATTAGTGTAAAAGTGTACCTCCTTTGTAATTTCAACAATTAAACAACATCGTCATGCAATTTTGTCTGGATCAGGAAAATACTGTAATTAGATTTAATTTACAAGTTAATTTTGTAAATGCTAATTATGGATCAAATTGTTATCAGAGCCCATTTTTTAGGAAATTGCAAAGTGAATGTTAACTAGGTTAAAGTTGAATCAAGGAGAAGGTGCACTTACCAAGTTTAATCCTGAGATCAGAAAATGAAGGACCTCTCCATCGAAGATGATAGAGATGGTAACTCAACATGAAGTTCCAAAACTTGATGAAACGGGATTTAAAAAATCTTTCCTAGAAATGAAGTCAATGGTGGAAGTTCTTTTCCAAGAGAGACAAGAACGATTGAGTAAAAAGGAACGTAAGGCTAGAAAGAAGGAGGAAGCTAAATCCTCATTGCAAGAAGACAAAGGTAAAGGAGTAGGAGGTGGTGGTGACCCTCCTAAACCTCCATCCCTGTCCTCTTCATCTTCTTCATCCCCTTCTTCTTCTTCATCTAATCCTTCTAAAAGGAAACAACCTATGCAAGCTAATGCACCTTTGTTGAAACTTGATGTTAAATTTGATTTTCCAATGTATAATGGAGAACTAGATGTAGAAAAACTTGATAATTGGATAAAAAATTTGAATTTTATTGTAGAATTTAGAAGTTTATTGAGGATTCTCAAAAAATCCAATTAGCTACTCTTCGCCTAGGAGGCACAGCGTTAATTTGGTGGGAGAGTAGAACACAGGAGGATCTAAGTCATTATGGAAAAATTATTTCTTCTTGGTTTGAGTTTATATATGCATTAAATAAATGGTTCTATCCATTAGGACATATGCAAAAAATACTAATGAATTGGAAATCATTAAAGCAAGAAAAGGGGCAAAGTGTGCAAGAATATACACAAGATTTTAGGAAGAAAGCACTTACTCTTGGAATTCCTCTTTATACACAAGAAACTTTGTTAAAGTATATAGGTGGATTACATGAAAGTTTGAGACATACAATACCTATGTTTAATCCAACTAACATTGATGAAGTTAGTGTGCAAGCTATCCATTTGGAAACAAGCTCAAGGAATAGCCATGATAGTTTGTTGACGAAATCTAGTAAGCAGAAAGGAAGCAAGAAATGAAAAGATAAATCACAATGAACAACTACTATAAAGAAAGAGGATGAAAATCCTTATTGCTCACATTGGAAGAAGAAAGGGCACGAAGATGCAAGATGTTGGAAATTGTATCCTGATCAGAAGCCAAAATGGTTCAAGGATCGAAAGGATAAGAAGAAGACTGTAGCTATCGTGTAGGATCTTGGATCCAGTTTCGATGATGAAACCAAGATCACAGTTGTGGGTATCAAAAGTAAAACTCCTATTGTCAGTACTAGTTCTCATGCTTCTTCTCTAAGCTGTAATGAAGTACCTATTGAAAGTAAGAGGAATAAATTATTTCATATAAGGGCTATTGCAAAACAAAGCAAGATTGATACACTCATAGATAGTGGATCACAAGTGAATCTAATCTTTTAACAAGTTGTTAAGCAATTGGGATTAAATACAACACCTCATACTAAGCCATATCCATTGGGTTGGGTGAATGATAATGCTCAGTTACATGTGTCACAATAGTGTAAACTCCGATTTGCAATCACATCCAAGTTTGTAGATGAGGTAGAGTTAGATGTAATTCCACTTGACATCTATGGGATGGTTCTAGGTAGTCCTTATTTGTATGACAGAAAGGCCATTTTCTATAGGGAACATAATGACTTGTATCATTTGTTTAAGGATGGAATTGAACATATTATAAAATCTCATCACATGAAAAATGATAGATCTGTTGTAAACACAGGGCATATGAAAATGAATGTAAATGCAAGAAATGCTTTAACTCTCATGTTTGTAATAGCTAGTGATACTAAGCATGAAGATGATAGGGTGTCACAGGCAATGCAGTGTGAGGATCAGTTACAAGTAGAATCAGGCCTTCAACCAGAGGTGGTAAAAGAGAGTTTGAATGTTTCATTTTCTACCAATGTTCATGTTCAAGAGATCCATAATGTTGATACTATTTCCTTCACATCAGTGTATTCATTGCTTGTTATTTATCTAGTTATTTCTATGTGGATGATGAATGTGACAGTGAATATTGATGAACATGCAGTTGATGGTATCAACAAAGTTACCTCATATTTCTTTGTGTTTGTGATGGGTCACATGTTCAAAATTCTAGCAGGAAGGACAAATGATACTAGGAAAATGGGGCGACATTTCCCTAGCTCAAATTGTACATAAAATAGACTTTTGGAGGTCCAAAAGCTTATCAATAGGGAGGAATGATCCAGGTGGATCGAAAATACCTAAAAATTTCACAATCTCAAAATTCACCCAAAGTAGCACCAATGCGTAGAGCTCGCTGACACGATCTTGATGCAACTTGAATGGGTTCAAAAGGAGTCTATATGTAGAAGTTATGCTCAGTCAAAGGTTCAGTCAAATAGACAAATCAAGGGTTCAAAAAGGAAAAAAATGATTTTCTCAAATTGAAAAAAAATGATTCCAAGTTGTAGTGCTCGTCGTATTGATTCTGGAACTATATTTGGTTTTGAAAATGAAGCTCGTATGTGAAAGTTATGGCTGGTCAAAGGTTGGTCAAAATTTTGACTTTGGTTGACTTGGATGACATCAGTCTGGTGACATGGTAGGTGATGACGTGGCAGGAGTAGTGATTTGGCATAAATATGGATTAAACCATAATTATTGAAGGAAAATAGGAAAAAACATATGGTTTAAAAAAATTAAAAGAAAGGAGGATTTGGTGGGATTTTATCCCTTAAAATCATCTTCCCTTGCCCATAAAACAAGGAGAGGAAAAAAATCCCATAAACTCATATTTAAACAATTAACCCCTTTAAGCCCAAATTATAATATTTTAAGGGGCTTAAATAAGAATTAAAATAATTCATAAAGATTTTTAAAGGAATAAATCTTGAAAGGATTAAAGGCTTGAATTATAGGCCATTCATTTAAAAGGGATTTTATTATTTGTAAGTCCAAAATTATAACGGCCCATAGTTAAAGGGCTTTGTTTTTTAATTGTATGGCTTAGAATTATAAAAGCCAAAGGGGGATTTATTTTTGAAAGATTAATTTGTTATACTATGGGGATTATGTTGATTTTATTGTAAAAAATGGGGGGATATGGGTATATTTGCAAAATAATATGGTTTTTGCCCATATTAGCAAATAAAATTTTATAAAAGGGGGGTGATTTTGTACTTCGAGGTAGAATTTTCTTGAAGAGAAATTATTGAAGCAGTTCTTCTTTGAGAAATAATTCTAGTGTGAGAATTTTGGAGGAGAAAAATTACAAGGTGTTATTATACACCAAAAATTGTAAAGTGAGAGAGATTGTGAGGAATTTGATGCGGGTTTTTGAAGCTTGAAAATTGTAACAAGGCAATATCATTGCTTGGAAAAATTAATAAAGTAGTCCCAACATTGAGAAGCGGACCCAGAGACGTAGTCCTCATTGGAAAAACTCTATTATCAACCTGTGTGTGATCCTTCTGTCTCCTATCTTATTATTCTCCTCTCTTCTATCTAATTTTCTCTCTAGTTTAAATTCAGTATTTGAATTTCTAATTACTTATTTTAGTAATTAGTTAATTTAATTAATTAGTGTAAAAGTGTACCTCCTTTGTAATTTCAACAGTTAAACAACATAGTCACGCAATTCTGCCTGGATCGGGAAAAATTTGTAATTAGGAGTTAAGTGCAATAATTTGTAACTTTCTAATTACAGATCATTCTCCTTCATGTTTCTTTATGCAAGAGAGGGCTTGAACAGAGACCATACTATCACAAATGCATGCATCTTCTTGAAAATTTGTTTGGGGTTCTATGTGATCAACATTATCGAATGATGTGTAAGCTAAAAAAAATAGGGGTACAAGTGCTTTGACACTCATTTCTAACTTTTGGCTTACACCTTTCATCAATATTTGGAGTCTCGGAGAAGCAAACACTTCTAGAAAAATAACTCCTTTGTATGCCGTATTTTTTGGTTGTTTCCAATGTTCATGGCCACACCATAGGCCTGAGGCAAGGTTTTAGGATCCTTATCTCTCAACAGGTAGCTCATCTCATTATCAAAAGATCCCAAATAAACAACCAAATACACTGCATCACTTAGTCTCAAAACCTTAGGAATATCCCTCAATGTTTTAGTAAATCTTCAATTAAATGTTGGAACTAGCTCGTCCTCTTTTTTCTCAATGCTCATAAATTTATTGATAAAATAAATAGAATTGATTCTTTCACCAAATTTCTCTATGAACACTACTTTGAACTCACTCCAAGAATAGATAGAGCATACTAGTAAATCAGAGAACCTATTTCTTGAATATCCTTTCAAAGACTAAACAAAAAGCCTCATGATTACATCCTCAGGGTCAACTTTGTAATCATCCATTAGATTATTGAATAATTACAGATGCTTATTATCTGACTCACTCTTTGTACCACTTAATGTTGGTATCTTATCTCTAATCTCAAGTGGAATAATATTTTGGTAACCATTGATTCCATTGAAATTGATGCCTCTATTCCTTTTAGTGCTAAAATTTCTTTTAAAACCTAGCTATTGTTGATCACAAACCATGGTTTCACTATGTGCCATAAAAGGATGCATATATTGATGATACATTTTCTTACACCTCTACAATCCTTTTCATATGAACTTCTCAGTTACATATGGTACTTCAAACTTATTTTACAACTTAATCTTAAGCTTTTATAATGCAGATTTCTATCTCAACTTGCTTAAGACCTTCTAAATAATTTTCTTCAAAAATATTTCATACTTCACTTTATAATAGATGTTGCAATCTAGTAATATAGAAGTATGCAGAACGATCACTACTATTCCCTTTCTTAGTGCTTAGTTTCACTCAATAGGGAAACAAAAAAATTCATGACTTTCAAATATGATTTTCATATACATATGTATCCTTCTTGACAACCAAAATGAAAAATACCTAGATATGTTACAAATATTGTACATTTCTCTTCCTAACTAGAAATATTTGTAGATTTGAGATTTTCTTCAAATCTTCATCAGGTTCTTTAGATAGATTCGTCACCTCTCTTCATAGAGGATTGAACTTCAAGCAATATGAAGCTCCTTCAAAGATGAATTTCATTCTAGGTCTTCTCCAACATTAGAGTCCAACAAAAATTCTTTGAAATTGCTACAACAAAACTAATTCCAACTCCAAGAATGTTTAATTTAACTGAACGATTTACTCTATGGAACATGAAACTTTACTGACTCTTAAGGCTAGATGATCATCTATCAGAATTTTCTCAAGTCTATCCCCAACACAGTCTCCAATCTATTGGTTATTTTTTATGAACCAAATTTGATCTTACCAATAGTCTATGGATCTTCCAGAATTCAATTATTAGCAAGGATAAGGATTGGCCAATGCATAAGTAAGGATTTTGAGGCCCTTACTTCTTCACTTCGGGCTATGTGAAACCCGGGAGGGTAATCATACATATGTTCATGTAATTTTTACTAGATCAAGAACATTTCTATACATAGATAAATTCTTTCATCTGCAAATAGACAATAGTTAAATATTTGGCTCACCTTCAACCTATTACCATTTATTGCAAGGAATAATAGGATACTTCAGATTTGTGCAATGTTGTCATTGAAAGATTATCATTGATTCTTATATTCTCATCACAAGTCCTAGGTTAGGTGCATTACTAACTCATTATTATGGTAACCTTATCAAAAATTCAGTGTCTTATCTATTGGGATAATGTAGTCATATTAGCAAAAACCAATAATTCATTAGCAATTTATTTCAATAATTTGTGAACTATTTACATACTACCTTGCAGTATTCAACTCAGTATGCCTGTAACACCATGACTTATCAATATTATGCCTTTCCCACACAAACCGGTGACCTCACTTCATCATTTTAATCAATTATTTGAATTGAAGCATAAAATAAGCCCACACATTCAAGTAAAATAGTTGAAGACAAATGAAAATATTATTAACCATTTCATTTATAATTTCAAAGAAAAATACATAAGAGAGAATGTGTTCCATAACTAATACTTTCTTCTATTACTGTCGTCATTGGAAAACTATTTTAAGATCATTGCATACAAAACTCATACCCTAGAATCCTTATTGAACTATTCATCAATATTTTACAATATGCTCCTTTTTGAGCTTATCTTTTCACCTAGACCATTTTGAGACCTAAAATTCAAACTCTCTATAATGAGCCCTGAAATCCCTTTTATAGAACAAGTGATCAACAAGAATCAGGCTCAACTATAGCTACATTCATTTCATTTGAAGATTATTTGCACCAGAGTTTGAGACGTTCCCCATTTAGTTACTTGTAATCATTGTAGAGTATGGAAGAGTAAAAGAAAAAAACTCCACATCATTTGAATGAAGACCAAAATGGTATAGTTTGTTACTTTTATAGCATCGAATCACCATTTCCTTGTTGACCAAAGAAGATTATCCATTTATAGCCAGAGCAAAAACAATTATACCACTCAGAAAAAGCATATATGTTGTCAAAGTTAGAAAGTCTAGCACTTCTCCAATGCACTAGCTTGAAAGATTTCCACATCAACATTATAAAAAGAAAACCACAAACATGTTGAAGAGGATGATCCTAATGTGGTGGCTATAGTGTGATCAAAAACAAAAAAGGGGTGGAAACACTACTCTAAGTTGTCAGCATCAAAGTACACTCACCAATGCCTTATTTATTATGAAATTGGAGGAACCATCAATGCTTCCTTGTCAGAATCTTTAAAAGGCACTAGGGAAAGGGGTTAATGGCCACACTTTGGATCAATTTCACCTCCATCATCTAAAAGGCTATCAAAAACCTCAATGGGAGAATTATGTCTCCCTAGGTAATCTTTACGATACTTTCCTCTTTTATTTTCCTTCTTTTCAGACTCAACCAAATCCTTCCCTTTAAACTTGACCAATTCTTTTGAAACATTCTGGATTCTTACATGGTAATTACTCCTTACACCATATTTCTTAAATTTCTTGTGTTCCCTTCTTCCCTTTGGTGTTTTAGGAGCTCCCTATGTTTCAACTTCATCTTTAGGAGCATTATCCTTGGATTCAACAAAATTTAGTCTCTTAGACCTTCATACTTGCTTAACAAACTCTCCTAACTTACTCATTTTCATAATAACTAGAACAAGAACAAGAAGACTCCTAATTTGTAGAAAAACCCTGACCACCCCAAGATTCTAAAACCCATGAACTATTATAACCATAATTGAGAAGAGCAAGTACAAGTAGCTACTTACCCAGGGAAAGGTTTGTGCCATAGAAAAATGGCCCCTTGTCATTTTCATGGCCTTTTAGGTCTTGTTTCATGGTGTTTGATCTGTTTTACTTTGATCTTATGTTGCAACATGGCTTGAACATGCATATTCAGGTATTAAAATTCAAATAATGACGTCTTGTGAAGGCGTTATGAAGTTTTGTAAGACATTTCTACATTCTTCTAGACTCTATTCACTAAAATTCACCTAAAAATCACCTTTTTACACATCATCAAGTCCTATTTTGAAGTGTTGTAAAGTCTTGTAACAAGATTTCATGCTTTTCTAGGCACAACTTCTCTATTTACCCCTTGTTTATGACTTATTTTACCCCTTTATGCGCTCATATGCTTTAATTAACTATATTTTTGAATGTAAGTCTGATAAACAACATTAAATATGACTTAATTCCTGACACTTGTTTTTAGGTCCTAGGTGGGACCCATTCACCATGGGTGGAAAATGAGTCCCCCTTGGCTCCAAATTTAATTTTTTTAAAATTTCCTTTCGAGTTTTTATACAAAAACACTTGATGTCAGCCTATGATGAGGTATGAAGGGTAAACTAAGGCATGAGATTGTATACATAAGTTTTTTTTACATCCATTTTAACCCCCATCCATCAAGTTCACTCATTCACCAATTCACTCAAGCATTCAAGCAATATTCAAGCACTTTGGAGCATCCCTTGACATTACTTTAGACTTGCATTATCAAGGGTTTGGTAAGTTGATAGCATTTGCATGTTATTAGTTTATCATTCTCTTTCATTTCATTGTTTCACTAAGGGTTTTATTACCAACAATGGGGTTTTACTAAGGCAAACCCCTATTTTCTAA
This sequence comes from Sequoia sempervirens, assembly GCA_007258455.2. Taxonomy (NCBI): domain Eukaryota; kingdom Viridiplantae; phylum Streptophyta; class Pinopsida; order Cupressales; family Cupressaceae; genus Sequoia; species Sequoia sempervirens. The sequence continues at coordinate 238,509,216 of VDFB02379711.1, forward strand.
CCCTCAAACATTTTTCCCTATTGCATGTGTGTTTGCAGACCTAGGTATGCAAATTTAACAAGCTTTTTGGTGTTGAAAAGTGGAGAATAAGTCAACTAGGTGCTTCAATTCAACTTATTCTCATTTCAAGCTTAGAGAAGTTTTTTTGTCCATTTCCCACAGAATTGACTTTGACAACCCAAAAATTAGTGATTTCCAAAATGGGTATGTGCAAGATCATCATGGAAAAAATAGGCCCTTAAGTGGCAAAAAATTTAGAAAAATTAGAGTTACGCAACTTGACGTAAAAAATTGAATAAGTTATTTATATTGTTTCAAAAATATGTAAGAATAGAATCTGTAGAAAATTGAATGTAGTTTCTAAATTGCTAGGTTTTTTTATATATATATATATATATATATTTGGTGAAAATTGAAATTTCAATGCAGTAGTACTTAAATTTCAGGGAAAAAATAAGAAATAGGTTTCTATCTAACCACCCTAACCACAATAAAATGATAATATTTTTTTATAAGATTTTAGATATAAAGAGGACTCATTTCCCAATGTCATGCATATTTTTTGTATTTTTTTAAATTAAATAATTAATTATGATTTTTTATTAGAACTTTTAAAATATAAAACTTGTATGTCGACCACCTTAACTTGGTCAAAACTTCATGAAATTCAATTTTATTTTTTTAATCCTATAGTATTCAAAGCATATAATGTGACACATGTTTTGATTCAAAAATTGATACCGCTTTGAAAGCTATAGATGTTTTTCAATTAGCCTATCAATGGACTTTTAGTCAATTGAATAGAAAATGAATAATAATTACTTATTAAATTCAAAGTAAAGAATAATTTATATTAGTGGAAAGCTGAAAATATCCTTTCAAAACCCTTTTTGTTTCATCAATTTTGGGTAAAAAAAAGTCACATACCCATCATATTGCCACTTTTTGGCCCATCATGATCCTGCACATACCCAGATCCGGTGTTGTAGAGTTGTCCCCTGATTTTTTTAGAAATTTGGGAGAGGAATAATTCACCACCAATGGTGAATGAGTCCCACCTTAGGATTAAAAATATGAGTTTTTTCAGATTCTGGATCTCAATGATCAGAACCCAGTTTTTGACACTTTTTCACCAATAGGAGGACTAATTCGCCACCCTAGGAAAATGAGTCCCACAATGAAAAATCAATGATTTCAACCAACATCGACAACATTCTAGATTCATCAAATATTGTCCAGGTGCACTATGTTTCTACCTATTTCTTTCTTCTTTGCGTTATTTCTTCATTTACTTCATTGTTTGCATATCATAGTGTGTTTTCAAACATAGCATAAATCTCAATTTTTCATTCATTTTCATCCATTTAATTTAGTCAATTGCATTTATTTTACTTCATTTAGTTTAGAAAACATTCAATGTAACATAATTTGAATGAATTCTTAGCATTTTTGGGACCTATCTCTCTCCTTTTAGGTAAAAACCCTAGAAGAGCTAGAGAAGCACATAGGAACAAAAAATCAATGGTTCAAGGTTTATCACAATACCTTTAAAATTATTTTCCAACCTATTCTCGAACTTAAATCAATTTTCAATCTCTGAATGCAAACTCTGAATGAAAAATATGGCCATCGATCCTCATTATATTGAGTCATGCAAGCGTGTCAACCATTAATACTCAAGAAAAGCTTGTGTGAGTGGGCTAACAATAGGGTGCTTGATTTTTGAACCTTGATCATTGATCACACATAAAGATAAATTAACAGATAGTTACAATAAAAAATAAAAATAAAACTAATTATGAAAAAGCTTAAAATGTATGTGATTAATGCCTTTTCCTAATTAGAAATTCCCAAGTGGATAGACAGCCACTTTGTTAGCACAATTAATCATATACTTAGTATTAAATAAATCCTATCATATCATATTTACCTACTTGCTCATGGGAATTAATAAACTTAAACTTCATCACAACAGGATAGTGTGGAGCAATCTTGATTCAATCTCAGAATATTGGTCTATACCCTGCCTCACTTTATTTTCACCTTCCCACATATACCACCATCTAATAGAATTGGTGGCCGAAATATCCAACATGTGCTAAAAGAATGAGTTCTAATATGGCACCATTTTTATCATAGTGCCACCTTGGCCAAATTTAGTAGCATTCCATCTCCACTAGAGTCCATCAAATCCTTTGAAATGTTCCATGTGGCAGTCACCCGCTTGCTCACTAAGAAACTAAAGATACAAGTGGGCCCCTCACGGGATGGCGAGGAGTGATTAGGATTGACCCACATCATTCACCATCAACCATTGACCTTGATCCTTATAAAACATTCGGTGCCTCCACCAACTAGTAGGTCCCTTCATGAAGTGACAGGTGTCACCTTGCTCGCCAGCCTATGATATTTTATAAATATTAAATAAAATATAGCAGGGTGGTGAGGAGAGGTGGAGATTTGACCACATCACCCAAAAACCCCCGTAGATTTCCTTTTGATACCTCTCGCTGATCATAAGAAAATATCAAGCCCACTACATTAAGGTAACACATGTCCAATTCCTGCCAGCTCATGTGACTAATTATCCTAAATGCGCAGAATGGACGAGCGCGTGGGGAATGACCCAGATGAAGACATGTGTTGTTATGTCAGTCGTTGATCTTTCTCCAAGCTTCATTTTTTGACCTTATGGAAGCACTAGTCCCACCGCCTCACATGACACATGGAAACCACCCACCATCTTGTTTGAATATTTGAAAGAATAATAAAATGAAACGGGCACGCAAAGAATGGTCAAGATTCTCTTGCGATGATCGAACAGTCATCTCAAAACTAAAATCTGCACATGTTGCAAATGTTAAATTTAAAAGGGGGCCATTACTAGGCCAACGTGAATTTGACCCTTAGGCATGAAAACTTAAGAATTAAGGCATAAAATATGAAATTCAAGCCCAATCATAGAAAAATTTTAAGCGTTGAAAAAGGAATTTGGTGACCAACAAACCTAAACACATGGGGCTGATAAAGATAATGATTCTGATGGCACAAGAGGTTACTTAGAAAACTAGAAACTTGAAACATCAAGTCAATGTAGAAATATAGTGCCCAAGGGTTTTAAGACTCAAAGGTTAATGTGGAAAGGTTTTGACAACGAAAACCCTAAAACAATGACGAGGAACATAACTCTAAGCCTAAAATTAGGGTCAAAGCCAAGTATTGCAAGTGTAAACATGGAACTAAATAATTTTTTTTGAGGGGTTCCACCACTGATGTATCCTTACAAAATGATAATCAAGACACTGATAATGATATTGAGAACATTCACAGTGAACATTCTAATCTTAGTGCATATGGTAATGAATTGCCCTATAGTAATGAACATAAGGTCCAAGTAAGGTCTCTCATTATTTTTCTAAAGGATATGAGTCTTTTTATGAGGATGATTTAGAGTTATTTTCTTTGCATAAAGAATGCAATAATATTAATGCTTAGAAAATATTTCCCTTCTAGTGAATGAACAAATTACATGTGAAGGATATCCAGTATGCAATGTAGTTATATCAAAACTTGAGTGTGTTAGCAATGTAAATGATGATGAATTTGAAGATAAGAATGTGTGTGTTTAGTATCCTAAGCATGAGCATAGTTCTAAGAGTAATGAAAATTGTGGTACTAACTAGCAGGATCATGTCCTAGTTGTCCTTGATTGCCTGTATGAAATAGAGATGGAATTTTCTAATTTTGTAGTAGAAATAGACATGATTGTTTTCAATAAGGAATGTATTGAAGAAGAAAAGGATGAAGAATTTTTTTAAAATTTTAATGAGAAACCTTCAGATTGTAAGGAAATTTTCACATTAGAGTCAGCACAACTATCAATTGATGGTGCACAAGAATGCCTTGTTGCCGATTTTGTTAAATCTGAGTTATTTGAGCCATCCTTTGAAACATTTTGTATAGAGTTGTATGATGATTTGAAGAGTAAATAAAAATATGTTACTGATCCTAAATTAGAAGTATTCTTTGATGCATGGGATGTGATTGGAAATAATGTTTGTAGTGATGATCTTGAGTTGAATATGGGTTAGGATATTATGAACTCAGATAAATCATGTTTTGATGGTATTGGAGAATTTGACAATATGTCTGGTATGGAGTGCTCAGATGAATGTAAACATCAACTTGAAGATATGCCTATGTATGAACACTTCTTATTCATCACATAGGATAAATGTTTTTCTGTCATGGGATAGAAGCTAGGGGTTGATTTTAAGGTTTTATGTGATCCTCCTATCCATTTTGACTCATTAGAGGGGGAGTTGCAATGTGACTCTTGGAAGTCAAGATATATGCTCCTAGATAAAGATCTAAAGCCCAATATTTATGAGGGTTTTTTGTTTGATGTGAGAATTGAAATTGGTGTCAACTCATATGACCTAAATGATCAAGTGGAAAATGAGTGTTTCACCTTCTCAATTCAACTGGATAAGCCTTTACTGTGGCATGCTAATGAGCAGTTTGGGATCATATATTACATAGAGTGTGCATTTCAAGTATTGTCTTACTACAATTTTTAGTCAAGAAAAATTCATGATGATAATGGAAAATTTGGACACATGGTCAGTATGGTTGATAGTAGTAACCATAGCAAGATTAGTTGGTGGATAGTTCATGAAAATTTTCTTAGTCTTGGGCTAATATAGACAGCAGAAAAAGAGGTTTTTGGCAGGGAAAATACCTATCCTAAGTTTTGGGGGGCCTGGGGCCACCAAGTGAAGTTGAAGCTTGATGAAGTTGTATTTGTAGGTTAAAATCTTGCACATTAGAAGATGCTTCTAAGAAATGGGAGGTGGATCCTTTTGTACATCCCTATAAATTGTGTATATTTGGTGTGTTTTGGTTTAGTTCTCCCACCTTATTTGAGCAAGTTCTAATTTTGGCTCTTTGTGATCACTCTGCTTCAACTTGAGATTCTGAGATCTCATTCTATCTTGGAGGAATAGACTTCCCCAATACGAGCCACTAATGGAACCCCTAAAAATGCTTCATGTTCCATCTTAAAATTCTACAAAATTTGGACAAATCCCTTGTCTTGGGCTTAAGATTTTGATTACCATCACTGCTTTATGGTTTATGTTGATAGAAACCCTTCGTAAATAATCCCTAAGTCAGCATCCTTTCCAACATTATAATTTATTGTTGACTTATTATTTCCCATTCCCGGTCAGTTTAAGTTGTGACTTATTTTGTCAAGTCCATTCTTTTATCGGCCGCTTGATCCTAGTGGTCCTAGTTAATACCCATGGTCGTATTAAAATTATTGTCTTATTTTTATTGAGTTCAATGTCTTTCAAAATATTTTTTCTAAGTCTAAGCTCAATTTTAATATTTTCCTAATGTTTTAACCTTAATTTTTATGTCCCCGACCATCGTCTACCTTGTGATGGCCCCTTCTTAAAAATAAAATTTTTGGCATGTGCAAATATTATGTTCTATGTTGACCATTTGATCATTGTGAGAAAATATCCACCATTCCATGCTTCCCCTTATCACTTCATTCCTCATTAAAATAATCACATGGTCTAGTGGCAGCAAGCCACCTATCTTCTATATTGGTGCACCCATTACCTTTGAACTATATGCAAGTAGTATTAAAATGAAATTGACGATGGTCATTGGATGATGTGGCTTCATCTTGGCCACTCCCTGCCACACCATACAAATTTATTTTATATTAAAATAAATGTCTCGGGCTAGTGGGAAGATTGACACCTATTCCTTCATGGAGGGACTTTCCTAGCTTTGGAGATGGTGAACATTTTATGGAGCAAGGATCAACGATTGATACAGGGTGATGTGGGTTAATCTTGACCACTCCTTGCCATCCTGTGAGGGGTCCACTCGTACCTTTTTCCTCTCAGCAGGGGAGTGGGCAACGGCCACATGGAATGATCTAAAAGGTTGGATGGACATTAATAAGGGCAGCATATTAATAAATTTTGTTGAAAGAACATATGGGCTAAAATGGTACCATTTTTTGAATTAATTTCTTTTGGAATGTGTTCAAAATTTGAGGATTAATTTTGAGTATGGTCATCAATTTTATTAGAATATGGTGCATGTGGGAAGGTGACATTCAAATAAGGCAAGGTATGGGCCGATGGTTTGAGATTAGGGTATGTGTAGGATCATGATGTTCCAAAAAGTGGTGATATGATGGTTATGTGGCTGACGACCTTTTTTTACCTAAAATTGATGAAACAAAAATAGTTTTTAAAGGATATTCTTAGGTTTCCACCAATATAAATTATGTTTTACTTTGAATTTAATAAATAAATATTATTCATTTTCTATTTGAATTACGACTAAAGTCCTGATTGATAGGTTGATTGAAAAAAATCTATAGCTTTCAAACGGTATCACATTTTTTGAATCTAAAACATGTGTCACATTCTATGGTTTGCATACTATAGGATTAAAATCATTTCATTAAATTTTATTAAGTTAAGGTGGTCAAAACATGTACAATTCTTTTATATTTTTAAAAGTTGTAATAAAAATTTATAATTAATTATTTACTTGGAAAAAATTACAAAACTATGCATCACATTGGGACATGAGTCCTCTACTTATATCTAAAATATTATAAAAAAATATTATCATTTTATTATGGTTTAGGGTGTTAGATAGACACCTACTTCTTTATTTTCTTCAAATTTAAGTACTATTGCATTGAAATTTCAAATTTTCACCAAATGGTTTTTAAATAAACCTAGTAGTTTAGAAATTGCATTCAATTTCCTACAAATTCTATTCTTACATATTTTTGAAATAATATAGATAACTTATTCAAATTTTTACTTCAGGTTTCCTAACTCTGATTTTTCTAAATTTTTCATCACTTAAGGGCCTATTTTTTCCATGATAATCCTGTACATAACCATTAGATCATGATCACTCCCCATCGTCCTATTGAGATGAGTTGTAAATGGATTAATTCCCATGAGAGAGTAGGAAAATTGGACACGATATGTTTTTCTTGAATGCTAAATGGGTTATTAAATGTGCAGAAGAAAAAGTGGATGTATATCCACTTGGGCTTTTCTGATTGGAAAATGGCATCAAGCGCATACATTTAACCTCTTCATAATTAATTACCTTGATTGTAATTATCAGTTGATTTATCTCAACATGTGATCAAGAATTGAGGTTTGAGAATTAAGTAGTTGATTGTCACTTCGCTCGCAGAAGCCTTCCTCGAGCATTAATGGTAAGCACACTCAAATTGCAATATATAATGAGGATCTACATCCATATTTTCTTCACAGTTTGCAATCAGAAGCTAAGAAATTAAGATTGAGTTAGTGAAGAAGAAGGCATAATAAGTTACATAGATATTGAGGTAACTTTTTCCCAGGTAAGTAGGTGCTCATACCTACTTGTTTCAATTATTTATGAGTTAGTTTTTTAGCTCTAAAGCCCTAGGATGGTGAAGAAGAAGCTAAGAAATTAAGATTGAGTTCGTGAAGAAGAAGGCATAAGAAGTTACATAGATATTGAGGTAGCTTTTTCCCAGGTAAGTAGGTGCTCATACCTACTTGTTTCAATTATTTATGAGTTATTTTTTTAGCTCTAAAGCCCTAGGATGGTGAGGGTTTTGTAGTCTAAAATCTCCTTTTAAGCTTATAATAATTGCGAGGGTTTGAGTTTTTTTTTCTACAAAAATATTTTTAAGAATAAACTAGTGAACAGTCTACTTGCAATTAAGATTCTCCTTGTTCTCATTTTGTTCTTTGTGAAAATGAGTATACTAAGTGAGTCTATCAAGCCAGTCAATAGGCCTAGCAAACATAGTTTGCTTGAATCTTAGGATGATGTTCTAGAAAATGAACTTGACATGTCGGGAGCTCTTGCAACACTAAAGGGCAAGAGGAGTGTCGATCGTAAAACTAAGAACGGTGGTGTTAGGAGTACCTATAATTTGAGGAATAGGGTTATTTCAGAAGAATTGGTCAAGTTTAGAAAGAAATAATATGTTAAGCATATGAGGGAAGAAAAGAAGAAGAAGAAGTACCACAAGGCTTATGATTCTTATATGGGATGACACAACTCTCCCATAGAGGTTTCAGATAGCCCTTTGGGTGATGAAGGAGAAACTGACCTGGAGTATTCCACATGAGGATTTTGATGAGGGGGGAGTAGTAGCTTCTCTAATTCTAGCAAGAACATAGAATGGGAGTGCACACTCTGATACTAACAAATCAAGGTAGCACCCGGGTTCTATTTTTGTTTTTGATGACACCATTGCCACTACAATAGATTAGTCCTCTTCAACAAGTTTTGGGTTTATTTTCTTTTTTGCGGACATGGAAACTTTTTTGGGTGGTGTGAAGGAGAGGTTTTGGACTTTGTTGCTTTGATGTAAAGTATGCCTTTTTCAGTTAATATGTATTTTTTTTCCTTGGGTGTTGATGGAGAATCTTCTTTGATCAACGTGGAAAAGGGATTTTGGTGCCACTATAATAAAAAATGATGCCTTTTGGAAGGTGGGTTGGTCTTCTTCATCAAAATTTATGGATTTTTTTCTTTCCCCCATTTTGCAATGATTAAATGTAACTATCTAGGGAATCTTTGAAATGAAAGTGAAATTAATTGTCAAATTCAAATGTAATTGTAATTGCAATTTTGGCCTAATGCTCGTCACTCCCATATCTCTATAGATGGGATTTCAAGGCTAGTTACAAGGGTTGTTGGGTGGTTGGTTTTTTTGTTTTTGATCACATAGAGAGTTGTAAAGGATATTGAACATTTTAGTTGTAAGTCTTAGGTTTGAGTCTGCTATTATGTTTATTATGCTCTGATAGTAATATTGGAATAATAGAATAGAATAGTGCAAGTTCGATACCCTTTTCCCTCTTATGTACGAGTTTTATAAACTGTGAATAATATAATCAAGGGTTATCTTATTTGTCTCTATTGATTTCCAATGGGTGTATGGTTTTATTCTTGCTTATTAATTAAAATAATTGATGTAAGGGTATGTGCAGGATCATCATGGAAAAAATATGCCCTTAAGTGGCAATAAAAATTCAGAAAAATCAGAGTTCTAAGGCAACTTGATGCAAAAATTTGAATAATTTATCTATATTATTTCAAAAATATGTAAGAATAGAATTTGTAGAAAATTGAATGTAGTTTATAAACTACTAGGTTTATTTGAAAAAAAAAAAAAATGGTGAAAATTTTAAATTTCAATGTGGTAGTACCTAAATTTTAGGGAAAAATAAGGTGTCTGCCTGACCACCCTAACCACAATAAAATGATAATATTTTCTTATAATATTTTAGATATAAGTAGAGGACTCATGCCCTGATGTGATGCATATTTTATTGTAATTTTTTTCCAAGTAATTAATTAATTATGATTTTTTTATTACAACTTTTAAAAAATATAAAAACTCGTATGTCTGACCACCTTGGTAAAAAATTCATGATTTTTTTTGTTAATCCTATAGTATGTGAAGCATAGAATGTGACACATGTTTTGGATTTTAAAAAATTGATACGTTTGAAAGCTATAGATGTTTTTCAATGAACATATCAATAAGAACTTTAGTCGTAATTCAAATATAAAATGAATAATAATTATTTATTAAATTAAAAGTAAATCATAGTTTATATTGGTGGAAAGCTGAGAATATCCTTTAAAAACCCTTTTCGTTTCATCAATTTTGGGTAAACAAATTCTTCAGCCACATACCCTACACATACCCATCATATCACCACATTTCAGCCCATCATGATCCTACACATACCCATAAATGCTTGAATGCAACTATAGGTCTATATTAAATTAGGTGCTAGGATTCTAGTAAGAAGTGATGGTTGAGATATAATGCTCAAATACTATAATTTAGTATTCTCAAAGCTTTAAATAATGTCATGTGTGAAAATTGTTGTCAAATTATGTGGGTAATAGTATTAACTATGTTCCAAGGATGAGGCAGTGGTTTGAGTAGGGTAATCATATTGTATTATGTTGATTAATTCATCAAATAACCATTCATTAAATCTAATTATCTCAAATGGGTTACAAAGATATGAGAATATGTTTTAAGCATTTCAATTCTCATGCTCCTAATATTAATCATTATCAAGAAGCTACCAGCTCCTTTGATGTGTTCTGTTTGTTGAGCCTCTATATGAGAATTATCTATGTGTTGCAATGTTCTTAATCAAGTGAAAGAGGATAATCATATGAACATAATAAGGATTACCCTCCTAGGTTTCACAGAGCCTAAAGTAAGGGCCTCAGAATCCTTGTTTGTTGGCCAATCCTTACCCTTGCTAATCATTGGATTCTGGTAGATTCATAGGTGAGTGGTAAGATCAACTTTGGTTCCTAAAAAAATAACCAATAGGGTTGGTGAAAATTTGCATGTTTTGGTTAGGAGGGGCAATAGACTTATTTCCTTGATTACTAACAACTCTAATGGAAAGATGACCAAAATCAATGAGGTCTTGGACAAGATGTTTAAGACAATTGCAATGTTCTGTTTCATCTCTATTATGTTGGTGATAATGACCATAAGAATTTGATTTAAAGGGTGAGGGTAAAGGCTTATTGGGATCAAGTGTTTTGATGAGAGGAAAAGTAATCATTTGTTGTTCTTAGAGTTGGGACATTGAGTTCTGAAGCACATTGGGTAAGGAAGTGAACTGTCTTTTTAGGTCCCCATATCTAAAGGGCATCACGGCTTTAATAGTATCTACTTGGTTATTGGTATTCTGAGTTGTTTGTTGAGGGGGATTGAATTGAAGGAATCCTTTGTTTTTTTTCTAAATGGTTGGGAATTTTTTTGGTTTCTAGGCTCATATTTCTTAGTTTGACTAGAAGTGGACTTTATATCTTGACTACTAACTAAGTTTTGATAATCACGAAGGGTAGTACACAACTACATAAAGGATGGGAATTTCATCATGGAAACCTTGTCTTGAATATTTCTTTTCAAATATTCTATGAACATCTTTTAATGGTGAGGGTCGAGGACCTTTATGTTGATTTGGGAATAAAGCGATCGATTGATAGTGTGAAATAAAGTGTGATATTTTCTTCTTTTTGCTTACATCTCATCATATCATCGAAGGTCATCTAAGGAGTCATATGCACTTGGAAATGGTTTACAAATGCTTCAACAAGTTTATTAAATGAATGAATCAAGTTGTTCAGTAAAGAAGAGAACCATTCCAAGGCAGTATCTTTCAATGACCTAGGAAAAATCTTAGCCAAAAGTTTACCATCAAGGACAAAGTCACTACATAAAGTAGTGTAGGCATTAACATGGTTAGAAGGATCTTTGTTTCCTATGTATTTCTCAAATCTAGGCACCTCTACACCTTGTGGCATCAATGTTTACAATATCTCCGAGGATAGTGGACTGCTCTTGACATAATATGTAGGTGAACCATTTTGATTTTGATTAATGGTGGCAACTTTCTTTTGGAGGGATGAAATGGTTTGAAAGAGTTGATTAATGAGAGGTTCATTACTTGTGCTATGAGATGGAAGTGAGAGTATTGAAGGGGTTTATGTTTTCAAGGGACAAGTGAATGGAATGCTTATAGGTGGTAAAGTGGTAGGGTATATAACATGTGATGCCACATAGGAACTAGGGATGCTAGTGGAAATACCGAAGGAAGGAATCACATTACTAACTTGTTGCATTATTGTTGTGACTTGAGGGCTGGTAGAGGTAGGTATTGAGGCAATTGTTGTGGGAGTAGGAATTTGAGTTCCTCCTTGGCTTGTTACATTGCTTGTTGGTAAAGGACAACTAGTTGTTGGCATGAGGTGTTTTCCAAAGATTTGAACTATGTTTTTCATAAGGTCAAGCGTATCTTCACTTTCAAGAATGTAGTTAATGTTGTCTATTGTAGGGATGGTAGTATTTGAAATATTATCATTTTTCACTTGATGTTGTAAGTTAGCTAGGTCCTCATGTATTTGAATTATGTTCTCTTGTGGGACACTATCATTCCTTGTTTCAACTTGCATATTACTTGAAGGTGTACCATACAAAATGGATCTTTGGACATTTTCATGGTCATTTAGGTCTTTTTCCAGTGATGCTTGGCTTATTTTGCTTAGATTTAATGTTGCAATGTAACTTATGCACTTACATTAGGTCTTGAATATTCAAATTATGAAGTATTGTGAAGGTGTTGTGAAGTGTTGTAACACATTTCTACACTTTTTTGGACTCTTCTTATTATAATTCATCTAAATATTCCCTTTTTATTCCTTACCAAGTCCTATTTCAAAGAGTTGTAAATTCTTGTAATATACTTTCACACTTTTCTAATCTTGTCATCACTAATTACACCTTTCTTATGCTTTATTTGGCCCCTCTATGCACTTATAGGCCTTAATTAAGTGTGTTTTTTAATATAAACCTGACAAACATCATCAAATACAACTTAATTCTCGACACCCACTTGCAAGCCTTGAGTGGGACCCATTCACCATGGGTGGCGAATGAGTCCCAGTTAGCCAACAAGTCAATATTTCTAGTTTTTTAGAGTGTTTTCCAGTCTTCATCAAGCTTACAGGTGCACACATTCTATGTTACAACTTTCTATTTGGTTTTATTTGCATGTCTTTTTAGGTATTTTGCAAACAATACTATGTTTTCAAACACTTCATTTTTCTTAAGTTTTGTATAAATAATCAATCAATATTATCAATTTTCTACATTTAGGAATATTTACATCATACATGTACATTAGTTTGATTGAACCACCTCAGTTTTTGGCTTATCTCTCTCCTTTTAGGTGAAAAACCCTAATTGAGCAAGAAAGTACATAGCCCCTAAAAATCTTTGGTTCAAAAGGAAAAGGGTTCCTAAGGGTGTTGTCCATACTAGTGTACTAGTGTCAATACTAGGATTTAAATAGCTAGAAAAACCAAGATCCACAATGATTGTGCTATCACAGGATGACATGAGTCTCAAACTTTGTCTCACTATAGTATTAGAAATAGGACACCAAATACTCATACAAGGGATCCTAAAGGAAAGGTGAATGCAAATACAATGTAAGATAACAAAAATGAAATGATTAAAACAAAAAAATTGGAAACTAAAATAGAAAGGCAATAACAATAAACAAAAACTTAAAAATTGAATTGTAAATGCTAGAAAATGTAATGCAGAATATGCAAAGGGACTAATTCACCCAAGGTAAGTGAAATGAAACAAAAAAATGAAGACAAGAAGGTGTGCACCTGGGAAACTTGAGATGGTTGAATGGAGGTCTGAATCACTATAAATTCTACTTTTATTGTTGACTAGGACTCATTCACCAAGTTGGGTGAATTAGTCTTGTTTCTAGAAAACTATGTAGGAACAAGTTTCTGCCAAAAGGGTATTTGAATCTATAAATTCCTGAAAATTTGACTAGAACTAGGACTCTTTTGCTAGAAGTGGTGAATTAGTCTAGTTGGGATTTTCTACAACTTAAAAAGCTAATCTTTTTCTTCTCTATCTACTCTATCCTTCTTGACTGATTTTCAAATTTGAATCAGTGAATTGCAACTTGTAGGTCTTCTAGAAGGTTCTCCAAGGCTTGATGACAACTTTGAAAACTTTGAATAATTTGCAACTTCTCTCCAATATTTCTCCTTGGTAAATCTACAACCTAAATCTCCAAATCACACACAAAGGAGAGGGAAAAATGTTGTGGGGTTAGTGGGTAGGGGTTTTCCTTGGTCAAATCCTATTTTGGAAATTAATCCTTGAAATCAAATCAAATAATAATGGAGAATGATGAATGAACAACTAATAATGTTACAACTCACGAAACCCTATCAATAATGTGTTGCAAATATACTTACAGTAATTGTTGTAATGTATGTAGACTTTGATTCTTTCTTGAATAATGTTGATCTTGAATGAAACGCTTGCTTGAATCACAAAATCCTACACCACAATTGTTAGCTCTAAAAAAATATGATGCATGAAATCCTTGACATGATGATTGATGCTTGAATGCTACTCTAAAATGCTTGAAAATTTGTTCTTAAATACACTTGAATGTTCCCGAATACTCTTGTGAACACTTGATGGCTTATTAAATTGATAAGTGAAAATATGAGTGAAAGAACCTTGTATCTATACTCAATTATGCAAGAATTCTCAAAATTACAACACTACAAGCTGCGATCAGATCTAGGGGAATAAAATTCTGCCAGAAATTTGAATTAATTTTAATTTTAGGCCACATAAGACTCATTCACCCAAGATGGTGAATGAGTCCCATCTGGCATAATGTATGGGACCAATAATAAAAGTGCTTAAAAAGGTGTAAAAACTAGTTTGGGATCCAAAAAACTAGGTGGGACTCATTCGCCCAAGATGGCGAATAAGTCCCATATCACTAAATATGGGCCACAGAAGCCAGAAACACCTAAATTATGATTGGGTGGTGATTGGTGTCGAGATTATCCTCGAAAAGATACATTAAATGAGGCTTGTGGATGCAAAATAGGACCAATTAAAGCATAAGAAATCCCAATTATTAATGAAAATCCTAGAAAAGTTTGAAAGTGTGTTACAACACTTTACAACACTTCAAAATAAGGCAAGATTAATGTTTATTTTAATTAAAAAGGGGTTTATTATGTTTAGAACCTTAGAAAAGTATGAATGTGTGTTACAAAACTTCACAACACTTTAGAAAGGTACAATTAAAATCCATTAGTTCACAAGGGACCAAGACCTAATGTGAATGTTTCAACCACATTACAACACTAAATCAAGGCAACATGAAGCTCAAATTCAGAAGGAGGGCCCAAAGAAGAGTGGAAATGTCCCCGATGACATTTTTCAACACTACATTTACTATACCAAATGAATTGAAACCTTGAATTATGAAAGATAAAAGAATTATAAGAAACTTCTCAAATCCACACAACCTAAAGCCAAACTGTGGAGAAACATGGAGCAAATACATTTCTTCCAGACCATAGAAAACATCACTTAAAAACTAGTTCACACATTGGTGAAAATATCTCTCAATGAAGTGATTCAGAAACCTAAATTTTGACTATAGCAACCTCTAACAACCTTGAACAACATATCAAATCCATGCAGAAATAACATCAACATAGAAGAAATGTGGAGCACATCCTACAGCACGTTTAAACACTTACACAAGACTATTTTCTCTGTTTATCAAATTTTCTCAAAAGGACTTGCAAACCAAGTACCAAAGACATCATCTTATCTCATTACTTCATTCCAACACATCTCCAAAAACTGCAACATAAATATAGCTCCATGTACTCACCACACTTCCTCAATTTATCTCAACTACACATACACAACCTGCAACAACCTATTTTCCTCTTTTTCACAATTTTCTCAATATCCTCAACATCTTCATCATGCAACAAACTTCCTTAACACATAGTAGAAATCAATGACAACACTAGCATATTGCCTTCCTATTGACATCAATGAAACCACCTTCATATGTGCAATACTCCATTGTCGGTATGATTTAAGACTAGAGGGGTTCTATCCAAGGGAGTTTGATCTAAGGGAGCCTTAACTAACCCTATTCAACTAAAACCCTTTATATGGAATCCCTCAAGGATTAAATAATTAATTTTTCTAAAAAATATGTGGTTTCAAACAAAAATTAGGATGTCCCATGTTTGGTATCCATTATTGTGGGATGACCTTGGTTAGTCTTTCACTATTTCCAAGTTGTTTATGCAATGGTGAGGTCATATTGATATTGTTCTCATTCTATCATTTTGTGGGTGAAGCCACAATAGTGGTTTACAATTCAAGTGAGGAAGGTAAACTCACAAAAAATGACCCCAAGGCAAAAAAATGTGATTTTGGGGGTTTGTATGAACCTACTGGTTTGAGCGAACCCCTTTGAATCTTGTCCGCCAAAAAAAAAAATGCACTGGGAGGGGGTTTGAACAAACCCCTTTGAAGGAGTTCACTCGAACCCCCCTTATCCCTCATCCCCCCTAAGACACAAACAAAACCTAAATTTTTGCACGTTGGAGCTCAAGTTGAGGATGAAAATGGAGGAATCTTCCCAAACCCAACTAGAATTAGGTAGTCCTCAGAATGAGCTATCCAACAAATATAATTTTAATGTGTTTTGGTTTTATTATGTTTTTTTTTTTTAGTTTTATTAAACATAGGTTTTTAATAAAAGATGAAGCTCTTTATTCTGCACATGTGGAAAAATAGAAGATTATTAAAAAATTTGAAAAATATGAGTGCACTAGATATTGAAATCCTTGATCCAACAAAAAAAATGAATTTCAATATATACAAAAAGTTGTGTGTTATATGGTTGCACTATGTTTAAATTTTAATTGGTTTGACTTTGAAACTTGATTTAAAGAAAAATATTCAATAAAACACTATCTAACCAAGTGGAAGCACTAGATATCAGAGTTAGAAATCTAAATTTGAAAGAATTATAATTTTATCCTTCATGGAAAAAAAGTTATGCATTATACATGTCATCACTTTTGAAATGTTGTTTTGAAGAAAAATAGTTTTCATGGGAGATGGAAAAAGAAGTGCAATTTGATTCCAAAAGTTTTGAAAATATATTTTTAGAATCTATAGACAAAATGTGATGAGACTCTAGTTTGCATCATCTTCAAATTCCTCACGATTTAGCTGCTATAGGTGCCCGAATGTGAAGAATTAGTTAAAAATAATAATTTCAGTGTCCAGTTTGGCCAAAACTTGTAAACAACTATTGTGGGATCACCCGTGTTCATGTGACAAGTGTTTTATCCTTAGTTTTCAAATGTAACATGTTGATATCATCTTGTATACACTCAAAATTGGTCTGGAGAATATTAATTAAATATTGATTATTTAATTAATAAATTTTTATTCCTCTACTATATAAATAAATCACATTTATTTACATAGTTCCTTTCCTCTTAATTCTTCTATTCCAATTCACCTCTTTCATGATTTAATTAAAATGAGAAAATCTAAATAATTTTTTTTATTGTAACTAACTTCCCTCTCACTTAATTCAAATTTTTAAATTTGAATTCCATCACACATCTACATACTTTTCTCTAACTACCTTTCACCTCACCCTCCAACTCACCATGTGTCACATGAAAATGATTATTATTATTTTCTAAATTGGATAATTATTCTCAAAAATTTAACCACCATGAGGACACATGGCTCCTTCATCCAAATGATTCCCTCTTGCACTTGGCAAAATGGTTTTACTAAAGGGAACATTTACCTTGTTTTCTCCATCCTCTTCATTCTTCTCTGTCGGATTCTCTAGATTAAATCTTGATCACTCATGGCTGTCAACTCACCCAATGCCTTGGAAAAATCTATAAATTGAGCCCAATTTACAACTTTTACATAATCTTACTCTGCAGAATTTCACTTGAGTTTTTAGAGCTTCATTTGCACTTTTAGTTTAGCATTTAGAGTAGTTATCAATTTTGTTTGGATCATGGCTCCTTTAGGAATTTCATAGTTCAATTCATCATGTAGAATCAATTCTAATCTCATTAGCATTAGTATAGTTTTTCATTATCTTCCATTTCATATCATTTTGTGCATATCTAGCCCATTTCACCATGTCAATTTATCATCTCATGCAGTTGAATATTTTAGTCATATAGATGTAGGTTTATAATTTGTATTGTAAATGGATAGGCTAGACTCATTTCTTAGATGACATCTCAGTGGTTTGTGTAGGAATAAGATCTAAGAGCATGAATTACTTAGACATTTGAGAATAGAGGAAGATGATAAGTTTTTAGGAAATTCTGTTATTGAATTATATTTGAGTAATTTGAATTTCACTAATGTAATACTTTTCATCTAAGTGTGTTTGTTTCGATATAATTCATGCATATTTTCTAACACACACATCTTTTTTGTTATGGTTGTCATATTTGGAAAAAATGTTTTTCGGTCAACTTTTGGATTTTCCTTTAGGTAGATCATTATATTTCTCATATAATAAAGGTTGGAGATGGGATTAAACATGATCATGACAAGTGTTTTAATCTTATGACATATGAATTTTTTTATTAAATGACCTAGGACACAATAAATAAATTAAATAGGATAATATAAGATCAAATGAAAACTAATAATTATAGAAATATTCTTGGGATATAAGTAAACTTAACATTAGAATAGTATATACTAGGTGAACTAATTAAGTTAAAAACTTTATTCGCACACGAACCTTCCCTTAAATGCAACTTATGGAAAAGTAAAAGTAGACATTATATTATGTGAGGATGAATGGAAGATGATAATGACTCTCAAATACCAAGGCATGTGAGCTATGCATTTGCATGATCCCACAATAATGGGTTACACTTTTTGGCCAAACTTGACATTGAACTGAACTTTTTTTAACTAAATCTTCACTTTCAGACACCTATATTTGCTAAACCATGAGGAATTTAAAAATATGCAAACTAGTGATTTGTGACATTTTGTTTGTACATTCTAAATATATATATTTTTAAACTTTTTGGAAAAAAATTGCATTTCTTATTCCATCTCCTTCGATAACTATTTTTTAACAGTAAACGCCATTTTTAAAGAGTGATGTTTATTGTATAACACATAATTTTGTTTTATAAAAGATAATTTTTTTTTTCTCAAATTTAGATTTTTAACTATGATATATAGCTCCTTCATTTGGTTTTATAGTGTTTTATTGAACATTTTTTTCTTAGTTAAATTTTGAAGTCAAACCAATTATAATTTAGACATAGGTTTACTATATAACACATAGCTTTTTTGTATGTATGGAAATAATTTTTTTTTTGGATCAAGGACATCAATTCCAAGAGCATAGATATTTTTTAGAATTTGTTTTTGGTAATCTACTATTTTTCTACATGTGCGAAATAGAGAGCTTGATTTTCGATGAAATACCTACATTCACAAGAAATAAAAATAAATTTAATAATCAAATTAAATTTAATATTTAAAATTATAATTTTTGGGAATCTTATAATAAATACTACATACTTACAAAACATAAATTTTAAATGAAATCATTTAATCCCCCAAAAGGTAAATCAAAATTTGTTTTTTATCAAAATTTTGATAGGTGTAGAAAAGACTCCATTATAGGCATGGTTTAAAACTAGGAGGGTTCTATCCAAGGGGGTTTGATGAAACCCTCTTCATTTAAAATTCTTTAAATGGAACATTTTAAAGGTTTAAATCATTCCATTTTCTAGAAATATGTGATTTCAACAAAAATCATGATTTCCTAGAAAGTGTAACCCATTATTATGGCAACACCCATTTAAAAATTATTTCCCACAAATAATGTAAAGGAATAAAACCATATGGGGAAAAACCCATCTCCAAACTAAAGAATGCATGAAAACAATCATGTACGAGTAACAAACAAAGTGATGAATGGAGGACTTATCATGGTGCTCAAGGACTACATCTACCACAAATATATAATCTATAGCCCAACCATAGGAGGGAAAGGGAGAAACTATGTAGCCCCCCAATAGTGTCTAATCTCTAGTAGAAATGGTAGATGCTTGAAGAAAAAAACATTATCCAATATCAATCAATGAAAAAATAAGATATATTAGTTAAGATTATATGAATGAGGATGTTATAACATAACCTTACTAAGTGAGTACATTCACACCAAACTCAAGAAACACACCATACATTAAATAACCTCAACTTACATCTTAAAATAATTATATCTAGATGAAAAACTAATGAAAATAAATAACAATATAGATGAGAAAAAAACAATTTAAATGTCAAGAAAAATTAATAAATTTATTAACACAAGAGTGAATTGCTAGAGGTAATCACTAGTCATGTACACCACATGTATGTAGTTTCAAGTTGACAATCATGACTAATGTTAGTGCAAATAGGTTATTTTTCTATGTCGGCATAGTTTTATATTGTCTATTATGAAATATCACTCACATAAGAGACATATTGTCAATAAATAAAAACACTTATCTCTGGAAAAAAAGAGTGAATGCCAATGTTTATTTCTTTACATTTACATGAAAATTAAACAAGAGTTATATTTTTAATAGCCAAAAATATTTATATACCAAAATAGAAATGATTGTAAACATTGCTTTCTTTAGATCACCAATATTTATTATAAATTTTCCTAACTTTGAAAATGTTTTAAAATTATTTGGGTTTATACATTTTGAAGATTGTTTTTATATTCATAAAAGACGTCTAACCATTCATCATAATGTCAGTCCCTAAAATATAATTGTTTTAGCATGATTATATATATTTTTTAAATTATCATTTCTGCCTTATACACAACTCAAATTTAAACTATAAATCTAAATAAACAACTACGGAAAACCATAACATTATCCTAAACAAGCATTTCTATTTATTTTCAATTTTTTTTCCAGTTATTTGATTCAATCTTTAGCAAAATGATTTTATTATATTTATCAAAAAATTTCACTGAGGATATTTGTTATGAAGTTGGTGGGTTGGTGTTATGCTTTTGCAGTAGTTTGGCTCACATCTTTTTATTTGTGTGTATTATTTTTTTTTCTTTTTTTTCAAACTAGGAGTTTAACATATTTATTGGAGGAATTTTAAAGGTTTTTCTAGTTTTTAGATATTTTTAATTATTATTATAAATACGTATTAGATATAGATATCTAGTGGTTGTTAGGGTCATAAATTTAGGTCATGTATGAAATTGATATTTTTAAAGAAATTTAACATGTTTTCCTTGAAAGTTATATAAGAGGCTTCAAAGTTTTACTTTAATATGGTATTTTTTGGAATAATTCCTTATTAATACAAGATAGAAAGATAGGTAAATTCCATATGGCTACAACATTGGGTTATCATTGAAACTATCAAAAATGTCACCAAGGGGCCTTTTCCATTTTCAAAATTTTCAGGTGAAATTTGTGAATGGTATTTTTTAACATTGATCTTTGTATATTTTGAATTCTTTAAAGGTTTTCTCACCCAAGACATGAGACTTTGTTGTCTATGGGGGCATGCCCTAGATGACTCCTAATATTGGTTGAGATTACTTTTCTCCTTTGTCCTTATGACCATTTAGTAATTGTATTGTAGTCTCTTTAGGTCATTTTTTTCATGTTAAGAGATAAAAAAATTCTTCTTGTGTCCATAAAATGATTTGTCTGGACTTTGACCTGTGAGATTGGTAAGTAATGTTCCACTCAATGAGTTAGGTATGTCAATTCACCTCACATGATAAATGTATCAATCAAGTCTAAGATTTAAATAAATGATTGTGGCCTTGTCACCCATTGAGCCAAGCGAACTCGTAAGACTTATGGGGATGTTCCTTTTGATAAAGGAGTTTGGATAGAATACACTAGATACTAGAAAGAAGAATCATTTTATTTGAGGTATAATTTTTAGTGATCATAATAACTAATTTGGTGGTCAACAAAATTTTAAGCTGATCACTACAAAGGTGAAGGAGGTTGTTTCCTCAAACCATATTTCTAAATCAGCCAAAGAGGCAATCAAGCCTTGATATAATAGAATATATTTTACCTATTAATATTTTATCTTCCAAATATTATATCTAAGCATATCTCCTAAGACAATTTCTTGAGGGTCTTGTAACTTGGAAAAATTTAGTTGGGGGAAGGAGAACATGCATTAGAAAAATGCTAGCAACAATCCTAATTAAGCTATGAACCTATAAATTGTCTAAAAATTCACTGTAGTGTAGAAAATTGTATACCTTTACAATTTGAAACTATGTTTTCATCCCACTAATTAATTGGACTTAATTAAGCCTGTAATTGACCAAATTATGCATTCTGAAGCCTTATTATTCTTGTTTTCCAAAAGGGGAATATATATTAAACAATTGCTAACATTAATTAAAACACCTAGGAAATTGAGTGTCCTTGACTTAGGTCCTAGTACTCATTCACCCAAGAGTGAATGGGTTCTCTTTAAGTACTGGGACCCAATTTTTAATATGTTGTTGGTGGAATTTTAATGATTCAAATTCAAGTTTCAAGTGTCAGCTTTTGGAATTTAATCTTTAGGAAACTATATAAACACCTATAAATACATAGTTATTTTATCAATTTAAATTTAACAAGCTAGAGGTGAACTTCATATGATCAAATATTATTGTGAAGAGCATTGAAGACCAAATTTATTATGCATCTATAACAACAATCAAGATCATATAATCATTTCAAAGTTCATGGTTGTTCATGTCATGCTTTGGAGCTAACATTATGATGTAGGTTTCAAACATTCAAGCAAGCATTCAAATAAATAAATAAATCAAGAAAATTCATGCAAGATTCAAGCCTTGGAGTGATGAGTTTGACTTTAGTCCTCAAAGGGAAACGATTAAGGGTTTGGTTAGTTGTAACAAGCAAGTGTTTCATTCATCAATTCCTTCATTTTATCATTATTTCATTATCAAGGTTTAATTACCAAAAATGGAATTTGACTAAGAGAAACCCCCATTCATCCAAAACAAACATTTTTTTCTCTCTTTGTATGTGTACATTTTTAGGTGAAGAAGAACTAAAAGATGATCAAAGGAGAAATTTTGCAAAGTTGCATTTATTGCATTCATTGTTGTCAAGCTACAAAAACTCACCTGTGGGTTTTATTTGTGGATTTAAGATAGTCAAACTTGGAGGAATAAAAAGATTAGATTCAAGATCAGAGGATTGCAAAAAATTATTTTGGACCCCTACACTAGGACCCATTCACCCTAAGATGAACCAACCCTACTACAAATCTTGAAACCTGCTTTTTATAATAGGTGCACACCATATTTCCCTTCTCAAATCTACCTACAAGATGTTTTTGTTTCTTTTATCACTAAAATTTTCATTTCAAGTGTTAGACCATATAATTCATTTAGTTAATGTGCTTTAAATTATTCAAAAGCATTGCAAATAAGTCATTTCAGTCATAAGAAAGTAGAGATCCCAGAAGACCCAAAATAGTTGTTGATTGAATCACCTCAAGGTTGAAAGGAAATCCTATCCTTTTGTGATCTTCTCTCTCTAATGAAATTAAGGAATGGGTGTGTTTGAATCCTAGACCATTTAATCATGAAATTGTTAATTTTTTAATTTTACATTTTAATTAAATAAATAATTCTTAAAAAAATAAATTATAGATACATTAATATGCCTATACTAGAAGCATGAATGTATAGATAAATTACATATATTTATAATAACTAACATATAAGATTTAAAAATAAAATATTGTAACTATCTATCTATGAATTACCTTTTTATCTATTACTCTATTGATAAAACTAACATAAAAATATTCTACAAACACATAATTGCTATTGAATATAGAATTGAAGTATTGTTTAAACATACATATTTAATAAATATATGATGTCGAAATTTGCTTAGAATCTTTGACACTACCAAATTTATTTAGATAAAATGTATCTCATTTATAATAATGTGAGTCATTAATTTCAACAATTTAATTTCAACTAGATTTTAATATCATTAATAAATTAATGACTATGGAATTGATTTGTTTTAATAAAACACTAAATAGAAAACATTCTTATATTTCATAGATTACAGAATATTAATGTTTTAATTATTATTTTTTTAAATTTAATTAATTAATTTAATTTATTTAATAAAAATATATAACTACAACATTTATTAAAATTATATTTTTAAAATACAATTAAACCAACTTCACATTAACTATAAATACTTTGAAAAGCTTCTCTTAAATATAAATGTATATATATTAAGATGAAAATTCATAACATTTCTAAATATTCAAAATCAAAACTTTGGAAAGCTACAAATTGTAATTCTAACTACCTAATTTCTAATATTCAATCTGGAACCCACATTACATTTAAAATATATCAGAACTCAAGGTCCGCGTCTCCCCTGCAGCGGACTAAATCCTTTCGAAATCAGAATTCGAGGCTACTTCTGCTTCAGATCATCATGAAATAAATGCAGCGAACACTGCAACAGCCACGACGTTAATGGCGGAGAACACTAAGATTCTCGAAGCTTCATTGGTATTAGAGGGATTGGAACTTGGGGTAGCCTTTGTAATCTGAGTGCCCGTACCGGTAGAAGCAGGGGAAGTATTAGGAGCTCCTGAACCTGCTTACAACAACAGTAGAGTTACCATTCTGCATATTCGAAACGGAAATCTAATTTAATAAGTACTCAACCACAATAATATTTTACCTTGACATTGGCTGACGGGAGGGGTTGTAACCTTGCATTCGCCCGGGAGGGCCAGAGCTCTATTTCTGTTAACTGACGAACTATTGGTAGCAAGCAGCTGGCAGAGACAAGAAGCCTTGTTCTTCACAACGGAAGCGAGGGCGCTGCAGCACCCCTGATTAGGCGCCACATCTTGTCCCGTCACGTAATTCAAACAGGGCGTTAAGGTCGCCAGTGCGCTGTTACAGCTCGCTTGTGCCACCGTCGTATGCTTTCCCACCACAGCCATGAGCGTCACAATGCTCAAAATTACGGCAACTGACGGCGCTAGTTTTCTTTCTGTTACTCTTCCAGCCATGGAAAAATAATAAATTTCTTCTCGACGTCACAGGTTCGAAACACAGGAGTGGCGTGTTGCAGAGTTCTGGCTGGGACGGGAATGGAGAGGAGGGTTTATGTAGATGAAATTGCGAGAAATTTCAGTTATTACACGGAAGCGTAGACGACAAGGCCATTGCCGTTCACCAAACGCTCACCAAGACTTTTCTTTGTGTTTGCCTGATTCAGCACGCCAACATAAATTAATTTATTTCAGAGACAATCGAATTCGCCGTATTCGTGGGTTATTTTACGAAATTAATAAGCATTCACAAACGTGTCGGCATTGTTTGAAAACAACACAGTTGTTTTGGCAGTTGTGAATTAGGTCTTTTGGGAAATGGGGAGGTATATATTGAAATTAGTCGGTTTTTTTGGTCAAGTTGTTAAGATTTAGTTGCGACGTCTATTTGACGAAATTCATTAATAGTCGAATCAGATTTAAATTATGGTGACGACATAAGAGATCACTATTTTTATTAATTAAATTCAAATAGTTGAATTATAAAAAATAATATAAGTACATAAATAATTATGAAAATTATTATTTTTTTAAGGGAGATTTTCGACCAATAGATATGGCGTTGAGGTAGGGATGTTATGCGTTGCTGTCAATTTCCGGAATTCCATGAAAGGAGGTAACATTTATTCCTTCGACACGTGTGTGGTGATTGCTTTGCACGAGAAGGAATTCACTTGTCTTTCCCTTTATAATAAAATATTTGACCGGTTTTTCGACTTAGGTATGAAAAGGAAACTTGTTTTTTCGCAAAGCAACATGGCTGTTTGTAAAGATACAAATTTCTACGGAGAATCATTTTAGGGGTCCATGAACATAATGAATGCAAGGGTTTTGATTAAAATTCTTGGATGGAAAGAATGAATGGATGAGAGATTTTAATATCATCTACGAGATCGAATGGTCTAACGGACCGAGAACTACAAAGATAGAAATTATGCAAATTTTGAATTCTTCTCGATGTTGGACCTTTTGTTATAGATTTTGACCAAAAAATTAGTAGTCATGTTGATCTTCTCCTCATCAAATAACTCATGCAGATTGCTAATCTTTAAGTTGTCTGCATACTGAGTGCAGATATCCTCATAAACTGTGCACTCGTTGATAAAGTGTCATTTTGTCTCCACCACCCCTTTTCTACAAAACTTGCAAATTTTGTCCTCCCATGCTTCCTTAGTAATAGTCCTCATAAGAACATTTGAAGTGGCATGGGAAAAGGGGCCTTCACTAATATAGATTTTAGTTTAATCGTAACCTTATCTCTCTCAAGTGACGTTTAAGATTCTCGAGCCTTTAAGTTGGAAGTTTTCGCTTTGAGAGGTTATGGAAGGTCTAATATTTTATGTATTTATAAAAAAAATAAAAAATTATTTTCTCTTTTTCAAGATTAAATAGTTGATTTATTGTTATTCAATATTTAGTTTGTGATATTTAATAGAAAAAAAATTATTTATTTATATAAATATTAGGTGTTGTTAGGGATATTTTATTTTAGATTTTTTAATGAAATTCTTAAGTTTAAATTTTAAGGTTAAAATTTTTATTTGTCTATGTCTAAGTTCATCATTTTATGTTCTAATTTTAAAGTGATTTCCTCAGCCAATTTTTGGTTCCTTAAGTTCCTTTTCAAAGCCTTTATGTTGGTGATTTAACTAACCCCTCTATCTTGGTGACTTGTTCTACCAATCACATGCTTCTTCTTTATTTATTCACATAAATACCTTTCTCACACCTTCAAATTTCTAGCCCCACAATTTTCCATGCTAGACCCATGTATCAAGCCCATGTTTCATCGCATAGATTTACTTAATCATGGGCTCATTTCTAACATCCAGTTAAAGATTGTGAGTTTGTGAAATTATGACACCTATCATAGTTGTGTCAAGTCATGCCTTTATTGTGGCTCCTTATATCGCAGGTTCAAATTGGGGCCCCACATATGAATCCATGATAATGTGAAATATTGCCAAGTGTTAATGCATAAATCTTTCAACCTTCATAGACTTTTCCCTAGTGGAAAACATGTGGCATATTTTCATTCCATTGCACTCGTGCTTAACATTGTAAGCTAAAATTGGTCGAATTTCTTCAACATGCAAATTCATGATGAGTTGTCATATGTAAAGTGCACTGCTCACTCTTCAATAGGTTTAGCACTACCTATGAGATGGTGAAATGGGTCTAATGCTAGTGGCTAATCTAAATAACTCATTCCATCATCAAGCATTAGTGGAGAGAAAATGACCTAGAGAACCTATTAGACTATTGTCCTCACAGAAGAGCCATAACAATTGGTCAAGGTTTTGGTCCCTTTTTGGGTGTGTGATATGATTGGTGATTGATTGATGAATTTGATAATGCCAAATTAGGGAGATACAAACTAAAGAAAGGGATTGTCACATATTTTGGAAAATACTAAACAAAGATAAGAAATTAAAAGAAGATTCTGATAGTGTAGATGGAGAGACATATGTGATATAAATTTGAGGTTGATTTGGTTGGACTAGGGCATTTGGTGCCCTAGTTTGAAGATGTTAAACTCTTGGATCAAAGCATGTGTAGGTATATAGGGTTTGCATACCTTTGACTATGAAAATCTAGATCCAAAGTTTGATAATTTGTGAATTAGCATCCTTTCCCCAATTCAATGAGAGATGGTGCTTCAATGCATGTTCTAGGATTTTAATCCTCTTTAATCTACTTCGAACCTATAACCTACAAGAAGTACAAGATAAGTTTTATTTTTTATAGGGGTTTTCCTCAATCAAACCCCATTTTTGTATTTCCACCTCAATAAAAATATAATGGCAATCGTATAAATCATGTACTCTTTGGAGAGTAGAGGAATTGGATAAAAATGAATGATGAATGATAATGTTGTAACTTACCACTCAGACTTACCTTCATTTTTGCATTGAAGTTATCTGGCTCATCTCATACAAGGAGAAATTAAATGTTTCCTTAAGATCCTTCAACTGTTAGTGGTCATAACGATAAACAATATGAAACATGAATCATGTTACTATGCATAAACTTGATTCTTTTGATGTATTATAGACATGAATCTAGCTAAAACAATCGCTTAGATATGATTCTTATTCTACACTTGAAATTAAATTAATTGCCTTTTCAATTTTCTTAAGAGATCAAAATTAGATAAGTTGTTCCAATGGAGGGAAAGACTCATATTTATATGAGTTCATCATATTTCACACCAAACATTGTGTCAAGCCAACAATATATTTTGAATTCATAAACATTAATACTGATAATAAAATATAAAATTTAGGGCTTGATTAGGGGGGAGAGTGGTGCCAAAATAACAATTTCAAGGGAATTTTCATTTCTTCCTTTGAACCATATCAAGGTTGAATCAACATTCCTATTTTTCCTCTTTTAGGCTAGGAAAAAATATGAAGGGGCATACATTCCCCCTTGTCTTCTATTTAGAGTAAAAATCTCTTTGAAATATTCTTCTTGTCATTTTAGCCTACTTTAAATTTTAGAACTCATATATCTTCATTTTCTGATATCTATATATATTTTTCTTAATATTCAATCTTATAGGATTAATGAACCTAATACTATGGTTTTGTGTAGGTTCTATTTTTTCTGGAATTAAGTATTACCCCAAAGAATTTTTGTATCCTCTAAAGAATCCTTTTATATATTTTATCCAAATCTTTTACATTTCATCTATGAACTTTAGCCTATCTTATCACTTAGTGGCATTAGCCCACTGAAGTGGGACAAAAATGTAATGTAAGAAATTTTGTACTTACACAAATTAATGTTTTATTCTAAACCCAATTTAACATTCATTCTGAATAGAATATTTAGACCCATTTAAATTCCCCTATTCACCCCGAAGGATTGCCTACATGTTGAGATGAAAATATATATTTAATTCCTTATTGTAAAAGCTTTTCCAATTTTTTGAAGAATTCTATCACACAGGAGCATGAGATGCAAACATCCTCACTACATGTGAGAATCTTAACAATTCTTGAATTTCAATTTTTTTTATTTTTTGTGTTTATTCTATGAAACCTATTGTAACACCTGATTGTGAATGCAATATTTAATTTTACCTCATGTAAGAAAACAAAAACATCTATCTTCTCATTTATTAGAGGATTCTAGAATCTTTAACAACTATCTATATATTTTCCTAAATCTCTTGGGGATACTTTGTCAAGATATTCATGGAAGCTATATGACTTGTTACACTCTCTTGTTCTTCCTAGCTATTTGAAGCTCTCAAAAGAATATCTAGTTTACACATTCTTTCAATCTATTGAAAATATTCACATTATTAGTAACATTATCTTATTGGATAAAAACACAGTCTACTTATTGATATTTATTATTCTTCATTTTTTAGCAAGCTTATAAATGAACAATTTATCAATTACATTTAAAAAAGACTTCAAGTACATGATTTACAAGAATCAACATACAAGGAAGTAGTTTATTTCCAATTAAATTTTCACTACTTAACCTTTCCACTTATTACAATGATGTATGAAAACTAATAGACTAAAGATTAATTTTGACATTCAACTTTACAATTTGAAGTATTCATCTAGGGTAAGGAGTTGGTTTATAATTAAAAAATGATTACATCCCACATTTTTAACAATATTCTAAATCTCAAGGAATTCATATGAAAAATGCATGATGTGTCCTTATTCAACATCTTCAACTAACTTTCTCCATTGTTTATTTTTAATAGAGATGTAGAATAATCATGGATATTGAAATATTTTTCATTCATCTTTTACTTGGATGGTAAATAGAGTTCTTCAACAATGAGCTAAAAGGATTTCTTTTGGTCTTTTGGTTAGGTCTCAAATTATTTTCAATTCAGTATTTATTAAAGTTGATTTATTTTAGTAGTCTTTTCAATGCGTATTTACATTTTATAATTCTATTTTTAGAGTGCAATAGAACTCTTGGAAGACAAGTTATTCATTAATTATATCACTGAAAGGTGTTATTAAGTGACTTAAAGGAAAAAATATTTATAATTCTATTAACCAATTAATGCACATAATTGTTCTAAAAATGTAATAGAATGTACATGAATAACTTTAAAGCCAAAATCTTTAACCATCTTATTCAATTGCATTCAATTACAAATTTTAAGTATCATTCAAATTTTAAATATCATTTAATTGAATGCAATGAAAAAAAATCTTTATAATATAAAAATATAATAAATCATATTATACAATTTAAAAAATTAAAATTAAAATTAAAATATATATACAACCCTAAAAAAATATTCATTTTAAGTATATAATCCTTGGTTGGTTATAGATATTTATAATATATAACACTTTTGTATGAACTCCCACCCAAAGCTCTTTAAAAAGCATCGTATTTAAGTAGTAACGTAAAGGTAAATAAAAAGTAGGAATATGCTGAACTGTAGTTTCCTTTTTATTTTGATTAAGCCTTTATTCAATAGGAGAAATTCAATGTGAAATTTTAAAAAAATCTCGCATGAAAATAGTTCCATGTAAATACCTCTTTTACGTCTGATGTAAGGCGTATCATATTTCTGGTCTTGAACATTGCAGCAGAGAAGTTTTATATTACTGATAAGTATTCGTAAATATCAACACCCATATCACCCGAAAACCATACAATTAGACATGTTCAATCCTTATAGAGTATTTTATAGCCTTCGAT
This sequence comes from Sequoia sempervirens, assembly GCA_007258455.2. Lineage (NCBI taxonomy): Eukaryota > Viridiplantae > Streptophyta > Pinopsida > Cupressales > Cupressaceae > Sequoia > Sequoia sempervirens. The sequence goes on from VDFB02379711.1 coordinate 238,539,583, forward strand.
AAAAGGACAACTAATTGTTGCAACCTTAGGCATCAAATACAAGAGCAAGCCAGTGGCATTTATATATACAGCAAAAGCTGAATGCAGGTAAGCTAGAATTCATACCAATGATTCTACTTCTCCAAAGGAACATTACACGGTAGCAAAGGCGCCTGCCCCTGATTCCTCCATCACTACCCATGCTTTCCCTGCTATGTCAATTGCTTTTGAAATCTTTTCCTCCTCAAAATCTGCAGCCCATATTTTGCAGTTTTCTAAAACTTTTCTTGGCAAACCTGACAAGGATTGACACACAACATTCGCCAAGAAGCTCTGTAGAAAATTCAACAAGTCTCGGGGATCCCCTATTTTTTGTTCCTTTATAAATGCAGACACCTGCAACATGGAAAAAGTTGGTGCAACATCCTCCCAACAAGCAAGGCCCGACCTTACTTTTTTCTCTAGACTCTGAAAATGGTTGCGAGTAGCAATATATATGGATTGACAAGGATCCTTGGAATCCATAGCCAGCTTCATGCTATAGAGCGATTGTTGAAACTGGTTCCTGATGCAAGCTGAGCATTCAAAGAGCTGCGGCGTGCATTTGTCAAGTGCTTCAACAACAGAGTCATCGTCATGGTTGACCTGTCGTCCAAATTTCCAATGCCTATACACTGTTTTCAAAGTCCTGAAATCTCTCTCGGCTTGGTATCTCAGCAGAAACGCTTCCAAATTCGACGGGTTGAACGATTCGGCATTTACATGGACGTTGTCGGGACATTCTGCAAAATCCATGAGATTTCGTGCTTGTTTATAAGCAAGCACAGCTCCCTGCACAATAGAATTAACCTGCACATCATCGGGAGAAAATGATTCACCCACTTCAGTTATCATCTTTACCAGCGACAGAGCTATCATCGGCCACGTCCATTCATCAACACCTGGGAAATAGTCTAACATTTTTTTGAGCTGTGGTATTTCTTTTACAGAATCTTTGAGTGGGTCTACAAAACAAGCTTCTGGATCGTTACTTCTCATCAGATTGATCAATGCCTCGCATTTCTTGCCTTTATCAAAAGCTCTTCCCATGCTCCTCTTTACATAATCAAAAGAGCGCCTGTTTTGAATCCACACTCTCGCTGGATCTTCTCCATATGTGACTAAAGACTTCAAAATATTTTCATATTTCTTCAACTCATCGTCTGGTTCATCGGTGAGCCACCTCTCCCTCCAAACTTTGCAGAGAAAGCGTGTACATTTGTTGTAGCACAGCGACGCCAATAATCCCCAAAAGAACATGCTCATTAAAATTGTTGCAGTAGCAGTTGCATAGTAAAATGCAACCCAGGGAACAACAAGGAAAGGCGATATGAGCACCTTTATAACCATACCTAATAATTTCAAGCATACTTTTATCTTACGGTAGAAACTCCATCCCCTCAACTTAATCCAGAGTGCAGAGTTCATGCCCATGAGATCATATACTATAAAACCAAATACAAGTTTTTGTGGCAGGAAGTATCGAGAAACGCTTGCAAGAAAGACATGTCTAGAATTATACCAGGAATTTTTAAACCCCCTAAAATAAAGCACCGATGTCCACCATCTGTAGAAGATGAAGGTCCATCCAATGAGGATGAAGACACATTGAAGAGAAAACAATTCCACTCTATTTACAAGAGATCTCAGTAGAATGACTTTCACTCCAAAAAGTGCAACACAACATGTTACAATGCCTCCCGTTGCTGCGCTGAACATTGACCTCGCTATCACATATTCCGGTTGGAAAACTCGAGTTACCAGCCATGTCTGGAGTATCTCATATTCGAAAACCTCCTGTGGATTGTCTTCATTCTCCAATTCAAAAACATCCCGTGGATTGTCTTCATTCTCCAATTTATTGGTAGCGAGAGAGAGTCGAATCCTGCGACTGAGACTTTCAGAGATGACTTTACCAGCAATAACTACGTAGCCCAGAAAGACCACCAAACCTATAATTGGCATTAACAGTACCCGACCTGATCCAATGAACCACGACACTCTTTCTTTCTTCTGTGAACTGAAACCTTTACCTTTATGAATAACATAAACTTCTGTAAAAATATGAGTAGATATGCTTATCAATAAAGCAAAAATATTGCTCCACCTTGTCCCAGTCGACGTAGAGGCCATCCGTGGAAGCAGAAATCCCACGAATACACACATTGTTACTCTAGCACAATCAATTGAAAGTTGGCTTTCAACCAATAACTGTATCTGCTATTTTTTTCCAGAAGCATTGATATATTGGGACTCTATGTACCCAAGAATCTGGATTGTTAGGCCAGTGAGAACAAGAGCTTCTCCTGGAACCCAAGTTGCCCCCTTCCACAAGGACACGCTAATATCCCATAACATCAATGCAAGGAAGAGAACAACTCCCAGCAATATCAATAACTCTTTCAGGCTATAGTCCATAATCTCAACTCTCTCAAACACACATACACAAACGTTATTACCCACAATAAACAAAACATATGCATACGATTTTACCCCACTTGAATGATGAATTTGGGTTACACCAAATTGTTATACTATTTAAGCACTTACAAAGATGAAACATGTTTAAAGTAAAGCAAGCATTTGACACAATATTCGATGAAGTAAATCATTTATCAAATATTCCAGAAATAAAGTACTTGATTTTATTTAACTTTGACAGGCAACCACAGTGAAATGTCTGGAGTACAATTGAGCTTCAGGGATCTATAACGGAGAAAACTGGCAATATCTGAAACACTGATAACGATGTTGTACATAAAAGATACATGCCACGAGCAGTTCCCTTGATAAAGGCACCCTCTTGTTCTCGTTTTTCCGGACGTTGAATATTTTGATTACGTTTAAAGTTAAAGTGTAAAAAGGAGAGTGTTGATGAGTTTGATTCTGCTTCAAAGCGAAAGTGAATATGAAAAGAAACCAATTTGAGAATAAGAAAAGCCACTTCAATTCCTACTTAGGTCAGGCAATTGACCGTTTTTGGAAAAATATGGAAGCACGCATTAATCACATGGTGAGTGGTTTTCTTTAAAAGATTAAAGTTGTGATGATGTGAAAACACACATTAATCATAAGTGTTTTTTAAAAAAAAAAAGCAAAGCTGTGATGGATTTAGATTGTTTAGTATAATGATATTTCTTTCTAATCAGCTTTTTGCTTTACCTTTTTCATTAGATATGTTATAACTATTTTTTTTATGTGAATGGTTTTCTTTAAAAGATTAAAGTTGTGATGATGTGAAAGAACACATTAGTTACATTGTCAGTGGTTTTCTTTTAAAAAAGTAAAGCTGTGATGCCTTTAGATTCTCCAGTCCAACAATATTTCTTTCTAATCAGTTTTTTGCTTTAGCCTTTTCATTAGATATGTTATAACTATTGCTTTAATGTTATTTTATTTAATTAAATAGTAATAGCAGAAAGAATTTTTAATACAATTTTTTTTTGATATAAAAATAAGTTATAATCATAATAAATCAGATTATTTATTCAATTGAAATTTTGAATATTTTTCTTTTTAAGTATATAATATATTAGAATTGATTTGTCTACAGTTCATAAGAATTAAATAAAAAAAAATCATTCAGCTATGTCTATTTATTCGTATCTAGAAAATTTAATCTAAATATATAATATATTTTATTCAAAAAGTTTTAGTTGAACTCTTGATAAAAATTCATCTATATAAATCATTCAATATCAATATATTTACAAAAAGTTCTTACACCATTTTCATTTTCACTTTTGAAAGTGATTTTTTTTTTTTCATTCATTCTTGATTAATTAAAATAAAAAGTAAAAGTAAACTATATGATATATTTTACTACTTTAACATCATTACAAAACAAGGTTGCCTAGTAAGGAGGGGTCATTTGCTATTATTGATGGTTAAATAAATGTGTTCAATTTCTTAAAGGATTTTTTAAAAGAAACTTAAAGGTAAACAAATAAATAGAATAATAACATTTAGTGTAAATTTTTTAAAATAATTATTTAAAATATGTCAAGACATATATTATGAGGGTCTAATTATCTTAACTACTATATTTTTTCTGAATAGTGTCTATATGATCATTTATAGAGTAGAGTTACACATATTCACAAAAAAAGGTGGATGAAAAAAGTCACACCCTCAAAGTCCAAACAAGGCAACAATCAAGAGCAAGATAACAAAAAGAAGTTACTAAATGGCTAGAGCACAAGTAGAAGGAGGAGGAGGTGAATCCTAGTCATCCAACTTAACCCATATATTAGTAGGGTATAAGAAAATCATAGGAGGGTCCCATCCATATGAGAAATAGCAAGAGTTTAATGAGGAAAATTTCTAAAGTTAGGCCAGCTAAAATTACCTCCACCAATAGGTGGAAAAGAGGGACACCACCTACCACCAAGCCACAACTAACCCAACTTATCAAGATCCCTTCTCACAAGAGGAGAAGCCTAAGAGTGATCCTCTTGATATGAATGAGTAGAATAGTTATGCCCATGATGACATGATAGAGAGTAGACTGAACTCAAGAGGAGATGAAAGTCAACTTGGTACTATAACAATAGTGTAAGGTGCATTACCTTAGTGATCTAATGACACCTTTGAGTGACCATCTTGAAGTGTAACATTATCTTCTTTCACTTCATTATGCAATAACATATTATAAAAATTCATAGATTTTATGTAAATAAAAATAGTGATAATTAACATAATAAACTAAGAAAATAGTAGAATTTCTATCTTTTCATATGCTAAATTAAATCCCAACCCTTAAAATCATACCAAATTTTATTGAATTTATGAAGAATGTGAGACCAATCCCTAGATAAAATCGCATTCCAAGAATAGGGATCAAATTTAAACAACTTGAAGAAGTCATCTATCAAGGTACAAACATCCTAATATTTTGGAAAAAAGTGAAAGAGATATTTAAGAGACATTTTATGTCCACAAGAGGGAAATTGAGGATTAGAAACAACTAAATGGTATAACCTAGAATCAATGCGGATTCCTTAAAAATGAAGACATAAAGAAAAGTGATCCAATTTTGGCTCAAGCACTACCAACCATATTATAAGAAATGGGAAATTATGGAGATGAGAAACAAGCACAAGTGAACAATACAAAAAATTGTATTTAGTTGGCCCAATTTATTAGGTAAACCAAGCATACATATATAGGAGGAGAAAGGCACCTGATATCCATGGCACGAGGATAGGACTCCTCACTCATGTAGTGGTGGCGAGTTTCCTACCACAAAAGTAGCATGTGGTGTTGAAAGTGTGTTGACACCTCTAAAACTCATAACTATCATTGAAACTTTGTGCAAGTGTCATGGACTCCTAAGTGGGCTTAAATCTTGTTTGTGTGTAATATAATGCAATAAATACACTAACACCCCCGTTAAGCATAGCCTAGGTGGGTATAACAGAAATGGGTCTCGACTACTAGCTTGTTGAGATACACATGTACAATGCAAAAAAATGGATCACAACCATGAAACTTGATAAGGTACTCATGTACAATGTAATCTCTCAAAAGTGGAGTAAAGTTGAAAAATCCAGTGGGAAATAAAAACCCTCTCCAAAAGAGGAATAGAAGGATTTAGGACCTTTTAGAAAGATGCCCCTTGATGATAGGAACATGATGATGAAAAACTCATGAAGCATGTAGAATTTGTAAATTTTGTTGATGATAAACTAGTGTTTTCTAGAATCAATGAATCTTCAAGAAATATGGATGAAGATGAGAGATTGAAAACACTACATGAGTGAACATATGAAGACTAATCGACCATTATACAGAAAGTCAATCAAACTCTGTGAAGTCAAAAATATAGATAGTACTTGTTAGAGTTTCTAGAATAAACTCCAAAAAACTAAGATCACCTGCAAAACTTGGATTAGCCTTCTACAAGGAAAAAATACAAAGATACAAGAGAAATTTGCAAAATATGTGCAAATAATATTATCTAGAATAAGGAATTACATGAGATGGCTTGCTTTTATAAAGCAATATGTAAAACCCTAATGGTAAAGCCTAATTAGGATCTACGTAAACATAATAAAGTGTAATTAAGTATTTAATTAAACGAAAACCCCCCATTAAGTGCAACTTAGGGAGAATAAAAAATATGCAAATAATGTAAGGATGGGTCCATGAAAGCATGAGTAGGTCCCGACTACAAGGCCATGGTAGGTACCCATGTACATATGCAATGCAAAAGAAATAGAGAATGCAACCAAGTGATGAAATATGGAGGACTCCATAAGACCCCCCAGGTGCACCATCCATCACATAGATAGATAAGAAATGCCTCCCCATAAGAGGGAAAGATATGATGAAAGAATCTAGAAGCTATGTGTATCTTGATGTTGATGTTGAACTGTGACTAAAACTAATCCATAAGAGGAAGTACCATGAATATTCTAGAACATTAACCATAAAATGAATGTCCCTCAAACTAAGATGTGACCCGATGAGAATCTAATGTGATTCAGGATCACTAACCATAGGTTCTCAATCTAAGACATGAACTGATGTGAACCATAATGTGCCAAGTTCTGAGCAAGATTGTGGCTAAAAGAAACTACAAAATCCAGATACAACTCATACAAGTTTTCATCAATATGAATATGGGATGAAATTTCATACCATATGACTACACTCTAATCAAATTATTATGCAAGAAGCCATCCTAATGGAACTTTAATGAAGTTCATATATTACAATACCCCAAGATTGTAAAAGAAGAACATGCAAAACATGTAGAAATCAAAGAGAACGTGAAAATATAAAGCATGCAAAAAGGAAATATTGCATGCAAGGATTTGTAAACAATGATTTTCGATTACCCAAGTTTGCCTCTAACTCTTCTAGGTTTTTCACCTAAAAGGAGAAGAATTGGGTCCAAAGTTCTAATGTCTACACTCAAGATTAATGTAAATGGGATGAAATGTATCTAAATATGCTTTCCTAATTCAATAAACTAAAAAAGAGATGATTTAATGATGCTAAAACTAAGAAATACAAAGTGCTGGAAAACACACTATGATATGCAAAAACACCTAAATGCAAGTAAATGATGAAATAACTGAACCAAACTAGAGAGGTACACCTAGAATCTAAAATATGATGTGGAGAGGTTCTAGAATCCTATAGAGTTGACTAGAAATGTTGACTGAGACACTTACTCCAAGCTGGGATTTAACTTAGTCAAGTTTCGACGAAAATTTGCTAGAATAAGAATTTGCGAAATGGTTATCCAAAAATGCAAAAACCATTTTTCAGGCCTGGCAATGGGACTAATTTGTCATATATGGTGACTTAGTCCACCTCTAGATTTCAGGAATTTTAGGACAGGATCCTATAGCTTCTAGTCTGCACTTGCTTTCCGGACCGGTTGTCCAATCTTGATTCTGGAGAAAACGGACCGCATGATGTCTCCAAGCTTGAATAGCTTTGATGATTTGTTGACCACTTTCCAACACCTATCTCTTTGAAAAATCTACCTACAAGACCTGTAAACACACATGCAAAGAGGGGGAAAATTGTTAAGGGTTAGAGTATAGGGGTTTGCCTTGGTCAAACCCCACTTTGGCAATCAAACACTATGAAATGAAATGAAATAAGAAAGAGAATGATAAATACATAACATGCAATGTCATAAACTTACCAAACCCTTGATGTAGAAATCTAAAGATATGTAATGAAGTTCTCTAATTGGTAACTTGAAGATGCCTAGAGTGCTTGGATGCTTGAAACATTCAACGCTTAATGAGTTATGAGATGGCAAGAGATTGAGAAATGAAAAATGAGGAGAAAATCCCTTATTTATAATTGATTTTCCTAAATTTCCTAAAAATAACACATCATAAGCTGACCTCAAGGGTTAGAGAATAAAATCCTGCTAAAAATTTGAAATAATTTTTATTTTTGTGTCAAATAGGACTAAGTTGCCCCTATTGGTGACTTAGTCCCACTTAAGCAATTTAAGTGGGTGTCAAGAATTAAAGGGAATTAAATGATCTCTAATGATAATATCCTCAAAAACACATTTAAGAATGGCCAGAAAGTGTGTTAAGGGGACATTTAAACATGAGAAAGGGTTAAATTAGTTATGAAAAGTCTAGAAAAGCATGAGTTTGTTACAACTCTTTACAACACTTTAAAATAAGACTTGGTAAGTGATAAAAAGGAGTTATTTAGGTGAATTATGTTGAAAAGATCCTAGAAAAGTGTGAAAGTGGGTTAAAACACTTCACAACACCTTTACAAGACATCCTAGAAGTCTTAATGATTCACAAGGGTCTAAGATGTAATGTGAAAGTGTTGACCACATTACAACATCAAATCTAGGAAAAATCAAGACAAAGTCCACTACGAGGGCCTGGACATGAGAAAAAGTAAAAGGGTTACTTTTTTTTGTGTCCATAGTTAGCCCCCACTTTAGTGAGAGGATGAACTTGCTTCAAACTCGCACTAAAGTAGTCAATCATGCAACCAAGAGCGGTTTGAATGCACTAGTGCTTGATAAGATGAGATAAAAATAATCAAGAGGGATGATCAAGCCCCCAGGATCATGATCCTATTGAAAATCAAACATGAATGCAAAGGAACACATATGAAAGTGATGAAAAGGAATGAAAGAAATCTTAAATCATTTTTATAGCACATTGTAGAGCAGATCTAGGCTTTTTTTTTTAAATAAGAAATGTGTACTCACTCTATGGCAATGAAACTTATAGTTGTCCGCTGGATGAGAAGGCCCAAGTATATTCACTTTGGGGCCACATAACTTTTGGTTGTCTATAGGATGAGAAATCCACAACATACTCACTCTGGGGCCAAAAAACTTTTGGTTGTCTGCAGGGAGAGAAATCCACAGCATACTCACTCTAGGACTATGAAACTTCTAGTTGTCCATGGGGTGGGAAATCCTGAAAGGTGGCTATGTGGAAAGTTGTTCCTCGGAATGGGCTTCCCGCTCAACCATATCAAAGTTATACCTCCTGATAATTTTTATATGGTGCCACAAAGACAATGCCATTTTGTTCTCCATGAGACAAGTAAAGCTTCGTATGCTTAGAACTCATGAACAAATGTAATGGCAGCACAAGCATGCAAGTTGTGTTATGCAAGGTGGCCATGTACATGAAAAATGAAACATGTAAAAGAGATGGTCAAATGAGTCTTGTTTAGTTCATGTGAGGTATATAACTTAGGGAACATTGTGTCTAATGTCTCTAGGAGAGGACCAATAAAAGAATAGAATATTCGCAACTTAGGGGATGTAGTGTGTCGCATCAGGCCACCAAGAGGAATGTAATATGCTAAGATAGATCACGCTTATGAAGGACATTACACCCAATTCCATCCACAAAGTTATAAACTCATTGTCTAAAGTAACAAGGTTGCACTAAGAACCAAGGAAAATGCAAAGTGAATAATGCCAATGTATGCCCACACTTTAAAGGAATTGCTACACACCATTCTATGAGCAATTACTTTATAGTAGCAAATGAAAAATGTAAACAAAAAATAATATATGAAATCCAACTTCTAAAGCCCCTATGCCAAGTCATATGTTTCTGAGTAATACTACGTCATGCAAAAAAAAGAGAAATAAAAGAAAGAGGGGTTTCCCCTAAAAGGAACACACCAAACACAAGGGATCTATAGATTTGGGGTTAGTATTTTCATTGCTACAATATTTTGTAACGAGCTTAGAACTGTCATAATTCCCCAAATACACATAGAACTAGAAGAATGACACAAAGAGAGCGAACAAAAAAGGAAAAGAAAATCCATTTTGGGTCAACATGGAAGAGACATTGCAGTCTCAACACTTTGCATCATCCCCAAAAGGAAAACACAAGAGAAAATAAAATGAAAAGGCAGAAGAAAAGAAAAATATTTTAGGTCAACATGAAGGAGACATTTCGGTCTTAATCCTTTGCATCATCCCCAAAAGGAAAACACAAACCAAAGGAAAAAAACATAGTAAAAGGGCCTTTTGGGTCAACATGGAAGAGACATAGGTCATCTCTACGCTTTGTGTCATCCCTAAAAGAAAAAGAAAAAACAAAAGAAATGTATGACATACAGAAGAATGGAGGTACAAATAGGAGAATTTCAAAAAGAGAGGAGAACACCAACGTCACATTATAGGGGAAACACAATATAGACATACAAGCTTAAAATAAAAAGCAAAGAAAAGAAAAATGCAAAAGGCTAGCAAGGTAAATTCAAGTCAACCATCTAACAAGTCATCTGCTCCCAATCATGTTCAATGTATTGTGAGGTCAGTTACCATCCAAAGGGATAATTGCAAGGGCCGAACTAGGGGAAGTGCTCCAATGGATGACTTGATGATGCTTAGAGTCCTTGTATGCTTGGAAGATTGAATGCTTAATGAGTTATGCGATTGCAAGAGATTAGGGGATGAAAAATGAGGATAAAAACCCTTATTTATGCTTGATTTTCCTAAATTTCCCAAAAAATAACACATCACAAGCTGACCTCAAGGGTTAGAGAATAAAATCTTGTCAGAAAATTGAAATAATTTTGATTTTTTTTTCAAATAGGACTAAGTCGCCGCTATTGGTGACTTAGTCCCACTTAAGCAATTTAAGTGGGTGTCAAGAATTGAAGGGCATTAAATGGTGTCTAATGTGAATATCCTCAAAAAACCACAAGAATGGTCTGAAACTACATTAAGGGGACATTTAAACACAAGAAAGGGTTGAATAAGTGATGAAAAGTCTAGAAAAGCATGAGATTTTGTTACAAATCTTTGTCACTTTAAAATAAGACTTTGTAAGGGATAAAGATGAGTTATTTAGGTGAATTATGATGAAAGGATCCTAGAAAAGTGTGAAAGTGGGTTACAACACTTCACAACACCTTTAGAAGACATCCTAGAACTCTTAATGATTCACAAGGGTCCAAGACCTAATGTGAATGTGTTGACCACATTACAACATCAAATCTAGGAAAAATCAAGCAAAAGTCCACTATGAGGACCTGAACATGAGAAAAAGTAAAAAGGGTTACTTTTTTTGTGTCCACAAGATTAATGTTCACAACTACCTCCATGAAAAAAAATGACCTCAATTTTGTTGCGAGGATGAAATCATCTTTCCAACAATATAAATATTTTGAAAAATGGACACTGTATGCTCAAGTTACATGATTTTTTGAAAAAATTACTTGTTTTATGCAAAAGATAATGGATACCTAGATAATATTTAGGTGTTGGAAATGAAACCCGGAAATAATTTTTGAATCCAAGAAAACACCAAAAAATTGCTAAAGGTTGATCCCTTGAGCATCCCAAAAATACTCTTTGATTGAATTTCTCCTGGATCTAAGAAGAGGCTTGCAAATCAGTGCCTTGATAGCATATTAGAGTTTCCAATAAACTCCATAAAACTAAGATCACCTGCAAAACCTAGATTAGCCTTTTATAAGGAGAGAAAACCTAGATGCAAGAGCAATTTGCAAAAGATGTGTAAATAATATTATTGAGAATAAGGAATTACATGAGATGAGTTGATTTTATAAAGCAATATGCAAAACCCTAAATGTGAAACCTAATTAGGATCTAAGTAAACTTAATAAACTATATTTAAATATTTAATTACACCAAGAGTAGTATAATTAGGAGTACTAGAACCTCATAAAGTGATCCATTGAAATAATGCCCCATTCAAGAGATCAAGATAGAAGATTCATGAGGCCTCCAAAAAAGATTATTCCTTCACTACTTCATTGAAAGAAGCATTAGCATAACACATCATAGCCCCCCCTTAATGCTAAGATATATAGGAAAACAAACTAAAATTAATAATATGTAAGGAATATAAAGATGTACAAGAAAAAGAGGAAGTGTGCACTCCAAGAAACACTCGCATGAGTTGATAATCATGAGGAGACATTGTTGTGATTTAAAATTATGAGGATCCATAATTGTGATGTCAAATCAAGGCTCTACACAACCCCCCATTATACTTTATAATTAAGTGTATGTATAAAATTTTACAATAAGAGAAATGGTCTTATCTCGATTGAAATATCCAGCCAATCCTCCACTATACTTCTCCTTGATTAGATTCTCTCTCATAGAACTCCTTGGAATGCACAATTGGCTCCCTCAAACCAACATCCCATCTTGGATTAAGAAATCCAACCATCTTGTGCTATCAAAAGTAACAAGTTCCAAACAAGCCTTCCAAGCTTCTACAAAGTCAGGATCTTTAGGATACAAAATTTTGAGTTCATTGAAACCACCAACATCTATATTCATCTCTATCAATAAATTTTTCCTTCTACTTTTAAGGCATATGCAACTCTGTTTGACCTTGCACTCATGTACTTTAAAACAAAAGTGTAACTCTACATAAACTCAACCCATTTTAAGTTCCTTTGATTTAACTTTCCTTGACTATTGAGATACTATGAAGCCTAGTGATTAGTATATAAAAAATATATTTTGGCATGAAATATTATCTCCATTTCTTCAAAGCATTAACTATAGCATAAAATCCCTAATCATAGACAAAATATTTCTTCTTTGCATCATTTAACTTCTCACTAAAATAGGCAATAGGCTTACCTTCTTGACTCAAAATAGCTTCTATGGTAGTGCCACTAGCATCACAATCTACCTAAAAGACCTTATTGAAATATAGAAGTGCCAAAACAGGTTGCTCTATAAATTTATTCTTCAACATATCAAAACTTTTGGCTTCTATTGTAGTCCACTTAAACTCTTTTCTATCCCCTTTGATCACTTTAGTTAGAGGTGCACAAATACTACTAAAATTATTAATAATTTTTTTGTGAAAACTTGCTAGACCATGAAATGATCTTACCTCTATAACATCCCTTGAGGTAGGCCATTCAATGATAGCTCTCACCTAATTTGGATCCATCTTAAGACCCTCTACCGAGACAAAAAATCCTAGATACACCAACTTTCTCTTCACAAAACTACATTTCTTCAAACTAATCAGCAACTTCTCTTCCCTTAGCTTCTCAAAAACTTTTCGGATATGCATCAAGTGATCCTCCAATGTCTTACTGAAAATTAAAATATCATCCAAATAAATAATAACAAATTTTCCTAAAAATTCTTCCAATAACTCATTCATAAGCTGCATAAACATGCTTGATGCATTGGTTAGCCCAAAAGGCATGACTAACCACTCATACAAGCCCTCCTTAGTTTTAAAGGATATATTCCATTCATCTCCTTCTCTTATCCAGATCTGGTGATATCTACTCTTCAAATCTATCTTCATGAAGTACTCAGCTCCACTCAAACAATCCATAATATCATCCATTCTCAACAAGGGAAATATATACTTGATGGTGATCTTGTTGATGGCCCTAGAATAGGTACCCATCACCATTCCCCATCCTTCTTTGGTTCTAGTATTGTAGGTACTGCACATGGACTCAAACTCTCTTTGATCAATCCCTTCCACAAATACTGTTGCACTTGTATGTTCAACTCTTCACTCTCTACTAGAGTCATACAATGATATACCTTATTCAACAAACTAGCTCCAGGGATCAAGTCCATCTGATGACTAATATTTCTTACTAGAGGCAAACCTTCAGGTACGTTATCAAAAATAATAGTTTGAAACTCATTCAAAAAAATTGAAACCTCTACAAGTACCTTAGTGGTATCTTCTTTATCAATTCTAGGGATCAATGCAAAACACATATGCTCATGCCTCATACGTTCTAGGAACTTTCTTCCATCAACCAAACAAATTCTTGCATTACTGCATACCTTTTCCTCTACCTCTTTCAAGGGCTTCAACTTATGATGAGCCCCATCCTTTGTCAAAGAATAGGTGTTGGCATGTCCATCATGTACTACTCTTCGATCAAACTGCCATGATCTACCTAACAACACATGAAAAACATACATTGGAATAATATCACACAATACCTCATAATGGTAATTTCCAATCTTGAACTTTACCAGACATTGTGCACTTACCAAGGATTTATGGTCCTTCTATAACAAAGCAATCTAGTATGGGTTCAGATGCCTTCTTCTCTCCAATCGCAACTTACTAACCATTCCTCTAAAACAAGGTTATCAGTACTACCTCCAACAATAATAACATTGCAAAATTTTCCTTCACACTTACATCTGGTGTGAAACAAATTCCTCATTTGAGTTGGTTCCTTCTCATCATTCAGTAAGGATCTTCTAGTAAAAATAACCTCTCCTCTTTCTGAATCCTCTGAATGTGAAGACTTAGCATCTTCATCTACATGTGCAACTCATGCATTACCCTTAGGTCTTCTATTTGTCCTTCCTTGATTTTGAGGAAACTCATAGGCTCTATATCCTTCTTCATCATGTTGGAAACAAGTTCCACAAAAGCCTCCTCTTCCCAGTCCTCATCGAGATCTTCCTCTTCCTCTTTGTGTTGGAAATATGTGCCTCAAACAATACATGCTGAAACATCCATTAGAGCCAAGTCAGTATGACATCTTCATTGTCTGGCTGACTAGCAGTTTGATTCATTATGTTTTGAACAGGTCACTGTGACCTTGCAGAAGTCTTGCCAAAAGGTTGCACTATTGAGTCTATCACTGTGACAAGGAGTGTTCGTTATGACCTCATAGTGCTTGGGAGACCTTTGGCCGACAGGCCATTCAATTGTGTATCGGGGAGACTCTTGGCGACTATGGTCTTCGAGATAGCTAAGGGTTCTCACTAAGAAGTCTTAGCGAAAGCTAATGTCTCGCTGAAAAGAACACTACTAGTATCTTCGTCATAACCTATGGCTCGGTGAGAAGTCCTAGTGAACAGTAGGTGTCTTGCCAACGGGAAAACATTCAAACATTCTTCGGAGTAACTCAAAGTGGTCAGAGAAACATCTTAGTGACTGAATGATGTCTTTCTGATAGCTGATGGCTATCGGGATAACTCAAAGGTCCGGGGAAGACATCTCCATGAACGTTGAAGGTCTCACCGACATAAACACCTTTTGAAGTCTTCGATGTAGCTCTTGGCAAATGTTGGTCATCGGTGGAACACAATGGTCTCGGTAAGAAGTCCTAGTGACTTTGATGAGTCTTGTTGATGATGAAGAGTCTCCGGGGTAAGTCTTGGAGTTTGGTATGTTCTTTAGCGAAGGGTGTATGTCTTGGCAACTGTTGATAGCTTCGGGGTGACAATAGAGATCTCGGAGAAACCTCTTGACGATATCGGTATGTCTTGCCAACTATCCTTTGGAGCTCGATATGACTTTTGTTTTCGGTATACCTTTGGAGACTCGCTATGATCTCCTAGTGAATGCAATAGGTCAGGGCGACTGCTTGGTGTCTTAGTGTAACTCATGAGGCTCGATAGAACATCTAAGCGATAACAAAGTCTCTTGGCGACATTGATATGAAGTCTATGTGGCATCGGCGAGACACTGTTAGTGTCTCACCGAGACTCCAATACATTGTGAATTATGTTGACTGAGTTAGACCATCCTATGTGGATTCTCGTGGACCAATAGGAGAATTTGAATCCAAACTGTTGGAAGACAATCAGTTGCGACGGTTCTGTGAGGAAGTTCGACAGAAAGGGAATGCCATGGATATACTCTATTTTTGCAGATTGGAATCGGTTGGTAAGTTCGAAGGTTGTATTGATAGATTGTTGAGTGATTGGATCAGTAAATGAATTCTATTCTATAAAGACTGTAACTCAAAGGTTCATGTTCGATGAATTTTCATGGTGAATGCTGCTATATAATGACACCAGAAAGATAAGTCTAGAATTTGTATGTAATTTTTGTTACTGTAATACAAAGTGATTTCTCCTGGTGTGGTGGGTTTTTCTTCCATAAGGGTTTTCCCACATATATCTGGTGTTCTTGTGTGATTTTCAAATACTCTATTTTTGTTATTTTTTTCATAGTGCATCTTAATTGGACTGTAATTGAAAATTTTAAAAGTGTATCTACATTCTTTCCTAAGGTATTGACGTTAGGAGAATTGTTTCTGCATCTGATTTTCCTTGCAAGTGGTATCAGAGCCTAGAAAGTTGTGTTATCCTTGGGGGTACATTGGGCTTTTGTTTCAATTCTGTTACAGTGGGATTTTTGTATAAATTGTTATTTCTAATTATAGATTAAGATGTCTAGTTCATCAGGAAAGGTTGAAATAAAGAAATTCAATGGCAGTAACTTTGAATTGTGGAAACTCAAGATAGAGGATCTCTTGGTTGATCAAGATCTTTGGATTGATGTTTCTGGAACTAAACGTACAGGCATGAAGCAAGAAGAATGGGACCTTGCAGATAGAAAATCTAAGGGGCTGATAAGGCTCTGTTTGGCAGACTCAGTTTTTTTGAATGTGCATGAAGAGAAGACTGCCTCTTCCTTATGGAAGAGACTGGCGTCTATTTATCAGGGGAAATCTTTGGTGAATAAGTTGTTCCTGAGGAAGAAACTCTACTCTTTGAGAATGTAGGAAGGAGGGTTTGTAGCTGATCATTTGAATGCATTTAACATGCTTCTTGCACAATTAACATCTGTTGGTGTAAAGATTGAAGAAGAAGATCGCTATATGCTTCTGTTGTGTTCTTTGCTAGACTCTTGGGATCATTTGGTAATGGCTATTGGGAGTACAACATCTAGTTTCAAGATGGAAGATGTTGTTGGTTCTTTACTGTCAGAAGAGATGAGAAGAAAATCTTCTAAGATGGCTAAGGAAGCTCTTACTATCAGAGGAAGGTCAAAAGACAGAGGTAAGAAGAAGGACAAGAAGTTCAAATCAAAATCAGAAGGGAGATCAAAGTCTCCTAGCAAGAAGTCCAAGGTGAAATGCTAGAACTGTGGGAAACCTAGTCATGTCCGAAAGGATTGTAAAGATGAGAAGAACAAGAAGAAGTTTACTTCTGACAATGACTCTTCTCATAGTGATGCAGACGCCTTTATTGCAGCCTTGGCTACTTAGGCATCAGATGATGTTTGGCTGATTGATTCTAGAGCATCATTCCAGATGACATCTCACAGAGAATGGTTCACTAAGTATAAAGAATACGATGGTGGAAAGATGTACTTGGCGAGTGATTCAACTTTGGGAATTGTTGGCAGTGGAAGAGTCAGAATCCAATTCCCTGATGGCAAAATAAAGAGAATCAATGATGTTATGCACATACTAGGTCTGGCTTGAAATCTTCTTTCTGTCAGTAAGCTGAATGATACTAGAGTACAAGTCTTGTTCTTGGGAAGTGGCTGCAAGATGACTAGAGGTTCAATGGTGTTGGTTAGAGGTGCTCGAATAGGTACCTTGTACAAGTTTGATGCACAAGCTGTTTAATGTAACAGTGTCTCTTTGAAGTCACTGAACCCATACTTTCAGAACTGCTACAAAGAGACACAACAGTGCTCGAATAGGTATGGGTTCTCATTGATTGATTCTACTTGTGTATATGCCTTGATTTCTAGCATTGATGAGCCTAGGACTGTAAAAGAGGCAATTAAAATATCTAATTCAGATTCTTGGTTGGAAGCCATGAATAAAGAAATGGCGTCATTAGATAAAAATGAAACTTGGAGTTTGGTGCCCTTGCCTAAAGGCAAAAAACCTGTGGGCTTCAAATGGGTATTTAAGAAAAAGATTGGTATGGATGGCAGTGTAGAAAAGTACAAGGCAAGACTGGTTGCAAAAGGGTTATTCCCAGGTAGAGGGAATCGATTATGGGGAAATCTTTTCTCTTGTAGCAAAGCTGACATCCATTAGATTTCTATTGTCACTTGTAGTAATGTATGACTTAGAGGTTGAATAGATGGATGTGAAGACAACATTTCTTCATGGTGATCTTGAAGAAGAAATCTATATGTCCCAGCCTAAGCACTTTGTTGAAAAAGGTAAATAAAAACTAGTATGCAAATTAAAGAAGTCTCTGTATGGATTAAAGCAGTCACCTAGAATGTGGTACCAGAAATTTGATACTTATGTATTATCTTTAGGCTTTGTGAGATCAAAATCTAATCACTGTGTATATTATAAAGCTGAAAGTGATCAAGTGCTTGTTATTGCTCTCTATGTTGATGATATGTTGTTCATAGGCAATAGTAAGCTAATGATTTTTGATCTTAAGTCTCAGTTGTCTGCTAAGTTCGAAATGAAGGATCTTGGTGCAGCAAGGTATATTCTGGGGATGGAGATAACTAGGGATAGGAAGAATAGAAAGCTTTGGCTCAATCAGAGTAAGTATATTAGGACTGTTCTTGAGAGATTTTGTATGAATGATTGCAAGCAGTTAGTTGTTCCAGTCATGCAGGGAACAAAGCTATCTATTGAGGACTGTCCAAAATCTCCTACTAAGATGGAGGACATGACTAGTGTGCCCTATGCTAGTACTGTAGGTAGTCTTATGTATGCAATGGTTTGTACAAGGCCAGACATTGCCCAAGTAGTGGGAGTTCTTAGTCATTTTATGGCTAATCCAGGAAGAATACATTGGGATGCTGTGAAGAGAGTATTTAGATATTTGAAGGGGACTTCAAAATATGCTTTGTGTTATCATGGGAATTTGGATAAATCATAGAGGACTCTCAGCATTCGTGGTTATGTAGATTCTGATTGGGCAGGGGATATTGACAGCAAGAGATCCACCAGTGGATACATTTTCATGTTGAATGGTGGTGCAGTGAGTTGGATGAGCAAGCGGTAGGCTGTAGTCACTTTGTCCACTATGGAGGCTGAATACATGGTAGCTACTCATGCTTGTATAGAAGTTGTATGGTTGAAATGTTTGTGTTCAAACATTGGTTTTGATGTAGGGGAAATAACAATTTTATGTGATAGTCAGAGTGCCATTTGTCTGGCAAAGAACCCAACTTTCCATGTTAGAATGAAACATATTGATGTACAATACCACTTTGTACGAGATATGGTTGAGGATGGAAAGGTTAGTTTGGAAAAGGTTGATACTCTCGAGAATGTTGCAAATGCATTAACAAAGCTAGTGAGCACAAACAAGTTCAGGTGGTGTGCCAGTTCGATGGGCCTTAGTGCCCATGATTTTCAGTAAGTTTTGTTGTGCTTTGGAGGTGCCTGCATGATCTTCATCAAGTGGGAGATTGTTGGAAATATGTGCCTCAAACAATATAGGCAGAAACCTCCATTAGAGCCAAGTTGGTATGACATCTTCATTGTCTGGCCGACTAGTAGTTTGATTCATTCTGTTTTGAATAGGTCGTTGTGACCTTGCAGAAGTCTTGCCAAAAGGTTGCACTATTGAGTCTATTGCTGTGACAAGGAGTGTTCGTTATGACCTCATAGCGCTCGGGAGACCTTTGGCCGACAGGCCATTCAATCGTGTATCAGGGAGACTCTTGGCGACTATGGTCTTCAGGATAGCTAAGGGTTCTTGCTAAGAAGTCTTAGCGAAAGCTAATGTCTCACCGACAAGAACACTGCTAGTATCTTTGCCATAACATATGGCTCAATGAGAAGTCCTAGCAAACAGTAGGTGTCTTTCCAATGGGAAAACATTCAAACATTCTTCGAAGTAACTCAAAGTGGTCAGAGAAACATCTTAGCAACTGAAGGATGTCTTTCCAATAGCTGATGGCTATTGGGGTAACTGAAAGGTCCTGGCAAGATGCCTCCATGAACGTTGAAGGTCTCACCAACAGAAACACCTTTTGAAGTCATCGATGTAGCTCTTGGCGAATGTTGGTCATCGGTGGAACATGGTGGTCTCGGTAAGAAGTCCCAGCGACTTTGATGAGTCTTGCTGATGATGAAGAGTCTTCGAGGTAAGTCTTGGAGTTTGGTATGTTCTCTTAGCGAAGGGTGTATGTCTTGGCAACTGTTGATAGCTTTGGGGTGACAATAGAGATCTCGAAGAAACCTCTTGATGATATCGGTATGTCTTGCCAACAATTCTTTGGAGCTCGATATCACTTGTGTTTTCAGTATACCTTTGGAGACTCACTATGATCTCCTGGCGAATGCGATAGGTCTGGGCGTCTGCTTGGTGTCTCAGTGTAACTCATGAGGCTCGATAGAACCTCTAAGCGATAACATAGTCTCTTAGCAATATCGATATCAAGTCTATGTGGCATCAGCTAGACATTGTTAGTGTCTCACCGAGATGCCAGTACATTGCAAATTTTGTTGATCGAGTTAGACCGTCCTATGTGGAGTCTCATGGACCAATAGGAGAAGCTGAATCTAAACTGTTGGAAGACAATCAGTTGTGATGATTCTGTGAGGAAGTTTGACAAATAGGGAATGCCATGGATATACTTTGTTTTTGCAGATTGGAATCGGTTGGTAAGTTCAAAGGTCTTATCAACAGATTGTTGAGTGATTGGATTAGTAAATGAATTATATTCTGTAAAGACTATAACTCGAAGGTTCTTGTTCAAAGAATTTTCATGGTGAATGTTGCTGTGTAATGACACCAAAAAGATAAGTCTGGAATTTGTATGTAATTTATGTTACTGTAATACAAAGAGATTTCTCTTGGTGTGGTGGGTTTTTCTCCCGTAAGGGTTTTTCCATGTATATCTAGTGTTCTTGTGTGATTGTCAAATACTTTGTTTCTATTATCTATTTCATAGTGCATCTTAATTGGACTTTAATTGAAAAATTTAAAAGTGTATCTACATTCTTTCCTGAGGTATTGATGTTAGGAGAATTGTTTCTGCATCTAATTTTCCTTACACTTTGGTCTCCATTATTCTGATCATGAGGACTATAGGTGTTATCTCCTTTCTAGTTATGGTTGCTACTGGAGCCTTTTCCCTTCTTTTTATCTTCATTTTGACCTCCATATGACCATCCACTAGTTCCACTAGTATTTCCTTCACAACCTCCACCTCATTGTTTGTTCTCAAACCTCTTGTTTAGTCGTTCTTCAACCTTTAGAGAAAACTGATAAGCATCCTTAATGGTGGTCATTCTTACCAATGTCAATTCTTCTTGTATGCTTGGCTTCACCCAATTAATATAACAAGTAAATTTCTATTAATTCACGTTAGAATTTCCTATCTGAATCAAGACCTTGTGAAATTTCTCTATGTATTCTTTCACCATCCTTGTTCCCTGACTCAACCTTTGCATCTTCTTGAGCAGATCCAATTCATAATCAACTGGAATAAATTGTTTCTTCAATTTTCACACCATTTTTTCCCATCTACAAATTTTATCTTTCCCTTGTCTTCATCTTTCTAATTGGACCTCTTTTCACCATATACTGGCATGACCTTTCAATTTTGTCTTTGAAAACCTTGACTCTATGAGGATATTCAATCTCCTCAAACTCAAAGCATTCCTCCATGTCATTGGTCCAATTGATCAACTGTTGAGGATTCAAACTTCCACTAAAAGTTGAAATATTCATTTTAGCTCTCTTCCTAATGCTTGAGATAGCTCACAACAATCTTTCTCTAGGATCCATTGGATTCTGCTCTTCCATTTCCTCTTCTATTTCATCTTCACTGTCATCTATTTCTCGTTGCACATCTCTTCTTCGAACCTCTTGCTACAAGGTTTCTAATTTCCAATTCTGAGGGCTCTGATTTCATCTCTAGGTGGATCTCTTCCTCCACCACCTCAGCCTCTACCTCTACCATGTTGGGTAAGTCTTGGAGGAATCTTGAACTCAACCCAAACTCACAGGTCCTACTACAACTCCCTCATGTTTGGTGCTCTATTATAGACTTAGGAACGGTTTCTCTAATACCATTTGATGAGGGCCACACTATCCAAATCCCACATAAAGCACAACAATACATACCAACACAGAGGATGCGAGAAAGGAAAGGAAAACTCACTTTCAACTATTTTCAGAAAATGAAATTATAGATTCAAAACTTACATGCTATCATGTCATGGGATTGATTCATTACACCAAAATAAAGTCTCAAAACAAAATATATTATTCAGAGCCACAATATGCACTAATGGAGCCACCATACAAGCCCCCACATAACCCTTTTTATTTTACCCTATAGACAAGCAAAATATGCATGCATTTCAATCCACCAGTTTAATTAAATAACTTTCATTTAATTAAATCTAACATTTCATGCTTCAATTAAATAAATTCACCTATCATTACCTCATTTAAATAAATCAATTTTAATCACATCCTGACATTCCATCTTTCATAGCTAGTATTGGCATTGTTTTTCTTGCCACCAAGGTTCAAACCCCATTGGGGTGAAATTGTTAAATGGTTGTATCTGGTTCATAGCTCCGGTCAAAAGCGTTTACCCCTTGAATAAAAAAGAAAACATTCCATCTTTCATAAATCAGCTCCTAATTAATTAACATTTATCTTGCATCCCCCTTTTAATTAAATAAACAAAACTTTATTTAATTAAATCTCAAATTCATATTCCATCCCTTTTTATTTAAATAAATCAAAGTATATAAGTCAAATGGGTCAAAATCATCTAACATCATCTTAATTCATCTAATCCAATCACCCATCACATCCTCTAGCTTTTCCCACTTGCACAAATAAAGCATTTTAATTCATTTATTAAAATCATCAACAAAGCATCTTTAGAGAATATTCCTCAAGTTTGAATTTGAAAGCGAGTTGACTTGTCCCTTCCAACATGGCAATAAATTCCCTCTTACATGTCCCCCACTTGGCATTAAAGTCTCCTTTTCTCCCTCCAACAAGAAAAAATTGAAATTTGAAAAGGCCAACCAATCTCATTTATGGGCACATTGACCAAAACTTGCACATCCTCCATCCACTCACAACGTGACAAGTGGCTCCTTCTTATTGGCCTAATCTTTATCCCACATTGATCTCTTTTGAGCACTCTTTCAACTTGAGAGTCTATAAATAGAAGCCTCATTCTTCAACAATCCATCCACAAATCTTAGGCAAAGTTACTATCTTCAATTGAGAACTAATTTTTCCCACTTCAATCCATCTTCAGCAATCTTCATCATTTGGGTTTTTCAAGGATTGGGAAAGGGTCATTTCTCACAAGTGACACCAATCCACTATGGAATAGGTGTTCATCATGTCTCTTTCATGCTTTTAAATAGTTTTGTTTTGTTATGTTGTTTGAGAGGCATCATGCATTATTTCATAGGAGTATTTAGTGAGTTCGCATGCACTAACCTTTGTCATGAAGTTTAATAGGTATGCATATTTTATGGATGCTCACATGTGGCGCTAAAAGGAGGGAATTATTTTTTTAATCCAAGGCTTTGTTTATACTAACGTTTCTATTTTCAATGAAAGAACAACGTTTCTTCCAATCTGCTACAATATTGAAGATGTGATTGAATATATAATATATGTGTTGTGTTTATAATATTTCTTTACTGCTCATTCCCATAGTTGAAAAAAAAAAAATCCCTGCCACATATCTGTTTGCTGATGCATTAGGTAATCTTTGTTTTCACAATGAGTATTTTCCTCTATTTAGTTTGTTGTCAATATGACCTTTATGAATTTGTGTAAGGCATTTAAATCTATGTGTTTTCTTATGTTTCTTTTGCAAGACCATAATTGTTCTTAGACATTACTTGGTATGTTAGACATACATGATCATTGTTTCAAATTTTGAGAATCATTCCTCCATATGCTTGGATTAGTGTTTTATTTCTCTGCATTCCTGAATTTCGGTGTGAAGAACCTTTGTTTAGGCTTAAAGATCTACATTGGCATTGTTTAGGAGGATGTTGCACAAAAGGTTGGAGAGCTTGGCTTTACGCTTGCCAATTGATTTTTCCTGAAACTTTCTTGAATTAAATTTAGGAGCCGTGATTTATCCTGTCAAAAGGTCAGCATGCCCTCTCTTTGTTTCCTTCGTAGGCATGGATGTTTGTTGTCATTATGCCATTGCAATCACAAGAATTGTTCTTTTTTTTTTGTCAACTGTGAGTTAAGAAAAGATAAAAGTACATCATTCACTCATTTCAAAGTGAAGATCTACTCTTTTGAATTTACAATCTCTACATGTTGACTCGAGGAACTTCCTCTTGCATTAAGTAGTTTACTAGCCATAAATCACGTGTTAGGGATCTGTATGTATTCCTTAAACAGTCAAATGTTGCCTTGATAAAATTCCCTAATGTTTTAGTCAAACTGCGAGAAGTAAAGAACCTCCTCAATACCAACAAACTGTGAGACCTTCCTGAGAATGTGTGCCACCACAATACCCACAACCTAAAGTGGAAGTGTTGTGCATCCTAAGGAGACTAGGGGATAGTGACGTGTACCCTTGAGCTAGTCAAAGAGTCGAGGAAAATGTGATCCTAAGCTTATACAGTTTTAAGTTGCACTATACACCATACCATCTACAAATACAAGGAAGGGCATCACTTCTCAAGATGTCAACATACTCCATTCATTTCCAAACTTGATTATGTACTTTTGATGATGTTGAATCCACTTTTATTTGAAGCTTCCATGCAATGCTCAGTCAATACGCTTTACTTCCTCTAGCTAAATCTTTTTATATGGCAACATTGGGGAAAGAGTAGTTGTACGACTTAATACGAGCTTGAAGAATAAGATCTACCTATATAACATGCATTTATTTACTATCTTCGGGTGATATGCATTTATGGTATTCACTTATGATAGCATATTCATAGGAATATTTGATAAAAGTGGATAGCTACAAGATTCCATATAATTTGTCTTCAATGTTTAGTCTGAATTTGGTAATAAAGTCTTGGAAGAGTTGAAATTTGATTGATTTCCCTCGAAATGGATGTTGCAATGTTTTGTTAATGTTGTAATGGTTTAGAAAATTTTCTTTTGAAGACAATAAAAGAATTGAATACATGTATGGTTGGTGAGCTCAATGTCTGTGGGCTGATTTGTCTAAATTTAAGCATTTCACAAGATTTTGACATGTTGCAACTTATATCCCAAGTTGGTTTACCACAATTAATGTTGGAAATTTTGATGATTGAACTTGATATCTAGTTTTATCGAATGGAGATAAGGATATATGGAGGGGGTTCCATTGATTTAGTCTTTGAAGAAGCTTTTCTATACAAAATCTCATTTTGACTAATGTTTTCTTTAAAGCATAAAGGACTCTTGTTCAATACTTTTTTTCTTTTTTTAATCATTTGTTATTTTCATTTGAAATCATTCTTTTATTTGAAATCAATGATTAAGTCTAATATTGGATTCCATTGATCTTTGTCATTTATTAGTCTAAAATCATTGAGTCTTTATTATTTGAAATCATTCTTTTATTTGAAATCAATGATTAAGTCTAATATTGGATTGCATTGACCTTTTCATTTATTAGTCTAAAATCATTGAGTCTTTATTATTTGAAATCTTTCTTTTGTTTGAAATCAATGATTAAAACAAACTTAATTTAATATTTTGATCTTCACATGATTTCCTTTTGTTTAATAGGAAAATAAAGGAAAAAAAGGAAAGTGAAAGGTATAAAGGTGTCAAAGGAAGGCGAAAGGAAAATGAAGGAAAAACAAGGAGGGATTTCGTTCGCTCAAGGGTTTTTGCATCAAGAAAGAAACAGTGGTTTTTCTCAAACATTGGAATAAGGCAAAATCAAGCAATATTGGAATGAAGAAAAATTGAGCATTGGAACTTGAAGTTAAACAAAGCATTTTTTAATACTTGGAGATTCCATCATATGCTTTAATTTTCTGTTTTAGACTAACTCACTTGTTTTTGGGCTTTAAAATGAACATTTGAAAATATTTCAAATTTTCATTGCAAAGGGGTTAAAATGAACTTTAGGAAAATTGACTAGATTTCATTTGAGGGTAACAAGTGAACAAAACAATTTTCATATCTCATTTTGGTTCTTTAAAACTGTGAGCACCTCTCAAATCTGCAAACATCCTAAACTCCATAAAGAAGGTAAGTGCATACAAATTTGCTAAATACTCCTATGAAATAATGAAAAATGTTACCTAAACATGATAACAAATCAAACTAAATTGAAAGCATGAAAGAAACAAGATACATATCTATCCCATAGTGGATTGGTGCTTCTTTGATGTGGCAAGAAGGCCTTTCCCAACCCCTTTAGATAAGCTAATGATAATGATGGACATGACCATTTCTCAAATGAAGAGAGTGACCTTGCATGAGTGATTGTGGAGATGATTTGTGGAGTTGTGAACAAGATTAGCTCTCAAACCAAGAGAGTAACCTTGTATAAAAGTTGTGGAGGATTTGCTCAAAGTTGAAGCTTCTATTTAAGGATTTTCAAATGCTAAGAGTGCCAAACATGGAGGATGTGGGACTAAGATTGGACAAATGAGAGGAAGAAACTTGTCAAATGGTGAGTGGTTGATGCATGTGCAAGATTTGGGAAGTGGGTCCATGAGAGGGAGAATTTGAATTCAAATTTTGCAATAAATTTTGAGAGAGGGACAAGAAAAACAGCAATAAATGCAATGTTGGAGGGACAAATCAACTTGTCATGATTTTCAAATTTGAGGGCCATGTTGAGTGAAAATGAGGCTTTTAATAAATCAATAAATTGATTTATTTGTCCAAGTGGCTAAATCTAGAGAATGCAAGTGGGTGAGATTAGCATTTAATCATGGTTAGATTAAATTAATGATGATTAGGTTAGCTTAATGGTGCTTAGATGATTTTGACTTTTAGGACTTAAATATTTGATTTATTTAAATTAGAAAAGAATGGAAATGACCTTTGAGATTTTAATTAAATAAAGTTTGATTTATTTAATTAAAGGATGATGCGAGCCTTTGATTTATTTAGACTTGACTTTCCTAGCGAATGGATTTGCTGCATTTGATTTATTCAATGAGCGGATGACTATGCATAATGCTAATTTTGTGTGTCTACATTTTGCCCCTCTTTGAAGCAATGTACTTGTTGTGTTGGTTCAAAGAATAAACTTGCCGTGATCAAAATCAAATTTTCTTTTTATTTTCCAGATGCCTCAGTGGAAAGAAGTACATTGGTACATTGCCCCCTCGAGAGATCGAGCAAAAAGATTCGATTTGAGGGTCGATCTCGCGATAAAGAGGTTAAAAATGGATGGTTATGGATGATGATGCAAATGAAATGATTTTAAGATGCTTAGAATAACAAATCTATATTATCCTAAACAACTTAAATGATGATATGATATGAGATGGATGAGATTGATGATGTGATATGCTATGATTATGCAAAAGATGATTTATGCAGATGCTTAGACTAATAGATCTATATTATGATGATGAGGCAAATGAAATGCATGTGAAATGATAGATGTTTCCTATTATGTATGATATGAATGATATGTGGTACGTTGACAGTTTTGATGGATGCAGGATGGATGCATGATGGATGCATGATGGATGCATTATATTAGTGTGGAAATCAGATATGACAAGAGGATCCCACAAGTCCCTGGTCCGACGAGACTTTATTTAGAGATGATGACGATGATAGATGATGATTTTCTTATCAAGGATTGGGATTTTAAAAGGGCTACTTACCTTATGTTTGATAACACATGTGGGTACATGCATCAAGGTATAAAGAACCAGGATGGCATTGTACCTAGTGCGATGGACTTTGAATCAACAAGTAGATAGGAGTCTTCTTATTCACACTTGACATACGGAAACCTTGCTAGGGCGTACCTAACAAAGCAAGTATTCGCCAAGTTATTTTACAAGAATGTCCAACAAGCACAATAGACAAAAGATAATGATCATTGCCCAATTCCTATCTCTCTAAATCCTTTGTTTGGATATCATCGAGAGGTCCTTGGAATGAGCACAATAAGATAAATCAAAATAAAAGATCAAGTATGCAAACAAGTCAATGTTCTTCATATCTCCAGCCAAAGGGATGTGTTTTGATAGGATAAGAATCCAAGTGATATCCAAAATGATGCCCATTGTCGAAATGATATATCCTAGGACATGCATCGTATAGGATGATGATGGTTTGATAAGTTGATTGATAAGCTGTTGATATAAGGTCGATGGACATGTTTGAAAGTGATCAAGAGTTGGATTTTGTTTTAAAGGTTTGTTGTTTCGATTTTAATTTTACAATTGAAGATTGATTTTGCCAACTGCTATGATTCTTTCTATTTGTGTTGTTCAACGATGAAGGTGACGATCAATTTATTATGGATGATTGATTATTGCGGGTGCAAGCGAGATGAGACAGATGGATTTTTCTAAATATTTGGATGTTTTTGATGTTTTGAAATGTTTTGAGGCTATTTTTTTTAGGTTTTGGATTTTGCGATGTTTTTTATTTTTTGATTTTTTGATTTTTTGATGTTTTTGGATTTTTATGTTTTTGAATATTTTTGGATTTTGATGTTTTTGAATGTTTTTGGATTTCCTGTGTTTTTTCAAATGTTTTTGGATTTTAATGTTTTTAGAATGTTTTTGGATTTTGATGTCTCAGGGGCTGATTAGGGATTAGCCTTTCCTACGTTTAAGCTCAGAGATGACATAGTTCGGATACCAATGTTTTTGACGTTTTCTATTTTCAACTTGTTTTTGGATTTTGATATGTTTTGGATGTTTTTGGATTTTTCGCATGATTTTGATGATTTGGATATGGATATGTGTGATGATATTAGTGCTCTTTTTGGGATTTTGTTGAAAATCAAGCTAAGGTTGATTGATCGGATCAATGGATTGATGATGATGATAACATTGTTGAGGATACACAACAATGCAAGGATTTGATTGATTAGGATTGATGAAGCTTGATTTGGAACAAAAGTTGTTTAAATGATTGATGTAACATTTGAAGGGTGCGTCAGATGTGACTGATATCAATTTTTTTGATTGATGTTTGATGGAAGATGAAGCTTGATAAGGAACGTCTTCTCATCAAAATATGCCATGGGCTAGTGATTCGGATTATTGCTCACAAGTGGTGGACCAATTCGGTTTCTCGTTTACCTATGTTTGGATTGCCACATAAGTTGGAGGATATAGATCAAGATTTGTTCTTGAAGCAAGATGTACATATTTTCCCCCAGTGTCTAGCAATGTATGGAATGCAATGGATGGATGCTCAGATAGGTGTATGGATGGATATGGTAAGCACACAAAGGATGCCAAGGATTATCTTGCAATAGGATAAGGTGTTCAAAATGCTCATTTGGATAGTGGTTCATAGCTTAGATAATGTTGGAATAGGATAGGATCAATGAAAATGACCCATGTCAAGATGTTTACCATAAGCAAGCATAAATTATTCCCCAAAATTTCATCAAGATCAAGATAACTTGGACTATGGATACAAATGTGTGAAAATGGATTGGATCAATGGTTTATGGATGGATGGATTTATTATGGCTGAGATGGATAGGATGCTAGATTTATTAAGGATGGGATGAGATGCGTCCATTTGAAGTGGTGCACGTAGATGCTCGATTCTACACATGATGCCCATTTTCCAGGTTTTCATCATCGTCTTTCCCAAAGCGCCACCCATGCAGTTTTCACTAAAGGATGATTTTTTTTCTTTACTGTTTTTAATCCTTTTTTTGATTTTTTTAGATTTTCATATTTTTTTTAATTTTTTGTTGCTTTTTTGCTCTTTTTTTTTTTTCTATGAAACATTTAAAGCTCATGCTAAACCACAAGGTGTTGTTGATGTAGATGCCCCTGTCATAATGTGCCATTGATATTCTACCTGAAGAAGTTTCTTTGCTAAGATACATGCACTTGAATGCAGCTTTTGAGATTTTTGATCTGCTCCGTCGATACAGGAGTTAACTTTGTCTTTGTGTGCACATTGTGATAGAGTGCATTTTGAATCCTTATGATGAAGGGTCATTGCTAATACACGGTCAATGTAAGAATTGGATATTATTCATGGAGATGTGGATGGAGTGTGTTTAGGGATAAAAGATGGATTGGTTGACAATTTGAAACCTTTGACTCTCCAGACTTGGGAAGATGAGCAATGATGGGTGGATACGAAAGTGTGCGTGGAATTAAGACCAACTGCTTGATATACCTTGTACATTGCTTGAAAAGCTTGTTTTTTCTTTTGTGGACATCTTTGATGGATACTTTTCCCATTTTCATTTTGCCCCATAGTTTCTTTGACTGATGGATTTTGATAGGGATTGTCTTTCTTTGTATTTTTGGTATCCATTTGTATTTGATTTGTCCATTATGCTTCTCAGCCTCTTTTTCTTTGATAATGTTCTTCATACTTTGATTCAAATCTTTCTTTTCAAGTTGGTCCCAATTCGTGGATGGGGTGATGGGTGGATGAAGATTCATGACGTGGCTGGTTGTAGTATTGACAATGGTTTCACCATAAAGATTCTTTGTGCTCCCTATGTTGGAATTTGCTTGAGATGAAGTTTCCCTCAATATGGTGGTAGTAGTACCTTCGTTCCTTGATTCTACTTTCTTTGAGATGTTTTGTTCAATAAACGTGCTCTGACAAATGACCACTGTAGATGACATTGTTTCAATCTTCCGCTCTGCTATCTCTGGATTATTCTGTTTTGTCTGACTTCCTTCCTTGAGTGGATAATGTTTGATATCCTTATTCATGATGTCCTTAGTCTGAATTTTGGATATATCTGATCCTAATGTTGACAACTCTATTTGATTTTAGGAGTTAATAATCTGCTCTTTTTGTGTAATAAAATCTTGTTCTAGATGAAGATCATCTATGTGTCCATCCATAGAAAGCATCTCATGGGTAGATGGAGGAGTTAGTGCTATGTGGATGTGAGCATATTGCATATATAGGAGAGTGTTCATTAGATTGTTGTAGTATCTTGAAGATACAAATTCTTGATCTTGAATGATTTTGGAGTTGCTTTCAACATGCTTTGGATCAAGTTCTTGACATCGGTCAATTTCAAAGAATGGATCGCTTATACAAGGTTCTTGGATATCTTTATTAGGCATAAGAAGTAGCTCAATGTCCTCTTGATCTTTGAGTGAATTTGGATCAAGTATTGATTTTAGGGTTCCCTCAGTATCTGTAACCATGAGGTCAAAGGGGGTCAACATGTCTTGGAAAGGACCATTGCTAGACCTTAGTGGAAGATTTTGATCATGCTTTGGGATAAATTCTTGAGATATGTCCTCTAACTCATAAGGTGATGTAGAGACATTTTCAACATGATCATGCATTATGTCGATATGATCAAATAATCCTAACACTCCTTGAAATAGATCACTAAAAAGTGGCTCTTGATGTATGGTGAGTTGATCATTAGATGGGGTAGAAACATCTTCAATGTGCTCATCAATGGAGAAATCTTGATCATTATTTTCAACAATTGTGATGGAGGAATTTCCAATGTCTTCAACCATAGGGTCAAACAATGTTGACATTTCTTGAATTGGATCATTGTTGGTTGGTAGATTTTGATCATGATTGAAAAGTGGCTCCTAACATATGGTGATTTGGTCATTGGATGAAGTAGACATAGCTTCAAGGTGCTCAATGACGGATTGATCTTGATCCTTGCTTTCAATAGTTGTCATTTTTTGTGTTTGTGCTTGTGTTGGTTGGGTAGCTTGAGAGGCTTGGGCAGCTTGAGATTGTTGAAGCGCTTGTTGGTAGGCTTGATGTGCTTTTAGTGCGATGTTACGATATTAACTTATTGCACTTGGTTTTGGTGGTAGTGGTGGTGTATTTGGAATCATGTTGGATGTAGTGACAAGTTGTTGAGATATGCTTGGAGCGATCATGGTAGTGAGGGGTTGGGATATGATGGGCATGATTGTGGTGTTTGGAATGATTGAAGTGATAGGAATGTTTGGAATGACCAAGGTGATAGGCCATTGGGAGACCATATTTTGATTTTTTGGGATCAACATTGTTGCTTGATTGAATACCATCTATTGGTGTGATGTCGATGGAATATTCAAAAGATTTGATGTGATGGATTGAATTGTGTTAGGGGGATTGACTTGGATTGAGTGATTGGTGCTAGGTAAAGGGGGAAGCCCTAAACCAAGGAATGATGTTGATATGGCTAATGGTGGTGATGTTCCTTGGCGCAATGACTCAACTATTTTACTAAGTGTAGCAATTTGATCTAGCCAAATTTGTTCTTGATTTCGATCTTGACTTCCTTGATATAGTTGATTTGGCTTTTGTTTAATTAGATTTGGAGTGTGTACTTGTGTTTGATTTTGGACAATGTTTTTATTTGGGATGACACTCAGATTTGGCATGATAGGTTGAAATTGACCATTGTTCATGTTTGGAATATTTGTATGATTTGCAGATGTATCCATCCCAAAGTTTGTCGGATTCATGTTTCAAAAACTTGTGCTTGGTACATTCTCATTTGGATTGTAGGGATTTGATGGGATGATGTTGTTCATTTGAAGGCTCATGCTTTGATTGTTTGGTTGATAGACTTGTAGGTTTGGACTTAGATCTACCATTGGGAAATGTGTTCCAAACTTTGACTTGGGCATAATCTCACTTGTTGTACCATTGATATTTGTCGAAGGTAATGATCCTATGCATGGATTTTGATAATCGATAGGCTTTGTAAGGCTTTGAAAGTTCAATTGATTTGGATTACTCATGATGTATGGATCAAGTTTGTATTCCATGTTCCTCTTTTATTTTGACCTTGTTGCAAAAGTGACCTCTAAGGTTCTTAGGACTAATGACAAGATTAAGGATGAAAGGTGTAAATGGTATGAGTGTTGAACGTTTAGGGACTTTGGATCAATACTAGACTTAGGGTTTGATTTTGATTGGTTTGATTTGGATAATGAACTTGTAAACCCTAAGATGTTGGATGTGATCTTTAGGATAAACTTGTTCAAAGGGGTACTAATTCAATTAAATGTACGAGAAAGGATGCATTCACATACACCTAACTAAACAAGGTGATTTTGATTGTGATGATTTACCCAAGTCTAGAATGATATTTTCAAAATCTGTAAAGTTGTTTGGGATGAAGATGGTAAATGTTTGGGTGGGTGAAATGATTGATTTGATCCTAAAAGACTTAGAGAGACTTTTTTTACTAGGCCAAGGTATTGAAGAACACACTTTTCCCTAAGAGTAATTCAAAATCAAAAGACCAATGTTTGCATGAAAATCATATGACCAAAAGATATCAAGCACATGTGTGGGGTCTAATTTGTTATCTTTGCTTTAATGACTTATTTTTACCAAAAAAAGACACTTGATTATGTTTCAAACTGAATGTCCAATGTCACAACTTCTTTTGATCCCACAAAGTGCTATGTGGAAGTTCCAAGAAATCAGGACAAGGGTTGCCTAATGTTGACCTTTGTAAGAGAAAATTAAGATGTAAACCCAATTACTTAGAAACCTCTAAGGACATAATCCCCAGGGTAAGCAATAGTTCATGGGTTTTTTCAAAGGTATTTTCTCTAACTAAGGGGTTTGAAATTTTGATGATGATGTTGAATGTTGGTTTTCCAATGTTTTCGATAAATGCATTATGTTTTCAAACAAGCAATGTAACATCCTAGCTCAATTGGTACGTTTTTCTTGGTGGGCTTGCCTCATGCCCTTCGTAGTAGAAGAGATAATTTTACATGCAACAAAGGACAAAATATAAAGGTATGTTAAGAATGAAGTCTTAACCTCCATATTCTAACCAAGATTGGACATGGCAAGTAACTTCTTGGAATCTAAGTTCCAATGCACCAATTTGATAAACTCGTTGGATGGACTAGATGGAAACTACAAACAAGGTTCTTAATGACACAACATCGGGGACATGGCACCTTGCGAGTGTCTAGCAAGCCACTAAAGGCTTTAATCAATCCTACTAGGGGCTCTTATACATTTTATGGTAGTAATCCATTCTGAAAGAAATTGTACAGCTAAGGCCTACATACCATGAGGACTTGACAGTTTAGTCTTATCCATTTATATACTGGCTTGAATGAAAAATTGGTTGGAGTTTCCTTCGAGTTCTCCTTCCGGATGTGTCTCTTAGGCAGGCCCCTCTAAAGGTGACTCAAAGCATTAAAATGCATTTTGAATGTTTCTCTTGCACCCTAGATCACACGAAGTGCAAGGGGAGAGGATACGCACTTAGAATGCATCACAAACAAAATCACTCAAATCAAACACTTGTTCGTTTTAGCCTCAAAGCAATAATGAGTTCGTATTAAGCAAAAAAATGAAGTGTGAGGTTGTTTGTTCAATTTTAGCCCAAAAGTAAAGACTAGTCAGTTTCTAACGTTCAATTTTAGACCAACATTGAAAGAAAACAATGATCTAGTTGGCTTAAAATTGAAAATGAAAGCAGAAAAAAGGCAGCTCTAGACTTTCACACTAAGCATTAAGAAATGCTTTTCTTTCAGGTTTTAGTTTAATTTATTCAACTCCAATCTACTTGTTGATTTATGGAATGTCTCACCTTGCTACACCATAACATTGCACCTGCAATAAGATATGCAAATCATTTATCGCTATGTTCCCAAAAAAAGTAAAATAAAAGATTTTATTGTAGGGTGACTAATGCCATTTAAGTCAAGAATAAAAAATAATTAAATAAAAATACCCACTTTACGAAGGATACCACTCTAGAAAACCTCGAGATGCATCTCATTTATGCATTTTTTATTTATTTTTGTTGAAATGTGTCCAATCCAAACACAATCAAGCCGTTTATAAAACAATTCCTATTTGACCAAGCTTATTCAAATGATGTCACGTCGCTGCTTCTTGTGTATCTTCTCAGACCCTGCTTCTATCTTGTCAATATTCATATGTTAAATCCTCATCAGTAAGTGAACTTTTTGATTGTTGATATTTGATATTAGTTTAAGCACATAGCCTTTATTGATTTGCTCATTTGTTGTAGGCATAATATTAATGCTCCTCTCTTTGCTTTGGAAACCTGCATTAATGCATTAGGAAAGCAGCAAGAAAAGGATGATTGGTACTTTATCACCAAATTACTATCGGATAGAATACCTGAAAGTGATGTTAGCGTATGGACAATAATAACTTGCAGGATTTGCATAGAAAGGACTTTCTTGTAAAAGGTGTAAGAATCCTTTGAGCCAATGCTATAGGAAGGTATAAATCTAACACAAAAGATCCCTCTATAAAGCATTCCACATTTCTTAAGCTATGAAGGAAAACCAACAGTTTGACCATTTATCCCATCGACTAAATGTACCTTCATCTGCATTTAATAGTAGTCATTCAACCTACAAAAATAACACCTTAACTTCTAGACAAGGCACATGAACTACTTGACAAAAAGCCTTAAAGAAATGTGTTTTGGTGGTTTGTTTGAAAAGACTTTAGAAGCTTTATTTAAGCACCATTATGTGGTTGTAGAATATGTGCGCATAATAGATTTTGTTGAAAAGGCTTTAGAAAATTTTAAGCAAATGCAACTGGTAGATGTGAAGCCCCATCACCATTCAAGGAGCTTTCAATTTGATGTGATTGGTAGGCGTAAAAGCCAGACCCAATGACTGCAGTAGCACACTCCTAACCCCACGCCGTGACTATACATCAACTCAAGCATTCATGAAAGACACAATAAAGTATTTTAAAAGAAATTAGATGTTTATTCTCTGTGCCAAAACCAAAGAAAGTTAAAACACTTTTTAAAAGTAGCTAGATAAAGAAAAAGATACGCAATCATAGGGAGATTGTTCCAAAGGGTACTGTTAGCTAGGGCAGCACTAGCTAGTCACCTCCTGCTACCAACAATCCTTGGGGAGTTGCTGGATTTTCTTCATCACCTCCTATTAATGCTAGACTGGGGAGCAACCATTCAAATGTTAGTACAGCCTGGCCTTCATCTAGAGGAAGTGGTACTCGTCCATCAACTACGGAAAGTGACCATTCTCATGAACCTCCTACTCCAAATGCATGGATTTATCCATCAAGCAGTCCCTCATCTCTCCCATTTTGCAGATACATCAGTTGAATTAAATGGTCCATGGGGAGGATCTAGAACTTCACAGAAGCTGTGAGAAAATCATCCTTAGCCTGATCAGTTTACTTTGACATCTGTTGATTTTCCAACTCTTGGGTTTGACAAGAACCCAGATTTGCATCCACAGCAAGGCAATGCTTCTACTACATGACCAATGTTAAGCCTTCTCTGGCTGATTGAAATGATGAAGCACCTCCAAGTAAGGACAAATGACCTAGGGATATGTTAGCTCTAGATGAGGGACATGCACCGAAGGAAGGATTTCATAGGAAAACATTTGTACACACAGTTGATTCCTAACATTATGATGATGGGGTTAGTATCCACACAACTTCAAATCTAATAGAAGAAGAATGGCATAGGGACCAGTTTCCTCTTTAAATGGTGCAAGGCTGAATTTCTAATCATAGGATTTTCTATTTCAAAATGCAGTCAAAATGTAGAAGCATATACAAGGCATGCTAGAAAAGAAGTGAACATTCAAAGCACAAATCTGAAGTATAGACAAAGCACGTTAGGAAGGTTGCAAACTTTCAAAGTATCGATCATTCAATACTTAGTCTACTTCTTTGCTAGGTATAATTTCTATACTTTTGATTGAGCTTATGAAAAAAAATGACAGATAGATAACATTAATCTGCACTTAACACAGAGATTATTTAATGTTGTTTTATCTATTATCTATATGGCATAACACAGATCAATAGATTAAAACTATTCAAATGAAGTCATATCAATGCATTCAATAATACAATCATCTATTATTGCGTTAAAAACATAAAGCCATATAACAAAAACTAATTAAACACTTGACTCATTCATTATAAAGGCCATTCAATGCCTTCTCTAATGGCTGTGATAAATAAGAGCCCTCCCTCTAGCGCCATATGTGAGCACCTCTCAAATCTAGAAACATCCTAAACTCCATAAAGAAGGTAAGTGCATACAAATTTGCCAAATACTCCTATGAAATAATGCAAAATGTTTCCTAAACATGATAGCAAATCAAACTAAATTGAAATCATGAAAGAAACAAGATACATATCTATCCCATAGTGGATTGGTGCTTCTTTGATGTGGAAAGAAGCCCTTTCCCAACCCCTTTAGATAAGCTAATGATAATGATGGATAAGATCATTTCTCAAATGAAGAGAGTGACCTTGAATGAGTGATTGTGGAGATGATTTGTGGAGTTGTGAACAAGATTAGCTCTCAAACCAAGAGAGTAACCTTGCATAAAAGTTGTGGAGGATTTGCTCAAAGTTGAAGCTTCTATTTAAGTATTTTCAAATGCTAAGAGTGCCAAACATGGAGGATGTGGGAATAAGATTGGACAAATGAGAGGAAGACACTTGTCAAGTGGTGAGTGGTTCATGCATGTGCAAGATTTGGGAAGTACTCCCATGAGAGGGAGAATTTGAATTCGAATTTTGCAATAAATTTTGAGAGAGGGACAAGAAAAACAACAATAAATGCAATGTTGGAGGGACAAATCAACTTGTCATGATTTTCAAATTTGAGGGCCATGTTGAGTGAAAATGAGGCTTTTAATAAATCAATAAATTGATTTATTTGTGCAAGTGGCTAAATCTAGAGAATGCAAGTGGGTGAGATTAGCATTTAATCATGGTTAGATTAAATTAATGATGATTAGGTTAGCTTAATGGTGCTTAGATGATTTTGACTTTTAGGACTTAAATATTTAATTTATTTAAATTAGAAAAGGATGGAAATGACCTTTGAGATTTTAATTAAATAAAGTTTGATTTATTTAATTAAAGGATGATGCGAGCCTTTGATTTATTTAGACTTGACTTTCCTAGCGAATGGATTTGCTGCGTTTGATTTATTCAATGAGCAGATGACTATGCATAATGCTAATTGTGCATGTCTACAAAAATGAATCAAAATCATTGCTTTGTGGACTTAAAACGAACATGTACAACTTTGTTTTGTGATTGCTTACTTAAACTAACATCATTGAAAAGGACGTATGCACTTCTCTCGCACTTTATAGAAAACTTGAGAATCAAAAGGCCTTTTTTGTTATCTTAGGTTGAGATAAAGTAATCACCTCCACACTTTAGTTTGGGTTTAAAAATTGAACAAAACACTTTGTGAGTGTGAGTAAAGCTATTGCATGTGGCCTCCCTTTATTTCTAAATGAATCTTGATCGAACTATGAATATGTTTACTCGCTTTTGTCTATCTTAGAGGGCCTGCCTTGGGGAAAAAGTACTCACCCAAGGGAATGACTCAACCAGTAACACTCTAAAGCCAAGAGTATTTCTAGCCAGGATATAAATGTGGGTACTAGAGTAAATGCCAGTATCACATGGTTAACTCTTACGAGAAGGGTAGCAATGGTCTCTCGCCATGCTGGGTCAACTCATATGAATGGAAATTCTGAACTAAAAGCCTTGTTTAAAAATTGTCAAAATCCTTGATCTATTTGTTGGTGCAAGAACGCTTGTTTTGAAGCCACCCCACACTTTTATGGTCTTTAGTAGAAATGGAAAGCATGCCATGGGAGTTTCATGGGTGTTGATGCTTCGCTACCCCATATAAGTGAGTGTTGTGGAGGGGAGCCAGTGGGGTCAAGCATCTAATCATTCACTAAAGATAAGCGTAGCTGAACTTGTCCAAGTGGGGACTCAACAAATATTGCCTTTCACATCCATAGGATTGTGCTTATTCTTGGTTACAAAATGCTTTTCTTGTTCGAAAACACTTGGAAACAAACATTTAAAATCATCATCAAAATTTCAAACCCTTTAGGAGGAAAATACAATTGACCAAATTCATGTGTTATTGCTTACCCTTGGGATTTCATCCTTAGAGGTTTCTAAGCACTTGGATTTACATTTCAATTTTCCTACTAAAGTTAAAAAATAGGTAACCCTTGCCTTAATTTCATGAAAGTTTTGCATAATATACCTTGTGAAATGAGAATAAGTTGAGACATTGGACATCTAGTTTGAAAACCTAATCAAGAAGTGTTTGTGGTAAAACAAGTCATTAAGCAAAGACTGGAAACAATTGGACCCCACACATGTGTCTCCAATGATTTCATGCAAGATCAAGATCAAGAAACCAAAGGTAAAAGCCCTTAGTCTGAAAGCCCATCAAAAGTGTCTCTCAACGCTGTACAAATTCAGACGAAGATTGCTTTTTAACTTTTACAAAAAGGCTTCAAGAAACAATCCTAGTTTGTACTCGTTCTATTACTATCAAAATCTAAATCTTTTTAGAGAGTTTGAACATCTTGTTTTGAGAAAAGCTTGTTCGTTAAAACCGAGGTCTAATAAACAAGTATCTTTTTAGGTACATCCTAGGATCAAAATCAAACCTTCATCCATCTTTGAACATCAAAACAAAAATCATCTCATCAACCAATTCTTCAAAAATATTGGAAAAATCCTTTATATTAAAATTTGGGAAAATCATGTAAAATCAAATCCAAAATCACCTTGTTTGATTGAATGTGTGTTGATGCATCCTTCTCCACATATTTGATCAAATTATAAAAACTTGTGAACAAATTCATCCCTTGATAACATCCAACATCTTGGGATTTAGGAGTTCATTATCAAAATCATATTTTTTGGATAGGAGTGTTTAGATGAATCCTTCTTCTCACACCTAGAGACAAATTATCATCTTGTGAAATTTTTAACTCTAGGACAACATCCAACCTCTTAGAGTTTATGAGTCCACCAAAACCTAAATTTGAAACAAATCAATCCTAAATCAAGTCCTAAATTTTAACATACCCTTCAATATTTTCTCAAGAGTTCCAATAATCCATTAAACATCCATCTTACATCCATATCATTATCACCCTTTGATCCTTAAACCATCCTAAAAAAGTTATTTTGTACTTAAAGATAGGTCAATCCAAAGAATTAGAGAATTCACCTTCTACATTCTTGAAGATTG
The DNA here is from genome assembly GCA_007258455.2 of Sequoia sempervirens. NCBI lineage: Eukaryota > Viridiplantae > Streptophyta > Pinopsida > Cupressales > Cupressaceae > Sequoia > Sequoia sempervirens. The sequence goes on from VDFB02379711.1 coordinate 238,579,431, forward strand.
ATCCCTATTTTATGGTGCAAACTAGATCGCAACACAAGAGGAAAATGGAAGCCAACAAAGAAACATCTACTTCAAGTGACTTAAGTCAAACCGCTCCTAAAATGAATCCCATTGGGTCTAGCAGTCTCATAGTTAACCTTTCTCTATTTTCGCAAGATCATCAAGAGGAAGGTGTCCATATGGAGGATCTCACCAATAATCCCTTCGAAATGTCACATGAGGAAATCACTGAAATAATCCAAAATCTGGAGAATCATAAGATTATCAACATCATGATGAGAATCAATCCCTCACTATATATGCTCGAATTAGCAAAGCAAGGGGCTAAACTCCCCTCTGATTTTGACATGAGCACTATTGTGGAACCATCTTTTGGAGTCATGCCTCCAATCTCATCTACCTCCTCATTTCAAAGCATTACTCAAAACATCCCAAAAAATCACATCATCCATCACTCTAACGTAGCCCATTGTTAACAAAGGAAGTGCATTTCTCAATGCATTGCAAATGCATCCTCTCGTAAACAATCAATATTTGGATGCAAACACCATCTTGGGACAAACCGTACCATTCCATAATTTTCATGATCTAAACGATTTGTCATCATCATCATTCTGCGCAACACCCCAAACCTCTCTCCCCACAACCTCACAAGGAGAAGGTGACATGTTTGGACTAGGGGGAATTTTTGATACTACGCCATTCCCTCAAGAGATCACATCTCTCACATTTCCACCACTTCCTTCATTACCTCCATCGTCCACACCACTCCTTGGATTAGGGATCCCCCCTTTACCAAATATCAATCAAACCAACATCCTGAACGTCAATCAAAACATCACGCCAAACTTTCAAAACTTGTCATCGACATCACAACAACAGATGAAAACTACACAAGGAATCATGACATCAGCAACTGCCCCCCTAACATCTCAAATAATGGTCTCTAAGGGACTAATCACATCAATTGCACCATCTACCAATCAAATCTCAATCACCAACACAATGACACCTCTCACCACCATAACGAGCACCATTCAAAATCTACAACCACCGAGCTCTAATATATCAAGCCAATACAATATGGCATTGCAAGCATCAAAAGCAATTTCTACAAGTACAAAAACAACAATCCATGCAATTAGCTGCTCAGCAAGCTACTCAAGCGGCACAAGATGCTCAATCTGCCCAAATCGCACAACAAGCACAGTAGGCTACACAAGCTCAAGCCTTATTATAGCAACAACAAAGAAAAGCCGCTTAGGTAGCTCAAGCTGCACAAGCTCAAGTACAAGCTCAGGCCCAAGCTCAAGCGCACACTCAAGCCAAAGCCCAATATCAAGCACAAGAAGCACACACACAAGTGTAGTATCTTGCACAACAACACGTAACACAACAAAAAGCTTATCAACAAGCACTAAAGCAATATCAAGAACAACACGAAGTAGCTTAATTAGCAACTCAACAACAAGCATAACTACAAGCTGAGCAAAAGGAACTAATAGCATAACTACAATAGGAACAACAACAAGTGTTGTTGCAAGCATACTTGGCTCAACAGAATATGAAAACATCATCCATCAACATACCAACCAATTTTCCCATCCCATCGACAATCGAACCACCTCAGAACACTTTCATCCCACCCCTTGATCTGCAAAATGATGTGACAACACAAATCAGGTTGCTCTCGCAACAAGTGCTTGACCTTCAATCAGGGCGTACCACAAAAACACCTAGCAACTTGTGCCCTTATCCATTCGACAAAAGCCTTGTAATGAAACCATTCCCGAAGGGATTTGAGATCCCCAAATTTGATAAGTACCATGGGATAGGAAACCCTAAAGATCATATCAAGGAATTCCAGGTTCATTGCATGGAAGTCGCATATGACGATACCTATCTAATGGGGCTATTTCCTAGGAGTTAGGCTGGCCATGCTATGGAATGGTTCTCTCGCCTACCCATAGGCATCAAGACATTCCAAGAAATCATAGATGCATTCATCAAAAACTACGCATGCAATATCGCCATGGATGTTATTCTAGAGGAGCTCTCAGCTTTGAAACAAGGTAAGAATGAATCATTCACTTCATTCCTACAATGATGGCTATCCAAGGCCAATCAGAGCAAATGGGTCATGCCCCGAGGAACAACAAGTGTGCACTATCATATCCAACCTTGATGGCCTCTTGGCATTCCATCTCAAGGTCCAGGGGATCACCACCTACGACCAGTTGATTTCCAAGGTGCTCAACATCAAATGAGCCCTTATGACACAACTGAGAGAATCAACTTCATATCCTGAACAACAAAATAATCACCCACCCACCAATTACAATGACAAACCTCGCACATGGGAAAGAAACAAAAATATTACCAACGATGGTGTCGTCGATGCCAAAGTTGTCATTAGTGCCCCTTGGAAAAACACACCTGCACTACAACAACAAAACCAAAACCATAATAAAAACAACCATCACGCAAACACAACACATCAAACAAACAATCAAATGATCAATAACGTCAATGATGAAAGGGGACCACCCCAGTGAAACAAGAATTCCATTAAGCGAAAGTACACCGCTCTTGGGGAACTGCTTGAAGTCATCATGAAGAAACTGATAAATGAAAAACCTCATCAAGATTCCCACCTATGAGAACTACCAAGAACCAGATGTTAAACTTCCTTGGTATAATGAAAATCAGCTTTGTGAATTCCACAAAATAAAAGGGAACACCACTAATAATTGTATGAGGTTAAAGAACATAGTCCAAGACCTCATCGATCAAAGAATCATAAATGTGGAACAGCCAATAGGAAACCAGAGCCTCAAAATATACATGAATTTGATGCCTAACCATAACAATAAAGGGAACAATAACACTGACAAGGGGAAAGGCACCTTCAAAAATGTGAATCATGTGTATGAAACTGTCGCCACCTCCCTAGATGAATACTGCATAGTAATCACTATCAAAGGAGCTCAAGATGATTGTGGAGTCACCACAAGAGGTAGAAAAGTTACTATCACAGGATCATCCCAACCAAATAGAACTTTCATGTCCAATTGAAGATCTTTTCCCAATGGTTACAATGTCATTGATTAGCTAAAAAGAACACTAGCACAAATCTCCATCATAGAGTTATTAAAAATATCATTCGCCCACAAGAAAATCCTTGAGGAAGCAATGGCTTCATCCACCGTCCCTGTAGATCTTGATGCATAACAATTCCAAGCTATGGTTGGAAACATCATCACTCCAAATATCCTTACGTTCTCTGACCAAGATTTTCCCACTCAACCATCTCATAACCATGCACTCCATTTAGAGGTCCTAGTGTGGAAAGGTAAAGTCAAATGAGTCTTGGTGGATGGAGGTGCAAGCTTGAATATTTGTTCCCTCAAGCTCATTAAGTAGTTAAAAATCTTAGAGGATTCCATCAATAAAGGAAAAGGTATCACAATTAGAGCATATGATGATCAGGAAAGAGTGTCCCAAGGCACAATTAGAATCCCTATTCAAGTAGGGCCAACTATCATGGAAACTACCTATTAGGTCCTAGACCTCGACTTAACTTATAACATTCTCCTAGGACGTCCATGGATCCATCCAATGCAAGCGGTAGCATCAACTTTCCATCAATGTGTCAAATTCACGTATGAAGGACAAGAGGTCACCATCCATGGAGATCCTGAACCATTCTCCTACTGCAAGAACCTTGAGGCAAAATACTACAAAATCCCTCAAGTACCTAAAAAATGATGAAGGCCCATCAACACCATATATTGATCCAGGCACTCTCGCTTCCACTTTTGTGACAGAGATACCCACCACTCCTACCACTCCCACCATCTCTGATATCAAAGTCATCATCCAGGATAATGGTTGCAGAAATTACACAATTCCCAAAAATGGTTTTGTGGTTGGAGAGTTACCACAATCTCCCAGATCACGAGGATGTCTACAATCAAATGAAGCCTCCACATCTCAAACACCCCTTGAAGAATATCCCAACTTTAGAAGTTGTGGAGCTCTTGGCCAAGAGGTCATAGAGGAGGACTCATCTCATCTCCTATACCAAGATGATAGACTAGTAGCCAATCTACCAATGGATGACAAAAGCAAAGGTTTGCAAATGATGCTCGCAATGGGCTATGATAGAAACCAAAGACTTGGGAAAAATGACAATGGGCTTATAATACATATCATTCCGGAGACGCAAATGAGAAATATTGGCCTTGGATGTACCCCTCTGAGTATAACCATACGTGGCCGAAGTCCTCCAGTTAGAAAGGTCAATAATCCTCCTCAAAAATCCACAGCTGAACTTCGCTTACCCGTATCTACAGGCCGCATCTTAGACAACTTCACATTTGACATAACTGACATTTGTAGTAGTAGTGATGACGAGGATCCCATAACCAACCTACCTAGGCTCTTCAAGGATACCACTCTTCTTATGATTAGCACCTTATCCTTTGAGTCAGACCATCAAAATCATGAAATCCACCTAGTTTACCCCCAACTCATCAATTATGACCAACGAGGACCACCAGTTCTTGACAGATTCAAAAATGATGAGGCACTCTTAGAATTCATGGGACTACCGGATAACATTCCATGTGGGGATCACAAAGTAGGGTTCATCATTGAGCTAGATACACAAGCCTATTATGGGGAAACGATTGAATCCCTTTGTCGCAAAAGTGAGAAACTAAGAATAATATCTAAGTCTTTGAGTGAAAAACACACTATGGCACTCTCTGACCTAAAAAAATTAAAAAGAAAGGATGCATCCAATGGTGAAAAGCTCTCTGAGGCACCTGAGGATGGGGGATTCAATCTTCCTTTCAGAGCTCTTCATCAAGAAAAATTAGCAGTCCTAGCAGAAAAGTGCAATCCAGTTAATCTAGGAACAAAGGAGACCCCACACATCACATTCTATGTGGAATCATTAATATCAGAAGAACAAGAACTCCTAGCAGCCTTCTTAAGAGAGAGACAAGTTAACTTTGCATGGAGCTATGTAGACATGCCAAGGCTCGATCTAGAAATTGTAGTTCATCACCTAGTAGTATACTCTGAAGCAAAGCCCGTTAGAAAAAAGCTTAGGAAAATGCACCCTGAAATTGCCCTACTAGTCAAAATGGAACTAAAGAAGCTATTGGATGCAGGATTCATTCAACCAATAGACTATCCAGAATGGGTGTCAAACTTGGTGCTTGTCTCAAAACCCGATGGGGGCATTAGAATCTACACAGACTTCATGGACTTAAACAAGGCATGTCCAAAAGACAATTTCCCATTTCCCAACATTGGCATGATCGTAGACATGACGGCTAGACATGAAATGCTTTCCTTGATGGATGATTTCTCGGGATACAACCAGATAATGATTTCTAAAGAAGACCAACACAAAATGGCCTTCACTTGTCCATGGGGGACTTACTGCTAGAATATGATGCCATTCGGCCTAAAGAATGTAGGAGTAACATACCAAAGAGCCATGACCTTAATCTTCCATGAAATGATCTATAAAATTTTCAAAGATTATGTCTATGACATACTAGCCAAATCAAAAAAGAGGAAGGATCACATAGCAACTTTGAGCACTATTTTCGACGGGTTGGAGGAATACAAGGTCTGATTAAATCCAAAGAAATGCATCTTCGGCATATAATCAGGAAAATTGCTAGGATATATAGTGTCAATAAGAGGTATTGAGGTAGATCCAGCAAAAGTAAAAGCAATCCTTGAGATGGAGGCACCCAAAATATTGAAACAATTGAGAGGTCTCCAAGGTAGGCTTCAGTCCATCTGAAGGTTCATAGCCCAACTGGCAGATAAAAAAAATCCATACTCTCACTTACTTCACAAGGGACTAGCATATAAGTGGGATAACAAGTGTGAAGAAGCCTTCAATAAGATCAAAGAATACCTGCTTACATCACCAGTCCTAATGCCACCAATCCCAAGAAAGCCATTAATTCTCTATGTGTCAACAACAATAAGAGCCCTCGGTGCTCTTCTAGCTCAACATGATGAAAACGGGACAGAAAGGGCCATCTATTATATCAGCAGAACAATGGTTCGACATGAGTTAAATTACTCATTCATTGAGAAATCAAGTTTAGTAGTAGTGTTTGCTTCACATAAATTCAGACATTACATGTTGGTGCACAAAGTCAAGCTCACTGCCAAAATTAACCCTCTAAAGTACTTACTGTCAAAAGCAATGCTCACTAGAAGAATGACTAAATGGGTCATGATACTATTAGAGTATGACATTGAATATGTGGATTAGAAATCAATTAAAGGCCAAGTGATCACATATTAGCTTGCAGAAGCACCAATCTATTCAGAGAATCCTCTCATCTCATAGTTTCCAGACTAATCCATCTTCAATCTCAACATAGCCGACCATTGGAAAATTTACTTTGATGGCTCATACATGCAACATGGATCAGGAGTCGGTGTCTTTTTTATCACCCCACAAGGAGACTACATAACAAGGTCCTATAAATTGGCATTCCCCTACACCAACAACATTGCAGAATACGAGGCTTTAACCATAGGTCTCAGAATAGTAGTGCAGTGGCACATCATGGCCCTCAGAGTATACAAAGACTTTCAACTGATAATAAACCAAGTGAACGATGAGTACCAAACTAAGGATGATAAGCTCCTCCATACAAGAAACTAGTGGAGACTCTCAAGGAATCCTTTATCGAGATCACATTTGAGCAGATTCCGAGAGCCAAAAACAGAGGAGCAGACGCCATGGAAATGATTGGATCCCTACTGGACATCCCTTACAATGTCCCAAAATATGAATTCCTTGCAGAGCAGCTTCTTGTGCCCACATTCGAGGTACCTGAATCAAAATTTGTGTGTGAAATCATTGGTCCGGTGATCCTTGGTACCATGACATTTATACCTACTTGCAAATAGGCGTCATACTTGTTGATTTACCATCAACCTTAAAATGAACCTTTGTCAGAAAGGCATTCTGATTCGTCATTCTAGGAGATACCCTATATTGTGGAAGCATAGAAGGAACCTTATTACATTGTTTAAACACTGAGGAGGCATTGACTACTTTAACTAAGGTGCATAACAAAATCTATGGTTCACACTTGAGTGGAATGACCCTAGCCAAGAAATTGAGGATGGGATATTATTTGCCTACAATGGAAAGAGAAACAAATGACTACATCAGAAGGTCTCTACAATGTCAGCAGCATGGGGATCTCATCCATGCTCTAGCTCAAGAGCTTCATCCCATCTTCACACCATGGCCCATTTTGCAATGGGGACTCAATCTCATTGGAAAAATCACTCCCATTTCATCTAATGGCCACAAGTCCATCATAACCGCCACTGAGTACTTTACCAAGTGGGTGGAAGCCATACCCATGACATATATAACTGAGAAGCAGATATCAAAGTTCATCCTGAACTATCTCATTTGCCACTACGGTGTCCCACAAGCCATTATCTCAGATAATGGGACACCATTCAAGAATCAGGATTTTTGTGACTTGTGTGAAAAATTCAAAATCCAACATTGCTTCTCCACCCCATAATATCCCCAAGGAAATGGCCAAGCAAAGGCCACAAATAAAACCATTTTGAAAATCCTCAAGAAAACATTCAATGATGCAGGTCGTGACTGGCATCTATAGCTCAACCCCGCCCTCTAGGCCTATTGAACCAGCATCCACACACCCACTGGTGCCACCCCTTTCTCCCTGGTCTATGAATCAGAAGCAATACTCCCCATTGAGATCAAGCTCCTGTCACTAAGAATATCATTGCAAAACCTCATCACAAATGAAGAGTACTGAGTATCAAGACTAAATGACCTGAAGCTATTGGATGAGTGGCATATAGATGCTTTTAATCATTTGCAGGTCTACCAGAATAGACTCAAGAGGAGCTATAACAAGAAAATTAGAAGCAGGACTTTCCAAATCAAAGAACTGGTACTAAAGGAGAATCAAAAGAACATCCAAAATCCAAATAGTAAAAGAAAATTTGAACCCAACTGGTTGGGACCATTTTTTATCATAGCAAGCTATAAGTCAGGGGAATATCAATTATCAACACCCAAAGGGGAACCTCTGCAAGACCCCATGAATAGCTCTCATCTCAAAAAGTTTTATGCCTAATCTTTCAAGGTATAGAACCCAAAAAATCAAAAAATAAAAAAAATTCCTAAAGAAATGGTTACCTTGGTGAAAACCTGGCAAACAATCATCTTGGTGAGAACAAAAAAAGAAAAAAAGAAAAAAATCAGAAAAAATCAGAAAAAGGATTAAAAACAATAAAGAGAAAAACCGTCCTCTAGTGAAAACTTCTTCGGTGGCACTTTGGATAAGTACCTTGGTGAAAACTTGAAAAATAGGCACCTTGTGTAAATAAGCACTTTCCATCCACCAGGACCTTCACGGCTTGTTCTGCATCATCCATCCATTACATTTCCACCATCACTCATCCTCCCACATTTGCACCATAGCTTGGTCATGTGTTCGTATCATGATCCCTCCTAGTATTACTCAGCCCATTCCTAAGGTCAGTTTGTCCTTCCTTTATCAGAGTAGTCTATTGCATCATGTTGGAGGCATGTTATCATCAGATCAGATTTGTGTATATTCTTGAAGTCCTAAAATCAGAAAATCAAAAAACATTAGAAAAAGCACAAAATCCAAAAACATTCAAAACATATCAAAATCCCAAAATAGGTCAAAAAGTCATTCAAAAAGTCAAAAAAAGAGTCATTTTGTCAAACTACGGGTCTCTAAGCCTAGAACGTAGGCAAGGTTGATCTTTCATCATCCCCCGAGACACTTAGGTTAGTCCTTTAGGAGTCTGTCAAAATAAACTGGCATTTCATCATGTATATCTTTATTTGTACATTGGTCAAGTCGTCAATAGAACTATGTGGTCTCTGCGTGTATAACGTAGGCAAGGCTAATCTGTTGATGAGCCCCTGAGGCCCCTAGAATAGGTCTTTAGGTTAGTCTCTTGGTCAAAATCTCAAAAAACCCCAAAAAAAATCAAAAATCAAAAATCAAAACATTTGAAAATCTTGAAAAATACCAAAAACAGCCTCAAAACATTGCAAAACTACAAAAACATCCAAATATTTGAAAAAATCCATTTATCTCGTCTCTCTTTCACTCGCAATAACATCACTCATAATAAACGATCATCATCCTCAACCTTTGGTGAAATAGTTAGAAACAAGTCTAGAAGGTTAAAAGTGAAATCTCAAAAACGTCAAGTCTTAGGTCTAAGTTAGTATGTAAACAAGTTGGTCAACTCTTTGTGTCAATAGCCTATCATCCAATCAGTCCCATTTCAATCATCTGATAACATCATGTCCTAGGATGTATCCTTCCTACAATGGGAATTATTTATTAGAGAGAACACTTTGGATAAATGATATGGTGTGCCACCATCCACTAACATGTCCTAGGATGCATCCTTCTTACAATGGGCATTATCTTTTGGCACTAGTTTCAGTTCTTATCCTTAAAAAGCACATTCACTTTTGGTTAGCCATATTGAAGAACATCAGCTTGTTTGTTTACTTTATCTTTGTCTTTTGACTTATCTTTTTGCACTCATTCCAATAATCTCTCGATGATTTCCAAACAAATGGATTTAGAGAGATAGGAATGGGGCAACACTCATTATCTTTTATCTGCTATGCTTGTTGGATGTCCTTGTAATATAACTTGGTGGATACTTCCTTTAATAGATATGTATGGAGGTTGTTTTAGGCAACTTGTTAACTATTGCATTGATAGGTTATACCTTTTTGTGTTTTGGTTCGAGGTGTTTGAAACTTCTAAAGTGGATCCTAGCAAGGTTTCTGTATGTCAGGTGTGAATAAGAATACTCCTATCTATTTGTCAAGTCAGAGTCCATCACAGTAAGTACAGCGACATCCTGGTCCTTTATACCTTGATGCATTGTGCTTATGTGTATTATCAAACATAAGGTAAGTGACCCTTTCAAAATCCCAATTCTTGATAAGAAAATCATCCATTTCTCACCACCATCTCTCATAAAGTTGGCTTATTGGATCCTCTTATCATCACCTAATTTCTTCTTTTCCTCACTAACATCACATCATGAATAGTTAATCATCATCACCAGTGCATCCATCCTGCATCCACAAACCATCAACATTCTACACATTATCTCACATACATCATAATATAGATTTGTTAGTCTAAGCATCTGCATAAAACATCCATTGCATAATCATAGCATATCACATCATCCATCTCAACCATCTCACATGCATTACATCATCGTTTTAAGTTGTTTAAGGTAATATAGATTGGTTATTTTAAGCATCTTAAAATCATCCCATTTGCATCATCATCATCACCATCCATACATCCATCTTGAACCTCTTTATCGTGAGATCGACCCTCAAATCAAATCTTTTCGCTTGATCTCTCGAGGGGGCAATGTACTAGTGTACTTCTTTCCACTGGGGCATTTGAAAAAATTGGATTTTTTTTTAATTTTGATCGCGGCAATTTTATTCTTTGAACCAATGCAGCAAGTACATTACTTCAAAGAGGGGAAAAATGTAGACACACAAAATATGCATGCATTTCAATCCACCAGTTTAATTAAATAACCTTCATTTAATTAAATCTAACGTTTCATCCTTCAATTAAATAAATTCACCTATCATTACCTCATTTAAATAAATCAATTTTAATCACATCCTAACATTCCATCTTTCATAAATCATCTCCTAATTAATTAACCTTTATCTTGCATCCCCCTTTTAATTAAATAAACAAAACTTTATTTAATTAAATCTCAAATTCATATTTCATCCCTTTTGATTTAAATAAATCAAAGTATTTAAGTCAAATGGGTCAAAAGCATCTAACATCATCTTAATTAATCTAATCCTGATTAAATCTAATCCAATCACCCATCACATCCTCTAGCTTTTCCCACTTGCACAAATAAAGCATTTTAATTCATTTATTAAAATCATCATTTTCCCTCAACAAAGCATCTTTGGAGAATATTCCTCAAGTTTGAATTTGAAAGCAAGTTAACTTGTCCCTTCCAACATGGCAATAAATCCCCTCTTACATGTCCCCCACTCGGCATTAAAGTCTCCTTTTCCCCCTCCAACAAGAAAAATTTGAAATTTCAAAAGGCCAACCAATCTCATTTATGGGCACATTGACCAAAACTTGCACATCCTCCATCCACTCACAAAGTGACAAATGGCTCCTTATTGGCCAAATCTTTATCCCACATTGATCTCTTTTGAGCACTCTTTCAACTTGAGAGCCTATTAATAGAAGCCTCATTCTTCAACAATCCATCAACAAATCTTATGCAAAGTTACTCTCTTGAATTGAGAACTATTTTTTCCCACTTCAATTCATCTTCAACAATCTTCATCATTTGGGTTTGTCAAGGATTGGGAAAGGGTCATTTCTCACAAGTGACACCAGTCCACTATGGAATAGGTGTGCATCATGTCTCTCTCATGCTTTTAAATAGTTTTGTTTTGTTATGTTGTTTGAGAGGCATCTTGCATTATTTCATAGGAGTATTTAATGAGTTTGCATGAACTAACCTTTGTCATGAAGTTTAATAGGTATGCATATTTTATGGATGCTCACATACCCCAATAACCACCCTAGAATGTTTTAGAAAATTTAACTTTCCCTCTTTTTTGGAATCAAAAGTATCGATGTTTGATTTCTAGCCTAGGAAGAAATTCTAATGAAATTCATTTTTTAGAGGGGAAATTTTGCAGGGCCATAACTTTTGATCCAGGTGTCTGATTTTCTATTATTGCATATCATTGGAAAGCTCTCAAAGAGATCTAGACAATATGTGAATCCATTGTAGGTTTTTTCATCAAATTTTTAAGCTATTTCAAGGCCTCTAAAGTCTTCATATTTGAATTTGAAGCTGCATTGGAGAAATTTCTTTGGACATAAACTTTAACATCTCCCAAATCATGCAGGGTATTGAGATGATTTTTTCATGGCAAGAAGTGTTTTCCAGTTGTTCTCCTTGGGGTAAATTTTTAGCTCCATATGAGTGCATTTACGCAAACTTACTAAACATAGTAAGTGACATTTTTTCACTATTTTTGACTCCTGACTACCTTACATCCCTTAAGTGACATAATGGAACTCTAAACAACTAACAAAATGAAGGAAAATCATTTTTTTTGGGTGATGCAAGTTTTCCCTACACCACTAGAAGCTCCTGCATCACATTAGGTCAAGCCCAAACTTGATTTTGAATTCATAAACATATTAATACTAATAATAAAATATGAGATTTAGGGCTTCATTAGGGGCACTAGGGCCATTAGAATAACATTTTCAAGGGAATTTTCATATCTTTCTTTGAACCATATGAAGGTTGATTCAAGATTTCTATTTTTTCCTCTTATAGACTAGGAAAAAATATTAGGCGACACACATTCCCCCTTGTCTTCTCTTTAGAGTGAAAATCTCTTTGAAATATTCTTCTTGCTATTTTAGCCTACTTCAAATTTTGGAACTGAGATATTTTCATTTTGCAAGATATATATATTTTTCTTAATATTCAATCTTGTAGGATTAAGGAACCTAATATTGTGGTTTTGTATGTTCTCAATCTATGGAAATTATGTATTATACCAAATAATTTTTGTGTTCTCTAAAGAATCCTTTTAGATATTTTATCCATACCTTTTACATTTCATTTATGTACTTTATCATATCTTATCACTAAGTGTCATCAGCTCACTAAAATGGGGGCAAAAAATAATGTAAGAAATTTTATATTTACACAATTTCATTTTCTACTCTAAACCCAATTTACTAAACCCAATTTAGCATCGATTCTCATAGAATATTTATACCCATTTAAATTCCCCTAATCGCACCAAAGGCTATCCCAAAAGTTGAGACAATAATATTTATTTAATTTCCTATTATGAAATATTTTGCAATTTTTGAAGAATTCTATCACATGGTAACATGAGATGCAAGTATCCTCACTACATATTAACATCCTAATAACTCATGAATTTTAAATTTGTATTTTTTTGTGGTTATTCTATGAAACCTCTTGTAACACCTAATTGTGAATACAATATTCCACTTTACCTCATGTAAGCAAACAAAATCATCTATCTTCTCATTTTTGAAAGGATTCTAATCTTCAACAACTATGTATATATTTTGCTAAAACTCTTGGGGATGCTTTATCAAAATATTCATTAAAGCTATATGACTTGTTACACTCTTTTGTTCTTCCTAGCTATTTGAAGTTCTCAAAAGAATATTTTGTTTACAAACTCTTTCAATCCATTGAAAATATTCACATTGCCAGTAAAATTATCCTATTGGATCGAAACACTATCTACTCATTGATATTTGTTATTCTTCATTTGTTGAGAAAGCTTATAAATGAACAATTTATCAATTGCATCAACAAGACTTCAAGTACATCATTTAGAAGGATCAACATGTACATGGAAGAAGTATTTTATTTCCACTTGAAATTTCAATACTTAACCTTTCTACTTACTACAATGATGTATGAAAACCAATAGAGAAAAAAAAAACTTTTGAGATTCAACTTTATAATTAGAAGTATTCATCTAGGGTAAAGAGTTGCTGTATGATTACAAAATTGGGTACATCCCACATTTTTAACAATATTCTAAAGATCAAAGAATTCATATGAAAAATGTGTGTTGTTTCCTCATCAATATCTTCAACTAAATTTCCCCATTGTTTATTTGTAATAAAGGTGTAGAATAATGATGAATATTAAAATATTTTGCATTAATCTTTTACTTGGATGGTAAATAGAGTTCTTCAACAATGAGTGAAATGTTTTTCTTTTGGTATTTTGATTGGATCTCACATTATTTCCAATTAATTATCTAGTACAGTTGAAGTATTTTTGTAGTATTTTCAATGCATGTTTGACATTTAATAATTTTATTTTTAATGTGTAATAGACTTGTTGAAAGACTAGTTATTCATTAATTACAATAGTTAAAGGTGTTATTAAGTCATCAAAAGGAAAAATATATATAATTCTATTGACCAATTAATGCACATAATTACTCTAAAAATGTAATTGAATGCAATTGAATACCTTTAAAGCCAAAACCTTTAACCATCCTATTCAATTGCATTCAATTACATTTTTTCAAATATTATTCAATTTTAATATATCATTAAATTAAATGCAATGAAAATATTAAAAAAAATATATATATAAGAATATAATTAATCATATTATACAATTTTTTAAAAAATATGATTTAAAATTAAAAAGGGATTATAAATTTATTAAACCTTAATACAATATTCATTTTAACTATATAATCCTTGGTTGGATTATAATTATTTACCATATATATCACTTTTACTTGAACTCACACCCAAAGCTCTTTAAAAAAGCATCGTATTTAAGTTGTAACGTTATCGTAAATAAAAATGTACGAATATGCTGAACTGTAGTTTCCATTTTATTTGCATGACGCCTTTATCCAATCGGAGACAATTGAACTGAATGTGAAATTTTTAAATTATTCTTGCATGAAAATAGTTCCATGTAAATAGCCCTTTTACGTCTGATGTAAGGCGTATTATATTTCTGAAAATGATTGCAGCAGAGAAATTTTATATTACTGATAACTATTTGTAAATATCGACACCCCTATCACCCGAAAACCTTAGATAAAAAGGACAAATAATTATGTCATCCTTAGGCATCAAATACAAGAGCAAAACAGTGGCATATATAGATACAGGAAAAGCTGAATCCAGGTAAGCTAGAATTCATACCAATGATTCTTTTTCTCCAAAGGAAAATGGCACTGTAGCAAAGGCGCCTGCCCTTGATTCATCCAACACTGCCCATGCTTTCCCTGCTACGTAAATTGCTTTTGAAATCTTTTCCTCCCCAAAATCTGCAGCCCATTTCATGCAATTTTCTAAAACTTTTCCCGGCAAACCTGACAAGGATTGACACAAAACATTTGCCAAGAAGCTGCGTAGACAATTCAGCAAGTCTTCGGAATCCCCTATTGGCTGTTCCTTTATACATTCAGACACCTGCAACATGGAAAAAGTTGATGCTACATCCTCCCAACAAGCAAACCCCAACTTTACTTTTTTCTCTTGACTCTGAAAATGCTTGAGAGTAGCAGAATCTAACGTTCGATGAATTCAGAAGCATTCAAAGAGCTGCGGCGTGCATTTGTCAAGTGCTTCAACAACAGAGTCATCGTCATGGTTGACCGGTCGTCCCAATTTCCAATGCCTATACATCTTTTTCAAAGCCCTGAAATCTCTCTCGCCTTGGTATCTCAACAGAAACGCTTCCAAATTCGACGTGTTGACTGATTCAGCCCTTACTTGGACGTTGTCGGGACATTCTGCAAAATCCATGAGATCTCGTGCTTGTTTATAAGCAAGCACAGCTTCCTGCACAATAGAATTGCCCTTCACATCATCGGGAGAAAATGAGTCACCTACTTCAGTTATCATTTTTACCAGAGACAAAGCTGTCATCCGCCACGTCCATTCATCCACACCTGGGAAATACTCTAACATTTTTTGGAGCTGTGGTATTTCATTTACGGAATGTTTGAGCTGATCTACAAAACAAGCTTCTGAATCGTTACTTCTCATTAGATTGATCAATGCGTCGCAGCTCTTGCCTGTCTTAAAAGCTCTTCCCATGCTGCTCTTTACATATTCGAAAGAGCGCCTGTTTTCAATCTACAATCTCGCTGGATCTTCTCCATAAGTGACTACAGACTTCAAAACATTTCCATATTTCTTCAACTCACACTCTGGTTCCACGGTGTGAAACCTGTTCCTCCAAATCTCGCAGAGAAAGCGTGTACATTTGTTGTAACACAGGCAAGCCATTAATCCCCAAAAGAACATGCTCATTAAAATTGTTACAGTAGCAGTTGTAAAGTAACATGCAACCCAGGGAACAACAAGGAAAGGCGATATGAGCAGCTTTATAAGCATACCTAATGATTTCCATAATACTTGTATCTTAAGGTAAGAATTCGATTCCGTCAACTTAAGCCAGACGGCAGAGTTCTTCAGGCCTAGGAGATCATATACTGTAAAACTAAATATAATTGTTTGTAGCAGAAAGTAGCGAGAAACACCTCCAAGAAAGACACGTCTAGAATTATCCCAGGACTTTCTAAAGTCCCGAAAATAAAGCACTTATGCCCACCATCTGTAGAAGATGAAGGTCCATCCAATGAGGATGAAGACACATTGAAGAGAAAACAATGGCACTCTATTTACAAGAGATCTCAACAGAACGACTTTCACACCAAAAAGTGCAACACAACATGTTGCAATGCCTCCCGTTGCTGCGCTGAACATTGACCTCGCTATCACATATTCCGGTTGGCAAACTCGAGTTACCAGCCATGTCTGGAGTATCTCATACTCAAAAATCTCCTGTGGATTGTCTTCACTCTCCAATTTATTGTTAGAGAGAGAACGTGGAATCCTGTGACTAAGAGTTTCAGAGATGAATTTACCAGCAATAACTACGTAGCCCAGAATGACCACCAAACCTATAATTGATAATAACAGGACCCCACCTGATCCAATGAACCACGACACTCTTTCTTTCATCAATGGACTGAAATCTTTATCATTTTGAATGCCATAAACTTCTGTAGAAATATGAGTGAATATGCTTATCAATAAAGCCAAAATATTGCTCCACCTTGTCCCAGTCGACGCCGAGGCCATCCGTGGAAGCAGAAATCCCACAAATACACACATTGTTACTCTAGCACAATCAATTGAAAGCTGGCTTTCAACCAATGATTGTATCTTCTCTTTTTTTCCAGAAGCATTGACATTTTGGGACTCTATGTACCCAAGAATCTGGATTGTTAGGCCAGTGAGAACAAGAGCTTCTCCTGGAACCCAAGATGCCCCCCTCCACAAGGACACGCTAATATCCCATAACATCAATGCAAGGAAGAGAACAATTCCCAACAATATCAATAACTCTTTCAGGCTATAGTCCATAATCTCAATTCTCTCGAAAACACACAGAAAATGTTGTTATAATGGAAAATATAAGTTGGCCTAACCTACACACACCAAACAAAACAAATGCTTATGATTTTACCCCTTGAATTATGCGTTGCACCAAAATTGTATAGTAGTTAAGCACTTACAAAGTTAGAAGCATTTTTGAAGTAAAGCAAGCACTCGACACAATATTCGATGAAGTACATCGCTCTTATCAAATATTCCAGAAAGAAAGTACTTGAATTTATTTAGCTTTAAAAAGCAACCTCAGTGAAATGTCTCGAGTCGAACTGAACTTGACGGACAACAAAGCGACATCCCAACGAGTAACAATGATAAATTGTATATATAGCAGAGAAAACTAGAAATATAAGCAACACTGCTAACGACACTGTACGTAAAAGATAGATGCCCCATGCATTTCCCTTGACGAAGCCACCCTCTTGTCCTTTCTTTACCTGACGTTGATGATTTTGATTACGTTCAAAGTGAAAGTGTAATGTAAGAGCGCTGATGAGTTTGATTATGCTTCAAAGAGAACGTGAATTCGAAAAGAAACGAAGTAGAATATAAGAAATAATTGAAATAACTATCACTGTTAGGCTAGTCGACTGACTGCTTTTGGAAAAAACATGAAAGCACACATTAATCACATGGTGAGTGGTCTTCTTTATTAAATTAAAGGTTTAGATGCTCTGATGCAACGATATTTCTTCATCGTTGTTTTTTAATTTTTCCTTTTTTTTTTTTATTAGGGCCCTTCTATCCACAGGGGCCCTATCTACAGCAGTGGAAAGCCGATCTGGATGGTCTGATCTAAAGGTCATATTCAAAGCGGGTCTCCTGTTCCCTAGCTTTTCCTGTGAGTTCGAGTTTGGTGGCATGCCATTGGTATAAGGTCCATAGAGTGTTGCCGTTCTCCGTAAATAAAGAAAGAAAAAAAGTAGGGTAAGCCTTTCCCCGCCCAACTCTCTTATCATTATAATTACGCCTCTCACGAAACGTTCTACGTTGACAGCAAAGAAACGTGTCATGTTGTGATTCTATACATAATTTTTAAAATAATATATATGTAAATTGAGTAAAGAAAATACTTTATAAATATAAAAAAATATTTAAAATTGAAGCTTAGATAAATATATTTAAGATATTTATAATCATTGTTATTATTTTAAATTTCTTGTTTATTAATTGTTAGTTAAGAATATATATTTAAATAGAAAAAGAGGCATACAAAATTAATTTGATGAAAAAAAACAACTATTAAATCAAGTGCATATATGTGATGTAGGAGCATCTTAAGTATATATGATCTGCATTAAAAAAAAAACTTGTTCCAGTTTAATGCATTGTTTTAATTTTGTTGTTTCAGTTTTTGAGTGCGATTTTATTTGAATTTGTGGTTTAAGAGGCAAAGTGAATTGACAATGTTGTCATTTTCAATTGATAAAATTTTATTTTTAAATCATACTTAATCTAGTTTAGTTGTTCTTTGCAATCAAATAAACAGTGACACTTGATTTTGCAATGGAAAAAAACAAAACAATAAGTATAAAAAATGAAAATGAAATCATAATCAGTGCCAAGGAGAATGACATAAGGAGTTGTAGCTAGAGTGAGGAAAGGAAAAATTTCCAAGACAAAGTAAGGGCCGCACATCTCTACAAGAATAGGAAAAGGCACAAAAATTGCAAGAATAAGAAAATGAATAGACAAAAGGGAGGGGCGAGTAACTGAGAAAGAGAAAAAAAATGGTTTTTATTAGTTGTTGGTGAGAGCTGGAGTAAAAGAGAAGAGGAGAAGGGAACATAGCTACAAAGGGGTTAATAATAATTCATAATATGTAAAAGAATTAGAAAAAATGAGGTCAATAGGGGAAGAAGAGAATAATAAACAAGACAAATATGCTAAGAATGGGCTACATGTTGTGGCTAGGGAGAAAGGATTATGGATGACAAGATGATGAATGATTAGATGAGGTCGCATACGAGGAGGTAGCAGGTTAATAATGCAATCATATGCTAATGTCTGCAGAATGACCAAGAGATAGGCACACAACTAGGTAATAGATGATTAATATTTAATGAAAAGAACAGGTGTGGAAAGGATTGCATGGGACAAAAAAAGAGAGGAAAAACTAAATAAATTAAAATGTGAGTTAATAGGCCATAGATAGGTGAAGAAATGGAGAATAAATCTTTAGATAGAAATAAATTAAAGTAAGTAAAGCAAATATTGTGCAAGCATGTGGCTAGGGAAGAGAAATAAGGAAGGTAAAGAAAGAGAAAACTAAATTTGTATATATGTGTAGAGAGAATTGGAGAGGTTTGTGATTGTGGTTGGAGAAGACCCTGGAAAGTGGTATTGTGTGAAATTGGAAGAGAGAAGACTTGAAAATGTAGAGGGTACCAAAATGGCATACCAAGGAGGTGGGCAAAGAGGACCACAAAATGATGATAATGTAGTTAACATGGAGATGATGAGAGAAATCATAGTGATAATGAATGTGATGTAAATGGTGTGATGAAGAGGAGTACCTATGGTAGACGTTATTAAGGATGAAGATAAAGTAGGAGCCCTTGGAATTGATTTGAAAGATGAAAGAGAGAATATGATAGAGAGTAGATTTCTAAAAGCAATGATGAAGATTAATATCAAAACCCTAATTGGACCCTCCTGTGTAAAAGGGGAATTTGAATCTCAAATACTTAATCAATTGGATTTCAAAGATGGAGAAATACTTTGATTATAAATTAGTAGAAAACCCTAAATGTGAAATTCATATGCGCAATATTGAAGGTGCATGCTTCCCTATGGTAGGATCACATGAAAATGGAAAGCTAACAAAGAGGAAAAGTCAAAATTAAATCTTGGGAGAGGATGGTGGAAAAGTTGAAGGAAAAATTCTTTCCTGTAGATTATCTAAAGAAACCTGCAAGAATAAAGAATATTCAACAAACATTGATGATTTGGAATTATGCAATGCTATTGTATTCATCTTAGTGTAAACAATGAGCTCAAACCCTCATTAGAAAGGATGAGGATGAGAAAATTCATGCAATGGATTGAGGAGATAACTAAATGGGGATGAGCAAACTCATGCCATGAATTGAGGAGAGGACTCCTCATCCTACAGTGGTGGCAAGTTGCTCTCCTCAATGTAAGGGATCAACTCCAACACCTAACTAGGCTTAAGTTAGCCTAACTAGAGTAGAATACACTAACACTCCCCCTTAAGCATAGCTTAGGTGGGTATGAAGAAATGGGTCTTGGCTACCAGCTTAATGAGGTACCCATGTACATAGCAATCTCTCTAAAAACTAGAGTAAGATAGAAAACCCATTGGGAAAAAACTATCCTCCAAAAAGAGAGAAAAAAGAATGGAAGACTAGAAGCCCTCCCAAAAGATGATCCAATTGCTGATGTAGACCACACCCCAAGAACAGCTCATAGATGATTGAACTTGCTCTTAGTGAAAGGTTTGGTGAGGATGTTGGCAACCTGTGT
Organism: Sequoia sempervirens; assembly: GCA_007258455.2. NCBI lineage: Eukaryota > Viridiplantae > Streptophyta > Pinopsida > Cupressales > Cupressaceae > Sequoia > Sequoia sempervirens. The sequence goes on from VDFB02379711.1 coordinate 238,600,049, forward strand.
TGAAGATTAGCAAAATACTAAGTCAATGACTTGACTATGAATGAGCTCTCTAATGTAATGCACGTGAATCTCAATGTGTTTGGTTCACTGATGCTAAACCAAATTCCACTACATATGTGAATAGTACTCTAATTATCACAATGAATGATAGTTGGTTTCCTGAAAGGAATACCAAACTCTGTAAGAATACCCTATAGCCAAATAGCCTTTGTAGCTACATTAATAGCTCCCCTATACTCTACCTTTGTAGATGATAAATAAATAGTTGATTGCTTCTCACTTGACCAACTAATAGGACCTGAACCAAGTGAGAAATTGTATCTTGAAGTAGACTTGCAATTCTCTGAATTACCAACCCAATCTGAATTTGTGTAGCCAACAATATCAAGATTTGTACCAACTCTATAGTGAATCCCAAATACAAGTGACCCATGTAGGTAGTGAAGAATCTTCTTGGTTGCTTTCCAATGCAACTCATGAGGTTCTTACATAAATCAAGAAACCATGCCAACTGCATATGAAATATCTGGCTTAGTATGAGTCAAGTATATTAGACTCCCAACAAGTTGGTGATACACAGTGACATCAACCAATGGTGAAGTACAATAAGTCTCAAACTTGAACCCTAATAAAAAGGAGTTGGAGATGGCTTACAATAAGTTATGTGAAATCATGCCAAAAAATCAAGAGTATACTTTGGTTGTGCAAGAGTGATTCCTAAATCAAATTGTGCAATCTCAATGCCAAGGAAATAATGCAAAATACCCCAAGTCTATCATATCAAATCTGTCATGTAGAGTTGACTTCACTATTGCAATAATAGATGAAGAACTGTATGTGATCAAGAGGACATCAACATATAAAACCAGTATCAATCATGAATCATCCTGATGGAATAAATATACATTAGGATCAGAATGGAACCTAGTAAAATGTAAAGGAAGCAAGAAGGAATCCATCTTGGCATGAGCTTGTTTGAGGCCATACAAGTATTTCCTAAGTTTGCATACTAAGGATAAATCCTGAGTATACCCCTGTGGTTGTTCCATGTAGATTTCCTTTTCTAGGTCTCTAGCCGCGCCCACAAAAGGATATAAAAATCACAGTAAAACCTTTCCTGGGAATTGGACATTCCAACAGGTGACTTATATCTCTCTATGGACGTTCATTTACTTGTCAAACCAGGGGACGTATACTTTAAATGGCACAGCAAAATATATGCACTAAGAACTAGTTTTGGTCAAATCTTAGCAAAAATGAATACTGGAAAGGAATTCTATCCACACTACAAGAAGGTAATGCAAAGTTCTTTAACTCAACTATGCATTGATTAAAACAGAAATCATAATAGCTACGACTGAAGCACAAACCATGAACTGGCCTTATGTTGCAGGAACAGGCACAGGGATGGATTCTCTATGCTGCAGGAGCAGTACAAGACTGAGTTTGTATAAAAACTTCAAAGATGAAAGCTAATTGAAGATCAACAGAAAAGAACAACTAACTAGCTAGCTACAGATACTTACTAAGTGGGCCCCCTTAGCAAGCATCTAATGATTACATAGATGCTAAACTCAAAACTTCATCGAACTTTATTCATGAAAACAAAATGGTGTACATTGCTTTGTTGATGTGGAAACTAACAACAAACTCTGTCTTCTGTTTCTCATTATCATACTGATTCTTACATGGTATCTGTTACCACTATACTTCTATCTTTTTCTAACTATCCTCTCTCTGTCTCTCTCGCGCAGGAGGAGAACTTTATTTAAAAATAGGAGAGCAACTAACTAACTAACCCTATCAAAGAAAGACGTGGAAGTAAAGTATATCCCCGAATCAAGGAACAAACTTCATAATGAATTTATGCGTTCAACCCGATCCAGAGAGAATCTACTGCTCCACTCTTTCTAGATTGACTGTCATTGAAATTCTTTCCCATGGTTTCGGTCAAAGAGTCTTCACCGGAGCTTCCTCGAAGTCGTGCAGGAAATAGACTTTACTGCAAGGTCGAGATCGGCTGCGCTTGACTCGATCATTCTTCAACAACCTGCAAAACAAAAGGTACAGATGCGAAAGAAAAGGCGTATGGCACATACACGATATCTATTCATTAATCACACATTTTAAATCTACTTCATCATTCAAAAGCTGTATACGATATACCAGTCATTTTAGGGAGTCAACGGGGGCAATAAATGTAATCAAGTCAACACAATGAGCTGCAGGAATATGAAAGTATCTTGCTACAGGATATCCCAATAAAAGGTTTCAAAAAAGTTTAAACAGCCATGAAATAACAAAAGTAAAGGCATTTAAAAGTTTAGCATAACATCCAAATTATGAGCATATTTTAAGCTCATCACTGCCCCCTACTTAGCCCAATGCTGGTCCTCCAGCATTAACTTTTCTGGTGGTTTCTTTGAAGTCAGTGGTTGCTACATGACTTGGAGATGGATTTCCAAACCTGTAATAAAATCCTCTGAAATCCTGACACCTTTCATACCTTCGGTCTTCTAATTCATTGTTAAGATTTGTAGCCTGGTGAGGATAGAGGGGCCACATTAGCACAGGGGGTCTGAATGTCAGTGGCAGCCATAGTTCAAATCTTGTTTGAAGTCCCAATTGAATATATCTGCTGGTTCGTTTGAGAGCTGTTGTGAAATTTAGGGGACCATGTGGTTCTGACTTTCTTAACCCAACAGTTAATCTCTCCCATCTTTTCTCACTTCTGGTATATGCTAGTCTCCAAAACGAATATTGTTGTGCCTGGAATTCATCATATACCTGTTTCCTGATATCAAATATCTTCTCTTTGGCTGTAACATTATTAATTCCATATGTCAGAGCAAACCAATCTTTCAACATTGCATGGGGGTTTGAACTTTGAGAGCATAATGGAACAGGCTCTATTTTCTCAGCTTCCTCATAGGTTTCCCATTGCCTGCCATAATTCACCTCATTTGCTGCCCATGACATAAATGCTCTCAAATGAATATCACCAATATATAAAAGAGGATTCCATTCTGTTTCAAATGGTATTAAAAAGCCATGCAAATAGAATTCACACAGAGAATTCCTTAACCAGTTAGGGGCTGCCTGGTATGCTTCATAAAATTCTTTGGCAGAATGAATTATAGGATCTTGGTTTCTGGAAATTCTCATCAATTGAAACCATAAAAACTGTTCTTTAAGGCATAGAGCATAAACTCTTGGTGGTGGTCTACATTCCATAATCTGACCAGTTACTTTTAACATTTCGTTCATTTTTGCTTTCAACTCAACAATTTCTTGTTTCTGACTTTCAATTTCCTTTTTTTAATTTCTTCTTTTCTACTTCCCATAGACTTTGTTGCATATCAGTCAGGGCTATGTATCAAAAATTCAGGGTTTGCAATGTAACTGCTTCCCAATTAGCTTTAACATATTCCAGAAACTCAATTAAAAACGTCCTCCTATACACAACAATGGCTTTACAAATTGTAGGGTGAAATACAACTTCACTAGGCACATTCAATTGTTCAATCTGTTCTTGCTCTTGTTGCAAGATAAATTCTTCTTGTTGTTGCAGTGGAGAAGTCTGTGCTTCCTTCAAAAATTGCATAGCAGAATCAGCCAAATCATCAAGATTTGGTAACCCTTGCTCATTATGCCTTGTTTCTTTTGCTTTAATTTGTTCCCCTTCAGGAATGAATGAACTCTGAGCAACATCCTCGGACACATTCTATGAAACATTAAATTCAGACTCAACAAACCCTTCTGAAATCACAATAACCTCCGGTTGAGGTGAAGCAGGGGAGGTCTTAGATTGTTTCCTTGTGGAAACCCTTCTTGGCACTAGTGCGGCTGCAGGAGGTGTTCCAGTAGCTTTCCTCTTTCTTATTTGTTCAGAGGGCTCTGCCCTACCAGAGGATGACGGTGAACTAGTAATAGCAACAGGTGTTGTTGTAGGAGAAACGGCTGTAGGGGAAGGTGTTGCAGGAGAGGAGTATTGCCTTTTCTGAGAACGAGGGTTAGATTCAGGGGACCCTTCTGCCTTTGTTTTACCCTTCTCTCTCCTAGTGGTAGACCTAGTTTGTACCCTAGCAGAGGATTCAAGTGTGAAAGTTGGAGGACCAGGTACTACAGGAGTAGATGACCCTTGCCCTATTCTACCGGTAGATGCAATTTCTTTCTTCTTTCTTTGAGGCCATGGGGTAAGTACTCTAGGGGGTTGTAGAATTTCCAAACTCTTTTGGGCAACAAATTGTTGTCAGGAGAGAGGTGAGACATCCCTCAAAGAGCGCTCAATCAGTAATTTAATAAGGCCATGATGAGTGACAGAATTGTCTTTCCCCTGTTGAGTTTCATGGGCACTTTGTTCTAAAAATTTTGACAGGAAATTTGGAACATTTACAACTAACCCATGCCTCATATGGCTTAATAATTTAAAATGATGAGAATGTAGGTAGGAGAAACGGCCTTCACAGGTTAATACCTGATTATTTAAGCGGCATACTCTGAATAAGGAGGAGGAAACGATACACGCTTGCATCCCTGCCTGGAGACTTCCAGAGGTCCATCAGTAGGCATTAAAAACTCAGCCCTTGCAGCTGCAGCGTCTGAAGAAAAGTTTTCTCCAATGGTTGGAAGCCCGGTTACTTCAGCGATTCTGTCTTCAGTTGCAACAACCGTTAGACCCCATACAGTAGCTTCCCCTTCTGAGAGTGTTCTCAAAAATTCTCCAGTAGCCTCCTCATCAAAATCATTTAAACTCAAGAAATAATTTAACCATCCACAGAGGCTGAATGCTTGGACTGTTTGCGGATTTTGCAATAATAATTCATGAGCTACAGGCTCATGTCGCACCAACTGACCTCCCATATTTGTAATTTTTTTTTCTTAGCTGAACTCAATTCCTTGCTGAAGATTCAAATTCTTTGTTTCCCTTTCTGCTCTGGTTTTTCTTCTGTCGTGCCGTCACATTTCTTTCTTTTTTCCAAAAATAAACTTTTTAAACAAGTAGTCTTAATCATAGTTTACAAGAAAAACATGCAATAAAGAAGGACATGCGATCATAATTGGAAAGTACCAGAAAAGTATTAAAGAAAGGTCATTTATGCAGTTATGGCAGCGGCGAAAAGATAGGTTTTAAAAGATGGATTACCCCGCCCCCTACTTAAAGTATGACATGTGTCCTCACATGTACTAAAGAACAGGTAGATATTCGGGTAATAATGACTAGTACATGCATAGCAGTAAATAAATGGAATGAAATAAATCAAATATGCGATAAGAAAAGATATTGTGTACCTTGATAATTGCACGTACATGTGAAGAAAGACGACGGCGTCTGCATGAATTGACAAGTGGGAAAGATATCTTAATTAAGGTTGATGCGGATGGATGAAGTGGATGGGTGACGTGAGCAGATGAGTTGAACGGATGGTATGGATGGAAGATAAAGAAGTGAGATGGGGGCGATAAATGAAAATGGAGAAAAAAAGGTTTTCGTTTTAAAAAGAAAACCTTTATTATAGACATGCTTTTTTTGAACATTACGGTAACTCTGCAGGAGAAAGGCTAAAGCCTTCAGCTACAAAAAGAGTAGCGTGAGGAACCTGAACGAACTGCTACATGAATTCTTTCTTTGAGACTGGTTTATGGTACAACCAGAGTCGGTGGCCATTAACTAGCAATTTGAAACGAACTGGATCAATTGTCACCAGCTGTACAGCTCCATTGTCGAACACATTTTCAACTTCATAGGGGCCAAGCCAGTGTGTTGTGAGCTTACCCTAGTTTTCTTGATATCTGGAATCATATAACAGAGCCCAATCTCCAGCATAAATTTTTTTGGTTTTGATGTGTTGATCATGCCATTTCTTCCTTTGCTGTTGGATTACTTCTGTGTGCTACAGGGCGGCTTTTCTCATTTCGTCCAAAGCGTTTAGCTGCAGGAGACGGTCCTTCTATGCTGCAAATATTTCCATGCTGAGTTCAAGAGCTGTCCTCAAAGTTTTGTGCTCAAATTCAATGGGCAGCATGGCTGTTTTCCCATAAAGCAGCTCAAAAGGTGTAAACCCAGTTGTTGTCTTCCATGTAATTCTATAGGCCCAAACTGCTTCAGTAAGTCTATTGCTCCAATCTTTTCTATGGATCTGCACTGTCTTTGTGAGAATCGCCTCAATTTCCCTGTTTGTTACCTCCGCCTGACCATTGGCTTGAAGATGATAGGGGTTGGACTTCCTATGTTTGATTTTATAGTCATTCATTAGTGCAGTGATCAGATTCGATGTGAATTGAGCTCCCTGATCAGTTACAAGCTCTCTGGGGACTCCAAATCTAGTGAAATCTTGTTCATACAGAAAGTCAGCAACTTTGTTATCCCAAGCATGAATCATAGCTTTTAACTCAACCCATTTTGTGACATAGTCCATGCAAACTAGAATGTATGACTTACCATTTGATGGTGGATCAATTGGTCCCACAAAATACATTCCCCATTTATCAAAAGGGGTGACTATGACCTGCGGATATAGTGGCATTTCATCTAACTTAGTTGGTCTTCCCATACGTTGGCATCTGTCACACTTCTTTGTATAGGCCACAGCATCCTTGTGTAGTGTTGGCCAGTAGTACCCTGTTGTAAGAACCTTCATTGCTATTCTTTTTGCTGCAAAATGTCCCCCACATGGTTCATCATGGCAAGCATGCAAGATATCATAAGTCTCATCTTCTCTTACACATCTTCGCATTACTTGATCAGGTCCAGTATAGAACAAACAATTTGCAATCCATGAAAAATTAAAATTTTTCTCTATTAACAACTTCTTTTCTTTTGGGAAAAAGTGAGCTGGTATTCTATTTGCTGCTAGATAATTGGCAATGTCTGCATACCATGGAGTATGTGCAGCAGTTGTAAACAAGTGTTCATCAGGAAACCTATCATCAATGACCTCATCTGCAATAGGTGCAGCTGATTGGAGTCTTGATAAAAAGTCAGCTACAACATTAGGTCTTCCTGGTTTATCAATAATTGTAATGTCAAATTCTTGTAACAACAGGAGCCATCGTGCCAATCTACCAGAAATGGCAGGTTTGTTCATCAGATACTTGATTGCTGCATGGTCAGTATGGATGAATATCTAATAACTTGTGACATAATGCCTAAATTTATTTAAAGCATACACTACTGCAAGCAATTCCTTTTCTGTAACAGTATAGTTGAGTTCAGGACCTTGAAGGTTCTTGCTGATAAAGTAGATAGCATGCTCAATTGAATTTTCTTTTTGACTCAGAACTGCTCTTATGCCAAAATCAGATGCATCAGCATGTATGTGAAAAGACAAATTCCATTTTGGACCTTGAAGTACAGGGGCTTTAGTAAGCAAGGCCTTGAGTTGTAGGAAGGATTTTTCACAGGCCTCCGTCCACTCAAATTGAGAATCCTTAGTTAACAAGGCATAAAATGGGCTAGCAATTTTACTGAAATATTTTATAAACCTCCTATAATACCCTACATGGCCAAGGAAACTTCTGACATCTTTTTGTTTTGCAGGAGTTTGTAAATTCTGAATTACTTCAATTTTAGCAGGGTCAACCTGAATTCTATTTTTTGAAATATGATGACCTAGAACAATACCTTCTTCCATCATTAGAAAACACTTTTCACTGTTTAGAGACAAATTTTTCTCTCTTCACCTTGTCAATACCTTTTCTAAATTCACCAGTGCTTCTTCAAATGTGACTCTATAGGTAGTGAAATCATCCATATAAATCTCCATACATTCATGAGATATATCAGCAAAGATACTAATTATTGCTCTCTGAAAGGTTGCTGGCGCATTGCATAGACCAAAAGGCAAGACTGAATAAGCAAATGTTCCCCATGGATAGGTAAAAGTGGTCTTATCTTGATCCTCAGGGGCAATTTTTATCTGATTGTATCCACTGTAACCATCCAAAAAGGAAAATATCTTTTGCCAGACAATGAGTCTAGTACTTGATCTACAAAAGGTAGTGGAAAGTGATCTTTTTTAGTGGCATTTTTCAATTCTCTATAATCTACACACACTCTCCATTTTATTCCTTTCTTGGGGACAATGACTAATGGAGAAACCCATTGACCGTCAGAGATTGGGTAAATAAAACCAGCATCAAGCAATTTTTGAAGTTCATTTTTCACTATTTCTCTAAGTGCTAGATTTACTCTTCTTTGAGGTTGTCTAACTGGTGAGCAATCTTCTTTGATATATATCCTATGAGTACAAACTTGAGGATCTATTCCATGCATGTCCCCATATTCCCATGCAAAAGCTTTATATTGTTCTTGTAGTATTTTTAATAAGTCAGCGTCTTGAGATTGTGACAACTTGCTATTGACATTCAAACAATGATCTGGAGACAATTCTATTTGCTTAGTGAGATTACTCATAGAATCTACAGGTAGTGTTTGTACCTCTTGTGGAAGAAAATTATGAAAAATCGCTGGAAGTTTAGGCAGTGAACTCTCAGAATCTGGTTGCTGCAGGAAACATTGAAGATGGCTGCCACTTGGATCAGATGAACTACCCATATCAAGGTTAAATTGCAGAATTTGAAAAAGCAAAGCATCTTCACTCTGAGTTGTGAGAATGGATCATTTTGAAGCATCATTAATTGAGCCAAAAAATTGGCTTCTTCAGTTTCTTCCCCCACATCTGGCCAAACAGGTTGGGACAAATCTAGTTGAGGTCTAGCAGGCGGATACAAAGCCAATTTCTTTGTGGACTACCCATCAGAAATGGTCATATCTCTAGAATGACATCCTATAAAAGCATCAGCAGTTGCTAACCATGGTCTACCAAGGATAACTAGATACCCTCCTAAAGTTGCCTTAACTGATAATATTGTGAAATCAGCAGGATACTCCCAAGATTCAAGAGTGACAATTACATCTTCCACCATCCCATCAGGTTTAACTGTGGAGCTGTCTGCAAGTTGCATAACTGTTGGTGTAGACCTAATATTTGGAATATTCAAGGAGTCCATAGTATGCTTTGTCATGATATTAATGGCAGCACCTAAATCAATCAAAACATTTTTTACAACTTGGCCATTTATATGTATCTGCACTACAGGACTTCCAGAGTCAATATACTTTGGAATGACTACATTTTCCAAAATTATATCAGCCAATTTCCCTAAAACATGAATTGTTTTGGGATCCTTTTTCTTCCATCCAGGCTTCTTCAAACAGGCTTCTTTAATAGCTTTTCCAAAAATGGGAACATCTTTAATAGCCTGAAATAAGGGGATTTGAATTTGTACATTCTTGAGCTGATCTAGAATGTCAAAAGTGGGCTCTTCCATATATTTGGATTCAGTGCTTTGCAACCTCTGAGGAAAAGGTGGTTTATCTTGACTCTACAAAACAGGTTCTGTAGAAACTGTATCGGTTATAGGCATATGCTCAGTAGGATCAGTAGGTGCAGTTGATTCTTCAAGGGGAGAATCTGGTATTTCAATAATCAGAGGTGGTTTAGGAGTAGGTAAAGTAGTTCCAGACCTCAAATGGATGTCATTAACATTTAAGGCATAAGCTTGATATTGGTTTTCTTCGGCAAGATACGTAGGCTGTTGTGGCTGCTACTGTTGCTTATTATTAGGATTTGGCAAGGGCTGGGCAGGCATAGGCATTTGCTTTGGAGGGCTAGGATTTGTGAGAGTTGCTACAGGAGGTGGCATGAGGGCCTGAGGTTGTGGCTGTGGAAGCTACAGGAATCCAGAGGACTTGTTTTGCCATTGCTGAGGACCTCTCCATTAAGGATTTTGCTGCCAATTTCCTGAAGGTGGGGTCCATTTCCCTTGTGGCTGCTGCCAACCTCCTTGAGGAGATTGCCATTGTTGGTTCTGATAATTAGGCCAACTTGATTGAGGTGGATTCCATGGTGGTGGTGATCCATATGCATGTTGCCATTGGTTATTATAGCCAGAATAAGGATTACCAAAAGTTAAAGGGTCTTGAGGCATACCTTATCTTTGGGCCCATGGTCTCCTTTGTGCAACAAAGAACACTTGATCATCATCACCTTCTACTGGCTTGAAGTCAGTAGGTAGTTGCCTAGCTTCCAAATTAGCCACCATCTTGCATCTGCAGTCACGCTTCTTCTGTCTGCAGTATGGACAGAACTCGGCCAAAACTACCTTAGCTTCCGCATGTTTCTTCCAAGCCTGCATAGTGTCTAGTTGTGTAACCATATTATTAATGATGTCTTGCTTGAAATCAGATAGCAAATTTGTTATCTCCATCCGAGAAACTCCACCAGAAGAAGACTTCCCCACTGTAGCATGATGACCTTGACCTTTCTTAACTATTGCTCAAGAATAGTTAAGACATATTTTCTTTATATCATCCCAAGGCAGTTGGGTTATATCACCTCCTCCCATCAAGTCCAGGGCGTCTATACAGGCATCACTGATTCCCTTTAGAAAGAGTAGTTTATGTGAGTCCTCGTTGAGAGTATGGTTTGAGTTCCTTTTTAGTGAAAACAAAAACCTGGAAATGTAATCTTCTAGACTTTCATCCTCCTTCTGCTGAATTCAGAATATGTCATCACCCTTGCTGGCACTCTTACAATATTTCTTATACTTTTCAAGGAATTTCGTCTGCATGGCTGCCCAACTATCTACAACGCCTCTTCCCAGACTCATGAACCACCTGAAAGCTCCTTCCTTCAAGGTTGAAGGAAATAACTTTAGTTTATGAGCGTCTGTGTTGTAGTCATAACTACGACATAGGACATCAAATTCAAACAAAAAAGTTTCTGGGTCCTCCGTAACCAAGCCATAAAACTTTGGAAGTAAGGAAGAGGGAATGTTTTTAAGATTGTCAGTATCTTGTTGGGGAACAATGGGAAACTCAAATGCAGGAGGTGGATTATTAGGTGGATTATTTGCCATGTTTGGTTGCTGGAATAACAGAGCGAATGGATTTTCCTCAGGTTCGTTGTCAGCTGGGTCAAATGGAAATTCAATAAATAGATTTTCAGGGAGGAACCTTCCCAGTGCGTCTCTTCTTCTTCTATGCATGCAATACGGTGAGTGGTGGCTTGAAAGATTTTGAAATTTTTTGACTAACAAACTAAACTAATGCGAAAGATGACCTCTGACAAATTCCTAGCTGGACACAATCCCCGGCAATGGCGCCAAAAATGGCCGCGCCCACAAAAGGATATAAAAATCACAGTAAAACCTTTTTTGGGAATTGGACATTCCAACAAGTGACTTATATCTCTCTATGGACGTTCATTTACTTGTCAAACCAGGGGACGTATACTTTAAATGGTGTCGCAAAATATATGCACTAAGAACTAGTTTTGGTCAAATCTTAGCAGAAATGAATACTGGAAAGGAATTCTATCCACACTACAAGAAGGCAATGCAAAGTTCTTTAACTCAACTATGCTTTGATTAAAACAAAAATCATAACAGCTACGACTGAAGCACAAACCATGAACTGGCCTTATGCTGTAGGAGCAGTACAAGACTGAGTTTGTATAAAAACTTCAAAGATGAAAGCTAACTGAAGATCAACAGAAAAGAACAACTAACTAGCTAGCTACAGATACTTACTAAGTGGGCCCCCTTAGCAAGCATCTAACGATTACACAGATGCTAAACTCAGAACTTTATCAAAATTTATTCATGAAAACAGAATGATGTACATTGCTTTGTTGATGTGGAAACTAACAACAAACTCTGTCTTTGATCATCCAGATTATGTTTCTCATTATCATACTGATTCTTACATGATATCTGTTACCACTATACTTCTATCTTTTTCTAACTATCCTCTCTCTTTCTCTCTTGCACATGAGGATAACTTTATTTAAAAATAGGAGAGCAACTAACTAACTAACCCTATCAAAGAAAGACGTGGAAGTAAAGTATATCCCCGAATCAAGGAACAAACTTCATAATGAATTTATGCGTTCAACCCGATCCAGAGAGAATATAGCGATCCACTCTTTCCAGATTGACTGTCATTAAAATTCTTTCCCATGGTTTCGGTCAAAGAGTCTTGACCGGAGCTTCCTCGAAGTCGTGTAGGAAATGGACTTTACTGCAAGGCCGAGATCGGCTGCACTTGACTCGATCATTCTTCAACAACCTGCGAAACAAAAGGTACAGATGCGAAAGAAAAGGCGTATGTCACATACACGATATCTATTCATTAATCACACATTTTAAATCTACTTCATCATTCAAAAGTTGTATACGATATACCAGTCATTTTAGGGGGTCAACGGGGGCCATAAATGCAATCAAGTCAACACAATGAGCTGCAGGAATATGAAAGTATCTTGCTACAGGATATCCCAATAAAAGGTTTCAACAAAGTTTAAACAGCCATGAAATAACAAAAGTAAAGGCATTTAAAAGTTTAGCATAACATCCAAATTATGAGCATATTTTAAGCTCATCAATCTCCATGAAGAAATTCTCTCTTAACATCCATCTATTGTACTTCCCATCCATATGAAGCAACAATACTAAGTGTGAGTCTAATTAAATTCATCTTAGTGATAGATGCAAAGGTTTTAGTGTAATCAATACCTACAACTTGTGAAAAACCTTTTTCAACTAATCGTGCCTTATACTTAACAATTGACCCATCTGCTCCATACTTAGTTTGATATATCCATTTGCATCGAACTAGCTTCCTTCCCTTAGGAAGTGAATTCAATTCGCAAGTGTGATTTCTAAGTAAGGAATTTTATTCCTCATTCATAGCATTATCCCACTCAAGTATACTTGATGCCTGTCTAAATGTCTATGGATTAGAAATTGTGGCAAAGTAGGCAAGATGTCCCCCATAAAAATATGACTCAATGTGCTTTTCATTTGTTGAATCCTATGCTCCTAAACCTAACAAGTGAATGAGAAGGAGGTGAATCAAGTCCAAATATGTCAACCTCCAATGGAATCCTTGAACTAGATGAAGAGGAATCCTGATCACTACCATCACTGTCATAGCTAGAAGAATATGTATTAGGAACCTTCTATGAATGATCTGAATCATCAAGGTATAGTCAACCCATGTTGGAAATGTTAAGTGTAGAGTCATTGGGACTATCATCAAACTTAACACTTCTCTAAATGAACAACTCGTGTAGTAGGGTCGAGTAGATGCTAACCCTTAACACCATCTAGATATCCAACAAAAATACAAGGTTTGGATTGAGGATCCATAGCTTTGCATTGCTCCTTTGGAATGCATGCCATAGATGGAGACCCAAGAAGTCTGAAATGATCAACTGATGGTTTTGTTCCTTTCCAAGCTTCAAAAGGTGGTATTCCTTTCAATTCTTTATGAGATACCCTATTTTGAATGTAACATACAGAGTTGATAGATTTTGCCCAAAATTTTGGTGCAAGCTCTTTATAAGGAATCATGTTATTAGCCATTTCTTGTAGTGACTTGTTCTTGTGTTTTGAAACTCCATTTTGTTGGGGAGTGTAAGGAACTGTATGTTGCAATTCAATCCCCTTTGATGTGCAAAACTACTCAAGCCTATTGTTTACATACTCATGCCCATTATCTTTCCTTAGAAGTTTGATTGATTTCATAGATTTCTTTTCGACTAGAAGGCTTTGAAATCTTCGAAGCATTCAAGGAATTCAATTTTTTTCCTAAGGAAGAAAACCCAAGTGTATCTAGATAATTCATCAATAAATGTAAGAACATATATTGCCTTAGTGAAGGATGGGTGTGGAAATGGTCCTGACATCACTATGAACAAGTTCTAAGACTTGTGATTTCCTCCATGTTTTACCTTTGTCAAACTTTTGTTCTAGATGCTTGCCTAGTGCACAACCTTCACAAAGCCCCTTAGAAAATTTGACATTTGGAAACCCTATTACCATGTTTTGTTGACAAAGTTGCTTGATATAGAGATAGTTTAAGTGGCCAAATTGCTCATTCCAAAGCTTGCTTGTCTCATTAGAATGAGTGAGCAAAGCTTTTGGAGGAGGACTATGAGAAAAACTAGAAAAAGTATACAATCTTAATTGATGATCTACTATTCCTATAGCTATCAATTTTTTTCTATTCAATTCCCTAATTTCAACTGCATTTGGAGAGAACTCAACTATCATACATTTACCTAGATGAGTTATTTGATACACAGAAAGAATATTATTTGATAGTGAATGTACATTTAGAACTTTTTGGAATTTCTACCTTCAACTTCAATAGACCCTCTTCCTTTAACCAATGTTGGAGTATCATCACCTAAGGTAATTGAAGACATCCCACATGATTCCAAAGATGAGAACTCAACTTGTGATGATCCCATATGATGAGTAGCACTTGAATCTATTATCCAAGATGGTGATGAGGATGAAGTAGCAACTAAAGCTCTACCCTTTTCCTTCTCCATTGCAATTGAATTATCTTGGTTTGATGAAGATGTGTTGAATGAATCTGAAACCCCTATGTTGTTTTTCTTAAGATGATGAGTAAGGTGGTTTATTTACTTCTCCATACACTAATGTTCTTCATGATTAGGATTTTTACAATAGGCACATTTAGGTAGTTAACTCTTTCTTAGATTTATTTTGCTTAGATTTTCCTTCATTTTTATCAACCTTGTTATCAATTTTATTCTCTTTCTTATGATCCTTGTCCTTTTGATTTTGTTGTTTCTTACCCTTAGAAGATTGATCTTTCTCATTTCGTACAATGAGTGCTTGATATTTAGTAGTCTTCACATTTCCCATTTGTATTAACTTATCTTGCTCCCTTGTTAGATCAGAAATGAATTTAACAAGAGAGGGCATAGCCCATGAAGTTCCAAGAGCTCTCTTTATTGAGTAGAAACTAGATACAAAAATAGAGTATTCAAGACCTAACTTAGACTAAATTGATAATATTAACTGATTATATTTCTTATCAATACCACATTCTTTAAGTTGCAACCTTAAGAACTTGAACTTAGTAAAAAAATCTGAAAGAGAAGTAAAGTTTCTTGGACATAATGCTATGAGCTCATTTTCTAGCTTATGACCCTTAAATTCATCTATCTTTCCAAATATCTTACCAAGACCTTCCCAAATTTCATTGCGTGTTTTCAAGGACTAAATGTGAAATAGTAATTCAGGTGATACATTAAGGAGGGATAAATTTAAGAAACCCCCCCTTGGCGAACGTGTAAAATCCTAGCGAATCTTTCCTTTTATTTGAAAAAAATAAAAAAAATTCCTAGTCAATCTATGCACATTATTAAAAAAATTGTAAAATCCTAGCGAATCTTAATGAATAATTGGAAAAAATAATAATCATAGTGGAGAATCCTAGCAAATAATTGCTAAAAAGATTAATTACAATGGTGAATCTCTCTATTAAAAATTTTCAGAGTTGGTCAGTGCAGTTCCCCCATTTTTTTTTGTAATATTGAAGTAGGGGCCCATGGGCGGCAGCCACTAGTAGGGTCAAGGGGCAGCCCCCCTTGTGGGGGTCAAGTGGGCAGAGCCCCCTTGTGGGTGTCAAGGGGGCAACATCCCCTCATGGGGTCTGAGGATAGTGGCCTCAGTGCGCTCCTATCGCGATACAAGTGGGGTCGGGGGGTAGAGCCCCTCGCGAACAAGCATAAATTCACTATCGAAAATGCATTGGAGCACACATGAATTAAGCATTTTTTTAAATTCTCACTTTAAAAAAAAAATACTATATGAAAAGGTTAATTGTTACCATCGATTAGCTTTTTAATCGGATGGCTACAGGTTGATTCCATGACCTATATGCACGTTCCTTTTAAAAGGCTTGTTGAGGCTCATAATTTGTTTTGGGCCACACGATTAAATCTAATCGTGTGGCCCAAAACAAATTTTGAGCCTCAACAAGCCTTTTAAAAGGCACGTGCATATAGGTTGTGGAATCAACCTACAACCATCCGATTATAAAGCTAATCAATGGCAATAAATACAAGACCTATTCAAGGATAAAATATCCCTTAAATGAAATGGTAATTTATTATTAGTGGTGATATTGCCCCAAAATTAATGGTAGGAATATAATATTAATGGAAAATATAATTAATATTTGTAATTACAGTATAAACTATTGGCGAATCAGTTGTAATGACGCATAGTTTAAAAAATAATGCATAGGCTAATTAATCGAGACAAAATTATTTTTTGTAAAAACCTAGTGATTCAACATCCCTTTTAGCTTGTACTATTCACCATTTCTAGAGGTCTCAATTTCAATTATTCACCAATTGATGAGGATTCACCACTAAAGTTTTCCTTGACATTAAGACATAAGAAACCAAAAGCTTGATCTCTTTTTCTAAACCATTTTTCCTTATCCTTGGCAACAGTAGGTTTTTTTTCTATATTCATTACTACCCTATACAAGCCTCTATTCATGAGTGAAATTAATTTTTTATTTTCTAGTCATGATAATTAAAAGGTGTAAAGGGTTGAATAGTTATGTTAGAATCCATTTTTCCGTAGTTGCTTTGTTGAGTGTGGAAAGAAAGAAGTAAAATTGTTTGTAGAAGTGAAAATGAGACACTATCGAACAAGAATACTCCTAAGTGTCAAAAAAACACATGGGTATTGCAGGATCATGATGGGCCCAAAAGTGGTGATATGATGGGTATGTGTAGGGTATGTGGCTAACGACTTTTTTAAACCCAAAATTGATGAAACGAAAAGGGTTTTTAAAGGATATTCTAAGATTTCCACCAATATAAATTATTCTTTGTAACTTTAAATTTAATTAATAATTATTATTTATTTTCTATTTGAATTACGACTAAAGCCCTGATTGATAGGCTGATTCAAAAACATCTATAGCTTTCAAATGACATCACTTTTTTTGAATCTGAAACATGCATCACATTCTATGCTTCACATACTATAGGATTAAAAAAAAAATTGAATTTCATGAAATTTTGACCAAGTTAAGGAGGTCAGATATACGAGTTTTTATATTTTTTAAAAGTTGTAATATAAAATTCATAATTAATTATTTACGTGGAAAAAAATTACAAAAAAATATGCATCACATCTGGACATGAATCCTCTACTTATATCTAAAATCTTTTAAAAAAAATATTATCATTTTAATGTGGTTAGGGTGGTCAGACAGACACCTACTTCTTAATTTTTCCTTGAAATTTAAGTACTACTGCATTGAAATTTCAAAGTTTCAACAAATAGATTTTACAAATAAATAATAAACCTAGTAGTTTAGAAACTACATTCAATTTTCTATAGATTCTATTCTTACATATTTTTTAAATAATATAGATAACTTATTCAAATTTTTACATCAAGTTGCCTAACTCTAATTTTTTTGAATTTTTTGCCACTTAAGGGCATGTTTTTTCCATGATGATCCTACACATACCCACAGACAAGACCCCCCTTTTATTATTTTTATCCGGTCAAAAAAATTGGCACTTTATAAAGGAGTGCATGAAAGAAATCCAAAAAAAAGGCATTAAAAACATTTTCAACCTTTACAAATTTTGCCTCATAAAAAAACTGTGACAAAATTTTGAGTGGAAAAAAAAGAAGATGAACAAGGACGGAATTTTGACTTGTCCTGGTAATTATCCACTGCCATTTCTTGCTCACACCAAATCAACCTCAAAGAAAGAAGATCTAGAGCCTCAAAGCCTTCCTCTTCTCACGCCTGGAATTAGCTTCAAAGAAAGCAGATTTCTTAGCCTCAAATAGATCGTGCCAATATTTTTATTGTAAATCACAACCAACAATTCATAAAATATACCATCCAGTATGAGAATTGCACCTCCCTGGGGTTGAGGTATCTTGCCCAGATGGATATTCACGTTGGAAATTGGGACGTTGTCTTCATCTTGACTCCTGTCAAAGACTTTAGGGGCGGATCTAAATTGCTTAAAACTGCCACCTCTTCTCAGTAATCCATTGCAAATTCTTTCTTTTTGACTTGGGATATCTCTTACGCCAGCTTGGGAGGACTAATTAGCATAAGGAGAATTAAAAAACTAAAAAAAAAAATGCATGAAATCACCTTTCAGATATGAAGAAATACTCCACTGCTCAATAATGTACCATGAAGAAACCTACAAGAATAAAGGATATTCAACAAACGCTGGTGATCTAGAATGCAATGTTATTGTATTCAGCTTAGTGTAAACAATGAGCTCATACCCTCATTATAAAGGATCAGGATGAGTAAATTCATGCCACGGATTGACAAGATAATTGGATGAGGATGAGCATCAACTCATGCCATAGGATGATGAGATAAGAGTGGACTTCTCATATCCTACAGTGGTGGCGAGATTGCTCTTTTCCTGCAATGCAAGGAAGATCAACCTCAACATTTAACTAGGACATGAAAGGGAGTAAACTAGAACTTGTAGCTGAGAGTGAAGGAAGAAAAATTGTATTAGTTGAGAAAGATGAGGTAAATTTTGGTCTTCTGGGGTCTTGTAGTTGTAAAATAAATGATGATTTGCATCAAATTTAGTTTGATTAAAAATGAGGAAAAAATCTTGAAAGAGATGAAAGTCATCATGCAATAATGTGTTGAATTTGAAAAAAAAGTGGTAAGTGTTGATGGGTAGGTGATGGATATGTTTGATTTACATGATATTGGTAGGGATATGTATGCAAGTATTGTGGTGAGAGACCATTTGGTAGAAGAATTTTGGTGGAAGAAAGAAAATGTCTTAGTGAAATATTAGAAAAGATGAAGAAATAAATCCATTTTGTGAGCCCAGGCTCAAAATTTTCTTACCTAGCATGTTTGATGTAGGAACATCTTAGGCCTATGGAGATCTGCATCAAAACAAAAAAAAAATATTTTTGTTTGATGCGTTATTTTATTTTTTTTGTTTCAATTTTGGATTTTTATTTTATTTGAGTTTATGATTTGAGGAGCAGAGTGAATTGACTTTGTTTTCATTTTCAATTAACAAAATGTTTAATTTTAATCATATTTCCACTTTATTCATTCTTCGCAATAAAATAAATAATGAAACTTGATTTTGCAATGGAGAACAAAAAAATAAATAAATCATTGTTGCAAGTATGAGCAATTAGGTGTTGTCCTTGATGTGACCAAGCCCATGTTGTCATCCATTATTGTTGTTGAGTGAGGTGGTTGCAAGAGTGTAGTTGATGCTTTCATTAGTTGTATTATGTTGTCATTAGTAAAGTCACAGGTGCCCAACCCTATTATTTCTTTGATAATATTTTCTCTATGGTTGTGGAAATTTTTAATATGACAAGGATGTGTCTATGATTCTTGGTTTCCAATAGCTTTGATAAAATTTGATAAATAGAGGAAATAGCATGTTACAATGGTGTTCTAGGTAATAGAGTTTCGTTTTGGTTTTTCTCTAAATTTCTTTTGGGTTGAAGATCTACCTATGAGATTTGGATATGTTGTTGAGAAGTGTATAGAGGTTTTTTCTTCAAGAGATGGTGTGTTGGATCATTGTACAATAGAATTTGTGTTCACCAGTGTGTGATTGTGCATTGTAGAGGTGTCTTAGAGAAATGTTTCTGCTCCATGTTTCTCCATAGTTGTGTTTCATGTCTTGTGATTCTAAATATGTGTTGATAGTGTTATTAGTTTGTCTCAATCAAGAGGATTTGAGGTTTGGTGCTTCAAAAGTTAGTTTTTCAAGTAACAATGTATAGCAGAGTTGTATAAGTGTACTAGGTTTGTAATTCTTCAAGTGGAAGTTGTTGTGAAGGAGTTTAATGTATTTCATGGTGTTTGAGGAATATTCAAGATCATTTTCAAGCATGGAGTATGGTCCACAAGTCATTGTTTAGTTTTTGGAACCGTGTACTTCAAATTTTAATGGTGTTTGTAGGGGTAATGGTTGACTTGGTGTTTATACGACATGCGAAAGATAAAAAAAAAATTTGGTAGCATGTGGTTGACTAGTGTTGTTGATTTGGTTCCCAATTAAGTTTTTATGTGGTTTGAATTCACTTCTAACTTCCATGGAAGTGTTTGGCATTGACCTAGTTTGAATTTGCATGCTTGAGGTGCATATCCAATCATGGAGAGAGTTCAAGGTTGAGGATGATATAAGTATGAGTTGATTTGTTAAGAGATGTTAAGATAGATGAAAGATAGATGTGTGAGATGTGAATAATGAAAATTTCACTATGTTAGAGTGTGAAATTGAGTCGTGCAATGTGAGCTTTCAAGTGTTAGTTTACTAGATGCAGTGAGTAGAAGGAAACTAAAATTCTTCAATCCGACTATGAAGGTATAGAAGTTGTTGTGGTGGATTCCTTGTTGCATTGAAATTTTTTAATCTTTGTAACATTCTTTCTCTATCTTCTTTTCTATTCTTGTATTGAGCCTCTTGGCAGTGAGCCCCATTGTATTTGGTATTGATATTAATTATATTGTAATCTAATCCTCAATTTTGTTTTCCCCTTCTTGGGTTTTCCACATAAATCTAGTGTTCACTTGTGTATGGTGTTGAGTTGTTTTAGCTTTTGTTATTTTTGTTTCATTCTAATTCATCATAACAAACTTAAGCATTTAATGAATGCATGTGAATTTGAATATTTATGAGAGTTTTGAAGTTTTAAGTTTCAACTGATTCACCCACCTCTCAATTCTCTAATGCATTTCAACAATTGGTATCATTGAAAGTTTCCTTGGATAAAAGCTTAACCACTTGAGGTAGATCTGGGATGACACACAAGAAGGAGATCCTTATATTTGATGGAACTGATTATGCATTCTAGAAGACAAGAATGGAAGGCTTTATGGAGCATCTAGGATTTGATGTTTGGAAATCACCTTAGACTAGATATGATATGGAGCTACAAATGGTCTGAGCACTGAAACTAAACTTAAGGCCCATGAAAGCAATAGTAAAGCTAAATATTCTCTCTTGAGTAGTTTTACTAATTTTGAATTAGTGAAAGTTATGGATCTCAAAACTACCAAAGAAATATGGGATAAGTTGGAAAGTATTAATGAAGGATATGATATGGTTAAACAAGCTAAGTTGCATTATTTGAAGACCACATTTGACAACTTGCGCATGTCTGGAGATGAAAAAATTACAAGCTATATGTAGAGGGTAGATGAAGTGGTGAGCTCCATCAAAGGTCTTGGAGGAAACGTCAAAGAACCAAAAGTGGTAAAGAAAATTCTTAGAACCCATACTAAAGCTTATAGTTATAAAGTTGTTGCTATTGAGGAATATTCAAATCTATATTAGTATTGTAGAGATCAATTCTATGGATCTTTAACTACATTTGGTATGAGAGAGTTTGGTACTAACTACGGTGCAAAAGTTGAGACTACTTTTAAGGCTGCAAAAATAGAGAAGACATAAGAGCCAGATCAAGAAGATCTTGATGATGTTGAGACTAACTTTTTGAGAAGGATGAGAAGAGGTACTAGTAAGTAAAAAGGTAAATTATATTACAAATGTTTCAATTGTGGAAAGACAGGTTACTATGCTTCAAGATGTTCAAAAAAAAATGTGAATAAAAAAATTAAGGAAAACAAAGGTACGATGATTAAGAAAATCTATTATGTTCGAGAAGATGGAAGTATTTCTAATGATGAATCTGATTATGGAGATGACGATGATGATGATGATGATTGCTTGTTCATGGCTTTAAAAGATGAATCTATTTCTGCTAACTCTAAAAGATGTGTGAAGGAATGTCCTCAGAGAAAGGATAAAATTGACGGTGCTTTGGTATTTTGTTTTCATGTTAGATAGGATAAGAACTATCAGATCATTGATAATGGTTGCTCGAATCATATGAATGAAGACAAGATTAAGTTTGTTAAACTTGAAAAGTATGATGGAGGACTTGTTAGATTTAGAGATGATTTATGTGTTAAGATATGTGGAATAGGTTCAATCAATGTTGATTGGAAAAATAAAATTGAAGATGTTTACTATGCTAGAGGTTTAATGCATAACCTCTTTAGTGTTAGAAAAATGTGTACCAAAGGATACAATCTTATGTTTTAGGATGATGGATGTGAGATCAGAAATGGGTATGGAACTGTGATTGTTGTTGGAAGAAGGATATATGTAAATTTTTATCACCTTAAGGGTGTTCATGGTCATTATTGTATGACTCAAATAAATAAAATTTGTTTATGGAAAATGAGAATGTTTCACATTGATTTTGATAACTTGGTAAGAATCAATTCAGCTCAAGCACTGAGAGATCTGCTAAAGATTACAAATCATATCAATGTTATCTGTAAGGAGTGTCAGTGTTGGATTTGGTCAGACAACTTTCCACCAATGGTGCCCCACAAGGGGAACTTCATAACTAGATAAGGACTTGGTGAATTTTGAGATTTTTCTTTTATCTTGGTTCAATGTCTGTGGAAATGATTGAGAAAAAAATCATCGGTAGGAGAGTCGTTTAAGTTTCATTATTAACAACGACCATGGTCTCGTTGCGACTTGCACAAAGAGGCCCACAAAGAAATCCTTGCATAGGCTCGAAGACTAGTTGATTGAACATTCTTGACTAATATGTTTGTGGAAAATTCATGGACGAGATCTGCCAGCCGGGAGGACAATGGGATTTTCTCGTTGGATAGGGCCTAGGCTAAAAGGACCTCCACCTATGAAATTCTGTACGAAGGATCCCACAAAGGATTGAATTCAAAGTTCTTATTTCTTTTAAACTTTTGATAGTTTAAGGGGCCTCGTGATCCACGTGTAGGAATGGGGAGACCAGCAACCATCAAGGCTCATGTCATTTGTAACGACACTATGGGAATGGACACCCATGAGCATGAACATGTGACGAGTTATTACCTAAAGAACCTTCATTTTTTTTGGTTTGTTAGCTACTAGTAAACTAGGGCATTGGACTTCGAATACAATGGCAGATGCAAGCATAACATTAAACGTTTGAGAAAAAACCCTATGGTAATTTCAAATAAAAACCCTAGCATGCAACCCTAGTAAACTTGAACAACATTAAAACATGAGGAGGCTTAAATCCACACCTACAACTACATGAGTGAGGGATAGGAAGGTCGCTTCGATTGTTGAATTAGCTCATGGAGTCAACATCTCACAATGCTCTTCAAATTTGAAATATCAAATAGTGAAAATGATATCTCAAAGCCCTATTTATAGGCTAATCAGCCACTAATGAAAGCATTTATTATAAGAGTTTTGAAAGCATGTGCGGGTATCGATGCAAAAAGATGAAGGGAAAAATTGGTTGGGAGAAATTTTGTGTGTAAAGATGATAGGTGGTAGCTGTAAAAGATGGCACAAAGGAGAAAAAAGTAAACAAAAAGAGACCCGCAATAGGATTCCCATGTAGGTGTAGCTTTCGCATGAGGGAAACCTTCATAAAAAAATTTGCAATCCCCCATATCTCCTGAAAGTTGGACAAATAACTAGGCATAGTTGGATCTTGCAATTTGAATGCATTTTTATCATTTTGGGTCCACAAATAGAGGCATAAAAAGTGAGGTAAACATGAACTAACCCAACAAGAGGCAAAATAAGGAGGAGGTCCCTAGTCCATGCGGGGGCGTGTGTGCAAAAGGAACAACAAGGCACAAGGCCTACAATATATTATTAATATTAGTTTTGAAATATACATTGTATCTACAACAACTTTTTGCAACTAACAAAAGGAGGGCTAAGAGCATAAAGCCCATATTACGTAGCTACACAGTTAACTTTATAATATCAAAATATGCCCTGAATATTAACTAGTTTTGTAGAGAGGGCGAATGAAAAATTCCTCATTTAAGAGCTTGTGTGTAGAAACAAAGAGCATACAACTGAGATTATAAAAGCTAACACAAATAACCAACAACCATGAACTGATTTAGGATGAGGACTGAGCCAACTCCTTCAGTACTAAAGTTGATGGAGGCAGTGGAGGATGTGTTTCATGGGTGAGATGAGTAATCAGTGCCTTATAGACCTCAACCACTTGGGTGGAGAATGAAGACCCAACTTTAGCCCTGTGCACCCTAAAGGCTCCATCTAGCTCGCTTTCCAATATCCTCTGCAAAGCATGCTTAACGAAAACATAGATACAAAGATAGCCCAACCTTTTTTGAAGTTGTTTATGCATAAAAAGACCTCCCACCAACACTTTACTATTATGAAAGTCATACTCATGAATTGCAGAATTAAGAACCTGCCCAAACAAGATTCATAAATGATAGTTACTATGATCTATATAATAAAATATTAAGAAACTAAACTTGTTATTTTCTAACTAAAATTATATTTTTTAATCAAGTAAAAAAAGGAAAACAACCTATGAATATAAAAAAAACATTAAAGCTTCTACACAAAGAAAAGATTATAGCCTCTATTATTATAACTTGTTCATCATGGGTGTGATCATACTAGTGTTAGTGCAATGATCCCATCAGAACTTCGTAGTTAAGCATGCTTGGGATGGAGTAGCACTAGGATGGGTGACCTCCTGGGAAGTATCGGTGTTGCACCCCTTTTTAGTGTTTTATCAGATGACTAGATGCTTTTTTGGAACATGTTTTTTGGAGATGATTTTTGGGAGCCCTATTCTCTAAGGTGGCCTAGTCACGGGCCTAGAGCCCAACAATGGGACTTGACTTAGGGATCTTCAGTACAAGACTACTAGGATGGGACTCCGATGCAACACTGGAATGCGCATTGGACGACCTATCCACCATGGAACTGGTACACCCCACTATAACAGGAAGGCCCCACTGGAACTGGACAACCCTTGGACGACGCCACCCCCTCCCCCCCTCTAAGAACATACATCCCCTCATACCCCACATCAGATCGGTCTTGGAGAAGGGAAACCCGAACCCCACTTAGGCATGAGGAAAAGGTTTTAATGAATATTTAAATATAAATAAATATCATTAAAAGTAGTCTAATGTTTTAAATATAAAAAATCTCAAAATATATAATTATATAAAAATAAAAAATTAAATATATTTTAAATTATTTATGATTTTATAATAATTTTTTTAATAAAAATAACATTCTAAATACTTATATATTTTATAATAAAAATATGAAATAATATAATAGATCATATTTTACCATTTATGAAAGATATGATTAAAATTTAAAAGCAAGTTATGCATCAACAAATTTAGAAGCTTAACAAATCATTCATCATAATTATATCAGACTTGGTCAGATTATAAATATTTATAATATATCACTTTTAAAAACCCTTTAAAAATGCATTGTATTTAAAAATGCAGGAATGATGCTGAGACTATTAATCATCTTTTTCTTCATTGTACTTATGTGTCGCATATCTGGGGAAAAATTCTTGTGCATCTTGGCGTGGTTTGGGTTTCCCCTGCTTCAGTTGAAGATTTTTTCTTGCAATGGAAAGCTCCATCAAAAAATCCTTTTGTGTGTAGGCTCTGGTCTTTTGTTCTACCTTTTGTTTCATAGAGTATCTGGAATGAAAGGAACAACAAATTGTTTAGGGAAAAAGAGACGTCGGAGGGGGACTTGTATGAAAAAATTGTTAGGGCTATAAAGGAAAATTTATCTTTATTTCCTAGAAAAATGGTTGATAAAGCTACTTGGTCTCCCTTTGATATTGCTACAGTCGAAAAGTGGAATTCAAAATTAGTTGTTTTAAAAGTCCCCACGCCGGCCCATTGTGGAAGGGAGAACGCTAGCTGGACTTTGCCGCCTTTTGGATGGGTGAAAGCCAATTTTGATGGTGCTGCTAAAGGCAACCCTAGGAAAGCTGGCAGTGGGTGTGTTTTAAGGGACAATACAGGGGCTTTTATTGCGGCTTTTGCTGTGGACATTGGCACCCAAACCAATCATGTTGCAGAAGTTGTTGGGGCTTATCATGCGGTTAACCTGGCTTTCAATATGAACAAGAAATGTCTTTGGTTGGAGGGGGATTCTAAGAACATAATAGATTGCATTTTTGGGTTAACCCCCCCTTTGTGGACAATCAAAAAGTGGATCGAAAATACAATTGCTATATTAAGTAAATTTGACAAAGTGAAAGTTTTCCATGCCTACAAAGAAGCCAATAAGGTTGCGGATTACTTTGCTAATGAAGGGGTCAAGAGGGGTGGGGAAAAAATGTGGAGGAAGAATGATTACCTTCATTCCGAGGTTAAAGCTCTAATCTATTATGATTCTATACATGGAAGAGAAGTTTGTCTTCGCCATGATGAAGCGGATAAAGATTAAGTATGTCGATCTCATTAGATTTGATAGGACCGACGTCATTTTCCTTTTCGAGAAGCGTTTTCGGCACCCTTTCTGGGTGTTTGGAAAAATAAGCTCATACGGGACCCAGAGCAACTATAGGGGTTGGTATAGCAGAGCTTTGAAGATGTTGGGAGAGAGAAAATATGTTGAGCCAAGCAGCTTTCAAGAGCACAGGAAGAATGTTAAAGCTTGGGAAAAAATTAAAAAGGGAGGTTTAGTTCCATTTTTGGAAAAGCTCGATGGTACTGATGAGATGATGCTGGACTATTTCACCAAAAATTGGAAAAATGGTGAGATTGTGCTGTTTGGTAGGAATGTTAAGCTGAATGAGCAAATCATTGGTGAGATTACTGGTCTTTCGACTGGGGGTGTGAAATTTTATCAGGACCACCGGTTCTCTGATGAAGCGGTTATCAGATTTCCTAAGAAAGATAAGGAGAAGGCTAAGTTGGTTAAGGTTTCTAATAGCTACTTTGATGTGGTGTCCATTAAATCGTTCTAGAGGAAAGTTTTGAGAGTCATCATGGAGTACATCACGGTTGATGGGTGCTTCACTAGGGCGTATGGTTATCACTTTGCCATTTTGAACCACTTTCGTCACAAGGTTCGTATCTCTTTGCCTTTTCATTTATTCTCTTCTTTGAAGAATTACCTTGATGATGTTGAAAGAAACCCTAGGCGGATTTCTATTATTCACCCTAGTCTTGTCAGGCTCATCTTTGAGCATTTCCAAAATTTACCCGCTCTGCCTAAAAATGTTGCTGCTGGGGAGTTGGACGATGAGGATACGGAAAGTAGTAGGGAGAATGATCCTTTGGCCCCTTTTGCTTTTGCTCATGCTGGTACTAAAACCACTGACCCTCAGTCCCTTTCTTTCCAGAATGTCCTTGAGGGTTCTGCTCTACCTTCTTGTCTTAACCCCCAGCATTCGCATGGTTGCCCTATGCCGGGTTCTGCTCTGCCGTCTTGTCTTAATCCCCAGCCTTCGCCTGGTTGCCCTACCCCGGGTTTGGTCTCTGGGTTTAAAGGTGCCTCGGTTACGAAATTGGTTTCGTACTCTGGGAATTCTTTGGAAATTCATTCTGAAAATCCTTTGGCTAGTAAAGAGTCGGTCCCGAGTGCCCCTGCGTCTAGAAGATTTTTGAATGCCCCTAAAAGACCCCCTAATCAGGACGAAATTAATTCTACCCCAAATAATTTTAGGTCTGATAACATAATGAGTGTGGCGGAAAAAAGTGTTGATGGCCTTTTCACTGTTCTTAAGTGGGCCCACAAGGAAGTCTGTGATTTGAATGGCCGTAATATAGATCTTAGCAATAGAGTCATGGAGTTGGAGCAGGTGAGTTGGAGCCATAAGGAGAATGATGGATAGAACACCCCCTTAATGGAAAAAAGACAACAGTTGCAGGAGGAAAGATTGTCTAGGCTGGAGAGCAATATGTCCAAGATTGGCCAAAATATCAGGGTCACTGTGGCGCATAATCATAAAAATTGCCAGGCATAACACCATTATTATTAATGCTATGGTGGAAAAGTTGGAAAAAAATCAAAAGGGCTCGCTATTCGTGGACTTGGATGCGGACAGAGGTAGTAACAGAGATGTTGTTGAAGGGATTTCGACTTGCACCTGGGCTAACACGAAGAGGAAGGTCCCTGCTTCTACACATATGGTTCAAATCCTCAAGCAGGGAATACAAGAAATGAGTGAAGTTGAGAAGGAAGCCGAAGAGTTTCTGAATCTCATGGAGTAGTGCTGTTGTTGTCTTCTCTGGCTTTTTGGCGGTCCTTTTTTGGACCCTGTTGTCTCTTTGTTGCTGTCGTTTCTTTTTGGGACAGCTGTCTATTCTCTTGGACTTTTTTTTCTCTATCTTTGTATGTTTAAACTTTGTAGTTTCAGGTTCCTGTAAAACCTGTTTTTTCCTTTTCAAAAACATTAAGGTAAATAAAAAAGTAGTATTATGTTGAACCGTAGTTTCCTTTTAAATCAACTGATTATGAAATTATTCTTGCATGAAAACAATTCCACGTAAATACCTTTGTTACGTCAAATATAAGGCGTATTATATTTGTGAACTTAGTGATTGCATTGGAGAAGTTTACTAGTAGTGATAAATATTTGTAAATATCACATTCCTATCACCTCAGATCAATACAAGTAGACAGAAATATTAATACAGACTTAACAGGAGTGCAGGATTGACGTCATGCTCAATCCTTGTAGAGTATTTTAAAGCCTTTTGTAGGAGGACAAATAATTGTGGCATCCTTAGACATCAATTACAAGAACAAAACGGTGGCATTTAGAGATAGAGGAAATGCTGCATATAGATCAGCTAGAATTCATACGTGTGATTCTATTTATCCACTTGAAGATTGCACGGTAGCAAAGGTGACTGCCGTTGATTCTTTTTTCGGTGTCTCGGTTACCTCTATCACTGCCCATGCTTTTCCTGCTATGACAATTGCTTTTAAAATCTTTTCTTCCTCAAAATCTGCAGCCCATTTTTTGCAGCTTTCTACAACTTTAACATTTCCTGGAACTGTGGGATTTGATATACGAAATTACCTTCTGAATCACTATTTCTAATTAGATTAATCAATGCGTCGCAGCCTTCACCTGTATCAAAAGCTCTTTCCATGCTGCTCTTTATATTTTTAGAAGAGCGCCTATTTGCAATCCAGGAACTCACTGGATCTTCACCATAAATGATTACGGACTCCAAAACTTTTTTATATTTCTTCAACTCTTCATCTGATTCAGCGCTGAGCCACCTCTCCCTCTGAACTTTGCGGAGAGAGCGCATACATTTTTTGCGGCATAGCAAAGCCAATAATCCCCAAAGAACATGCTCATTAAAATTGTTACAGTTGCAGTTGTAATGTAAATTACAAGCCAGGGAACAACAAGGAATAGTGAAATAAGGACCTCTATAACAATATATAAATACTTTTATCTTACGGTAACAGTTCGGTCTCCTTAGTTTAAGCCAGATCTCAGAGTTCTTCGACCGGGCTTAACCTGCATACTCTTAAGCATTGACTGCTTAGATGACTGGGCTCACTCTTTAACCCCACCCTTCTCGTTCGCCCACTCTTAACGCGACCTTTCGTGTTCCCTGGCATTTTTCTTTTTGCATTTGTTGTTTCGACTGTTTGGAGGGATTCCGTTTTCATATTTTCCATTCCCATTACCATTCCTGTTTTAACCGTTTCGAAGGAGTGCAGAGTTGTGAGAGGAGATCGATCCCTTGTTGAGCGCTATTTGATCAGCTTCAGGGCATCCTCGACAAAATGGAGAATCTCTTCAATAACCCCACACACGCTTATATTCTAGATACCAAGTATAAAGTGACGAGATGGATCCCCTATTGAGTGGTTGTTGTGTGTTTGTGAACAAGAATAGACAAGGAAAACGAGTTTTCTGACAGAATGACTAAAAGAAACATGTTCTCATGGAATTCCCTGATTGCAGGATGCACATAAAATGGATTTGTTGCAAAGGTTTTAGAAACATTCAAGCAAATGCAATTGGCAGGTGTAAAACCAAATTCCACAACCTTTGTCGGCATCCTCCACGCCTTTGTCGAAATGGGAGCTTTCGAACAGGGTATGGAGATCCATCAAAGCATGAAGGATAAATAAATTTTATTAGATGTTGTAGTTGCAACTGCAAAGGTAGACATGTATGCAAAATGTGGGAGAACAAATAAGACATTTTGCCAGATGTTGTAGTTGCAACTACCTTGGTAGACATGTATACAAAATGTGCAAGAATAGACAGAAATTTCTAGAACATTTTTTTTTATCATTCTAAGGAAGAGAGAATCATTTGTGCAGCTCATTCGTATTTATTTGTAATATATGACATTGCATCCTTTCAAAGTTTCCAAGAAAATTTATAGATTTTATTATTTACATTTTTTTCTATAGGAAACCTATAATATATTTTATGGATATTTTTTTAATATTTATTTATAATATCTGATACCACATCCCTTTCAAAGTTTCCAAACAAATATACAGATTTTATTTAGTTACATTTTTTCTTTGTAGGGAAATCAATAAAAAGATTTTGTTAGATGGTGTAGTTGCAATTGCCCTAGTAGACATGTATGAAAAATGTGGAAGAACACACAAGGTACTTGGACAATTTGATAACTTGAAATGTGCTAATATGGACAATGATGATTGTAGGATATGCACAAAATGGATTTTCTTAAAAGGCTTCAGAAACATTCAAGCAAATGCAATTGTGAGTGTAAAGCCAAAATCCACTACCTTTTCTAGCATCCTCCCTGCGTGTGCCAAAATGCAAGCTTTGGAATAGGGAATGGACATCAATCAAAGCATAATGTTAAGAGGTTTTTTGTCAAATATAATAGTTGGAAATGCTCTAGTACAAATCCATGCAAAATGCAAAAGAATAAACAAGGCACGTGAACTATTTGCCATAATGTCTCAAAGAGATGTCATCTCATGGAATTACATAATTGATGAATATGCACAACATGGATTTATCAAAAAGGCTATTCAAACTTTCAAGCAAATGCAATTGGAAAATGCAAAACCACATTTCACAACCTTTGTGAGTATCCTACCTAATTATGCAAAAATGGTAGCTTTGAAATATGGCATGGACATCCATCAAAGAATGATGGATCAAGGATTTTTGTCATATATTATAGGTAAGGATAGAAGAATTTTGTCAAATGTTGTGGTTGTAACTACCTAGGTAGACATGTGTGCAAAATGTGGAAGCATATACAAGGCATACATGACTACTCGTGTATGCAAAATGTAGAAGAATGGCATGTGTAATGCTCAAGTAGACATGGAAGTATAGACAAGTCATGTGAATTATTTGACATAAGGACTCATAAATTCCATCTCTTAGAATGCCATCATGAAAAATGAAATTGGAAAGTGTAAAGACAAATTCTATAACATTTTCCAACATCCTCCTTCCCTATCCTAAAACTGGAGCTTTCAAACAAAGCATGGAAATCCATCGAAGCATAATGGAAAGAGAATTTTTGACAAATATAATAGTTGGAAATGCTCTCGTAGATATGCATGAAAAATATGGAATACTAAACAAGGCACATGAATTGTTTGACATAATTCCTCAAACATATGTCATCTCATGAAACTACATGGTTGATGAATATGTAACAAATGGATTTATGTTAATGAGTGGATATGCTTATAAATAAAGCCAAAATATTGCACAACCTCATCCTAGAGGATGTCATGGCCATCCATGGAAGCAAAAATCTCATGAATACATAGATTTTTAATCTAGCATAATTAATTGAACGTTTGATTTGAACCAATGATCGCAAGCATCTTCCCTATTTTAAGAAACATTTATATTTTGGGTCTCTATCTACCCAAAAATCTAGATTGTTAGGCCAATGAGTACAAGAGGTTCATTTGGAACCCAAAATACCCACCTCACCAAGACATCTCTACAGATCCCATAACATCAATACAAGGAAAATAATAATTCCCAATAATATCAATAAGTCTTTCAGGTTATAATGCATAATCTCAACTCTTCCAAACATACAAATACATATGTTATAATGGAAAGGATGAATTGACCCCTACTTACACACTAAATAAAATTTATGATGATGAATTTTTGTTGCACCAAAATTGTATGCTATTTAATCACTTACATTGCTAAGAATGTTGAAAGGTGCAAGACAACTAAGAGGAGGGGTGAATCAGTTGTCACCAAACTCAATCTCAAATCTCAAACACTTATCAACTTCACAACCACTTTAATTTTTTATTATAAACTTGAAATACAGATAACATAAAGAAATATCAACACAAGAGACACCATATTTACATGGAAAACCCAATAAGGGAAAAATTACGGCGAGGATTTGTAGACATACGAAATTAGAATAATTTGCATTCATCCATTCATTAGGTAAATCAAGTTCATTAATTTCAATCTCCTAAGGTCATCCATTTAAATTAAATAAATCAACTTTGTTTAAATTAAGCCTAACATCATCCTTTTAATTAAATAAACCAAACTTTATTTAATTACATCTCAAATTCATATTCCTCCCTTCTGACTTAAATAAATCCAAGTATCTAAGTCAAATGGGCCAAACACCTAATTATCATCCTAAATTAATCAAATCCTGATTAATCACCCATCACATCCTCTAGCTTTTCCCACTTGCACAAATAAATCAATTTATTGATTTATTAATTCATCGTTTTCTTTCAACATGGAATCTTTGAGGAATATTCTCCAAGTTTGAAATCTCCCCCCAATTTGACATGAACATCCAACAAAGCATTTAATAGGTCTTACATGTCTCTTACATGTCCCTTGCAAAGGTCAAACTTAGCATTTAACTCTTCTTGTCATCAAATTCAAATTTCAAATCTCCCCCTCTTTGGCACATTGACCAAAATGTGCTCATTCCTCAACCTCTCACAAGTTGACAAGTGTCTCCTTCCTATTGGTGGATCTTTAGTCCCACATCCTCCACGTGTGACATTCTTCTATCCTTCTTAGCTATAAATAGAGAGCTTCTCTATTGTATCAATCCTCCACAATAATAGGCAATTTGATACAGATTCATCTTGCACTTGGTTATCTTCTTGCATCTCTTTATCAATCAGGAGCTTATCAAGGGTTGGGAAAGGGCTTCTTTCCATAGAAGCACCAATCCACTATGGGATAAGATTTGGTCATGTTTTTAGGTGCTTTCATTTAGTTTTCTTTGTCTTTTTAGTTTGCATATTTTAACATGGCTGAATATTTCATAGAGATGCTAGTAATACTTGGTTTAAACAGACTAACAATACTAATGTGGTTTATTCTTTGAAATTTTGCAGATTTAGCATCCACAATATGATGCTAGAAGGAGGGCATTTTTCTATCTTGATTGAAACACCTTGAGTTTTTGTTTTTATTGAAGCGCATTTTAAATCTTTATGAGTTTGTATACGAGTCTTTCTGTGCTCTTAAATCTATTGGGTTTGAATTTTAGTCTCTGTTTTAAAATGCTCTTTCGACATGACTTTAGATAGTGTGTCATTTTTTTAATTTCAACATCTCTAATTTTCAGCGCTTTCTGTAACTCGACCCAATTATTTTGTGATGTACCTCCTCCATTAATTCTTTCATAATCCCTGTATAAGCATAATATAAAAGGATCTTGTTTTAAAAGCTCTCTTAAAGTTCCACTGTTGTATTACTTTCTTCTGCTACCAAATGCTATGAGATTTTGGATTGGTCTACAGGTTCAGCAAAAATTTTAGTGACAATGTTATCAACAAAGTAGAGGACCACGACAATATGTTTTCTTTTACAAGTATAGGTTCTGCAATCATTGCAGAGTTTGGCTTTACACCTGTGAATTACTTTTGCTTGAAAAATAAGCGCATTTTGTGAAATATTTTGTCAAGTAGCTCGTACGCCTTTTCGTTGCCTCGTTTCCCATAAATCTATGATTTATTTATTGTATAGCTCCAGGAACAAAACCTGTGATTGAGAGAGGTGTATGTTCTGGTAGATCTCTCATTTCTGTCATTAATTTTGTTATCTTTTCTCATTAATATGGTTGTTTCTCATCGATATTTTTGTTCTCTGTATTTAATTTCATTGTCTCCATCGAGTGACAGGCCATGTAGAGTGGACGAATAGTCAAAAAGCAAGCATCAAACTTTGATTTCCCTCTCCTTTGGATGGGGATGAATCTTGAATCCTATTCATCAATATTAGGACATTAGATTGTTGAGCGGGTGTATTTCTTAAATCGTTCTGCGCATTTATCTTACAACATGTGAATTTTAAAATCTGAGGTCTACGCATTTATCTCTCAATCGAATGTTGCTTGTGTAAGCTTGTGGATGTTTCTTGTGGTACATTGCAGAAAGCAAAATGTGCATTTCCTCACCTTCTAATCTGTGCATTTATCTCATACACATACTTTAACTTGTATAAGCTTGTGGATGTTTTATATTTTGTGCATTTTCATAATGCATTTATCTCTTTCTTATAATAACTATGCAGGAACCACTCCTCATACACATCCCTGATAGCTATCACACACAAAAAAAAAATAGCAAAGGGGAAATGGATAGAGTTCTACCAAAGATTGTGAGTTGAGGAAGTTGATTCAAGGCAACAATCACAAGGAATTAAATTCTACCAATGTGTTCATCAAGGCAACATCCAATGTTATTATAGAAATCTCACTTACTGATTCACACTGTAGAATTTCCCTACTACCTTTGTTTGCAAGAACATTAGAATCTCGACCTGAGCATGTGCGAAACTGTCTGCGTTAGTAGACTATATCAAATTGGTACTTGGTTATCTAAAAATATGAATTATTTGGAGCTTTCATTTTCTATCGTATTCAGCTACTCAAAGATTCTATTCAATTCTATGGTTCTCTACATGAAGGAACCTGCCATTAACTCAACCACTACTTCCTTTAATTTCTTTTGAACTACATCTTGGTGCTGCATCTACAAGAACATTTTAGCGCCCACTAACTTAATGGTAAAACAACTCGTGTTTTTTGGTATCAAGTGTCTTATTTTAATTGAATCTTTATTTTCACGTTGCAGCTTAGCTCGCCAAATTGAAGATGTGAAAGGGGTTCGCATCATGAAACAATGGTCATGTTTTTCACTAGGGGTTCTTTATCATAAATCTCATGCGTCTTGTTGACTTCATAGTTGACAGAGCAGGTGGACCATGGAATGATGAAAGTGCAATCATCCATATTTTCAAGGTTTTGTGCACGAACCTGTCACATCCATGCTAGAGATTTTAATTTATGCATTTTGAGTATAACAGTTCCTAACCATACATCTGCAGTTTTTTCCCATATATTGAAACTCTTGACTTACATAAATCAAATTCACTGGTAACACTTTTGATTCTTGTTCAAATATATATATATTGGCTTTCTTAATTTGACTAAGTGAGCAATCACAAGATAACATGGAAGATTCAGATAACATGGATTTAAAAACATAGATTTGAACCTTCTAGTTCATGCCCCAAATATATATATGTTTGGTAGTTGTTCTTTGTTGATATCCTTATTACAAAATTCGCTCTATTCTTGAACAATCACTCTGGGCTGTCTTCCTCGATATTGTAGTCACAATAAATGAGACAAATGTTGTGTCATTAAATATCGCTATTTCTTTTTTCATCAATGTGGTTGTTTTCTCATCAATATCACTACTTTTATATCATTAATATTGTTGTTTGGGAATTGATTGTTTTTTCAACTTTATTGGGGATATTTATCTAATATTGAATTAGAGAGACTTTTGTCAGGTTAACATGATTTTATTGCGTGAAAATTTTAGTGGTTGCCTCTACGTAATCCCTAGTGATGAATTCTTAGTGCACTAAAAAGCCATTTGTTTATGGTTGTGCATGCTCTTTGGGCCTTGGACATTGAATATTGGTTCAAAGAAATCTAAAGCCTGACATTAATAAGAGTATTGATCATTTTTAAAGATTTCTTCATTCTTCTAATAACTCAATATCTTGCGCAGGTTTGTCTTGACTATCTCAAGTGCTTAAAAATATTAAATACAGGTTTCTTTGTTTCTTTTTTACTTGTGCAAGAAAAGAGGCCTCTAAGAAACTTTATTGACTTGAAGACAAGAGATTTTGTTGACAAAGGCTGAATTAATTGATGGTTTTTCCAAAGTTTGCATAAAGAATTAGTGGTGCATTAGACTTAAGCAAAAGCAAGCAAATTTGAGTTGTAGACTTGAACTTGAATTTGACAAAAGCATTTTTTAATGCTTATGGTGATAATCTAGAGCTTCCGTCTTATGCTTTAATTTTTTTTTAGATCAACTCACATCTTTTTGGGCTCTTAAAAAGTACATTTCAATTTTCACTACAAGGAGCTTAAAATGAATCTTAGAACAAACTTACTAGAGTTGGTTTTCAGATTTAACAATTGAATAAGGCAATCTTCACATTTCCTTTGGTGCTTTAAAAAGAATTCACAATCGCTTTGAAAGGTTAAAACGAACATGTGTCTTTTATGCTTTGTAATTTTTTTTGAAAAATAATATCATCTAAAAAGGCATTTGCACTTCTCTCACGCTTCACGGAAATCTTGAGAATCAAAAGTCTTTTTGATGACATTAAGTTGCATAAAATATTGCCTCCACACTTTTTTTTGGGAACTAAAATTGAACAAAGCTTGTGAGTGGGAGTTAGGTATATCGCGTGTGTTCTCCCTTTGTTTCTAAATGAAGCTCGATTGAACTACGGCTGTGCTTGTTCCCTGTTGTTTACCTTTAGAGGGGCCTACCTAAGAGACACATTCGAAATGAGAACTCAAAGGAAACTCCAACCAATTTTTTATTCTAGCCGGTATATAAATGGATAAGACTAAACTGTCAAGTCCTCATGGTATGTAGGCCTTACTCGTACACTGTCTTTCAGAACGGGGTACTATCGTAAAAAGTATAAGTGCCCCTAGTAGGATTTAAAGCCTTTAGTGGCTTGCTGGACACTCGCAAGGTACCATGTCCCTGATGTCCCATCATTAAGAACCTTGTTTGTAGTATCCAACCATTCCATCCAATGATTTTATCAAAGTGGTGCATTAAAACTTAGATTCCAAGAAGTTACTTGCCATGTCTGATCTTGGTTAAAATATAGAGGTTAATACTCCATTCTTAACATACCTTTATATTTTTTCCTTGGTTGTATGTAAAATCATCTCTTCTACTATGAAGGGCATAAGGCAAGCCCACCAAGAAAAACATACCAATTGAGCTAGGATGTTATACTACTTGTGAGTCAGTTTGAAAACACAGTGCTTGGATCCAAAACATCAAAACCAACATCTAAAAAATAATTAGAATCTCAAACCCTTTGGAGGAACAAACACCTTTGAAAATTCCACATGTTACTACTTGTCCCAAGGGGTTCTTATCCATAGAAGGCTTCTAAACACTGAGACCTACATCTCAATTTTTTCATTCCAAAGTCAACAATAGGAAACTCTTCTCTTGAAACCTTGATTTTCACATAATGGACCTTGTGGAATGAGAAGGAATTGAGACATAGAAATTCAGTTGGAAAACTAAGCAAGAAGTGTGTTTGTGGTAAAAGCAAGTCATTAACCAAGATTAAATCAATCGAACCCCACACATGTGCTTGTTTATCTTTTTATTGTCTTTTGAGAAAACGTTGGTCTTTTGGTTTTAACTACTCTTAGAGAAAAGAATGTTGTTCAATATCTTGGTCTAGTAAAAAAAGTCTCTCTAAGTATCTTAGGATCAAAATAAAAACTTTCATCCATCTCCCTAACATCAAATCAAAACTACCTCACAAACAATTCTTGGAAATCTTGAAAAAATCCCTCATCCTAAACTTTGGGAAAATCATTTGAACCAAATCAAATTCATTTCGTTTGATTAGATGTGTGTAGATGAATCCTTCTCCACATATTTATTCAAATTATTGGTCTTTGTGAACAAGTCTATCCCTTGATAACATCCAATATCTTGTGGTTAATGAGTTCACTATCTAAAATCCAAAATCAAATCAAATCAAAATCATCTTGTTTGGTTAGGTGTGTCTAGATGAATCCTAAGTATTTACACATTTAGTCAAATTAGCATCTTGTGGATAAATTTACTCTAGGACAACATCCAACCTCTTAGAATTTATGAGTTCACTATAAAAATCAAATCAAACCAATCCCAAATGAAATCAAAACATTAATCCAAGTCCTAAAGTTTAGTATCCTCTTAAAGTTTTCCTAAGAGTTCCAATCATTCACCAAATCATCCATCTTTCATATCTCATCACCATCCTTTTGATCCTTAAAAATATTAGACTTTCTTTTTTGTACCTAAAGTTTGGATCAACCCAAAGAATTAGAGGTTCACCTCCCACATTCTTGAAAATTGATCCTTACTTTACGGTCCAAACTAGACATCAACACAAGAAGAACATGGAATATAAACTTGATCCATACATCATGAGCAGTCTAAACCAACCAAAATCTCAAAGCCTTACAATGTTGATTTATTATCAACACTCACATTTATACAATCCCTACATGGGATCGTTCTCTCCTAGAAACCTTAATGGTAAAAATGTGAGTATGCCTAGTCAAAAGTTTGGAACACTTTTCCCGATGGTAGATGTAAATCCAAGTCCAAAACTACAAATATATCAACCAAACACCCAATGCATGAGCTTTCAAATGAACAACATTATCCCATCAAATCCCTACATGCCAAATGTGAATGTACCTAGCACAACTTTATGAAACATGAACATTTTGAATCCAAAATTTGCAAACTTTGGGATAAATATGTTTACGAATTACACAAATGTTGTTCAAAGTCCAAACATGATGATAACAACTCCATGTATGGATCCAATTCAAGGTAACACCATGAAAAATCAAAGTTACCTAAATCAAGGCAATAATGTTCAATAGCATCATCCCAAATCAGAACATTGTGAAAAATCAAACACCAAAAGTACACACTCCAAATCTGCTTAAACAAAATCCAAATCAACTATATCAAGGGTGCAAAGATCAAAATCAAGACCAAGTTTTACTAGACCAAATTGCTTCACTTAAAAAACTAATTGAAGCCTTGAAACAAGAGACATTTTTACTCCAAAATCAATGTACTCTACCATTGATTGAACCATGTCATCAAAGTAAAGAGTTGTGTCCACAACCGCATCAAGAACAATATCTCCAATGTCAAGAAGTTGGATATCAAGATCAACAACATCAACAAAAAATCCAACCCCCAAATCTCCAAGATCAATCACCACATCTCAAAGATCAATCACTACAAGGTTAATTCAAAGTGAAAATCTCACAAGGGAACAAACAGAAATACACACCACTTGGGAGACCAATCAAATCAATCCAACAACAATTGGTACAAGAAAATCTCATCAAGCTCCCCATTTATGGGAACTATCAAGAGCCCCTAGTTAAACCAGTAGGGTATAATGAGGAGCACCATTGTGATTATCACAAAACAAAGGGACACACAAAATCAAGTTGTATTCGACTCAAAAATCTCATCCAAGACCTCATTGATCAAAAGATAATCACTATTGGGGATAACGATGAACATTCAACCACTAGTGATAACATTGATAATCTCCCCACCACAATTGCTTAAAGCAATGATCAAGATCTATCCATCAAAGAGCACATTGAATATGTTTTTATCTCATTCGAAGATCAAATCAACATAGGTCAAGAGTCACTTTTCAATCATGTTGAAAATCCACCAACAATACTCGACAATGATCCAATTCAAGAAATGTCAACATCACTTTGTGCTGTCACAATAGTGGTTTACAATTCTTGAGAGGAATGGATTTTAGCTGAAATCACATATTTTTAAAAAATATAATGATTTAAGCCTTAAAAATTTCCATTTTAAGGATTCCAATTGAAGAGGGTTTGATCAAATCACCTTAGATCAAACCCCCTTGGGTAGAACCTCGCTAGTTTTAAACCATACCTATAAATGCGTCTCCTTTACACCTATCAAAATGCTGATAAAAAATCACTTTTTTATTTAGCTTTTTGGGGTATCAAATGAATTCATTTAAATTTTATTTCAAATGATTATGTTATTCCTCAAAACAAGCTATCCAATGAATATAATTTTAATATGTTTTGGTTTTGTTATGTATTTGTTTTTTAAGTTTTATTAAACATAGGTTTTTCATCGAAAATAAATTTATTTGTTCTTCACATGTGGAAAAATATAAGATTATCAAAAAATTTGAAAAATATGAGTGCACTAGATATTGAAGTCCTTGATCCAACAAAAAAAATTAAATTAAATTTTGACATATACAAAAAAAGTTACACATTATATAGTCGTGTTATGTCTGAATTGTAATTGGTTTGACTTTGAAACTTGATTAAGGAAAAAATATTCAATAAAAAATTATCTAACCAAGTGGAAGCACTAGATATCAGAGTTACAAATCTAAATTTGAAAGAATTAGAATTTTATCCTTCATGAAAAAAAAGTTATGTGTTATATGGTGTGTGTCACTTTTTAAAAATGTTGTTTTCTAAAAAAATCAATTTTCGTGGGGATGGAAAAAGAAGTGCAATTTGATTCCAAAAATTTTGAAAAAAATATTTTTAGAATCTATAGACAAAATTTCATGAGACTCTAGTTTGCACCATCTTCAAATTCCTCACGGTTTAGCCGCTATAGGTGCCTGAATGTGAAGATTTAGTTAAAAATAATAATTGTAGTGTCTTTTTTGACAATCTCTCACCACAATTGTTGAAAACAATGTTCAAGATCTCTCCATTAATGAGCACATTGAAGATGTTTCTACCCCATCTAAGGATCAACTCACCATACATCAAGAGCCACTTTTTAGTGATCTATTTCAAGGAGTGTTAGAAGTATTTGATCCCATTGACATAATCTATGATCCATCAACCAATAACTATGTTGAAAATGTCTCTATGTCACCTAATGAGTTAGAGGACATATCTCAAGAATTTATTTCAAAGCATGATCAACATATCTCACCAAAGTGTAGCAATGGTCCTTTCCAAGACATATTGACATCCTTCGACCTCATGATTTTTGATATAGAAGGAATCTTCAACTCAACACTCAAAGATCAAGAGTATATTGAACCACTTACCATGCCTAATGATGTTGTCCAAGAACCCTTTGTAAGCAATCCATCCTTTGAAACTGAACCATGTCAGGTACTTGATCCAAAGCATGTCGAAAGCAATCCCAAAATTAATCAAGATCAAGAATTTGTATCTCCAATATACTATAATGATCTAATGGACACTATCTTATCTATACAAGATGTCGCAAATGATGATCAT
The DNA here is from genome assembly GCA_007258455.2 of Sequoia sempervirens. Classification (NCBI taxonomy): domain Eukaryota; kingdom Viridiplantae; phylum Streptophyta; class Pinopsida; order Cupressales; family Cupressaceae; genus Sequoia; species Sequoia sempervirens. The sequence goes on from VDFB02379711.1 coordinate 238,641,162, forward strand.
GTCCATGTAACACATACTCCTCCACCTACCCATGAGATGCTTTATGTGGATGGACACATAGATGATCTTAATTTAGAACAAGATTCCTTTACTCCTGCCATTATTACACAAAAAGAGTAGGTTATCAATTCCTACAGTCAAAGTGATTTGTCAACATTAGGATCAGATATATCCCAAATTCAGAATAAGGACATCATGTGCGAAGATATCCAACATTATCCACTCAAGGAAACCAGTAAGATAGAACAGGATATTCTGGAGTCAATAAAACATCCAATCGAAATAGCATCATCTGCAGTGGTCATTTATTAGAGAATGCATTCTAAACAAGATCTCTTGGAATAGGTGAAATCAAAGCATGAAGGTGCTACTTCCACAATACTAGCGGTAACTATGTCTCAAACAAACATCAGCATAGGGAGCATGAATATTCCTTATGATGAAACTAATGTCAATACTACAACCAACCACATCACGAATCTTCATGCACCCATCAACCCATCCATGAATTGGGACCAACGTCAAAAGAAAGATTTGAATCAAAGCACAATGAACATTATCAAAGAAAGAGAAGTTGAGAAGCATAATGGACAAATCAAATATGCATGGATACAAAAACATACAAAGAAATATTATCCCTATCAAACTCCATTAGTCAAAGAAACTATGGGGAAAAATAAAAAGGGGAAAAGTTTCCATCAAAGATGTCCACAAAATCAAAAGCAGGCTTTTCAAGCGACGTACAAAGTGTATCAAGTAGTTGTTCCTAATTCCATTCACACTTTCGTATCCACTGGGCATCATTGCTCATCTTCCCAAGTTTGGAGAGTCAAAGGTTCAAAACTGTCAACCAATCCATCTCCTATCCTTAAACACACTCCATCAACATGTCCATGCATGATATCTAGTTCTTACATTGACCATGTATTGGTAATGATCCTTCATCATAAGGATTTAGAAGGCACTCTATCGCAATGTGCACACAAAGACAAAGTCAACTCCAGTATCAATGAAGCAAATCAGGAATTTGAGAAGTTGTATTCAAGTGCACGTATCTTAGCAAAGAAACTTCTTCAAGTAGGCTATCAATGGCACATCATGACAAAAGAATCTAAATAAACACCACAAGATGGTTCAACATGAGGGTATGTGCAGGATCATCATGGAAAAAAAAGGCCCTTAAGTGGCAAAAAATTCACAAAAATCAGAGTTAGGCAACTTGATGAAAAATTTGAATAAGTTATATGTGTTATTTCAAAAATATATAAGAATAGAATCTGTAGCAAATTGAATGTAGTTTCTAAACTACTAGGCTTTTAAAAAAAAAAAATCTATTTGGTGAGAATTTGAAATTTCAATGCAATAGTACTTAAATTTTAGGGAAAAATTAAGAAGTGGGTGTTTGTCTAACCACCCGAACCACAATAAAATGATAATAAATTTTTTTAAGATTTCATATATAAGTAGAGGACTCATGTCTCGATGTGATGCATATTTTTTTGTAATTTTTCCCCAAGTAGATAATTAATTATGTTATTTTTATTACAACTTTAAAAAAAATAAAAAATCATATGTCTAACCACCTTAACTTGGTCAAAACTTCATGAAATTCATTTTTTCTTTTTTTAATCCTATAGTACATGAAGCATAGAATGTGACGCATGTTTTGGATTCAAACAATGTTATATTGTTTGAAAACTATTGATATTTTTCAATCAACCTATCAATCAGGACTTTAGTCATAATTTGAATAGAAAATGAATAATAATTACTTGTTGAATTCAAAGTAAAGCATAATTTATTTTGGTGGAAATTTGAGAATCTCCTTTAAAAATCCTTTTCGTTTCATCAATTTTGGGTAAAAAAAAAGTCGTTAGCCACATACCCATCATATTACCACTTTTTGGCCCATCATGATCCTGCACATACCCATGAGCTTAAAATATTTTAGAAAAATCCAAAAATATCCAAAAAATATGAAAATCCCAAAAAAAATAAAAATAGAAAAAAGGATAGAAAATAGTAAAGAAAAAAATCATCTTGTAGTGAAAACTACCTCGGTGGCACTTTGGGTAGGTACCATGATGAAAACCTAGCAAACAGGCGTCATGTGTAGAATCAAGCATATGCATGTGCCAGTTCAAGTGGAAGCATCTCATCCCATCCATAATAAATTCACCATTCCATTCATCTCATCCATGATAAATTCATTCATCCATGAACCATTTATCCAATCCATTTTTCCATCTGCATACATAGTCTGAGTTATCTTGATGTTGACAAAGTTTGGTGCACACTTTATGGTTGCTTACGATAAAAATATTCACATGGGTCATTTTCACTAATCCTATCCTACCTAGCATTATTTGAGCATGAAACATTATCCAAATGATCATTCTTTATCTGAACACCTTATCTTATTGCAAGATAATCCTTGGCATCCTTTGAGTGCTTACCATATCCATCCTTCCATACACCTATCCAGGCATTCATCCATGAAATTCCATACATTGCTAGACACTGGGGGCAAATATTTACATCTTGCTTCGAGAATAAATCTTGATCTATATCCTCCAACTTATGTGGTGATCCGAACATTGACAAATGTGAAACCAAATTGGTCAAAAAATTTGTGATACAAAATCCAAATCACTAGCCCATGCCATATTTTGACAAGAAGATGTTCCTTATCAGTCTTCATCTTTCATCGAACATCAATCCAAATAATCACTACCAATCACATCTAAGTTGCACTTCAAACGTCACATCAAATCATTCAAACACTTTTGTTCCAGATCAAGCTTCAAAATCTTGATCAATCAAATCCAATCAAAAAATCATCATCTTAGGATATCCTTGTGTTTCTTATGTTCACTATCCTTGCATTTTTGTGTATCATCAACAATGTTATCATCATCAATTTGTCATCATCTTGGGATATCCATCTGAATCCTTGTGTTGCTTAACACTATCCTTGTGTTGTTGTGTATCCTCAACAATGTTATCATAATCAATTCATCAATTAGATGAATCAACCCTAACTTGGTTTTCAACAAAATCCTAAATAGAGCATTGATATAATCACATATCCATATCCAAATTTTCAAAATCATGCAAAAATCCAAAAACATCAAAAAAATCAAACACAAAACCCAAAAACATATAAAAAAATCAATATATGTCAAAAACATGGAATCTGAACTACGTCATCTCTTAGCTTAAACATAGGAAAGGCTAATCTTTGATTAGTCCCCAAGAAACAAAATAAAATAAAAATTCATAAAATCTCAGAAAACTCCAAAACATTTGAAAAATCACAAATAAAAGCATTTGTAAAATCTTTAAAAAAACCCAAAAGTAGCCTCAAAACATTTGAAAACATAAAAAACATCCAAATATTTGAAAAAATTCACCCATCCTGTTTCGCTTTCACCCACACTAATCAATCATCCATAATAAACTGATCGTCACCTTTATCCTTTGGAAAAACAAACAGAAACAACCACAACAATTGATAGAAGCAAACTTCAAACACAAAATCAAAATCAAAGCAACAAACTATTAAATGCAAAATCAAAATTTTGATCACTTTCAAATATGGCAGTCAACCTTATATCAATAGCCTATCAATCAACTTATCAACCCATCATCATCCTATACAATTCATGTCCTAGGATATATCATTCTGACAATGGGCATCATTTTGGATATCACTTTGGATTCTTATCCTATCAAAACAAATCCCTTTGGCTAGAGATATGAAGAACATTGACTTGTTTATGTACTTCATCTTTTCTTTTGATTTATCTTATTGCACTCATTCCAATGGCCTCTAGATGATGTCTACTCAAAATGATTTAGAGAGAAAGGAATGAGGCAATGATCATTATCCTTTTGTCTACTGTGCTTGTTGGACGTTCTTGTAATATAACTTGGAAAATACTTGCTTTGTTAGGTACTTCCTAGCAAGGTTTCTGTATGTCAAGTGTGAACAAGAGAACTCCTATCTGTTTGTCGAGTCAAATTCCATCACACTAGGTACAACACCATCCTGGTTCTTTATACCTTGATGCATCGTATCTACATGTGTAATCAAACATAAGGTAACCATCCCTTTTAAAATCCCAATTCTTGATAAGAAAATCATCCATCATCATCTCTAATAAAGTCTGGTCAGATCATGGACTTGTTGGATCCTCCTGTCATCACCTTAGTTCTTCTTTTCCACACTAACATCACCTCATGATTAGTTAATCATCATCACCAGTGCATCCATACTGCATCCACAAACCATCAACATTCTACATATCATCTCACATGCATGTTCATAATCATAATATAGATATGTTAGTCTAAGCATCTCATAAATCATACATTTGCATAAAACACCTACTGCATAATTTCATATAGGCATCACATCACATTATCATTTAAGTTGTTTAGGATAATATAGATTGGTTATTCTAAGCATCTTAAAACCATATCATTTGCATCATCATTATAACCATCCATTTTGAACCTCTTTATCATGATATCAACTCTCAAATCGAATATTTTCGCTCAATCTCTCGAGGGGGAAATGTACTAGTGTACTTTCCACCAGGGCATCCGAAAAAATTAGAAATTTTTTAATTTTGATCACGAAAAGTAATTTCTTTGAACCAACATAGCAAGTACATTGCTTCAAAGAGGGGCAAAATGTAGACATATGAAATTAGCTCATTCACATTCATCCATTCATCAGGTAAATCAAGTTCACTAATTTCAATCTCCTAAGGTCATCCATTTAAATTAAATAGATCAACTTTGTTTAAATTAAGCCTAACATCATCCTTTTAATTGAATAAACCAAACTTTATTTAATTAAATCTCAAATTCATATTCCTCCCTTCTGACTTAAATAAATCCAAGTATCTAAGTCAAATTGGTCAAAATCCTAATCATCATCCTAAATTAATCTAATCCTGATTAATCACCCATCACATTGTCAAGCTTTTCCCACTTGCGCAAATAAATCAATTTATTGATTTATTAATTCATCATTTTCTTTCAGCATGGAATCTTTGAGAAATATTTTCCAAGTTTGAAATCTCCCCCAAATTTGACATGTACATCCAACAAAGCATTTAATAGGTCTTACATGTCTCTTACATGTCCCTTGCAAAGGTCAAACTTAGCATTTAACTCATCTTGTCATCAAATTCAAATTTCAAATCTCCCCCTCTTTGGCACATTGACCAAAATGTGCTCATTCCTCAACCTCTCACAAATTGACAAGTGGCTCCTTCCTATTGGCAGATCTTTAGTCCCACATACTCCATGTTTGGCATTCTTCTATCCTTCTTGACTATAAATAGAGAGCTTCTCTATTGTATCAATCCTCCACAATCATAGGAAACTTGATACACATTCATCTTGCACTTTGTTATCTTCTTGCATCTTTTTATTAATCAGGAGCTTATCAAGGGTTGGGAAAGGGCTTCTTTCCATAGAATCACCAATCCACGATGGGATAGGGTTTGGTCATGTTTTTATGTGCTTGCATTTAGTTGTCTTTGTTTTTTTAGTTTGCATATTTTAGCATGGCTGAATATTTCATAGAGATGATAGTATTACTTTCTTTAAATGGACTAACAACACTAACATGGTTTATTGTTTGAAGTTTTACAGATTTAGCATTCACAAGATTAATTCACAATATAAAGTAATTCTAAAATCAAATACAAAGAGGCTCATTGCCCAAAATACAAGGCTCACTTCCTACAGAAAGGACTCACTATCCAACAAGGAGGCTCACTACCTACAAAAACAAAAGATAATAGAAAAGATCCACCACAACAAGTTTCAAACATCCATAGCCTTGATCAGAAGATTGTAGAAACCATCAACTCACTACTTTTAGGAATATGGCACATTAAACTACTATTGCCTCAATTCACTTTTGCACACTCTTCTTCTTATACTTGTGGCATTTTGATTGATGCAATTCATAACATCTTGACTTGTATTTATACCATCTTCAACCTTAGAAACTTTCTCCAAGGTTGGCTAGACACACTTCATTATACAAATTCAAATTACGCTGGCAACTCAACATTCCCGTGGTGGAAAGGAAAGAGAGTGGACCAAACCAACACTTAACAAAGACCCATAACAATGTCTCAGATCAAACACATGCTTCCTTAATTGATACTTAATCCTTCACATGAAGTGTAAACACCAAGTTGGCCAAACCTAATGAAAACAAAAATGAACTTTGAAGTACATGCTTCCACAATGCAAAGACAACATGTAGACAACATAACACACTTCATCATGCATGAGAACATATCTTTGATAACTTTAGATTCATCTGCAACAAATTCAACAACCTTCATACACATAACACCTTCCACCAGTCCATCTGGATTGTACAAACATGACATATGGAAAATTCACCACCATCAATTCACCAATGGAAAATTCACCACCAACAATTCACCACAAGAAAATTCACCACCATGACAATCCACCATGCAGAAAATTAATTGCATGATTTTTTGGCATTTAATTTTCCATGATGGTGAATTTTCCCATGGTGAATTGTTGATGGTGAATTTTCCTTCAGTGAATTTTTGGTCGTGAATTTTCCTAGAGCATATAGACACACTTGACAACTCTGAAACATAACTTCTGGAGGAACAAACTATGAATACCTTTCCATAACACAAATAACATCATTACAAGCCTTCTACTAGATCCAAAAGACCTGAAACAAACCAATGGAGGACTGCAAAACATGAACTTTTCTCCCAATCCATGGACAAACAACTCTGCAAAAATAGTTCACACACTAATGAACACAACTTTCACTTCCCATCAAACCAAAAACTACAATCCAAGAGATATCACCAACATATTTCCATAAAAAAACACTTTAGATCCACACAAGCATGGGATCAACAAAGAAGAAATGTAGAGCACAAATTGGAGCTTATTTTGAACATACACACAACTCTTACTTCACTCTTTCTCAAAAGAACTTGGCAAAACATCATATCAACACACCTAAAACACCATAACAATAGCTCCATGTACTCACAACATCTCAACTATACATGCTCAACCTGCAACATCCTATAATGTGTTGACACCAATTCAAAAAAATCAATGACAACACCACCGAACTCACTCATACTTGCAACAAAGAATTTGATATTGGAGCATCCTAGGTTTCAGGAAATCTTGCATCAACCAAAACCATATTCATTCATGTTTTCATTTCAATAGTTATCTATTGGAACCAGTCTTAATGTTTCATACCGTATTATACCACATTCCAACATCATATCTCATGAATTAGGATATATGATCTTCATGGATACATCTACATCATATCTAGAATTCAATTGTTTCGTGGATTCCAATATGAAGTTATCACTAATGGAATATAAACTGTATTTGGAGAAAGAGAATTCAACAACTATTATTTTCTTTTCGAGTGTGTGGACCTATTTCGTGATTTACGAAGCTCAAGAGATCATTCCACAAGGATGCACTTTCATCAAGGAACCATAGTTTAGACCTGCATCATGCTTGTCCAAGATCATAGGAAATTCATATGTTTGGCCAACCTTCACAAGTTTCATCTACTTTAGGGCTTGAGATCTCTTGAGGCCGACGTAGACCTTTTCTGGAGCTGGGAATTGATATATATAGGAATCATGTAGTTTCCTTATGAATCATTTAATCAACAAATTAATTAGTGAAGTAGAAGGAAGATCTAGGATTTTAAGGGCTTCAACCCACATTATAATTTTCGGATTTCATGCCATATCATTTTGTTCTGTAATTTTGTAAGCCGAAAGGCAAGGCATGTTGCTAGTAAATAATTGAGCATTTTCTATATTTCTATATGCGATTATGTTCTTGTTCATTGAGTTTCCATTGTGCTTACTCTTGTTGCAAGGTTGGATGTAGTCCTATTTTTGGACCCTCCATCCTTGACTACACCAAGTGGTATCAAAGTGAAGTTACGAACCTTTGGGAGATCATTGTGAAGTTGTGAACCTTTGGGAGTTCAGAGCGAAGTTGTGAACCTTTGGAAGAGCAAAGTGAAGTTGTGAACTTTGGGAGAGCGAAGGTGGATAGATCACCGACTTGAGGCAGGCTACCGGTGTTTATCAATAGATCACTGATTGTGAGGTAGTTGTGACCCTTTAGCTAGATTTCCAACTTGAGGAAGTTGCACCAGATCCTAGGAAGAGATGTTGTTGAGGAGAATTCATACTACTGTTAATGTTTCTGGAAAGATGGATGATATGATGGAGATGATGCAAACAATGAAAGTGAGATTGGATGTTGTTGAAGAAGATAGAAGAAAAGGCTTAAACCCTAGACCAAATGATGAAAGCAATGATGATGAAGTTTAGGTAGTAGATCGAGCTTAAGAGATCTCAAAAGAGGAAGAATCAAATCAAGTAAAGATGATGAAGGGTGTTTCAAAAATTGGAAAGTGACCTAGAATGGAGATTATGAACTATAATGGTAACCTAAACCCTGAAGATTTGATTAATTAGATAAATGACATTGAAGAATACTTTGAGTATGAAGAAATTGAAGATCTAGAGAGAGTTATATTTGCAAAGACTAATCTAAAAGGACATGTTGCAATTTGGTGGAAGGAAGTTCATTTGGAGAGAAATAGAAAAGGTAAAGAAAATATTATGAAATGGGATAGGATGGTGATAAAATTGAAGAATCAATTTATACCTGCGGACTATAAGATGGAGTTGATGAAGAGATTGAAAAACCTGAGATAGAAGGAGAATACCATGAAATAATACACTGAGGAATTTCATAAGATCATCATTAGGATCAGACACAGTGAAGCGAGCAAGGAGAAAGTGGCAAGATATATCAATAGATTGAGGATGAACATTCAAGAAGAGTTGAGTATGGTGAGGATGACTTAGGCAAGGAAGCATATCAGTTTGCATTAAAGGTTGAGGAAAAGCTAAACAAAAGACATGGGAAAAGGCAAAGAGGTAGAGGCTCAGGTAGATTTCAGAGAGGAAGATCACATTCTAGAGTAGAAAGATCATATATAAAACAAAGTAAGGACAAAGATCTATATCGCAAGGAAGAGAAGGATTCTAGTTCATACTAGAAGGGAAGATATGGAAAAATCTATTACCGCCATAATAGAAGAGGCTAGAATTATTACCGTAATGATGCATACCAGAGAGATGAGAAAGGATATGACAAGAGAACTTTTAGAGGAACCTATTTCAAGTGTGAATGTGAAGGACATGGAGAATTTGAGTGTCGCCAAGAAGGTAAGAAGAATGGAAATCATGCAAGAACTAGATATGCGAAGGGAGAACAAGTGAAATCACCAAGTTCCAAAGGAATTCTTGAGAAGGGAGAATTATTATTCATGAGGAGAGCATTGTTCCAAGAGAAAGAAGTACCTAAGGAAGCACCACAAACGAAAAGTTTTTTTTGAACTAGATACAAAGTAGGAGGTAAGTGTTGTAAGGTTATCATTGATAGTGGTAGCAAAAATAATCTAGTTTCTAATGAAATGGTGACAATGTTGAATTTGGAGAGGAGGAAACATCTAAAACCTTATAAGATATCCTAGATTTAATAAGATGAGCACAAGGTACTTGTAGGTGAGCAATGTCTAGTGAAATTCAAAAGAGTCACACCATGACGAAGTTTTGTGTGATATTATGCTAATGGATGTATGTCATATGTTTTTGGGAAGACCTTGGAAGTATGATAAGAAAGCTATACATGATGGGAGAAAGAATACTTATACCAAGGTATGTGCAGGATCATCATGGAAAACACAAGCCCTTAAGTGGCAAAAAATTTAGAAAAATTAGAGTTAGGCAACTTGACGTAAAAATTTGAATAAGTTATCTATATTATTTCAAAAATATGTAAGAATAGAATATGTAGAAAATTAAATGTACTTTCTAAACTACTAGGTTTGTTTAAAAAAATAATAATCTACTTGGTGAAAATTTGAAATTTCAATGCAGTGGTACTTAAATTTCAGGGAAAAAATAAGAAGTAGGTGTTTGTTTGACCACCCTAACCACAACAAAATGATAATATATTTTTATAATATTTAAGATATAAGTAGAGGAATCATGCCCCGATGTGATGCATATTTTATTACAAATTTTAAAAAAATATAAAAACTCATATGTCAGACCACCTTAACTTGGTCAAAACTTCATGAAATTCAATTTTTCTATTTTTAATCCTATAGTATGTGAGGCATAGAATGTGATGCATGTTTTGGATTCAAAAAATGTTATATCATTTGAAATCTATAGATATTTTTCAATCAGCCTATCAATTAGGAATTTAGTCATAATTTGAATAGAATATGAATAATAATTACTTATTAAATTCAAAGTATAGCATCATTTATATCAATGGAAACCTGAGAATCTCTTTTAAAAACCCTTTTTGTTTCATCAATTTTGGGTACAAAAATAGTTGTCAGCCACATAACCATCATATTCCCACTTTTTTCCCATTGTGATCCTGCACATACCCACAATAACATTTGATGGAAAGAGAATCACCTTGAAACATTTGGAGGATGAACCTGAAATTGAATTATGTGGAATGACTAGAATCAATTTGGTAGATGGGAGGAAATTTTTTGATGAACTGAGACATGAGAACATGTGTTTTTCTTTGATTCCAAGGAAGTGTGGAGACTTAGATGTAGGAAGAACCATAGGAGAAGAATCACCAGAGAAGGAGGTCACTAGACTGATAATAGAGTACTTGGATCTTGTATCACAGAATGTGTCAGATGGATTACCACCAGTTTGGAGAATCAATCATCATATAGATCTTATTCTAGGAGCCAGTTTTCCAAACAAAGATGCACATTAGATGACACCAACAGAGAATGTGGAGTTGAATAGAAGATACAAGAGCTGTTGAGGAAGCGATTGATCGGAGAGAGCATTAGCCCATGTGTGGTACTAGCTATAATTGCACCTAAGAAAGATGGAGAATGGAGGATGTGTACAAATTCATGAGCTATCAATAATATCATAGTGTAGTATAGATTCATGTTTCCTAGGATGGATAGCATAATCGAAAGTTTGAGTGGAGCAAAGTATTTCACCAAAATAGAGCTAAAGAGTGCATACCATTAGATCAAGATCAGAGAGGGAGATGAATGGAATACTACTATCAAGACAAATGAGGGACTGTATGAGTGGTTTTTCATTCCATTTGGATTGACTAATGCACCTAGTAGATTTATGAGGCTGATGAATGAAGTACTAAAGAGATTATTGGGTAAGTTTTTAATTGTTTATCTAGATGATATTTTGATTTTCAATAAGACTAAGAAGGAACATTTGGAGCATATCAGACAAGTATTTCAGAGGCTGAGAGAAGAGAAGTTGTTCATAAACATCAAGAAGTGTAGTTTCATGAAGGAAGAACTAGTGTATTTGGGATTTGTGATATATGTGTAGAGGGATTGAAGATGGACCCTAAGAAGGTTAGAGCAATAGTTTAATATCCTACACTTGTCAATGTTGGAGAAGTAAGATCATTTCATGGACTAGTGACCTTTTATCAAAAGTTCATCAAAAAAATTAGTGGCATTTGTACACCTCTCACAAAGACAATGAGGGGTGACCAAAAGGAATTCAAGTGGACATCAAGAGTGCAAACGAGTTTTGAGTTCTTGAAGAAAAAGGTGATAGAAGAACCTATGTTTGCATTACCAAACTTTGATAAGTTATTCCAAGTGGGTTGTGATACTAGTGGAAGTGCAATAGTAGATATCTTATGTTAGGAAGGAAGACCAGTAGCCTACTTTAGTGAGAAATTGAATGATGCTAGGAGAATTTATTTGGCTTATGATCAGGAATTCTATGCAATTGTTCAATCCTTGAAAAAGTGGAGACATTACTTGTTACCTAAGGATTTTTTGTTGTATATGGATCACAAAGATTTGCAATATTTGAATAGTCAAGAAAAGGTGAACTAGAGACACATGAGATGGGTAGAATTCTTCTAGAGTTATACATTTGTGTTGAAGCACTGAAGTGGGAAGTCAAACAAGGTTTCAGATGTGTTGAGCCAAAGAAGGAGTTTGTTGATAGAGATGAGAGTTGAAGTATTGGGTTTTTAAGAACTAAAGCATATGTATGAGAATGACATTGATTTTGCGGAGGCATGGAAGGATTGCAAAAAATTGGTAGCGACAGATAGGAGCATATGGTTGGATTATTTCATGCAGGAAGGTATGTTCTTCAAGAATAATTATCTATGTATTCCTAGGAGTTCAATGAGGGAGAATTTGGTCAAGGTAAAGCATTATAGAGGATTAGCAGGACATTTTGGGATTGATAAGACTAGCATTGGTGAGTGAAATATTTTTGGCCCCAGTTATATAACGATGTCATGAAGTATGTTCAGAATTGCAGGATTTGTCATGTTGAAAAAGGAAACAGTCAAAACACTAGAAAGTATACACCATTTATAGTACCGGAGAGGCCATGGGTGGACATAAGCATGGATTTTGTGTTGGGATTACCTAAGACACCAAGGGGATTTCATTTTGTATTTGTGGTTGTGGATAGATTTTCCAAAATGGCACACTTCATACCTTGTAAGAAGACTAGTGATGCAGTGCATGTTGTAGACCTATTTTTCAAGGAGATTGTGAGATTAAATGGATTACCAAAGAGCATAGTATCAGATAGGGATACTAAGTTCATTGGATATTTCTAGAAGACATTGTAGAAGAAGATAAAGATGAATTTGAATTATAGTTCAACATTTTACCCATAGATAGATGGAAAAACAGATGTGGTAAATAGGAGTTTGGGAAACTTGTTGAGATGTTTGACTAAAGGGAAAGCGAGAAATTAGGACTTGATAGTACTGCAAGAAGAATTTTCATGCAACAATTCTGTAAACCAGAGCATAGGAAAGACACCATTTGAGATTGTGATAGAACAACAACCTAGAGTAGTAGAGTTAAGGTACATCAATATTTAGAATAAAAGGAGTGTAGAGTAAGAACAATTTATAGGATTCATGGAAACAATGCATACTAAAGTTAAGGAGCATTTGGATAAGATGAACAATACATACAAGGAGACAGTAGATAAGAAGAGGAAACATAAGGAGTTTACAGTTAGAGAGGAGGTAATGGTATATTTGAGAAAGGAAAGATTTCTAGTTGGGACATATAACAAGTTGAGGATGAAGAATTTTAGACCTTGTAAGATCATCAAAAAATTTGGTTTTGGAAATGTAATTGAAGTGGAACTACTAGAGGAATTTGGCATATCACCTATATTCAATGTTGTAGACTTGTACCAGTATTATGAAGGAGAGTCATCAGAGGACAGATAAGTTGTTTTGTGAGACCTAATAGCACATCATCTGGAGGAGATTGAGGAGATTATAGATAGTAGAGTTGGATGTAGTACCAGAGGAAGGCAATACAAGGAATGTCTAGTTAGGTGGAAAGGAAGACCAGAGGAAGATTCATCATGGATTTTTGAAGTTGAGGTGGACTACATTGGTTTTCCTCTAGCCCCTAGAAAGTGAGAGGATCACTTTTCTTCAACCTCAGGTGTTTGATGCAGGAGCATCCCATGTTTTAGGAAATCTTGCATCAACCAAAAGTATTTGCATTCATGTTTGCATTTTAGTAGTTATTTGTCAAACCCAATCTCAATGTTTCATACCAAATTATACCACATTGCAAAATTAGAGCTCATGGAGTAGGATATATGATCTCCATGGCTACATCTACATCATATCCAAAATTCAAGTATTTTAGAGATTCTAGTATGAAGTTATTGCTAACGAAATATTAGTTGTATTTGGAAAAAGAGAATTCACCAACCAGTCTTGGATTTTCGAGTGTCTGGACCCATTTTGTGACTTGTGGAGCTCAAGAGATCATTCCACAAGGATGCACCTTCATCGAGGAACCTTAATTCTGACCCACATCATGTTTGTCCAAGATCATAGGAAATTCATATGTTTGGTTGATGTTCACACGTTTCATCTACTTTGGGGTTTGAGACCTTTTGATGCCAATTCAGACATTTTCTAGAGCCAAAAATTGATATATATATATATATAGGCATAATATAGTTTCATTAGGAATGAGTTAATCAATAAATTAAGTAACAAAGTAGAAGGAAAGATCTAGGGTTTTAAGGGCTTCAACCCACATTATAATTGTAGGCTTTAACGCCATATCATTTTGTATTCTATAATTTTGTAAGTCAAAAGGTAGGGCATGTTACCAATAAATAATTAAGCATTTTATATATTCCCATATGTGATTTTGTTCTTGTTCATTGAGTTTTTGTTGTGCGTACTCTTACTACAAGGTTGGACAGTCCTATTTTTGGACCCTCCATCCTTGACTGCACTAGAAGTGTACCATCATAAATTTTCACCCATGAGAATTTTATCATATGTTTAATCCCCCTTGAATTATTGGACCTAAATGAGTATTTAACTTCATAAATTATGTATTGTATGGCCTATTTTTGACAATTTCTTAGGAACTACAATCAAGAATCAATTGCATTTATCTAATGCATTTCTCTCAACAACAATTGTCCTACAAAATAGTTCAAGGACACTCACGACATGGTTGTGATTGTCCACCTATTTTCCCTCTAAATTGGAATATGTCATATGTGGAAAATTAACATTTGAATTTCAAATACCCAAAGTTAACCATCAAGATTTAATTTTTGGGAAATTGAATAAATTCCTAAAAATTCCTAGTTATTGCATCATTTTAAACCTAAGTGGAAAAATATTGGAAAAATTATGATCAAGAGCACTATTGAGCGAGTTAAGAGAAGCATTTTAGAGCTTCATTGCAGAAATTCAAGATCCTAACATCATTTCAAATTTTATCTGAGTTGGTGTGTGTTCATGTTATCATTGTTTTATGAAGGATAACACTTTTTTAAGTCTCCAAGGGAATTCATGCCTTCAAGCATTCAAGAAAATAAAGCAATTAAGATCCAATTCCTTGAGTCGATGTGCACGAATTGAATTCTTCAAGGAATCCATTGAAGGGTGGTGAGTAGAAAACTTTATGATTTGATCATTCCTTCCTATAATTTATCTTTCCTATGACTGAAATTGCTATTGTGGAAGTGGAAACACTTACACAAGGTTTGAGTGAGGCAAGCCCCTAAATGGCCCAAAATTTCTTCTATTTAGTAATGTGTAGGTCTTAGGTTTGAAGACGAATGAAAGAAGTTAGAATAATTTTTTTTTCATTGTTATATTTGAAGACTCACATGTTGTCAACTCATGAAATCTTGGTTAGAGAAGTATGTTATAATGATCTAATAGATCTGTAGGTAGAAATTAGAAGCCTAAATCTAACATCATAGGAATCAAGAAATAGATCCAAAAAAAGTACAAGGACACTCACACCCTAGGCATGAGTATCCTCAAAAATTAGGCTCATATTTGAACCATAGGTGCACAGTGTCCTGCTCTATCTTGCTCAATTGTCTAAATTTTCCTATGACTTTCTTTGTTTTCTATATTTGCATCAGAACAATATATTGCACTATTAACCTAGTTAGATCATTGCATTTCATTCCAAAATCCATACTAGATTTTCTCAAGGGTTGGTTGACTCACCTTTTAGGATGTAAGTCAATCATATACCTTATCAAATCCATCAAACCACAACTACCTATCAAATCTCTAAAAATGAATGAAACACATTTAGAAAATGTGCCTAAACCCTAGGGTCAAATCCTAGGGTTTACCATTTTCTGTGTTTCATTTTGGTAAACCTAACATGTTAACACTATATACCTTCTAAAATTATAGTTATTCCACCCTAGATCTAGGTTTTGTATTACATTGTATTGAATCTCTCATCTAGTGTTTCATTTTTGCATCATAAAAATACATAAAAAAATGTAAAATTGCATATCATATTGCATTATAGGTTGTAATAGGTTTATTTTCAATCATCTTAGATCAGATCAATATTCAAATTGCATTGATTAGATCATAAATTTTGAAATTTTGCATTGTATGCATTTAGGCATCTTTCATTTAAGTTAAAAAAGTAAAAATTTGCATAGTTTTACTTCAAAGTTGAATCAAATCATTGTTCTCATAATTTTGAATCTATAAATTAGTCAATCATTGTATCTTAGATCTTAAAATTTCTTTTCAAATTGTCATTTCTTATTCATACATTTTTCACATTCTCGCATATTTGCATTTTTCAATTACATAGTGATAAAAATAGCAAAATTTTCTAGAATTATTCACTACAAAAACTAGAATTGTGCAAAAAAATAAGAAAGTTAAATAGTAAAAAACACAATCACACTTTGAATTTTCAATCACTCTATCTGGGAAATAGGTTCCCTAGGTTTCCTACTTTTTCTACTTTAAATTTGTCTCAAATCTCTATTCTAGTGTTTCCTATAAGATTTTTATCTATGAATTATTTTTTTTCCTTTTAAATATTTTGCTCACTTTCACTCTTAATTCCACAAAAAAATGATTACAAAAATATGGAAAGTATTCACTATTACACCTGTTTGAACATAGAATAAAAAACCTTAAACATAACCTTAAACAATCAAAATTTGAATTTCTAGACACCCTTTCTAAGAGATAGGGGCCTTGGGCCACTTTGTTTTTCCATTTTGAGCATAGGTTTATATGATAGAGCTCTCTCAGCGTCCTTTATCTAGATTTAGTATCTTTTTTCAATTTTGTTTATAAAATTGTCTCATTTTGATCATTTCATCCATAGAGAAAGTGAGAAAATGATTTATCTTTTCATAGGGTAACAAATTGATTTTATGATTGTAATCTCCCTACTTATGATCACAATCTAAGGAAGAAAAATAAAATCATTGACAAGGATGTTAGTCATTCTCCCACTATCTCTCCCACTTGTGAGAATGTCTTGGTTCAAGAAGATACAATCTTGGCCACTCATGAAAATTATAGTTTTTCTTCTCTTGATACCTCACCTTCTTGTGAAGAAGGTATCTTGGTGTTGGAGGATCCAATCATTTAGTGTCATGAAAATCATGTTTATTTCTCTCCCCCTACTTTTCATAATTGGGATGATATTATGGGACAAGAGGATGAAATCATTGACATATTTCTTAATTTCACTTTTCCTAGTCTTCATTAATCTCCTAACATATCTCCCACTTTAGTGAAGAGGATGTAATCATAGAAAATCATGAAAATCAAAGTTGTCCTCTCAATACCTCTCCTACTTGTAACAAATGTATCTCAGTTTTGGGAGATCAAATCATTGAGGATCATGAAAATCTTGTTTTTCCCTCTCATAATTCTTCTCCTACTTGGGAAGATATTATGACACAAGAATATTATATCATCGATACATTCCTTTGAAATGATAGTAAGGAGGCTTGGTGAGATAAAGATGCTAAGGCTACATTAGATGCCTCGTCAATAGAAGATCATCAACAAAAGTTAAATTTGTTGCGGTTATGAACACACAAGTGACTATTAGGTCTCCTTTTATTATTGGACCTCCTCAAAGTCCTTTTGGACCTCCTAAGATTCATTTGATTATTGGACCTCCTAAAACACCTTTTGTACCTTGTAAAAGTCCTCTAGTTATTAGACATCCTAATTCACCTATTATTAAAGGACCTCCTAAGCCTCTAGGTTCTATCCTAAATTTTGTAAAGAAACTTACTATAATTCATGTGTTGCAGCAGCCGATTTATCATATTGTAGCTCACACATATAAAAATAGAAATAATAAGCAATTGAAATGAACTCCAACTTCCATCCAACTACCTCAACCATGTCTCCCACCCACGCCTAACATTTTGTAATGTAGTCGTAAAAAAATTAGTCTTGTTGAGAAAATAGATATCCATGAGCACCAATAAAATCTGCACACAATCTAAACTCCATGAAAAAGGTTAGATCATGCAAACTCACTAAATTATCCTATGAAATAATGCATAATACTTCATAAACAAACTGATCAAATACACTAATTGAAAGTATCAAAGAAGCACAAATGCATACCTATCCCATAGTATCCCATAGTGGATTGGTGTCACTTTGTTGTGAAAAGTTACCCTTTCCCAACCCTTGAAAAATCAATGATGCAAATGATGATGGGAAAAATTAGCTCTCAGTGTGAAGAGAGTAACTTTGCATAAAATGGTGGATCCTAAAATGAGGAATGAGACCTCCAATTTATAGAATCTCAAGTTGGAAGAATGCCCAAAATAAAGCAATGTGGGACAAAGATTTAGCCAATAGGAAGGAGCCACTTATTGAAATGTGAGTGGATGTAGGATGTGCAAGTTTTGGTCAATGTGCCAATAAATGAGATTAGATAGCCTTTTCAAATTTTAAATTTGGGTTGTTGGAGGGAGAAAAAGGGACTTAAATGCCATGTTGGAAGGGACAAGTCAACTTGTTTTGAAATTCAAACTTGATGGAATATTCTCCAAAGATTCCTTGTTGGGGAAAATGAGGATTTATTAAATGAATTAATTGATTTATTTGTGCAAGTGGGAAAATCTAGAGAATGTGTCATGCATTAGATTAGATTTAATCTTGATTTAGTTAATTTAAAAGAGGATTAGGTGATTTGACCTTTTTTGCTTTAGATTTATAGATTAAACTAAATCAAAAAGGAGATGAAAGATGATTTTAGATTTAATTAAATAAAGCTTTGATTTATTTAATCAGGGAGGGTGATGTTAGGATCAAATTAAATAAAGTTTTTTTATTTAATTTAAATAGATGACCTTAGAGATAAATCAAATAGATTGTATTCATTTGATGAATTGATTTAATGAACATGATTTATTTTGATGATCAAATGAATATGAATTAATTAAGTGCAAGATGCTAATTTTTGATGTCTACATTTTTCCCCTCTTTGAAGCAATGTACTTGTTGCGTTCGTTCAAAGAATAAACTTTCTGTAATAAAATTTCAAAAAAATTCTAATTTTTCCAGATGCCCTAGTGGAAAGAAGTACACTAGTACATTTCCCCCTGGAGAGATTGAGCAAAAAGATTCAATTTGAGGGTCGATCTCATGATAAAGAGGTTCAAAATGGATGGTTATAATGATGATTCAAATGATATGGTTTTAAGATGCTTAGAATAACCAATCTATATTATGAGGATGAACATGCATGTTAAATGATGTGCAAAATGTTGATGGTTTGTGGGTGTAGGATGGATGCAATGGGGATGATGATTAACTGATCATGACGTGATGTTAGTTCATAAAAGAAGAAATCATAAATGAGATGATGACAAGAGGATCGAACAAGCCACCTTTATGGGAGATGATGATGAGAAATGGATGATTTGCTTATCAAGAATTGGGATTTGAAAAGGGCCACTTACCTTATGTTTGATAACACGCATAAGCACGATGTATCAAGGTATAAAGAACCAAGATGGCGTTGCACTTAGTGCGATGGAGTTTGACTCGACAAATAGATAGGAGTATTCTTGTTCACACCTAGCATACATAAACCTTGCTAGGATGCACTTTAGAAGTTTTAAACATCTCAAACCAAAACATGAAAAAGGTATAACCTATCAATACAATAGTCAACAAGCTGTCCAAAACACCCTCCATACATATCTAACAAAGCAAGTATTCGCCAAGTTATATTACAAGAACATCCAACAAGAACAATAGACAAAATATAATGATTGTTGCCCCATTCTTATCTCTCTAAATCCATTTGTTTGGACATCATCAAGAGGTTATTGGAATGAGCACAAAGAGATAAGTCAAAAGACAAAGATAAAGTAAACAAACAAGTTGATGTTCTTCAATACTACTAACCAAAAGGAAATGTGTTTTTAAGGATAAGAACCAAAACTATTGCCAAAATATAATTCCCATTGTAGGAAGGATACATCCTAGGACATGTTAGTGGATGGCGGCACATCATTTCATTTTTCCAAAGTGTTCCTTCGAATAAATAATGCCCTTTTCTAGGAAGGATACATCCTAGGACATGGTGTTATCAAATGATTTGATATGGGACTGATTTGATGATAGGCTATCGACATAAAGAGTTGACCAACTTGCTTACGTACTGACTTAAACCTGAGACTTGATGTTTTGAGTTTTCACTTTTTCACCTACTAGACTTGTTTCTGATTGTTTCACCAAAGGTTGAGGATGATGACTGTTTATTATGACTGATATTATTGTGGGTGTAAGTGAAATGGGATGGATGGATTTTTTCAAATATTTAGATGTTTTTGGAGTTTCGCAATGTTTTGAGGCTATTTTTGGTACTTTTGAGACTTTTCAAATGTTTTGATTTTGATTTTCCAATGTTTTAAGGTTTTCTGATATTTTGACCAAGAGACTAACCTACGAACCTATCCTAGGGGCCTCAAGGGCTGATCAACAAATTAGCCTTTCCTATATTATACACGCAAAGACCACGTAGTTTGACTGACAACTTGACCAATTTATAGATGAAGATATACACGATGAAATGTTAGTTTATTATGACAAACTCCTAAAGGACTAAACTAAGTGTCTTGGAGGATGATCAAAGATCAACCTTGCCTATGTTCAAGGCTCGGAGACTCGTAGTTTGACAATATGGCTTTTTTTTTACTTTTTGACTTGTTTTTGGATTTTTATATGTTTTGAATGTTTTTGGATTTTGGTGATTTTTCAATGTTTTTGGATTTTTTGAGATTTTTTTATGCTTTTTGATTTTCTAAGATTTTAGGACTTCAACAATATACACAAATCTAATTTGATGAGAACATGCCCCTAGTGTGATGCCATAGACTAAAATGATAAGGGTAGGACAAATTGACCTTGGGAATAGGCCGAGTAGTACTAGGAGGGATCATGATACGAACACATGACCAAGCTATGGTGCGGATGTGGGTGGATGAGTGATGGATGGAGATCTGAATGTGATGGATCATGGAAACACAATGGATGGATGACGCAGAACAAGTCGTAAGGATCTTGGTGGATGGAAAGTGCTTATTTACACAAGTCGCCTATTTTCTAGGTTTTCACTGAGGTACTTGTCCAAAGTGCCACTGAAGTGGTTTTCAACATAGAAAATTTTTTCTGTTTACTATTTTTTATCCTTTTTTTGATTTTTTTTTGGATTTTTATGCTGTCACCAAGATGCCTGTTTGCTAGGTTTTCACCAAGGTAACCATTTTTTAAAGAAATTTTCTAATTTTTTTTATTTTTAGAGTTCTATACCTTGAAAGATTAGGCATAATTTTTTTTGGGATGAGAGTTGTTCATGGGCTCGTGCAGAGGTTCCCCTTTGGGTGTCGATAACTAATATGCCCATGATTTATAGCTTGTTGTGATAACAAATGGTCCCAACCAGTTGGGTTCAAATTTTACTTTTCTGTTTGGATTTGGTACGTTCTTCTGATTCTCCTTTAGTACCAATTCTCCATCTTGCAAAGTCCTTTTTATTTTCTTGTTATAGCTCCTCTTGACTCTATTATGATAGACTTGCAAATGATTATAAGTGTCTATATGCCACTCATCCAATAGCTCTAGCTCATTTAGTCTTTATACTTGGTACTCTTAATTTGTGATGAGAGCTTGATCTCAATGGGGAGTACTGCTTCTGATCTGTAGACCAGAGAGAAGGGGGTGGCATCGGTGGGTGTGCAGATGCTGGTTTGATAGGCCTAAAGGGTGGGATTGAGCTGTAGATGCCAGTCATGACCTATGTCATTGGCTGTTTTCTTGAGGATCTTTAAAATGGTTTTATTAGTGGCTTTTGCTTGGCCATTTCCTTGGGGATAGTATGGGGTGGAGAAGTGATGTTGGATTTTGAATTTTTCACACAAGTCACAGACATCATGATTCTTAAATGGTGTCCCATTATCTGAGATAATGACTTGTGGGACACCATAGAGGAAAATGAGATAGTTTAGGATGAAATTTGATATGTGCTTCTTGGTTATATATGTCATGGGTAAGGCTTCCACCCACTTGGTAAAGTACTCAGTGGTGGTTATGATGAACTTGTGGCCATTAGATGAAGTGGGAGTGATTTTTCCAATGAGATTAAGTCCCCATTGTGAAAAAGGCCATGGTGTGATAATGGGATGAAGTTCTTGAGCTGGAAAATGAATTAGGTCCCCATGCTACTGACATTGTAGACACCTTCTAACATAGTCATGTGCCTCTCTTTCCATTGTAGGCCAATAATACCCCATCCTCATTAATTTCTTGGCTAGGGTCATTCCACTCAAGTGTGAACCACAAATGCCATTATGCACCTCAATTAAAGCGGTCAATGTCTCCTTAATGTTTAAACAACGTAATAAGGTTCGTTCTATTCTCCTACGGTACAAGGTATCTCCTAGGATGAAAAATTGAGATTCATTTTTGGAAAAGGTTCATTTTAAGGTTGAGGGTAAGTCAGTAGATACAACCCCTATTTGTAGGTAGGTATAAATGTCATGGTACCAGGGATCACCGTGACCAACGATTTCACACACAAATTATAATTTTGGTACCTTGAATGTGGGCACAAGAAGCTACTCTACCAAGAATTCATATTTTGGGACATTATGAGGGATGTCTAGTAGGGATCCAATCATTCCCATGGCATCTCCTACTTTGTTGTTGTCTTTAGGTATTTGCTCAAATGTGATCTCGATAAAGGATTCCTTGAGAGTCTCCACTAATTTCTTGTATGGAGTGAGCTTATCATCCTTAGTCTGGTACTCACCGTTCACTTGGTTTATTATTAGTTGAAAGTCTCTGTATACTCTGAGGGGCATGATGTGCCACTGCATTGCTATTCTGAGACCTATGGTTAAAGCCTCATATTCTGGAATGTTATTACTGCAAGGAAATGCCAATTTATAGGACCTTGGTATGCAGTCCCCTTGTGGAGTGATAAAGAAGACACTGAATCCTGATTCATGTTGTGTTTATGAGACATCAAAGTAAAGTTTCCAGTGGCCAGCTATGTTGATAGTGAAGATGGATTCGTCTAGAAACTCTGAGCTAAGAGGATTCTCCTAATAAATTAGTGCTTTTGCAAGCTGATCTATGATGAATTGGCCTTTAATTTCTTTTCGCTCCACATATTCAATGTCATACTTTGATAGTATCATGACCCATTTGGCCATTCTTCTAGTGAGAATTTCTTTTGACATCAAGTACTTGAGAGGGTTGATTTTGGTGATGAGTTTGAATTTGTGGGCCAACATGTAATGTCTAAAGTTTTGTGAAGCAAACACTACTACTAGACATGCCTTTTTTATGAACAAGTAGTTTAACTCATGACCAAACATTGTCCTACTGATATAATATATGGAAATTTCAATCCCATTTTCATCGTGTTGAGCTAGAAGAGCATCGAGGGCTGTTATTGTTGCTGAAACATAGAGAATTAATGTATTTCTTGGGATTGGTTGCATTAGGACTAGTGGTGTAAGCAAATATTATTTGATCTTATTTAAGGCATCTTCACACTTTTTATCCCACTTGTAAACTACTCCCTTATGAAGTAGGTGAGAGTAAAGATTTTGTTTATCTGCCAACTATATTATGAACCTTTAGATGGACTGAAGCCTTCCTTTCAGACCTCTTAATTGTTTCAATGTTTCAGGTGCCTCCATCTCAAGGATTGATTTTACCTAAGCAGGGTCTGCCTCAATACCTCTCATTGATACTATGTATCCTAACAACTTTCCTGATTGTATGCCCAAGACGCATTTCTTTGGATTCAATTGGACCTTGTATTCCTCTAGCCTGTCAAAAATGGCACTTAAGGTTGCTATGTGATCCTTCCTCTTTCTGGATTTGGCTAGTATGTCATCAACATAATCTTTGATAGTTTTATGGATCATTTCATAGAAGATTAACGTCATGGCTCTTTGGTATGTTTCTCCCGCATTCTTCAAGGAAAATGGCATCATATTCCAGCAGTAAATCCCCCATGGACAAGTGAAGGTTGGTTTGTGTTGGTCTTCTTTAGCAATCATTATCTGGTTGTATCCTGAGAAACCATCCATTAAGGAAAGTGTTTCATGTCCTGCCACCATTTCTACAATCATTTCAATGTTGGGCAATGGGAAATCATCTTTTGGACATGCTTTGTTTAAGTCCTTGAAATTTATGAAGATTTTGATGCCTCCATTGGTTTTTGAGACAAGAACTAGGTTTGACACCCATTCTGGATAATCAATTGGTAAAATGAATCTTGTGTCCAATAGCTTCTTTAGTTCCATTTTGACTAGTAGGGTGATCTAAGGGTGAATTTTCCAAAGCCTTTTTCTAACAGGCTTTGCTTTAGCGTATACAACTAGGTGATGAACTACAATTTCTGGATCGAGCACTGCCATGTCTATGTAGCTCCATGCAAATTTAACTTGTCTTTCTCTCAAGAAGGCTGCTAGGAGCTCTTGTTCCTTTGATAGTAATGACTCTGCATAGAATGTGATGTGCAAGGTCTCCTCTATTCCTAGATTAACTAGATTACACTTTTCTGCTAGGACTGCTGATTTTTCCTAATGAAGGGATCTGAAAGGAATATTGAATCCCCCATCCTCAAGTGCCTCGAAGAGGTTTTCAACATTGGATACGTCCTTTATTTTTACTTTTTTTGTGTCATAGAGTGCCATAGTGTGGTTTTCACTCAAGGACTTAGATATTATTCTTAGTTTCTCACTGTTGCGACTGAGGGATTCAATCACTTCCCCATAATAGGCTTTTGTATCTAGCTCAATGATGAATTTTTCTTTTTGATCCCCACACAGAATATTATCTCGTAGTCCCATGAATTATGAGAGTGCCTCATCATTTTCAAATGTGTCAAGAATTGGTGGTCTTCATTGGTCATAATCGATGAGTTGGGGATAAAGTAGGCATATTTCATGATTTTGATGGTCTGACTCAAAGGATAAGTTGCTAATCATGATAAGGGTGGTATCCTCAAAGATCCTAGGTAGGTTGGTTATGGGATCCTCATCATGACTACTACTACAGATGTCAGTTATGTCAAATGTGAAGTTGTCTATGACTCAACCTGTAGATACAGGTAAGTGAAGTTTGGTTGCAAATTGCTGAGGAGGATTATTGACCTTTCTAACTGGAGGAATTCAGCCACATATGGTTATACTCAGATGGGTACATCCAATGCCAAGATTTATCATTCGTGTCCCTCAAATGATAGGTATTATAATCCTGTTGTCATTTTTCCCAAGTCTATGATTTCTATCATAGCCCATTGTGAGCATCATTTGCAAACCTTTGCTTCTGTCATCCATTGGTAGATCGGCTCCTAGTCTATTATCTTGGTATAGGAGATGAGATGGGTCTTCCTCTATGACTTCTCAGCTGAGATCTCCCCAACTTCTGAAGTTGGTATATTCTTTAGGGGATGTTTGAGATGTGGAGGCTTCATTTGATTGTGAACATCCTTGTGATCTAGGAGATTGTGGTAACTCTCCTACCACAATTTTTTTTTTGGGAATTATGTAGTTTCCACAACTATTATCCTGGATGATGACTTTGATATCAGAGATGGTGGGGATGGTGGGAGTGGTGGATGTCTCTCTCACAAAAGTGGAAGCAAGAGTGGCTAGACCAATGTACCGTGTTGATGGGACTTCATCATTTTTAGGAACTTGAGGGATTTTGTAGTATTTTTCCTCAAAGTTCTTACAATAGGAGAATGGTTTAGGATATCCATGGATGGTGACCTCTTTTCCTTCATATGTGAATTTGACACATTGATGGAAATTTGATGCTACTACTTGCATTGCATGAATCCATGGATGTCCTAGGAGAATGTTATAAGGAAAGTCAAGATCTAGGACCTGACAGGTGGTTTCCATGATAGCTGGCCCTACTTGAATAGAGATTCTGATTATTCCTTGGGACACTCTTTCCTAATCATCATATGCTCTGATTGTAATAACTTTTCCTCTGTCGATGGAATCCTCTGAGATTTTTAATTTCTTAATTAGTTTGAGGGAACAAATATTCAAGCCTACACCTCCAACCACCAAGACTCACTTGACTTTAATTTTTTGCACTAGGACCTCTAAATGGAGTTCATGGTTATGAGATGGTTGAGCGGGAAAATCTTGGTCAGAGAATGTAATGAGATTTGGGGTAATGATGTTTCTGACCATAGCTTGGAATTGTTCCACATCAAGATCTACAAGGACAGTGGATGAAGCCAATACTTCCTCAAGGATTTTCTTGTGGGTAGATGAGAATTTTAATAACTCCATGATGGAGATTTGTGTTGGCATTCTTTTTAGGTGATCAAGGACATTGTAACCATTGGGGACGGATCTTGAACTTTTCATGAAAGTTCTGTTTGGTTGAGATGATCCTACAATAGTAACTTTTATGCCTCTTGTGGTGACTCCACAATCGGCCTGAGCTCCTTTAATAGTGATTACTACATTGTGTTCACTGAGGGAAGTGATGATATTTTCATACACATGATTCATTTTTTTGAAGGTTCCTTTCCCCTTATTAGTGTTATTGTTCCCTTCATTGTTATGGTTAGGCATCGGATTCAAGTATATTTTGAGGTTCTAGTTTCCTGTTGGTTGTTCCACATTTATGATCCTTTGATCAATGAGGTCTTGGACTATGTTCTTTAACCTCATGCAATTTTTAGTGGTGTGGCCTTTGATTTTATGGAAGTCACAGAGTTGATTTTCATTGTACCAAGGAGGTTTAACATCTGGTTCTTGGAAGTTCTCATAGGTGGAAATCTTCATGAGGTTTTTGTTTATTAGTTTCTTCATAAAGACTTTGAGTGGTTCCCCAAGAGTAGTGTACTTTTTCTTAATGGAATTCTTGTTTCACTGGGGCGGTCCCCTTTGATCATTAACGTTATTGATCACTTGATTGTTTGGGTGTTGTGTTTTCTTAATGGTTGTTTTGATGATTGTTTTGGTTTTGTTGTTGTGGTGCATGTGTGTTTTGCCGAGGGGCACTGATGACAACTTTGGAATCGATGACACCATTGTTGGTAATATTTTTGTTTCTTGCCCATGTGCGAGGTTTGTCATTGTAATTGGTGGGTGGGTGATTATTTTGCTGTTCAGGATATGAAGTTGATCCTCTAGGTTGTGTCATAAGGGCTCGTTTGATGTTGAGCACCTTGGAAATCAATTGCTCATACGTGGTGATCCCTTGGACTTTGAGATGGAATTCCAAGAGGTCATCAAGGTTGGATATGATAGTGCACACTTTTTTTTCCTTAGGCATGACCCATTTGCTCCAATTGGCCTTGGATTTCAATTGTTGTAGGAATGAAGTGAATGATTCATTCTTACCTTGTTTTAGAGCTGAGAGTTCCTCTAGACTAACATCCATGGCAATATTACATGTGTAGTTTTTGATGAATGCATCTATGATTTCTTGGAATATCTTTATGCCTACAGGTACGCGAGAGAACCATTCCATGGCGTGGCCAACCAAACTCCTAGGAAATAGTCACATCAAATAGGTATCATCATACGTAACTTCCATGCAATGAACCTAAAATTACTTCATGTGATCTTTAGGGTTTCCCATCTCATGGTACTTATCAAATTTGGGTATCTCAAATCCCTTCAGGAATGGTTTCATTACAAGGCTTCAATTGAATGGATAAGGACAAAAGTTGTTGGGTGTTTTCATGGTTTTCCCTGATTGAAGGTCAAGCATTTGTTGTGAGATGGGTGGATTGGTTGATAAATTGATGGATGATGTTTTTATATTATGTTGAGCCAACTATTCTTGCAATTGTTGTTTTACCAACAATGCTTATTGTTGGTCTTGTTGTTGTTGTGCTTGTTGTTGCACTTGTTGTTGAGCTGCTAATTGAGCTACTTCTTTTTGTTCTTGATATTGCTTTAGCGCTTGTTGATATGCTTGTTATTGCACTACATGTTGTTGTGCAAGATATTGCACTTGTGCTTGTGCTTATTGTGCTTGATATTGGGCTTTGGCTTGAGCGTGCACTTGAGCTTGTGTTTGAGCTTGTGCAACTTGTGTTTGTGCTTGTGCCTATGCAGATTGAGATGCTTGAGTGGCCTGTTGTTTTTGTTGCAATAAGGCTTGGTCTTGTGCAAACTATTGCTCTTTTTGTACAATTTGGGCAGCTTGAGTAGCTTGCACGGATTGAGCAACTTGCTGAGCTACTAGTTGTGTGGCTTGTTGAGCAACTAATTGTGCAGCTTGTTATTTTTGTACTTGCAAGAATGCTTTTTGATAAGTAGCTTGTCGAGCAGCTTGCAACGCCATACTATATTGGCTTGATGTATTAGAGCTTGGTGGTGGTGGAGGTGGTGGTGGATTCAGAATGGTGTTTGTTGTGGTGGTGAGAGGTGTTGTCATGTTGGTGATTAGGGTTTGATTGGTAGATGGTGCGATCGATGCGCTTGGTCCTTGAGATATCATATTTTGAGATGTTAGGGGGGAAATTGATGATGTGATGGTAGTGGTTTGCATTATTGGGATGTTTTCCATATGTTGTTGTGATATCAATGACAATGTGGAAGTATTGTGAATGATGCTCTGATTGATGCTTGGTGGGTTGCTATGGTTTTGTTGACTACCATTTGGTAAAGGGGGAAGCCCTAAATTGAAAGGTGATGTGAATGATGATGGAAATGGAAGAAGTGGTGGAAATGTGAGGGGTGTAACCTCTTGAGGAAATGGTGTAGTGTTGAAAATGCCCCCTGGTTTGAACATGTCACCCTCTCCTTACGAGGTTATGGGGAGAGAGGTTTGGGGTGTGACACACAATGATGATGATGATGGGTCATTTGGATTATGAAAGGTGAGAGGGACATATGTATGTAATATATTTTTTGGTACGGTTTGTCCCAAGATGGTGATTGCATCCAAATCCTGATTGTTTATGAGAGGATGCATTTGTAATGCATTGAGAAATGCACTTCCTTTGTTAACAATGGGTTACATTGGAGCAATGGATGATGTGATTTGCGGGATGTTTTGAGTGATGCTTTGAAATGAGGGGGGAGCTAAAATGGGGATGGTAGATTATATTGGAGGCATGACTCCAAAAGATGGCTCCACATTAGTGCTCACATCAAAATCAGAGGGGCGTTTAGCCCCTTTCTTTGCTAATTCGAGCATGTATAGTGAGGGATTGATTCTCATCATGTTGTTGATAATCTTATGATTCTCTGGATTTTGAATTATTTCAGTGATTTCCTCCTGTGACATTCCAAAGGAATTATTGGTAAGATCCTCCATTTGGACACCTTCCTCTTGATGGTTTTGTGAGAATGGAGGAAGGTAACTAACTGTGAGACTACTAGACCCAATGGGATTCATTTTAGGAGCAATTTGACTTAAGTCACTTGAAGTAGATGTTTCTTTGTTGGCTTCAATTTTCATCTTGTGTTGTGATCTATTTTGCACCATAAAATAGGGATCAATCTTCAAGAATGTGGAAGGTGAATTCTATAATTCTTTAGATTGATCTAACTTTAGGTACAAAAGAGAAAGTTTAGGATGATTTAAGGATCAAAGGGTGATAATGATATGGATGTAATATGGATGTTTGATGGATGATTGGAACTCTTTGAGAAGATCTTGAAGGGAATGTTAAACTTTAGGACTTGATTTAGGATTAATTTGTTTTGGATTCAGATTTTGGTGGACTCATAAACTCTAACAGGTTGGATGTTGTCCTAGAGTTAAGTCATTCACAAGATGCTAATTTTTCTAGGTGTGAGAAGAAGGATTCATCTAAAAACTCCTATCCAAACAAGATGATTTTGATAATGAACTCCTAAATCCCAAGTTGTTGGATGTTATCAAGGGATGAATTTGTTCACAATTTTTGATAATTTGATCAAATATGTGGAGAAGGATGCATCTACATACATTCAATCAAACAAGATGATTTTGGATTAGTTTCAAATTATTTTCCAAAATTTTAACATGAAGGATTTTTCCAAGACTTTCAAAGAGTTGGTGTTGAGATGATTTTGGTTTTTTTTTTTTTGGATGTTCAAAGATGAGTGAAGGTTTGATTTTGATCCTAGGTTTACCTAAAAAGACACTTGCTTACTAGACCTCAGTTTTGATGAACAAGATTTTCTCTAAACAAGATGTTCAAACTCCCTAAAAATATTTGGGTTTTGACAATAATAGAACAAGTACAAACCAGGATTATTTCTTGAAGCTTTTCTGTAAAAGTTAAAAAGTAGTCTTCGTCTGAATTCGTATAGCGTTGAGAGATGCTTTTGATGGTTTTTCAGACTAAGGTATTTTACCTTTGGTTTCTTGATCTTGATCTTCAGTGAAATCATTGGAGACACATGTGTAGGGTCCAATTGTTTTTTAGTCTTTTCTTAATGACTTTGTTTTACCACAAACACTTCTTGATTAGATTTCCAAAGTAGATGTCCAATGTCTCAATTTCTTTGTATCCCACAAAGTATGTTATGTGGAAATTTGATGAATTCAAGGCAAGGGTTACCTATTGTTGAAATTTAATAGGAAAACTGAGATATAAATCCAAGTGTTTAGAAACCTCTAAGGATAAAATCCCAAGGGAAAGAAATAACACATGAATTTGGTGAATTGCATTTTCCTCCTAAAGGGTTTGAAATTTTAATGATGATGTTTAAATATTTGTTTCCAAATGTTTTTGAACAAGAAAATCATTTTGTAACCAAGAACAAGAACAACCTTAGATATGAAAGACAATATTTGTTGAATCTCCACTTGGACAAGTCCAACTATGCTTATCTTTAGCGAATGGTTAGATGCTTGAACCCACTGGCTCCCCTCCATGACACTCACTTATATGGGCTAGACAAGCATCAACACCCATAAAACCCCCATGGCATTCTTTCCATTTCTACTAAAGACCGTAAAAGTGTGGGGCGGCTTCAGAACGGTCATTCTTGCACCAACAAATAGATAGCGATTTTGGCCTTTCTACAACAAGGGTTTTAGTTTAGACTTTCCATTCGTAGGAGTTGACCCAATGTGGTGAGAGACCATTTCTTCCCTTCTCATTAGATTCAACCACATGATACTGGAATTTATTCCAATACCCACATTTATATCCCGACTAGAATTACTCTTGGCTTTAGAGTGTTACGGGTTGAGTTGTTCCCCTAGGTGAGTAATTTTTCCCCAAGGAAGGCCCTCTAAGATAAAAAAAAGTGAGCAAACATATTCATAGTTTGAACAACCTTTATTTAGAAACAAAGGGAGAACACATGCAATAGGTTCCACACACTCACAAAGTTTTTTGTTCAATTTTAAGCCCAAATTGAAATGTGGAGGCAATCTTTTATGCAACTTAATATCATCAAAAAGACTTTTGATTCTCAAGATTGCTGTGAAGTGCGAGAGAAGTGCATACACCCTTTTAGATGAGATTATTTTGCAAAAAATATTACAAAACATAAAATACATTTATTTTAAGACCCACAAAGCAAATGACTTCGTTTTAAGCACCAAAGGAAATGCGATAATTTTCCTCGTTCAATTTGTTAACCTCAAACAAAATCTAGTCAATTTTCCTAAAGTTCATTTTAACCCCTTTGCAATGAAAATTGAAAGCTTTTGTAATGTTCATTTTAAAGCCCAAAAACAAGTGAGTTCAAGTCTAAAATAGAAAATTAAAGCATAAGATGGAATCTCCAAGCATTAAAAAATGATTTATCAATTTAATGCTTAATTTATCTCCAAGTATCTTCAAAGATCTCCTCTTGCAAGCTCCTTGTGCAAATGAAATCCCTCCTCGCTTTTCCTATAAACATCACAAATAAGAGTTACACATGTAATGTAAAATGATAGTAATAAAAGAAATGTACACAAGACATGTCAACCTATTTAAGGAAATATTTAAAGAGAAAATAAAATAAGATTGGCAAGGCATATGAGTTCTTTATGATGAAAATAACTTAATAAATTTTTCAATTTGCACTTATTTTCATAAAAGAACAATTGATTTCAAAATTCACATATTTAATATACAAAATCACACCCCCAACAAATATTGAGAAATAAATGAAAATAAATAAAAAGTTCCAACCATGGAGAGAATTCAACCAACATTCAATGAATAAGAGTACACCCTATTTAGAGAAATTTAATGCATCCCACTGCAAATTCGTCATTGTCAAAGACTTAATTTGACTTTGATCGATACTTTCCAACATCCCTCATGTTCGGCTTACTCAACTATTATTGAAAATTGTTACATTGTAAGGAGTCCTCTCAAATTTTATCACATTATAGAATTCTTTGCATTGCTACTAGTGGAATGAAAAAATTTCTAAATCAACTTTATTCTCTTGTTAAATTTGTTGTAGACAGCAAGTAAAGCCCAATTAGCAATGATAAGAACTAGTTGTGTTGTTTTTAGAATGTTATTGAGTCTTATTACTGATTTCAACTTACAATAGCTTTTTTCTTTACCATTGGAAACAAGAAAACAAATGAACAAAACACTTATAAAGAAGTAAAAAAAATGGATGACTGAAGGAAACCGCATGGGCACATAATCATTGGATGAATTTCTAAAGTATGTGTTAAAAGCACGGTCATTTGCAAATGCATTGAGGAAAGCCATATTTTGGAGTATGCAATGTGATGTCTATGGGAAATTGTGCCATGCCCATCACCACTATTTGTAGAGAATAATCCCCATGCCAAAATGAGCTCCATCGATGCTATGAAATTCCAAGAATTAAGTGATGGATATCCAGTATTGATGCATTGGAAGTCAAAGTTAATTAACAAACATTGAAGGATTGAGAAATTGGGCACATGTTTGAAGGAATGAGCAATGACGACCAACTACACTAGAAATTTTGTATTTGATTCCCTATTTTCAATCTCATCGTTCCATTCTCTAATTCAATTTTATATAATTAGATGCTATACAACATGATATTAACCACATTCTAATTTAGTCTTAGAATGGCACATATGAACCACACTCATCAGACAAAAGGTTTCAATGTAAGATAAATTCAATAATTTTAACCTACCACTCAGCTTCACAAAAAAGAACTACAGAGATAGCTACAAATCTCAGCAATCAAAGTTTGCTAAATAAAGAGGTGAGAAAATGGTGTGACCATGCTTTAGGAAAGGTAGAAGTGTATTATGACATTGAGCATAACATTGTTTGTTGCACCATCAACGAATAGACATCGGTGATTCCTTTGAGGAAAATTACACATTAATGCATAGAACAAGTAAAACTCTAAATATTAATACAAGGCCATAGTTACTAATAATATTCTTAAAGCACTCAAGTGAATGCAAAACATGATGAAAGAAAATCAAAACAGTTTCAAGATCCTTTGGATTATAGGTACTGGATAAACTCAAAATTTGGAGATGCAACACATTAGAAATATTCAACTTCATGGCCCTCCTTCTAGCACCATATGTGAGCACCAATAAAATCTGCACACAATCTAAACTCCATGACAAAGGTTAGTTCATGCAAACTCACTAAATGCTCGTATGAAATAATGCATAATACTTAATAAACAAAATGATCAAATACACTAATTGAAAGTATCAAAGAAGCACAAATGCATACCTATCGCATAGTGGATTCGTGTCACTTTGTTGTGAAAAGTGACCCTTTCCCAACCCTTGAAAAATCAATGATGCAAATGATAATGGGAAAAATTAGCTCTCAATATGAAGAGAGTAACTTTGCATAAAATGGTGGATCCTAAAGTGAGGAATGAGACCTCCAATTTATAGAATCTCAAGTTGGAAGAATACCCAAAAGAGAGAAATGTGGGACAAATATTTAGCTAATAGGAAGGATCCACTTGTCCAAATGTGAGTGGATGGAGGATGAGCAAGTTTTGGTCAATGTACCAATAAATGAGATTAGTTGGCCTTTTCAAATTTCAAATTTGGCTTGTTGGAGGGAGAAAAAGGGACTTAAATGCCAAGTGGGGGACATGTAAGAGGGAAGTTAATGCCATGTTCGAAGGGACAAGCCAACTTGTTTTGAAATTGAAACTTGAGGGAATATTCTCCCAAGATGCCTTGTTGAGGGAAAATGAGGATCTAATAAATGAATTAATTGATTTATTTGTGCAAGTGGGTAAATCTAGATAATGTGACATGCATTAGATTAGGTTTAATCTTGATCTAGTTAATTTAAAAGAGGATTAGGTGGTTTGACCTTTTTTGCTTTAGATTTAAAGATTTTAAACTAAATCAAAAAGGAGATGAAAGATGATTTTAGATTTAATTAAATAAATCTTTGATTTATTTAATCAAGGAGGGTGATGTTAGGATCAAATTAAATAAAGTTTTTTTATTTACTTTAAATAGATGACCTTAGAGATAAATCAAATAGACTTGATTTATTTTATGAATTGATTTAATGAACTTGATTTATTTGATGATCGAATGAATATGAATTAATTAAGTGAGCAATGCTAATTTTTCATGTCTACAGTATCCTTGCAGGATTTGATTCAAACATCGCATGCTTACCATGTCATGCTTTAGAAGGATTTGTATAAAATTGTTATCCCTCCTAGTGCACAACCAAATGATGTTGAAGCTTTGATTGAAAATATGAATTCACCTAACTTTGATATTGTCTTCCATCAAAATGAATTACCCCCTTTGGAACCAAAAAAACTAAATGATGCTTTGATGATAATGACTATTATTATTAGGGTTCGGATTTGACGTACCCTTATTGAAAATGTTTAAGGATTGATATTTATATTATAAATATTTTGGATAAAATTGTAGTAGATGAACCTTTAATTCAACATGTCGATTTATCTATCAAGTTTTTGATAACATGGAAAGCAAATCACTTGGTGTAATAACATTACCTATTAAAGATGGTAAGGTTGTCTTGCAAAATCCAATCCATGTCATGCCCCATGATCTTTCATATAATATTTTCTCAAGGATAGACCATGGATCCATGATATGAATGGAGTGCCTTAAACACTTCATCATTCAATAAAGTATATATATAACACTAAGTTTTAGACGATAAAAGTTGATCCAAAATCTAAAAATTATTTACAAAATGAAATAGTAATGACAAATCCTCTTAGAACATTGACACCCACTACAAAATTGGAACTTTTACAAGTTTAGGATAAAGATAAGTTTCATTTAAATGTGAAAAAGTTGGTGGATGATAATTGTGGATCATTAGATTTCACCCATGTGTCATAGAAAAAAGGACCCTTTACTTGACATGGGATTAATTCATGATAAAATAGACTTAAATAAGTCTTAATCTACTATTGTGAGGCATTTTATGCATCCACACTAGGTCTCAAACCCTTGCAAATCAAATAACATGCTTTTAATGACGTCTTGTAAAGGTGTTGTAAAGTCTTGTAAAGGAATTTCACACTTTTCTAGACCTAATAAACCTATTTATCCCTAATTCAACATTATAAAATGTGTTTAATAACATTATTACATTAATATAGAAGATTCTTAATGTAAACTTAATGGTAATCTAGTGTTGTAATGTGTCTTGCACATTCACATTGGTCTTTCTCCCTTCTAGGCTATGTGGACCTAATTGTAGTGTTGTAAAGTGTATTTAATCACACTTTCACATTGATTTATGTGTACCAATCCCAATTCAACATTTATTTCATCACTAATAGGCGTTAGTTCACCCATATTGTTCATCCCAAGGTATAAATTAATCAAATAACCAACATAGTCATCATATAAGCCTAATTTTATTACTTCTCGGCATTCCAACTAGAAAAAATTACCCCTATGGGACCCATTCACCATTAGTGGTGAATGAGCCCCATTTTGGGTCATTTTTGGGGTTTGAGCAAGAAAAATTAGGTTTTAAGTTCAATTTTTCTACATGTTTGCTTGTGATGAGGTATAATTAGGATACTAAGGGACAATTGTCTATAAATAAGTATTTTTATCCTCATTTTGCATCTAACAATGCATTTTTACATCTCTCATCTTTAATTCATCATCTATGTTCTCATCCAACTAAAGCAAGCTAGGGTTTCTTCATTAGAAGTCATCAAGCTAGCTTTCTAAAGCATTCAAGGGTTGAATCTTCATGTATTGCTGCAAAATTTCAAGATCATCCATCATGGAAAGTTAATAAATGCAATTTTTCATATTTCATTCCATTATTTCATCATTTTGGTTTAATTACCTAAAAGGGGTTTGAACAAGGCGAACCCCCATGCCCTAATGTTCAACATTTTCCCTTCTCTTCTTGTGTGATTGCAGATTTCAGAGTCTTGGAGGCTAAGAAATCATTGAAGATCAAGTTGAAAATTTATTCAAGTAACCTCTTCATCATTCAAGTCAAAAATATCAAGAAAAAGTCACTTACATGCCCAAATTTGGCAATTTTATATCCAAACACCTGGAGGTGCAGATTGAGCAATCTGAAAGCTACAGATTCCATTTTTTATTTTTTAGAAAGTACAAGTGGACTAATTCACCATGGGTGGTGAGTGAGTCCCACCCCAAGGTCAATTTTTGGATTTTTACATTTTTAAGTACCCATTAGTAAAAAATGGGCTCCAATACAGTTTGGCAAAACTGGGACTGACTTTCCCAAAATGACGAATGAATCCCAACAAGCCTAAATTTTAGTATCAACAGCCTTCCATATGTCTTTTACAACCTTTATCAAGATCCTAGGTCCACACTTTTAGTTTGATTCATTTTTGTTAAATTTTGCATTCATTTCTAGTTCATTTTTGCATAACACAATGTGTTTTCAAAAAAGTCACATTTCAATAGTTTAGCATACTTAATCAGTCGATATTATCAATTAGTTTCATCTAGAACATTGAATTTATACATAATTTCATCATACATATCTTAGATTGAGTGAACCACCTAGGTTTTTTTATGTTTATCTCTCTTCTTTTAGGTGAAAAACCATAAGAGTGCAAGAGAAGTACATAGACTCAAAAATCCATGGCTCATTTTGGTGAACCTGACGTGAACCTAAAAATCTATGGTTCATTGAGGTGAACCTTAATTTTGATCACTTTCTTGTCTAATTTTGGAGTCCTTCATAGATCGAGGCTTGCATTGAGCTTGCATTCAAATTTGCAAGATTCATTTGCATGCTAGGTGTTAAATTTTGTATTCATAAAAAGTGCATTTAGGTTGCATTGTTAGCATCTAAATCCATTCCCACTCTCTGAAATTCTAAATTCTTCATTTAAACCACATCATAGCATTCTAAAAACATAAAAATCAGTCACAAAGCTTTGAAAAATCTCAAAAAAGTACATACTGGGACTCATTCGCCACCCTGGGTGAGTTAGTCCCTTCTGACACCTAAAACAACATTTTACAAAATTCAAAACCTTTTTTTTAGGCTTATGTTTTCCTTAACTTGTATATATCATTTAGTTTCATTTTGGAAGCATCCATTTCATCCAATCTAGCTTCATTTAGCTCATTTCATGCATAGTTTAAATTTCAAGTTTTGCATTCCCATAGCATAATCAGTCCATTATTATCAGAAAATTGCATTTCATTTCAGCCTTTTTCATTGCATTTTGAGTTAGCATAGATTTTTCTTTCAAAATGTTAGTTTCAATATTCTCCAAATTTGCAAAGAAAAAGTTAGTTTATAGGCATGTTAATCATTCATTCAATGTATTCCCTAGTTATGATAGTCTCTTAGTGCAAGAGAATGAAATTGTTGATGTTTGTCTTAAACTTAGACTCCCCCTAGATCTATCGTATTTGTGAGGATGGTGTGTTAGAAGGTAATACAAACATAGGTAACAATGATGATCATAATTTTCCTTCTCTTGATACCTCTCCTTTTAGTGATGAAGGTATCTTGATGAAAGAAGATACAATCATTGAGCATCATGCAAATCTTGCTTGTCCTTCTACTCATCTCCTTTGGGAAGATACTATAACACATGATAATGAGATTATAAATGATGAGGATGATATATTGGTCTTAAATAATCAAATCTTAAAGGTCTACAACAAACCTCTTTATGATCCTTCCCCTACACCTATTTTGGAAGATATTAGGGAAAAAAGCAATGAAGTCATAAATGATCATGATAATCCCATTTGTTCTTCTCCTATTATCTCTCCTAGTTTTGAAGAGGATACTATGTTGTTAGAAAACATAATCAATGAGAGTCATGAGAATTTTAGTTGTCTCCTTTCACTTATAGAAAACTTTATCGAGTAAATCAATTCAATCCTTGATACTCCTCATACTTGTGATTAAGCTACTTTTCCAATATCAACCTTAGAGGAACATATTACAAGCTCTCCTAGTATGGTACACGATATGGAATGAGAGAATGTGACCTTAGAAACAACCAAAAAATCAAATACAACCTTCCCCTAATCTCCCCACTATCAATAATGAAAAACATTCAACCATTAATACCTCCCTTATTGGTGATGAAGTTCTTTTAGATGAACCAAAATTTAATTTTCACGAACATGTGGTTTGTTGTTCTCCTAGGAACTCTCCTTCTAGGGAGGATATTATTACCCAAGACAAAGATAACATGCCATTCAAAGACATTGAATATTCTCACTTGTTACGGGATGTTAACAATATTCAACAACATTACACCCTTTACCGACCCCCGCATAACCTTCATCCTTCCAATAAACCTCACTACATACTTTACCCACCTTCACACAAAAAAACTTCAAATAAACCTAAACTTATCCTTTACCCACCCTTAGATCCGCTTCATCCCTATAATTGACCACACCACACTTTATACCCACCTAACACTAATGTATCACAACAATCTAGTGATGATACTATTGCAAATAAATATAACACATGAAATAACCCACAACCACCACAACCAATTCCACCATCATTACCTTTGCCTAATCTACCCAATCCTCCTCATTATAACCCACCTACAAAGGAGTATGATCTTGTTGAACAATTAAATAATACTCCTGCCAAAATCTCCCTTTGGGATTTACTTCAAAACTCACCAAATTACAAAAATATTCTTCAAACAACCTTACAACAAATTATAACTCCTCATAGTACAACTCTGAATGATGTGGTAGCTTTAATTCATAAGCCAAATCAAACTAATCTTGATATTACTTTTCATCAACATGAGGTCCCTTCTTTGGAGTTGTGAAAACAACATGATGCCTTGATGATCATTGCTCAATTCCATCATACAGGTATCAAATGCACTCTCATAGATAATGGTTCCACCCTTAATGTGTGTTCTGTGAGTCTCCTTGATCAATTAAAAGTTGAAAGATCACAAATTATACCTGATTCTATCTCTATTCAAGGATTTGATAATACAACAAAGCAACTGCTTGGTTCTAATCGCTTTACCTATTACGGTTGGGGTGGTTACTTTGCAAAATCCTATTCATGTCATGCTTTATGATATTTTGTACAACCTTCTTCTAGGAAGACCATGGATTCATTAGATGAATATAGTGCCTTCAACCCTTCATCGTATAATGAAATATGTCTACAACAATAAAATTTATCAAGTTGAAGAAAATCCCGAGCCTAAAAGTTGCTTGCAACTTGAGAAAGGAGCTAGAAGTCCTCTCAAAAAATTGATTCCAACATCCAACATAGATCCTCTTGAAATTCAACACAATGATGAGGAATTTCCATCTAAATTATTTGGTGATGATTGGGGATCGTTAGAATTCACACCTTCAGTTATGGACGAATACATATTCACACACAAGAAAGATGAAAAAAGAACAACCAACCATCATGTCAACACAAAATTTGGACAACCTTTTGAAAGCATCCATGTCAACCACTTTAGACAACAAATAAAACTCTACAACAACCCTTAATGAACATGACAATGAACAACCACCTGATTCTAAAGTACTGAAATAACTTTATTGAAAAGGGTATGACTTCATGAAACAATTTGGGTACAATGGAAAAGGTTGCGGTGCTCGACAACAAGGTATCTACAATCCTATAGAACTTAACACACAACAAACAACTCATGGTCTTGGTTATCCTCCTTTGACCAAGAGCACCAAATCTTCACTCAACATCAATACTATCACACAAGACTCTTCCAAGACTCTTTCTTATTCACATCAATAACCTTAGATTCTTCTCCTTTCCATGTAATATTTGTAGGATAATCACATTATCATTATTTCATGTTTTACATCCATTGCAAGGGGCAGCATACCGTCATCCACTTTAGGCTTGAACCCTTGTTATGCACTAAGTGGGGGGGAAAGGGTTAGACAACCTTATCCCTTTTATGTCACTTTTTGTCTCTTTCAACTACTCGTTAACTTTTCATCCACATATAAGAGAAAGCTTGAGATGTGAATGACATGTCTTAAGATTTATTCACGTGTGACATACAACCTTTTTTTTTTTTTCATTTTCCTTGACATGACGTAGCCTAACTTTGAAACATATGACTTGGCATAGAGCTTTCTAGGTTTCCTCTCATGTCTTTTTTCTTTTTTCTTTTTCTTTTCTTCTCTAATTTAAAGTAATTTCTCACATAATGATGTGTAGAAATTCCTTTAAACTTGGGGGCATACATTACCATAATTCATTTTCATTCTTGGTTCTTAGTGTATCCTTGTCGTTTATTTGATGCATTCGTCACTTTGTAGATGACATTGGGTGTGATGTCCTACATAAGCATGATCTATCATATCATATTACATTCCTCTTGGTGGCCTGATGCCATGCACTACATCCCCTAAGTTGTGAATATACTATTCTTTGATTGGTCCTCTCTTGGAGACATTAAATACAATGTTCCCTAAGTGACCAACCTTGCATAAACTGAACAAGACTCCTTTGAACATCTTTTCACATTTTACATTTTACATTTTACATTTTACATTATATTTTTTCATTTTACATTTTTGCATGTCTTTTTCCACCTTGCATAATGCAACTTGCATGACTGTGGTACCTTTTCTTTTTGTTCATGGGAATTTTTACTTGTGGTGCATTGTTAAATTTATCAAGAGGTATAAATTTGACATAGTTGAATGGAAATTCCACTTAGCAGCATGAATTTTCCCCATAGCCACCTTTGTGTTTGTGAGTGCATAGCGACTAGTAATGTATCTTACCTTTTGAGCATTCTCAACCCATGGACAACTAGTTCTGTGGCCCCAGAGTGAGTATACTATTGGCCTTTCTCACTTGGTGGAGAACCAAGAAGTTTTGTCAGCCCAGAGTGAGTACATCTTTTCCACCCCGTCCTTCATTCTTGTCGTTGCATGATTTTGTATCTTGGGGGCTTGACTTAGGATCCTCGATCTTGGGGGCTTGGCCATCTCCTTTGATCTTTGTCATTCTTTGTCATCTGCATCTGTGCATGAGGATCTCTCTTGAATGTCTACTTTAGTGTGAGCTTGAAGTAAGTTCATCCTCTCACTAAAGTGGGGGATAAATGTGCCATATAAAAAAGGACCCTTTTCTTGACATGGGATTAAGTCATGATAAAATGGAATTAATGAATTCTTAATCTACTATTTTGAGGTATTTTATGCATCCACACTAGGTCTCAGACCCTTGCAAATCAAATAACATGCTTTTAATGACATCTTTTAAAGGTGTTGTAAAGTCTTGTAAAGGACTTTCATCCTTTTCTAAACCTAATAAACCTATTTCTCCCTAATTCAACATTATAAAATGTTTTTAATAACATTATTACATTAATCTAGAAGATCCTTAATGTAAAATTAATGTTAAGCTAGTGTTGTAATGTGTCTTGCACATTCACATTAATTTTTGTGCCCTTGTAGGCTATGTGGACCTAATTTTAGTGTTGTAAAGTCTATTTAATCACACTTTCACATTGATTTATGTGTCCCAAGCCCTATTCACCATTTATATAATCACTAATAGGCCTTAATTGACCCATATTGTGCATCCCAAGGAATAATTTGATCAAATAACTGACATAGTCATCATATAAGCCTATTTTTCTTACTTCTCGGCATTCTAGCTAGAAAAAATGACCTTTGTGGGACCCATTCACCATTAGTGGCGAATTAGTCCCATCTAGGTGGGACCCATTTTCCATTAGTGGTGAATGAGTCCCATTTTGAGTCATTTTTGGGGTTTGAGCAGGAAAAAATAGCTTTTAAGTTCAATTTTTCTGCATGTCCGCCTATGATGAGGTATCATTAGGATACTAAGGCACAATTGTCTATAAATAATTTTTTTTATCCTCATTTTAAATTGAACAACTCTTTTTCACATCTCTCATCTTTAATATATCATCTATCTTCTCATCCAAGTCAAGCAAGCTAGGGTTTCTTCATTAGAAGTCATCAAGCTAGCTTTCTAAAGCATTCAAGGGCTAAATCTTCCTGTATGGTTGCATAATTTCAAGATAATTCATAATGGAAAGGTAATAAATTCCATTTTTCATGTTTCATTCCATTATTTCATCATTTTTCTTCAATTACCCAAAAGGGGTTTGACCAAGGCAAACCCCCATGTCCTAATGTTTAACATTTTCTCTTCTCTTCTTGTGTG
Organism: Sequoia sempervirens; assembly: GCA_007258455.2. Lineage (NCBI taxonomy): Eukaryota > Viridiplantae > Streptophyta > Pinopsida > Cupressales > Cupressaceae > Sequoia > Sequoia sempervirens. The sequence continues at coordinate 238,683,736 of VDFB02379711.1, forward strand.
TTTGAAGATTTAGGACTCTTGGAGGCTTAGAAATAATTGAATATGAATTTGAAAAGTTATTCAAGTCACCTCTTCATCATTCAAGTCAAAAATATAAAGAAAAAGTCACTTACAAGCCCGAATTTGGCAATTTCAGATCCAGACACCTAAAGGTGTAGATTAAGCAATCTGAAATCTATAGATTCCATTTTTGAGTTTTTAGAAAGTAAAAAGTGAAATATTTTTCCATGGGTGGCGAATGAGTCCCACCCCAAGGTCAATTTTTGGACTTATATATTTTTAAGTACGCTTTTGTCAGAAACAGGCTCTGGTATAGTTTGGCAAAATTGGGACTGATTCATCCAGAATGGTGAATGAGTCCCACCAAGCCTAAATTTTAGTATCATCAGCCTTCTTTATGTCTTTTCCAGCCTTCAACAATATCCCAAGTGCACACCTTCAGTTTGATTCATTTCTGTTAAGTTTTTATTCATTTCTAGTTCATATTTTCATAACACAATGTGTTTTCAAACAAGTTGGATTTCAATAGTTTAGCATACTTAATCGATCAATATTATCAATTATTTGCATCTAGAACATTTCATTTAGATATAATTTCATCATAAATATCTTATATTGAGTGAACCATCTAGGTTTTTTGAGGTTTATCTCTCTCCTTTTAGGTGAAAAACCCTAAGAGTGCAAGAGAAGTACATAGACCCAAAAAGCTATGGTTCAACACCTACATTTATGGGAGAGTAAAATATTACACAAAAGTAAGAAAAAAAGAAAGAAGCCACCATGGTATCAACACAGTTGATCTTGAATCATCAAAAACATTTGATTCCACAAATTCTAGCAAAAAGGAAGATACAAATTATACATCCACTTATGATGATTATCATTAAGAACCACCTTAAAAAAAAAAAAATGGAAGCCATTTATGGAAGAGGTTTTAAAATTTTGAAACAAGTTGGGTACAATGGAAAAATATGTGGTGTAAAATAACAAGGTATCTATGTCCCTATAGATCCTAGCCTATAGGCTACAAGAAATAACAAGAGGTACCAGTGATTGTCCTTTGAAATAAATGAAAGAATCAAAGAAACCTTCACTTAATCTCAATGTCATCACACAAAACACTCTTGGGAAAAATATAAATAATGGTTATGATATTGCTTCATCTTCAAACACATGTTTTAGTGATATTGGGGTTCATTATATTTTACACTGTCCTTTATTGGAGACTACAAATCTCATAATCTAAACCTAAATAGTCTTTTGTGTGTATGACATTTTATAGTAGGAAGTCTATTTTCCACAAGAGAAAGTACTATATTTGACTACTGATCAAGAGAATATCTTTTTGAGGCTTCTCAAAACTTGCTTGATTACTCTTCCTCCAAGAACATGAAATAAATTCTACAACTAAATCTCATTTTGAGGATATCATCGAGCGCATGGTCATTCTACCAATGAATGTCAGAACTTGAGTAATAAAATAAAACAACTTAAGGATTATGGTTCTCTTCCATGTTTTAATTAACCTAATTCCTCTAATTAATAATGATCTTTACACTAACATTTTTCTCATCACTATGTGGCATTTATAGCTTTATGTGTCTTCCTCATTTCCATTCATGGTGGTGTAATCTTAAGTGCAGCCATATTTTTCATGGCAGAATCATGATAGTCCTTGGTGTGGTTTTCCTTGTATCTATGATTGAGGGGCAAGGATAACTAGTATTGGGAGGTGTGCATTCTTTACAAGGATCTCCTCTTCCCCTTTTTCCCCTTAAAATACCAATATAGAAATTATGTTGACATTTTAAGGGGGGCAATATAGCCCCACAATCATTGTTTCTATAGGAAATGGTTCCTTCTTAGTGATGATAATATACATTCGTAGGAAGTGTGACCTTTTCAACCAAATTGTGGCATTTTTAATCCATGTGATATGTCTCATTTATGGTGATATTAGGCTTGATGTCCCATAAAAGTATGAATTTTGTTGGCATATGATGCTCTCCTTGGTGGTAGTGCTATGACCAGTGTTTCCTAAGGTGTGATTTTCTCTTCATTGACTAGTCCTCTCTTACTGGTGATGTCATGTGTGATGTTCCCTAAGGTGTGACCTTCATGTTCAAAGCAATGCCCCTTTAATTGTTACCTTTTTGTGGTGATGTTATAGCAACATCCCTTAAGGTTTTAAACCTTGTCATATCCATCCACTATGACATTAAACCTTGTCATATCCATCCCCCATGATGTTAAACCTTGTCATATTCATCCCCCTTGACACTAAGCTTTAGAATTTTTTCACTCCACTTTTTTTGAATGAGAGTTGAACTTAGTGTAGTGTTGATATACAATCTTGATCATTTTTTGGCACCTTATCAAGGTTATTAGGGAGTATAACTCTTGGTATGGTTGTTATGGGAACACTTTGTAGACCTATTGTGCGTTTCTCATTTTTCCACCTTGTTATGGGTACACCTAGTATACCTAGTATGTTTCTCATCCTTTTCTTAGGGGCTTACCTAGTGAAAAGATGTCCTTACTAGGTCGAGTTCCTTCCAATTTATGATTCACCTAGAAAATATTAGACTTTTCTATGGCGTGAGTCATGAACCCCCTTTTAACATGGCCACCTAGAATAACACAAATGCTTACTAGTGGAGACATGTGTATCATAAGTTATTTTTCATGCTTGTGATAAGATCATTTTGTTAGATGATACATTCTATGGATGACATTTGGTATTTGATACAATTTAATGCTAAGGTCTCTTTGCCTTACCAAATTGAATCTTATAGTACTAACCTTGTGTTTTTGGTGTTTATTTTTATGTGTCTTCTTCATGTTTACATCATGTTTACATTATGTTTTTTATTTTATTTTCATCTTTATATTCCATTGTGTAATGTGTTTTGAATATGTATACTTCATATTTTCTAGCACATATGTTTTTGTATGTTAGCTTGCTACATAATCATACATATGTGTGCTCCTTTGTGCTTATATTGTCTTCCAATGGGATCTTGGATCTTGAGAGCTTGTGCACTCAACTAGATCCTTAGTCATCTTATATCTTCAACATTTGTACAACTAGACCCCTCTTGACATATATTTTCTACTTTAGTGTGAGTTTGAGCATAAGTCCATACTCACTATAGTGGGGGCTAAACGAACCATCATAAATTCTCACCCATGAAAATTTCACCTTATACTTGGCCCCCCTTTAAATTATTGTATCTAATTGAGTATTTAATTTCCTAAATTATGATTCAATGGCCTATTTTTGAAACTTTCCAAGGAATTTCAAACGAGAATCAATTGCATTTATCTAATGCATTTCCATCAACACTGACTATCCTAGAAAATAGGTCTAGGAGACTCATACCCTAGGCGTGAGTGTCCTATTTTCCCTCCAAATTTTAATTTGTCAAATGTGGAAATTTTACATTTGAATTTCAACTATCCAAAGTCAAGCATCACGATTAAATTTTTAGGAAATTGAATAAATGCTTGTAAATACCTAGTTATTGAACCATTTCAAACCTAAGTGGAAAAATATTGTAAAACATATGATTGAGAGAGCTATTGAGAAATTCAAGAGAAGAATTTAAAAGCTTCATTGCAACAATCCAAGATCCTAACATCATGTCAAAGTTTATGTAAGTTTTTGTGTGTTCATGTTATCATTATTTTGTGAATCCTAACACTTTTTAGGTTTCCAAAGAAATTCAAGAATTCAAGCATTCACGAAAATCAAGAAAGCAAGTTCCAAGTCTTTTAGGTGATGTCCATGACTTCAATTCTTCAAGGAAGCTATTCAAGGGTGGTTAGTTGCAAAACTTTATGATTTCATCATTCCTTCCTATAATTTATCTTTCCTACCATTGGCATTGCCATTGTCAAAGTGGAAACACTTACATAGGGTTTGATAGAGGCAAGCCCCTAAATGGCCCAACATTTGTTCTCTTTGTAAATGTGTAGATCTCATGTTTGAAGAGGATTGAAAGAATTTTGAAGACAAATTATTCATTATTGCCTTTGAAGACCCACATCTTATCAACTCATGAAAACTCAGTTACAAAATATACAACAATCCAATAGATCTGTAGGCATAAATATGAAGCATAGATCCAACATCAAATAACTCTAAAAATAGATCCAAAAATGAATACAAGGACACTAAAGCCCTAGGTGTGAATATCCTCCAAAATTAGGCTCAAATTTAAACCATAAGTTCATAGTGTCTTGCTTTGTCCTACTCAACTATCTAAAATTGCTTGTGACTTTTTATTTTTTTTTGTATTTGCATTAGAATAATATATTGCACTATTAACCTAGTTAGATCATTGCATTTCATTTGTAAATCCATTCTAGATTTGGTCAAGGGTTGGTTGACTCACCTAAGTTTAGTCTGTAAGTAAATTGTATAACTTATCAAATCCATCAAACCCCCACTACCTATCAAATCTCTTATAAATGAATGAAACACATTTAGAAAAAGTGCCTAAACCCTAGGATAAAATCTTAGGGTTTACCATTTTCTATGTTTCAAGAAGAAATTTTAAAGTTAAGCAAGATTATGGCATAATATTTGATGATGTACCTAAATCTCTCTATCAAATATTTGAAGAATAAACTGTTTTATAATTTATAGTTCTATTGATGAATTAATACACATAATTATTCTAATAATACATTGAATGCAAATGAACACCTTTAAATATAAGAACATATCAATAGCCACACAAATATGTGTTTATTTAGTTCTAGATCTAAAAATAGTAGGTAGCAATTGGCCAAATTTTAAATTTGAATATTTAAATTAAAAGGGCCAAATCTACAAGTAGGAGGTCAATCTCAAATGCATGAGACTAACCAAGAATGATTAGATGATAATATCTAGGAGATGGATAGTCATTTGAAGATAAATGCATGCATGAGAATGATAAATATTTGAATATGACAATTTCACCAAAATTATTTTGAATATTGATTTCATAAGGCTGAAATGATTTGAAAACAATATATCATTTCTCCATATGTTATTGTATAAATTCACTTTCAAAAATGGAAAAAAAAAATGTGAAATTGCATGAATATGCAAATTTAACCTTGCATTATGTAATTAGTTATTAAAAATAATAAATAGAATTACATAACATATAGTGTATTAGTTTATGATAATTGTTATGCTCTATAATAGTATTATCTCTTCTTTTATAAAAGGCTAAAGGCCTAAACTATTTATATAAATATTATAGCTGAAATGAATTATTATAAGTTTAGAACATCTGAGCCAAAGAAGAATGTTCATTGCATAGGACTAAAAGTTTAACTTGAAATTCAAAGAAAAACTAATTGCAGTCAGGCCCATTGATAGCAAAATTAGAAATACATCTTTAAACTACCCTTCCCCCTCCCCCCACCGACATACAGTTTGAAGCAACAACTCAAAATGATTTGTGCCCAAACATCTATCCAAATTTAAAACTGACTTAAAAAAAATTATAATCCAAATTCCCAACAACCTTGAAGTGACATTGAAATCTTACTACCAAATAAACATGTTATTTTCTGACTAAAATTGTGTTTTTTAAATCACATAAAGAAAGGATAATAATAAATAGAAATATAAAAAAAAAGAAAATATCACAACTTCTATTATTATAATTAAAAGAACTTGAATGAACAATTTGTAAAAAAAGAAAAATATCAATAAATATGAGGTATGTTTCATAGTGTGTCAAATTATAGTATTACTATTAAAATAACAATATCATAAGAGAAATATCATTAAAAATAGAATCTTCATAGCAATATCAAATTTAGAGCTATTTGATTGGGTTATAGATATATATAATTATAACACTTTTGAATTCCCAACAAAAAGATCATTAAAATAGCATAGTATTTAATGGTGGTAACATTATGGTAAATTTTTAAATTCTTATTTAAAATTTTAAAAGCATTTGGGTTCAGCAACAGGGTTCTTTAGCTGGTGAGCAGCTTGTGTCTACATCTTCAACCTCTGTTATGGTTAATGGATCTCCTTCGATTTTCTTTCAAAGCTTCAGAGGTCTAAGACAGGGAGATCCTATTTCTCCTATTTTATTTAATATTATGGCAGAAAGTCTTGGAAGAAATTTGAAAAGGCTAATAGATCAAAGATCCCTTGTTGGTCTTAAACTGTCTTCTAGAAATTTGATTTGTTCTCATCAACAATTTGTTGATGATACCATCCTCTTGGGAAAATCTACTGTTTCAGAGGGAAATACTTTGAAAAATATGTTGGATGCATATGGGAGGGCATCTGGCCAGCTAATTAACAAATAGAAAAGCTCTCTCTTCTTCTTTAATACTCCTGAACACAGACAATAAAATTGTCAGAATCCTAGGTTGCAGGGTGGAGTCTTTACCTGCCACCTATCTAGGTTTACCTTTAAGCCTTAAACCCCCATAATCCTTTTGGATTTCATTGGTTGAGAGGTTTAGCAAGAAGCTTGTTGTATGCAAAGGAGCTCTGCTAAGTCAATCCAAGAAATTATAGCTCCTCAAAGCAACTCTTCAAAATCTGTCGATTTATGCATTAAGCCTTTTTAAAATCTCTGCCAAGTTTACAGATGCTATTGAAAAGATTCAAAAAATATTTCTTTGGTCAGTTGTTGAAGAAAGAAAAAGGTTGCCTTTAATAGGGTGGGATCTAGTGTGCAGACCTAAAAAGGCCGATGGTTTAGGTCTTAGAAAAATCAGGATGGTTAACAAGACTCTTCTTGCTAAACAAATTTGGAGACTATTTTCGTCCTCAGGGGAATGGACTAAAATCTTGACAAGCAAATATTTGGAGAATAATAGATCTCTTATAATCATGAGTGAATCCCATCTTTTACCAAGAGGCTCAACCTATTGGAATAACTTGATTGCTGGTAGAAAAGTGATTGATATAGGAGTGGGTTGGCAAGTCAGGAGTGGAAACCAAACAAGATTTTGGGATGATAGATGGTTGTTCAAGGATCCCCTTGCCAAAATTGAACCTTTTTTCGTGGGTGGGCTGAGATTTGTAAAGCTCTCTTTGGGTGTATGTTAAAGATTATTGGAAGAATGAAAAATGGGTGGATCTAGGTCTTGTTAGTCAGGTTCTTGCTCTTGTTCAATCCTCTTTGTTGGATATTAGACTTTGCAATGATTAGACGGAAGACTATCTTGTTTGGAAAGATGAACCCTCGAGAAACTATTATGTTTCATTGGCTTTTTCCAAGCTATCTTTAGCCTAGGTTCCCCCCTTTCTAGTCAATTGCTTGGATCAAACACCTTGTACCCAAAGTCAACATCTTATGGATCCTACTTCAAAACAAAGTGCTCACGGTTGATAATCTCTATAAGTGAGGTTTCCAAATACCCAATAGATGTCATCTCTGCAATATGGAGGCAAAGTAAATTTTTCATTTGTTTCTTCATTATCCATTTGCTTCCTCGATTTGGGAAAAACTCCTCTATTACTAACATTTATCTTGGGTGTTCCCCTCATCAATTGAAGACTTTTTCATCCAATGGAAAGCTCCTACTCATAACCCAGCTCTACAAAAGCTATGGGATTTTTCCTTCCCTCATGTTGCTTGGGGTCTATGGAAAGAACGAAACAATAGAATTTACGAAGATAAGGAATCTTCAGAGATCATAGTGTTTGATAAAATAATCAGATTAATGAAAGAAAATTTCAATGTAATCCACTAGCAAGATTGTAATCTTGAGAAAGTGGCTTGCTCTTCCTATGATCTAACGATTGCTAAGGAATGGAAAATTATTTATGATATTTCTTGTGCTCCTAAACATGCTAAGAAGGATAGGGATGGAGTCTACAGGAATTTTCTGCCTAACGATTGGATTAAAGCCAACTTTGATGGGGTGGCTAAAGGAAATCCTGGTGTTGTGGGATGTGGTGGAGTTATAAGGGATTCTTTTGGCAATTTTCTAGGTGTGATTGCTACCCCCCTTCGCTCACAAACTAATCACTTGGCTGAGGCTGTCGAAGCTTTTCATGTAATAAATTTTGCTCATAGTCTGAATTTAAAAAACCTTTGGCTTGAAGGGGACTCAAAAAATATTATTGAATGTCTTCTAGGTAGGTCCCCCCCTCGTGGACCATAAAGTCTTGGATTGATGATGCTATTTCAACCTTAGCTAAGTTTGATAATATAAATATATCCCATGCCTTAGAGAAGCCAATGTTGTGGAAGATTTTTTTGCAAATGAAGGGGTTAAAAGTAAAGGTTAGTGCACATCACTGAACATTGGTGATTTAGGTGTTGATGTTTAAGCCTTATTGAACTATGATGCATCACATGGGAAAGATGTGTGTCACTTCAATCATAATGATGGAATGAGGAAAGTACATCACTATCGTTAGATTGCATGGGGCTGAGCTAATTAGCTTGTCTTGTAAGCTAGCTCGGCATGCTTTGTGGGTTCACAGGTTTGCCGGGACCATTTCGAACCAAGATTTCATTTCTGTCTGTAGCACTGTGCTTGATAAAATGGGAGGAGAAAGAAAAAGAGCTAAGCCATAAAGCTTTGAGATGCACACTAAAAAAACTAAAGCATGGAATAAATTTATAAGTGGGGGTTTACTCCCTTTCATGGAAAAACTCCATGGGTCTAATCAGGAAGCAACAGAGCTTTTTGAGAAAAATTGGGACAATGGGGAAATAACCCTTTTTGGCAAGAAAGTTAAGCTTGATGAAAATCTTATTACTGAAGTGACGGGTATGTCCATTGAAGGACACAAAAATTTTTGGGATAGGAATTTCTTTGATGAAGCGGTGGTTAGATTTATGAAGAAACACAAGGAAAAATTAAAATTGGTGAAAGTTTCCAACAGTTACTTCGAGGCCGACACCATTAAAGCTCTCTAGAGAAAAGTTCTTCGCGTCATTATGGAGTATATCACCTTGGATGGTCAGTTCACTAGGGTCTACGACTATCATTTTTCCTTGCTCAATCATTTTCACTATAAGGTAAGGGTTTCTCTCCCCTACTATTTACTCTGTTCCTTAAGATAGAGTCTGGAAGACCACAAGAAAAACCCTAAAAGATATCTGATATTACATACTGGTCTGATAAGATTAATTTTTGAACATTTCCAAAATCTGTTGGCCCCTGCTAACTTGGATGCCTCTTCGGCGTCTGAGGAGGATGACATTGAACGTAGCAGTTTGAGGAATAAACCAAATTTGAGTCCGGTAACGACGGTCCTAGATCCACCCTTTGTCCAAACTGGCATGAAAATCCAAATCCATAATCCCCACCCTGTTAAAGTTTACCCTACTTCTGATCCTAAAAGTTCTACTCCCAAAGCCAAAAGTGTTGGAACTCCTGACTCTAAGGATTCTAGCGCAAATAATAATTCTTCCTATTTTGTCCTGTCGATGGACAAAGATGTTAGAACTGGGTCCCCTGGAGCCTCTGACCCTGCTAAAAGTTGCCTCAATCTTGATAGGGAACCTACCACTGATTTTCTAGGGATTGTGAGGAATAATGTTGTAGACCATTTCAGAATATTAAAATGGGTCTTTCATGAAATTAATGACCTGAAAATAAAAAATTGTGCCCTCCAAAGTAAATTGGAAGAAGTGGGAGCTAAGGTTTTCGCATTATGCAAGAAGGATGATGAGTGTAATGAGAACATGACTAGTAAAGAGATCCAAGACAATCTGGGTAAGGACAGAAGGATAGAGATTGATTTGGAAAAAATAAAAAATGTTGTGAAGATAATTACTGAATAGAATAATAGAATGGCAAGACATAACACTATTATTATCAACACAATGACTGAAAAACTGGATAAAGCTCAACAGGGGTCCTTGGTTGTTGATTTGGAAGAGGTGAAAGATAAAAACCAGGAAGAGAATACAGGAATTTCGAAGAGAACCAGAGCTAATCTGAAAAGGAAGGCACCCCCCATGCCACAAATGATTCAAACTTTCAAGAAGGGTGTCCAGGATATGCACCTAATCTGGAGGCCGAGATCGAGACTGTTCTAAAGACTCTGGATTAGTTGTTGCTGGTTTTTTGGTCTGTGCTTCAGTTGGCTCTTTGGTTATCCTTCCTAATTGTTTGGGCTGGCTGCTATTTTTTTACTATTTTTCTTTTGTTGCAGTCTGTTTAATTCATTGGACTTTTTTGTCCTTTCCTATTTTATGTTGTAAACTTTGTGGTTTCGGGTCCCTATAAAACCTGTTTTTTCCTTTATCAAAAACATTATGATAAATAAAAAATAAGAATATGTTGAACTGAAATTTCATTTTCATTCGCATTAAGCCTTTATCCAATGGGAGACAAATCACTGAATATGAAATTATTAAATTAGTCTCACATCAAAATAATTTCTATGTAAATACCTCGATTACGTCAGATGTAAGGCGTATTATATTCCTGAACTTAATGATAGCAGCAGGGAAGTTTACTATTATTGGTAAATATTTGTGAATATCACATTCATACATTCATATCACCCGAAAACCGGACAACTGGTCATGTTCAATCCTTGTAGAGTATTTTATGGCCTTACATAAAAGGACAACTAATTGTGGTATCCTTAGGCATCAAATAAAAGAGCAAAACAGTGGCATTTATACATATAGGAAAGCTGAATCCAGATAAGCTCGAATTCATACCAATGATTCTATTTCTACAAAGGAAAATTACACGGTACCAAAGGCGCCTGCCTCTGATTCCTCCATCACTGCCCATGCTTTCCCTGCTATGTCAATTGCTTTTGAAATCTTTTCCTCCTCAAAATCTGCAGCCCATTTTTTGCAGTTTTCTAATACTTTTCTCGGCAAACCTGACAAGGATTGACACACAACATTCGCCAAGAAGCTCTGTAGAAAATTCAACAAGTCTTGGGGATCCCCTATTTCTTGTTCCTTTATAAATGCAGAGACCTGCAACATGGAAAAAGTTGGTGCTACATCCTCCCAACAAGCAAGACCCAAGCTTACTTTTTTCTCTAGACTCTGAAAATGGTTGAGAGTAGCAATATATATGGATTCGCAAGGATCCTTGGAATTCTTAGCCAGCTTCTTGCTGTAGAGCGATTGTTGAAACTGGTTCCTGATGCAAGCTGAGCATTCAAAGAGCTGCGGCGTGCATCTGTCAAGTGCTTCAACAACAGAGTCGTCGTCATGGTTGACCCGTCGTCCAAATTTCCAATGCCTATACACTTTTTTCAAAGCCCTGAAATCTCTATCGGCTTGGTATCTCAGCAGAAACGCTTCCAAATTCGACGGGTTGAAAGATTCGGCATTTACATGGACGTTATCGGGACAGTCTGCGAAATCCATGAGATTTCGTGCTTGTTTATAAGCAAGCACAGCTTCCTGCACAATAGAATTACCCTGCAGATCATCGGGAGAAAATGAGTCACCTACTTCAGTTATCATCTTGATTAGAGACAGAGCTGTCATTCGCCAAGTCCGGTGATTCACACCTGGGAAATAGTTTAACATTTCCTGGAACTGTGCGTTTTGATCTACACAATGTTTGAGTTGATCTACAAGCTTACCTTCTGAATTGTTACTTCTAATCAGATTAATCAATGCTTCGCAGCCTTTGCCTGTATGAAAGGCTCCTTCCATGCTGCTCTTTATATTTTTAAAAGAGCGCCTATTTGCGATCCACAAACTCGCTGGATCTTCTCCATAAATGACTACAGATTCCAAAGCTTTTTCATATTTCTTCAACTCATCATTCGTTTCAGTGGTGAGAAACATCTTCCTCCAAACTTTACAGAGAAAGAGTGTACATTTGTTGTAGCACAGCGAAGCCAATAATCCCCAAAAGAACATGCTCATTAAAACTGTTGCAGCAGCAGTTGTATAGTAAAATGCAACCCAGGGAACAACAAGGAAAGGTGATATGAGCACCTTTATAACAATACCTAATAATTTCAAGCATACTTTTATCTTACGGTAAGAATTCCATCCCCTCAAATTACTCCAGAGAGCAGAGTTCATGCCCATAAGATCATATACTATAAAACCAAATACAAGTTTTTGTAGAAGGAAGTATCGAGAAACGCTTGCAAGAAAGACATGCCTAGAATTATACCAGGACTTTTTAAAGCCGCGAAAATAAAGCACTGAGGCCCACCATCTGTAGAAGATGAAGGTCCATCCGATGAGGATGAAGACACATTGAAGAGAAAATAATGGCACTCTATTTACAAGAGATCTGAACAGAATGACTTTCACACCAAAAAGTGCAACACAACATGTTACAATGCCTCCCGTTGCTGCGCTGAACATTGACCTCGCTATCACATATTCCGGTTGGCAAACTCGAGTTACCAGCCATGTCTGGAGTATCTGGTATTCAAAAATCTCCTGTGGATTGTCTTCATTCTCCAATTTATTTGTTGAGAGAGAGAGTGGAATCCTGCGACTGAGAGTTTCAGAGATGACTTTACCAGCAATAACTACGTAGCCCAGAAGGACCACTTAACCTATAATTGATAATAACAGGACGCCACCTGATCCAATGAACCACGACACTCTTTCTTTCTTCAGTTGCCTGAAATCTTTAGCTTTATGAATGACATAAACTTCTGTAGAAATATGAGTGGATATGCTTATCAATAAAGCCAAAATATTGCTCCACCTTGTCCCAGTCGACGCAGAGGCCATCCTTGGAAGTAGAAATCCCACGAATACACACATTGTTACTCTGGCACAATCAATTGAAAGTTGGCTTTCAACCAATGATTGTATCTGCTCTTTGTTTCCAGAAGCATTGACATTTTGGGACTCGATGTACCCAAGAATCTGGATTGTTAGGCCAGTGAGAACAAGAGCTTCTCCTGGAACCCAAGATGCCCCCCTCCACAAGGATACGCTAATATCCCATAACATCAATACAAGGAAGAGAACAATTCCCAACAATATCAATATCTCTTTCAGGCTATAGTCCATAATCTCAACTCTCTCAAACACACATACACAAATGTTGTTATAATGGAAAATATAAGTCGACCTATACCACCACACACTAAACAAAACACATGCATATGATTTTACCCCTTACTTGAATGATGCGTTGCACCAAAATTGTTATAATATTTAAGCACTTACAAAGTTAGAAGCATTTTTAAAGTAAAGCAAGCGTTCGATACAATATTTGATAAAGTACATCTCTCTATCAAATATTCCAGGAAGAAAGTGCTTGATTTTAGTTAGCTTTAAAAAGCAACCTCAGTGAAATGTCTGGGGTCCAACTGAACTTGACGGACAACGAAGCCACATCCCGACGAGTAATAATGATAAATTGTACATATAGCGGAGATAACTAGGAATAACTGCAACACTGCTAACGGCGTTGTACGTAAAAAATAGATGCCCCATGCATTTCCCTTGAAGAAGCCAGCCTCTTGTCCTTTCTTTTCCCGACGTTGATGATTTTGATTACGTTCAAAGTGAAAGTGTAAAGCGAGCGTTGATGAGTTCGATTATGCTTCAAAGAGAAAGTGAATTCGAGAAGAAACCAAGTAGAATATAAGAATTAATAAACAATGATTTTAGGCTGGCTCCGTGAAAAAGCCTCAACAATTGAAATCATCATCATTATTACGCTAGTCGATTGACGGCTTTTCTAAAAACGTGAAAGCACACATTAATCCCAACGTGAAGGCACACATTATCCCATGGTGAGTGGTCTTCTTTATTAAATTAAAGTTTTAGATGCTCTGATGCACGATAGTTCTTCCCCTTTGTTTTTTAAATTTTTCCTCTCTTTTATTTTTCCTTGTTAGGACCCTTCTATCCTCAGGGGCCCTATCTACAGTAGTGGAAAGCCGATCTGGATTGTCTGATCTAAAGGTGATATTCAAAGCGGCTCTCCCAGTCCCTAGCTATTCCTGTGAGTTGGAGTTTTGGTATAACGTCCATAGAGTGTTGCCGTTCTCCGTAAATAAAGAAAGAAAAAAAAGTAGGGATCGCCTTCCCCTGCACAACTGCCTTAGCATTATAATTACGCCGCTCACGGAACGTTCTACATTGAGAGCAAACAACGTGTCATGTTGTGATTCTATATATAATTTTTATTAGCTTATTGATTTTATTAAATAATTTATATAAATAAAATTCAGATATAGCGTTGTTGATCTCCTCTATCATATTATTTAATATAAAATGCAGATAAAATAATTAATTTTAAAATAATAATAAAACTAAAATGAATAATACAAGTAAATATTAGAATAAAAGTCTGCCTAATATAAATAATACATATACATGTAACACACATATATAATAATTTGAAAACATTTATATAATTTGAATAAGACAGATGAATAATGGAGATATATAATTTATAACTTAATAGAGATTAAATATATTTATATAATTTAATATAAAATATTATACTATATTATTGAAATATAGATAGATCTATTATTACAAGATAAATCTACTTAAATATATGGTATAATATAATATAATATAATTGAAGGTTTAAAAATACAAACAAATAATAAAATAATATTGCACCCAACAAACTTGCTACTTTCCCATTTATGTAAAAATATCTTTATACAAGATGACATAAAACTAACATCTATCTAATTGGACATAACTATCCTCTAAACATAACTTTCCTCTAAACAATCTTTATTATCCAACATTGTCACCCATAATAAACATTGGAGAAAAAAAAAAGGCCATTATTCCATATTTTTCCCCCATAATGATCATTTTGAAGAATAACAACTCCAAAAAGCTTGTTGCAGCACTCTTTGATTTAGGGCATCTCCCTAGCCATCTCCCAAAATTAGTGAGTTTGCAATCTTCAATCATCAATGTAGCTCACTCTACAATCAAAGATGATCATCATATAGGTGACCATCGTGAGTCACTCTTCTGACACTCACTCCAATCACAAATGATTCAAATATAGTGGACCATCGCGAATCACTCTTTTGGTGCTCACTCCAGATCATGACCATACATGGCCCTCTCATCTGTATCTATAGTATTCAAAAACTAGTAACTTGCAATGCCAAAATACAATCCAACTATAAAGCAACAATTTTTAGGACCAAACAATGTTCAAAGCTATCACCAACAACTTATACAAACTCTAAGATAAACCAATAATGCCACATAATCAATAAATTGAAAAAAAAATTGAACATATCACTCATCTCCAATAAAATATCTAAAGAACATATCACTCATCTTTGTAAGTCTCCACCAAAATACCAACAAAGGTTTCCTTTGCAAGGAAAATATACCACAACATCAACTACATTAGTCATTAGAATACATCATAAAAATCCAAATCAAAGTCATCTTGAAGATAAAGAGAATCCATAACACTCTGAAGGAAAGAAAAATCAATCTTACCAACATGAATAGCAGTGCCAACATTATTTTTATCACTAACAATATTACCAATGTCCTTGTTATCTCCAACAACATTATCAACATCATTGTCATCACAAAAAACATTATCAACATCATTGTCATCACCAACTTCATTATTAGCGTCATTCAACGCAACCTTATTTGGGGCATCGAGCCCAACCTTTGTCAAAGATGTCACAACTACAATATCTAAAGATCCATCTAGTATCTCCCCTAGAATTGGTTCAAACAAAGGATTAGTAACACAACATAAGTTTTTTGTCTTTCTTCTGAAAACAATGAGAAAAACGTGAGTATGTTGACCACATAATGAACAAGGGAGTAGATCAAAATACAAAAGTAATGTATGGCCATGACAACCACAATAGGAACACAATTTTGGTTGCACCAATTTAATAATTATAGAGGAAGATTCAACTTGACATGCATTCATAAGCCCTCTAGATACAAATTTGATGGGTTTAGAATACTTTGGAACATAAGACCCAACAACACCCTTATAACTAAGACCACATTTTCCTTTTTTTATTTTTTAAGACTCTGAAACTCTCACAATTGGATTTTCATTCACTTGTTGTGTAGAAGTACTACGAGGAACATATTGTACAACATCTTTTGTTTTTTCTAAGACATTGGATGTTTTATTTTGCAACCTATCTAGTTCTTGTTGTAGCAAAATATACTAAGCACAAAACTGCATAAAAGTAGGTTGAAATAACCTCCAATATTTTTCTATTTTATTTGGTTCTTTCAAGTTGTCAATTTTAATGTGTAGATATAAAATTCCATCTTTAAAGAAAGTATATCCCATTATGTGGACTTAATTAATAATACCAACAAATTTGACAAATGCTCGTTCAATTAATCAATAATACTAAATTTTTTGACAAACACTTATTTCTCCTTATTACACACAAAAAGACACCTTATAAAAGCTCAATCAACATCTTATATCTCTTCAATAACTTGTTATATTGCACTACAAAAGATATTAATGAAATTTCTCAAACTATCTCCATGCAAACCCTTATGAATTTCCACACATTCTCATGCAAAGTCATTTACAAATACAAATCACCAACCAACCAATTAGATTGAGTACATTAAAACATACATATGCCAACATCACCAAATAATAATTTTGCAAACAAATAATAAAATCCCCCTCTTACAAATTCCAACAAACTTCTAGAAAAAATTTCCTTCCATACTTCAACAACATATCTCTCTTCCTCAAATTCACACACATCAACTAATAAACTATACATTTCCTAGACCATTTTACTCCTTTTGACCAACCTTTCCTTCAACATTTGTCAATAAATGATAGTATTCTTTCCAAAAAAAACTTCCCATGTTGCATAATAGAAACAAATAGCAATAATGATACCATGATACAATTTAAAATATGAAGTTGCAAATTAATTCTGGCATGGATTGAGAATGATGCATAAGTAAAAAATAGAACACGACCCATTTTATATTCCTAGAAATGGCTTCTCACTGTGGTTGTTAATGAGGGAAATTTAATAAAATAACAGAGTTAATATAAATATCATTTAGGCCTTCATAGCATATGATATGCCTGTAACTGCCTATGATTACCTTATTTCTACATTCTATATTTCCTCAGCCTCATGCTTGTCTTCCTTCAACTATACAATGATTAGTCTTGCCTCAAATAAAATCCTACGTTGAAGTTGGACTCCCTTTCTCCATCACATTTTTTGTACCACACTTTGCATACTCTCCTAGATAAATGACTTCACAACATATTACAACCACATGATTGGTTTGCACTTTGATACCAAATGAAGGTTTAAAAATACAAATAGATGATAAGATATTATTGCACCCAACAAACTTGCTACTTTCTCATTCATGTAAAAATATATTTATACAAGATGACATAAAACTAACTTTTACCTAATGGAACATAACTAGCCTCTAAACAATGTTTATTATCCAATAGTAATCACATAATAATTATAATTATATAATATATCAATATATTATTAAATATATATAAAAGTAAAGATAGTTCTACAGTACAACAGAATTAGCCAAAATGTCATTGCTGCCAAAAGTTGCAGAACCAGTGTGGCCGTCGGAGGGCAAGTTTTCTTACGGGGCTTCCATTGGAAATATGAAGGACTGCGAGGCTTGCTCTTATCCCCTAGTCGAATGCAAATAGGGGGGTGTGGCTGGGCACACCCGCGTGGGATTGAACTCCTCCTTCTTTGTGCCCTACACTGGTTGCCATGGTGCTTGGGCTATGGTTAGGGCAGGCTCCCATAAGACTGGTGGATCGATTTGACCACCAAGATTCCCAAAAAATAGCATTTTGGTGTTTCCTCCTTAAATGCCTCATTTTTAGACGTTATCAAACATGGTTGGGGCTATGATGTGCACTCTATGATTGCCCCCCTTTATGGAAACTCCTTGGAAAACCCTAGATCTGGGTCTAGTTCACCCCTTTCCTCTATAATTTCTTGCCACTCAGTAGACCAAGGGCATTCCTTTGCGGAGATGGCTGGTGGGTTGTATATAGTTATGCAAAAGAGAATTTTTTTACAAAGGTTTGTTGATTCCTAGCCCGTTGTGGATGGGTTGGGGTTCACTTGGAAGCGAGTGCGGGCAAAAGAATGGTTTTGGTATGTGGGCTTCTTCTGGAAACAACATAAGGGAGGCAAAGCCCAAAGCAATGGACACTTAGACACAGATACCACATCGCATTTGAGGGTAATACCTCTCAAATGTGCCAGTTCCACTCCCATGGTGAACTTGGGGGGAGATGTTGCATAAGAAATTATAGAAAATGAGGATTTCTTCGTGAAAAATGGCTTGATTGAGAGAGTTAGAGGGTTGTGGCCTACCTTACTTGAGCTGCATGATTGGATTGTGGCAACATGGAGGGCCATTTCGGAATGAAACCTTCAGATTTATCCTTGTGCTCAAGGATTCTTTGTGGTGGTTTTTGACAGAGTTCAAGACTATAACACAATTCTATACAACTATCATTGGAGCTATATGGAGCACATGCTTATGCTAAAACCTTGGTATCCTGCATTTAACCCTGCTTCTAAAATTTTTGCAATAGCTACAATATGGGTAAGACTTCCAAATATTCCACTTCATTTTTGTTTTGATTCTTATTTTGAGGCCTTGGGAAATTCATTGGGGAAATTCCTTATTGTTGATATGAGGTCTACAAACTTCCTACACACAACCTATGCCTGAATCTTGGTGGAGATTGATACGACTCAGGATCTCCCTGCTTATATCCTTCTCAAAATTGTTGGCGGGAGTTGGAACTAGATGTTAGATTATGAGGGACTCCCTTTCCATTGTCGTAGATGCTTCAGTACAAGCCACATGGCTGCCTAGTGTGCCAAGAAGAAAATGGATGGGAAAACCACTTGGTGGAAAGAGGTCTCCCTCTGCCACTACTCGGTAGAGAAAGATGATTCCACCTCTTATTAGGAAATTACTGCACAGACCACCAATGAGAAAATAGATGGGGTCAAATGACCAAAGGATTCACATATTTCAAACAAAGCAGGGGTGGGGGCATTTTTTCCTTCATTAGGGAAGGATAATGTAAATCCTGCAAAGGATCACTATCAGATTGGGGGTGCGGATAATCAAACTGAAGCCTTTGAGTTTGGACCCTCTAAAGGGAGAAACTTGCACACAAATCCTTCAGATGAGGGATTGCCCGAAGGGACTGAAGAAGATCATTGGACTTTGGTGTAGAGGAAAAGAAAGAAAAATGAACTAACACTCAATTCCCAAACAAAATGTGGTGTCAAAGTTAATGGATGTGTGGAATCTCATCTTTGAGTTTTCCAATTCTAGTGTTGTTCTAAGGGCATGGATTCTAGGCTTTAATGCTCTCTTCCTTTTGCAATGTAAATGGGCGCTATCCCTTTTGATAGCACTTACCTATATATATAAAAAAAGATAGTTCTACAGTAGATAATATTTTGAACATAGCTATATAATATTAAAGTTTAATATATATGTAAATATATATTAAATTATATTAAATATCATATAAATATATTAAATTATATTTATATAAATTAATTCAATATCTATATAAATTAATATAATTTGAAAACATTTATATAATTTGAAATAAGATAAATCCAGTGTTATGTGATGTTATGTTGCTGATTTGTGTCTCATTGATGCTATCTTCTTGGTGGATTTTTCTCCTGTAGGGGTTTCTCCATGTAAATCATGTGTTATGTGATGTTGTGTTGTTTATTTGACCCTCATTGCTGCTATTTTATGGTGATTTAATTCTTTAAATATTGTTGTTATAAGTTCACATAAGGTGGTGTAATTAAGCATGTTATGTTGGTTGATTTTTAATATCATAAAGAATGGATCTAATTATGGTGTTTCCAAATTAAGACAAATTAATTTTAAGATTTGCATATAAGTTTGAGATTTTCATGTTGATGTAATATAAACTTTTTATCTCATCCATTGAAAACATTTTTGGATAGAGATTGAATTTTCTAACAATTGTTATTGAACCTATTTATTTTGTTAGAGTGAATAATTTAATCTATTCATTTTACTTAAGTGTACTTAGGTTGATGAGGTTATATAACTTCTTGTCTACCTGAAAGTGCAACTTTTAAGTCTCTAGAGGTTAGCAAGTTATTTGGTTAACCTCATTCACATACATGTTTGAGGTCGAAAGTATTTCCATCTCACCTCAAAGAAAAATCAACACTTGACTCATTTAAGAATACGTGGGATTATTTGGTTGAAAGGGTGTGGCAAGAAGAGGTTTGAAAGATCTGAATTTGTGATGCCAAGCCCACACAAATGCCCACCGTCCATTCACTTAGGTCGAAGGTGCAACTCAGGTTGCAAAACTCAGTCCGTGAAATGCCCAAGAATTCTTGATTGGATAGAGGCACGAATAAGTGAGGTTGGCCGCAATTTTGAAGTCTGCGGGTGGCGTGAAGACTCCTGATCAAGGTCTCTGCTACGCAAGTTTCTTTGTTCTTAGTGTTCGCATGTTGCGTCAATCCGCGCCCTCCATTCGCGTCTTGTGCAATTTACAAGGGCCGTTACCATGCAGTTTGAAAGAGCCGCGACCTGTAGCTTACAAAACTCACTCAGTTGTCATTCCTTTATTAATTTGCCGTCCATTTTGCTATCCAGTTACCTCTATATATTTTGTTGTCCATTTACCTCCTATATCTGCAATAGATTTTTAAGGAAATTATCCAACCCAATCTCCAACGTAGCCTCATTCATTTGAATCGATTTGGCAAGGAGGTGTGAAGGTTTGCAAAAATAAATCGACCTCTTTTTTGCGCCTCATCCTGGTCAACAAACAGCTCGACCCAGCATGCTGACTTACCTTCAATCACTGCCAGCCATCTGAACAAGCAGGCGTGGCCTGTATAGACAAGCAAGATGTTTGACGCAGCAGGAAGGACTTGCGCATAGCAGGGAGGAGGAGGATTGGCACAATAGTTATCATTGCATGTGTGAAAACATTTGAAGAATGCTATTATAAAAACTATGCAAATCTTGTGAGGTAAATCTTTGTGTGACGTTCTCTTATATGATGGATAATATCAATGTGTAAATTCATCTTGCACAAAGGTGCAATCCAGCACTATCCTCAACACTCATTTGGCATAAACTGTATGCATTTGCTTTTTTTTTTTTTTAACCGGAGCTATGAACCGGTTACAACAAACCACAAGAAACAAACAAACCCACGAGCATAAAGGCCTCCGAGCACTTTGGCCCAGCGAGGGTTTGAACCCTTGTGGCCGTCACTACAACCAAGCGACTTGACCACCGAACCATGCCCTTATCGGCAACGACATTCCACCATTAATCAAGCACAAAACTCTCCATTGACTTGGTTAATCTCAAACGGCAGTTACAAATAGCATTTAACACGCACTTTTATTGTAATTATTTGTTTTTTTTTGCAAACCGTCAAGGAATTGTCGAAGTGTTTGCAATAATAGGGCTTTTTTTTAAAAAGCTACTAAGGAGGCGTAGTTTTTTTTTCTGTTTTGTCATAATTGGCAAAAACATAATATTTTATAATTTGATAATATTTTAAATTATTTATAATTTAATAATATATTTTTTAATAAAAATAACATTCTAAATGACACTATATTTTATAAGATGCAATAATATAATAAACCATATTATACCACTTAAAAAAAGATTTAAAATTAAAAACTACTTATACATCAACAAATTTAGATCCTTAACAAAAGATTCATGAGAATTATATAATACTTGGTCGTGTTATAAATATATATAACACTTTAACGTGAATTCCCTCGAAATGTTCTTTAAAAAGGCATTATATTTTAGTAACATTATGGTAAATAAAAAAGTAGTAATATGCTGAACCGTACTTTCCTTTTAATTTGCATTAAGCCCATGGAAGACAAATCAACTGATTATGAAATTATAAAAATATTCTTGCATGAAAATAATTCCATGTAAATACCTCTGTTACGTCACATATAAGGTGTATTATATTTCTGAACTTAGTGATTGCAGCAGAGAAGATTGCTAGTATTGATAAATATTGTAAATATCACATTCATAGCACCTGCGATCAATACAATAGACATAAATCTTAATACAGACATAATAGGAGTCCAGGATTGACCTCATGTTGAATCCTTGTAGAGTATTTCATAGCCTTTGCTAGGAGGACAAATAATTGTGGCATCCTTAGAAATCAATTACAAGAGAAAAAGGGTGGCATTTATACATACATGAAAAACTGCATCTAGATAAGCTAAAATTCATACCTGTGATTTTATTTCTCCACTGGAAGATTGCACGGTAGCAAAGTTGATTACCATTGATTCCTGTTTCGGTGTCTTGGTTCCCTCGATCACTGCCCATGCTTTCCCTGCTATGATTACAATTGCTTTTGAAGTCTTTTCCTCATCAAAATCCACAGCCCATTTGTTGCATAGCAGGGAGGAGGAGGATTGACACAATAGTTATCATTGCATGTGTGAAGACATTTGAAGAATGCTATTATAAAAACTATGCAAATCTTGTGTGGTAAATCTTTGTGTGACGTTCTCTTATATGATGGATAATATCAATGTGTAAATTCATCTTGCACAAAGGTGCAATCCGGCACTATCCTCAACACTCATTTGGCGTAAACTGCATGCATTTGACTCAAACAATTCCTCCATTTGGCGTGACAACCGCATTTTGCCAGCACTCTCCAACGACATTCCACCATTGATCAAGCATAAAACTCTTCATTGACCTGGTTAATCTCAAACGGTAGTTACAAATAGCATTTAACACGCACTTTTATTGTAATTATTTGTATTTTTGTTTTTTGCAAACCGTCGAGGAATTGTCGAAGTGTTTGCAATAATAGGGCTCTTTTTTTTAAAGTTACCAAGGAGGGGTAGTTTTTTTTTCTGTTTTGTCATAATTGGCAAAAACATAATATTTTATAATTTGATAATATTTTTAATTATTTATAATTTAATAATATTTTTTTAATAAAAATAACATTATAAATGACACTATATTTTATAAGATGCAATAATATAATAAACCATATTATACCACTTAAAAAAATGATTTAAATTTAAAAACTACTTATACATCAACAAATTTAGATCCTTAACAAAAGATTCATGATAATTATATAATACTTGGTCGTGGTATAAATATATACAACACTTTAACGTGAATTCCCTCGAAATGTTCTTTAAAAAGGCATTGTATTTTAGTAACATTATGGTAAATGAAAAAGTAGTAATATGCTGAACCGTACTTTCCTTTAATTTGCATTAAGCCGATGGAAGACAAATCAACTGATTATGAAATTATAAAAATATTCTTGCATGAAAATAATTCCATGTAAATACCTCTGTTACGTCACATATAAGGTGTATTATATTTCTGAACTTAGTGATTGCAGCAGAGAAGATTGCTAGTATTGATAAATATTGTAAATATCACATTCATAGCACCTGAGATCAATACAATAGACATAAATCTTCGTACAGACATAATAGGAGTCCAGGATTGACGTCATGTTGAATCCTTGTAGAGTATTTCATAGCCTTTGCTAGGAGGACAAATAATTGTGGCATCCTTAGAAATCAATTACAAGAGAAAAAGGGTGGCATTTATACATACATGAAAAACTGCATCTAGATAAGCTAAAATTCATACCTGTGATTTTATTTCTCCACTGGAAGATTGCACGGTAGCAAAGTTGATTACCATTGATTCCTGTTTCGGTGTCTTGGTTCCCTCGATCACTGCCCATGCTTTCCCTGCTATGATTACAATTGCTTTTGAAGTCTTTTCCTCATCAAAATCCACAGCCCATTTGTTGCAGCTTTCTACAACTTTGTCCAGCAAACTTGACAAGGAGTGGTGCAGCGCATTGGCCAAGAAGCTGCGTAGACGATCCCTTATTTCTTTTTCCTTAATAAATTGAGACACCTGCAAAATGGAGTAAGTTGGTGCTACATCCTCCCAACAAGCATACCCGAAACTCGCATGACTCTCCAGCCTTTCAAAATGCTTGCTTGCAGCAGTATATAACATTTCGATGGATTCAGAAGGAGTTTTAGAATTCTTAACCAGCTTCCTGCTGTAGAGCGATTGCTTAAACAGCGTCCTGATACAAGCTGAGCATTCAAAGAGCTTCGGCGTGCATTTGTCAAGTGCTTCAACAACAGAGTCATCGTCATGATTGACCCGTCTTCCCAATTTCCAATGCCTATATGTTTTTTTTCAAAGACATGAAATCTCTCTCGGCTTGGTATCTCAGCAGAAACGCTTCCATATTCGACGTGCTGAACGATTTAGCATTTATTTGGACGTTGTCGGGACAGTCTGCAAAATCCATGAGATCTCGTCCTTGTTTATAAGCACGAACAGCTTCCTGCACGATAGAATTACTCTGCTCATCTTCGGGAGAAAATGAGTCACCTACTTCAATTATTATCTTTACCAGAGATAGAGCTGTCATCCGCCACGGCCGTTCATTCACACCTGGGAAATGCTTTAACATTTCCTGGAACTGTAGGATTTGATCTACAAAATTACCTTCTGAATAATTGCTTCCCATTAGATTAATCAAGGCTTCGCAGCCTTTTCCTGTATCAACAGCTCTTTTCATGCTGCTCTTTATATTTTTAAAAGAGCGCCTATTTGCGATCCACAAACTCGGTGGATCTTCACCATAAATGAGTACAGACTCCAAAACTTTTTTATATTTTTGAAGTCTTCATATGATTCAGCGCGGAGCCACCTCTCCCTCCTAACTTTGCAGAGAGAGCGCATACGTTTGTTGCGGCACAGCAAAGCCAATAATCCCCAAAAGAACATGCTGATTAAGAATGTTACAGTAGCAGTTGTCCAGTAAATTACAAGCCAGGGAACAACAAGGAATAGGGAAATGAGCACCTTTATAGCAATATGCAATGATTTCAAGTATACTTTTACCTTACGGTAACAATTCCATCTCCTCACTTTAAGCCAGACCTCAGAGTTCTTCATGCCCATCAAATCATATACTATAAAACCAAATATATTTTTTTGTAGCTGAAAGGAGCGAGAAACACCAGCAAGAAAAACATGGCTAGAATTATACCAGGACTTTCTAAAGCCCCGAAAATAAAGCACTGATGTCAACCATCTGTAGAAGATGAAGGTCCATCCAATGAGGATGAAGACACATTGAAGTGAAAACAATGGCACCTTCTTTACAAGAGATCTCAACAGAATGTCTTTCACACCAAAAAGTGCAACACAACATGTCACAATGCCTCCCGTTGCTGCGCCGAACGTTGACCTCACTATCACATATTCCGGCTGGCAAACTCGAGTCTCCACCCATGTCCGGAGTATCTTATATTCAAAAGTCTCCTGTACATTGCCTCCATTCTCCAATTTATAGTTACCCAGAGAGTTTGTAATCCTGCGTCTGAGATTTTGAGAGATGAATTGACCAGCAATAACTACGTAGCCGAGAAGCACTACCAAGCCTGTAATTGAAAATAAGAGGACCCCACCTGATCCAACGAACCACGACACTCTTTCTTTCTTCAGTGGTCTGACATCTTTGGCATTATGGATGACATAAACTTCTGTAGAAATATGAGTGGATATGCTTATCAATAAAGCCAAAATATTGCTCCACCTTGTCCCAGAGGGCGCAGCGGCCATCCGTGGAAGCAGAAATCCCACGAATACACACATTGTTACTCAAGAGCAATCAATTGAAAGTTGGCTTTCGACCAATGATCGTATCTCCCCAATTTTTCCAGAGTCATTGATATTTTTGGGACTCTATGTGCCCAAGAATCTGGATTGTTAGGCCAGTGAGAACAAGAGCTTCTCCGGGAACCCAAGACACCCCCCTCCACAAGGACACGCTTATATCCCATAACATTAATACAAGGAAGAAAACAATTCCTAAAAATATTAATAAGTCTTTCAGGTTATAGTCCATAATCTTAGCTCTCTCAAACGCACAAATACAAATGTTTTTGAAAAGGAAAAAATAGGTTTTACAGGGACCTGAAACCACAGAGTTAAAATAAACAAAGATAGAGCAAAATAAGTTCAAACAAACAGACAGCTGTCCCAAA
Source organism: Sequoia sempervirens (assembly GCA_007258455.2). Taxonomy (NCBI): domain Eukaryota; kingdom Viridiplantae; phylum Streptophyta; class Pinopsida; order Cupressales; family Cupressaceae; genus Sequoia; species Sequoia sempervirens. The sequence continues at coordinate 238,709,807 of VDFB02379711.1, forward strand.
AAAAGAAACGACACAAAGAGAGACAACAGGGCCCAAAAAAAGGACCACCAAAAAGTCAGAAACAACAACACTACTCCGAAGTGTTCATCAATTCCTCGGCTTCCTTTTCAACTTCACTCATATCCTGTAAACCCTGTTTGAGAATTTGAACCATATGTGGAGAAGCAAGGGCCTTCCTCTTCGTATTAGCCCGGGTGCGAGTCGAAACCCCTTCAACAACAACTCTGCTACAACCTCTATCCACGTCCAAGTCCACGACCAAAGAGCCCTTTTGATTTTTTTCCAACTTTTCCACCATAGCATTGATAATAATGGTGTTGTGTCTAGCAATTTTATAATTATTCGCCACAATGGCCCTGATGTTTTGGCCAATCTTGGACATATTGCTCTCCAGCTTTGTTAATCTTTCCTCCTGCAACTATTGTCTTTTCCCCAATAAGGAGGTGTCCTGTCCATCCTTCTTATTGCAACTCCAGCTAGCCTTCTGCTCCAAATCCCTGACTCTATTGCTGAGATCCCTATTACAATCATTCAATTCACAAACTTCCTTCTGGGCCCACTTTAGAACAGTTAAAAAACCATCAGTACTTTTTTCTGCCACAACCATTATGTCCTCAGGCCTAAGGTTATTCAGGGCATAATTGATTTCGCCCTGATTAGGGGCCTTCACAAATCTTCTAGAAACAGAAGCACTAGGGACCGACTCTTTACTGACCATAGGTTTATCAGAATGAATTTCCAGAGAATTTCCAGAGTACGAAACCAATTTCGTAACCAAGGTATCTTTAAAATCAGAGACCAAACCTGGGGTAGAGCAACCAGGAGACGGTTGGGGATTAAGACAAGACGGTGAAGCAAAACCCGGGATGGAGCCACCAAGCGAAGGCTGCGGACTAGGACAAAGAGACGGAGCAAATCCCATAAGGACATTCCGACAAGAAAAGGCACAAATACAAATGTTGTTACAATGGAAAAGATAAATTAACCTCTACTTACAGTAAACAAAAGCCATGCATATAATTTCAATCCTAACATGAATGAGAATTTGCGTTGCACCAAAATAGTATACTATTTAAGCATTCACAGAATCAGATGTATTTAAAAAGTAAAGCAAGCGTTGTACGTAAGACATAGATGCCCCAAGCTTTTCCCTTGACGAAGCCACCCTCTTGTCCTTCCGTTCCCTGAATTCGATGATTGTAATTACGTTCAAAGTGAAAGTACAAAGAGGAGAGTGTTTATGAGTTAATTCTGCTTCAAAGCAAAAGTTAATTTAAAAAGAAACCATGTAGAATATTAGAATTAGTTCCCGACGATTTGAGGCTGGGTCGGTAAGAAAGCATCTTCAATAATTGAAATCACTATGGTTATTACGCCAGTCGATTGACCGCTCTTTGGAAAATGTGAAAGTTCACAGTATTCCCATACTGAGCGGTTTCCTTTGAAAAAAAGAGTAAAGGTTTTGATGCTCTGGTACCTTTCTTCACTTCTGTTTCTAGAGTCTTCCTTTTTTTCATTAGGGACCTTCTATCCATACGGGCCCTATCTATAGTAGTGGGAAGCCGATATGGATCGTCTGATCTAAAGGTGATATCGAAATCAGTTCTCCCATTCTCTAGCTTTCCCTATCAGTGGGATTTTGGTGGTATGCCATTGTTGTAACGGCCATAAAGTATATCCGTTCTCAACAAAGAAAAGAAAGAAAGTGAAAAAGAAGAATTCGCCTCACCTCGCCCAACTGCCTAAGCCTTATAATTACGCCGCTCAAGACGCGTTCTACATTAGCACCCAAGAACGTGTCATCTTGTGTAAATAAAAGTTTTAAAATAAATAGACTAGCAATGGCACCTAGGTGTGCAATCGGTACGCTAAAGAGTTGTGGAATGTCAATTAGTGATAGGTTTAGGTTTATAACTAATGAAAAGCCAATACTTAGACATTAAGTAGCAATTGAAATAGCAACCAAAGTTTTTATTTATGATTATCGTGGTTTAAAATGTGAAAGCCCAATTGTGGTGATAATGTACTACTATTTGAAACATGTTCTTAATTTCATATTCTATCTTACTGCTATCTTCTTATGCTTGATTTTGTCTTCCAATATGGAGATTATAGGTAGAAATTACCTGAAACATATTTCGAGGATCCTACCCTTGTTTAGGAGTTTCGAACACCATTGCAAGGAGTGTGTAGCAAATTAAAAAGTGCCATGAATGCATAGCACATTTATTAAGAAACAAAAAAAATGTGTAGATGGAAATGGAACCTACAAGTTTTTCTAACTAGAAGAAGAAAAAGCACAGTGCAAATAGGGAATTTAAGCAACTTTTTAAAATTTGATACCCAGTTAACCTCCATAATTGGAAATATGTGAATTGCATAATTTTTCCTTTTAGATTAATCCCCACATCTGTTGTTTTTCAGAAATTTGAGAGCATTGCTTTCCCCACAAAACCAATGATAGTACTAAACAAATGTCAGATTAAAGACATGAAATTTCCATAGTCCAAGGGAATGAGTTGGAATGTTTTTAGTAAAAACTTGTGTACAGTTTTTTGTATCATGCTACAACGAATCATGCTTGTATCCAAACTACATCGACTCTACCTAAGAAATCATGCTTATATCCAAAATAATCCTCCACAAACTGATTTAGTGGTTTGGAAACTTCACAAATCACTTGTAATTGGTCTATGACATCTCCATACTGTGAGGCAATTAGACCATACACAATCCATGAAACATGGCATATTCAGTAGTACTAGAACCACCATTTTGGAATTTTCTGCATCAAATATAAAAATGAAAAAAACACAGTTCTATTCTGCATACTATTCTTCTCTATCAACTTCTATTGTTTGTCAAAGTTGATAGTAAATTCTTCAATGACATGAAAGCTCAATTACAATCTATCATAGAAATAGAAAAAATAAAGATTTAGATTTGTTATAAATTAACAATAACCATATATTTTCCTTGTTTTAATATTGTGTTATATCCACAATATTCACATCATGGTGAGGTTGGGCACCCACACACATTTCAACACGAGTAAACTAACCATATAGATAAAGTGGTCTACTTTACATGAAGAAACATGATAATTGGAAGAAAATTGCACATAAAAAAGGGATTTACTTGTATGGGAAATTGAATTGGCTATAGGTACATCTTGTGCTTTGCATGTGACTATAAATTTTGATTCATGGAACAAAATGGCATCTTAAGAAAGGGAGCTAACCTGACCGAGAGCATAGGGTATTGTAGAGTACATTCCTACAACCCTTTCTCTAGAGAACACAGTTCTCTCCATTGCAACTACAAGGTGCACAATTGAGCAACTATTAACTCCTAAAAAGATTACAAATCCGTATAAGGCACCCGCAACAATAAAAAGATTGGTGTTGTTGGTTTTGATGTTCAAAAAATGTCTAGTTAGTTAATAAGGTGATCAAAAGCTAGGTATTCACTATGGCTAGAAATAGGTCATTTGATATTTTGGTAGTCCATGCAACTAAAATGTTTGGAAAGTAGGATGTCTTGAATGGAACTACATACAATTTTGTGCCAACCTTCCAAAAGATTAAGTAAAGCATAGACAAGTGTGAATAAGTATTTAACAATATTATAGTCAGGGCTATGCTAGTAAGTCCATCATTGCTTCCAGAAAAAAAAGACTTGAATTTTCCAAAGAATGATTGAGAATACTAGGTTGGAAAGTGAAGTTCTTCTGCTTGTGGGAGTGGAGTATTAAGCTCTTTCATCAATGCTTTCCTTCGCCTGAATATTTTACAAAATAACTCAATGCAAAATATTAGTTTTAGTTGTATGTTGGCTTATCTTTTATCCATGTGTCTCCATGGTTGCAAATTGATGCCAAAGATTTTTTTCCTAAACTTGTAGTTATTGAGCAGATTTCTTTTGGAGAAGTATATGAGGGTTTATGGCTTGGAGTGAAGGTTGTTGTTAAGGAGATCCCCATATTTTGCTAGGATTTTGACTCTCTATTGCAAGTGGAAATTATCGTGCATGAAAAGTTGTAGAACCCTTTCATTGTTCAATTGATACGTGTGTTTGATAGAAAAATATTGCTCAAGGGTACGAGTGAGTTAAGTTGTGTGATTTTGGGGAGTCGAGTTTAAGGCTTTACAGTTTTCCAGTTCCCCAAATTCAGTAGGGGAACTTGTTACTAGAGGGCATTCAAAGTCTTCCAATATCCCCAAGAAGGTTTTTATAATGGGAATGTATCACTTTAAGGGAGTGGATACCAAGAATGTCTACAAACTAATAATACAGAACAAAAGGCTGAAATTACAATACAACGATTGCAAGGTAGACACGAAATGGATTTTCTTAAAAAAAAAATCCTAGAAAATTTGAAGTAGATGCAAATGGTTTCTGTAATGCAGAAGGCTAAAAAAATACAATAAACTAAAATCATGGGAAGTGGCTTACCTACAAATTCTACATAAATTGTGTTGACCTATCAATGAAGCCAATGAGAGAAAATGGATAGAGATCATAGGAAATTTTTAGGAAACCCCAAGTTGTGTATTGTTGCTGCTTAATCTTGTTGCTTGAATCTATCATAGTAAAGGGGTAGAAAGCATTAATGATGAGGAAAGAAGTAAAATATGGAGTGGAAACAGTAACAGCGAGAGAAATGCGACTTACCTCAAGATTCTGCACAAAGCTCTATTGATGTCACTCATAAAAAGGTCATGAAAGTAGGGCATATATTAACAGAAGGAAGATATTTTGTAAGGAGAGTTAAATGATCAACGGTTATGGATGGATGGAGAACCTTCCAAAGTGCCTCCAGTCTTTCCAAACATCAATGGTTAAAAAGATCTTCAAATGATTAAAGAGTGACATGCCTTCCGTGTAATTATAATAAAATAATTTTTTGGTAAATAAAATAACTTTTAAATAAATAAATATTTTTAAATTAAATTTTTTAAAGATATTTATAGTAATTATTGTTATTATTATTTTTTTAATTTAGAATATATATTTAAATAGAGAAAGAGGCATACAAAATTAATTTGAAGAAGTCCTCTCTTATTCTAAGAAAAAGAAGGAGAAAAGCAAACATCAAAATACTCTGGGTGGAGTTGTTACCAGAACAAGAGCAAAGGTGGATTGTGGAGCTACTAAGCTTAGCCAAGGTAGAATATTTTTGATGAAATCAGGAAATGGTGGAATATTGATGTTCTAGGTATACTATGTTCATAATTGCTAAAAAACTCAGAGAAGTCAAACACAATTTAAGAAGCTCGAAAAAAGAATCGTTTGGAAAAAAAATTAGTATTAAATAAAAAATTCAAATGGAGCTTGTAGAGATCTAGGACAAAATTCAGAAGGAAGGATACATTGAAAATAATAAGGTTAGAGAAAATGAGTTGCTCGTGAAATTGTATGGCATAATAGCTAATAAGGAGGAGTTTTGGAGGTAGAGATCAAGGGTGTTGTCGCTTTCAACTAGAGATAGAAATACTAGGTACTTCCATTTATCTACTTCTAAACATAGGGCTGCAGATAAAATCTATCTCATAGAAGTTAATGGTACTAGATTTGAGAAAGACAAAGACATCAAAAAGCAAGTTGTCCTCTTCTATAACAACCTTCTTTTGGCGAATGGAGAAATCAATCAAAATGACCAAGATTTTTTATTAGAGGCTATCCCTAAGGTTGTTGAGAGGGAAGATAATAAAAATATTGTGACCATCCCCTCCAAGGAGGAAATCATGAAAGCAATCTTTTCTTTTGAAGGAAATAAGGCCCCTGGCCTTGATCGATTTCCTATGTTCTTTTTTCAATGGTTTTGGGATATTGTTGAAAATGATGTTGTGAATGTTGTAAAGGAATTCTTTGGATCCAAAAGGCTACTTAAGGAACTAAATGATACTTTTTTGGTCCTTATTCCTAAGAAATTAGGGGCTATGGATTGTGAGGCGTTCAGACCCATAAGTATTTGCAACTCTTTTTATAAAATCATATCAAAGGTTTTGACTTCAAGTATCCTTTCTATCCTTCATTGATTTTCCCTTAGTAGAATAACTAGAAGGAAAATATTAGATTATATTGTGACAATCCATGAGAATATCCATTCACTTGTGGAATTTAAAACTGAAGGGTTTCTTCTTAAGCTAGATATATCAAAAGCTTATGACTGTGTTGATTGGGAGTTTTTTATTTAAAATTCTAAGGGTGTTTGGATTTATTAGTAGAGTCTTTAGTTGGTGAATCGGTTGGTTACTATGGTTTCAACATCTATAATTGTAAATAGATCTCCTTCCAGATTCTTTCAAAACTCAAGAGGTTTAAGACAAGGTGACCCTATCTCACCTATTCTTTTCACAATAATGGCTGAAAGCTGATGAAGAAATAAAAGATTGATTGAACAGAGGTTTCTTGCTGGTCTTAGTACTTCCTCCACTAGTCTGATTTTTTCTCACCAATAGTTTGTTGATGACACTATTATGATGGGAAGATCTACAGTGAGTGAAGTTAAGAATTTGAAAAAAACTTTGGACATGTATGAGGAGGCATCTGGGTAGATGGTTAACAAAAATAATATTTCCCTTTTCTTCTTCACTACCCCTTAGCATAGATAGGTCAACATTGCTAGAATCATTGGTTGCAGAGTGGAATCCTTACCTTCTTCTTATCTTGGACTTTTGTTATACCTTAAACCTATGGATTCCTTTTAGTAATTGTTGGTTGAAATATTCAAAAATAAGTTGGCAGGATGGAAAGGAGCTCTTTTGAGCCAAGATGGAAAAATTAAACTTCTTAAAGCTTCTCTTTAGAACCTCCTAGTTTATGCTTTAAGCCTTTTCAAAATTCTCACTAAATATGTTGAGGCCATTGAAAAGCTCCAAAAAAGATTCTTTTGGTCTGGAGTGGAGGAAAGAAAGAGAATGCCTCTTATAGGATGGGATTTAGTTTGCAAACCCAAATCCTTTGGGATTTTAGGTCTCATAAAAATCATAATCATGAATAAGACTCTTCTAGTCAAACAAATATGGAGATCCTTCTCGTCTGGTTGAGAATGGAATGAAATTTCAAGATGTAAATATATGGTTAAACATATGTCCCTCAAAGCTTTGTTGAACTCTCCTACACTATCTTGTGGCTCAGCTTGTTGGAATGATATGATTGCTGGTAGAAATTTTTTGGAATTAGGGATAGGATGGCACATTAGAAGTGGCAATCAAGTAGATTTTTGGAGGATAGATGGATTTTTAAGGAACCTCTCATCAAAATTAAAAGATTCAATAGATGGGCATAGTTATGTAAAGATACTTTTGGGGAGTTTGTCAAAGATTATTGGTATGAAGGAGACTAGGTGAACTTATGTGTGATTAATCAGGAGATGGCTCAGCTTCAATCCACTTTAATTCCTATTAGTTTGGGATAGACTTAGCAGGATGATATTCTTGTTTGGATGGACAAGCCTTCGGGTAACTACTATGTCTCTTCGACAGTCTCTTTGTTGTACCTTTCTCAAACTCCCCCTCCATTCTAGTAAAAAGCATGGATTAAACACTTGAATCCTAAAGTTAATATCTTATTTTGGATTATGCTTCAGAAAAAAGTTCTTACTATGCACAATCTTTGTAAATGGGGATTTCAAATCCCCAACAGATGTTACCTTTGCAAGTGTGAGGAAGAGTCTTCTAACCACTTGTTTCTCCACTATCTATTATTTTCCATTATCTAGGGAAAATTATTAGCCCTCTGGAATATCTCTTGGGTGTTCCCCTAGACCATTGAATATTTCCTTTTACAATGGAAATCCCCTACTCATAATCCCTTCATTCGAGGGTTATGGGCCTTTATATTTTGTTTTGTTGTTTGGGGAGTGTGGAAAGAACATAATAATAGACTTTTCAAGGATAAGAAAATGGTGGAGAATAATGTCCTTGAGAAAATTTGTAGGCTTATAAAGGAAAACTTCAATGTGATTCCCCAAAACGCTCTTAGCCTTGAAGTAGTGGTGTGTACTTTGTATGATCTAATGAAAGCAAAGGATTTGAATATTGAAGTGGACATTTCTTTAGCTTCCAAGCGAACCAAAAAAAGTAGGGAGGGTGTGTGATGGAGTTTTCCTCCTAATGGTTGCTATAAGGCCAACTTTGATGGTGCCACGAAGGGCAATCAAGACATGGCCAGAAGTGGAGGTGTGTTAAGGGATTCAAATCATAATTTTATGGAGACAATTGCCATATCCCTAGGTCATCAAACCAACCATGTGCCAAAGGCTATAGGAGTTTTTCAAGTCTTAATGTTAGCTCATAATTTCAATATAAAAAATTTATGGCTAGAAGGGGATTATAAAAATATCATTGATTGTCTCTTAGGAAGTAGCCCCCATCTTAGTTGATAAATAATTGGATTGATGAAGAAAATTCTATTCGAGACAAGTTTGATAAAGTAAAATTATCACATGTCTATAGGGAAGCTAACAACATGGCGGATTACTTCGTGAATGAAGGGGTTAGGAAGCAAGGATTGAACATGTGGTAGAATTGTAGGGAATTGAGAGTTGAAGTGAGGGCCTTACTAGATTATGATGTTACGAATGGGAAAGAGGAAAATATATTTAATTATTAAAGGGAAATGGGTTAAGTACATCAAAATCAAGAGATTTTATGGGGCCACATCATATTACTTAGCTAGGAAGAAAAAGTGGCATGCTCTGTGGGTACGTTGGAATGGTTGCATAAATATGAAATAGGTTCTCAATGTTGGTAGAGACTGCAGTAAGCTGCAAACAAAAATGGGGGGACAAGAAAAGAGTTGAGCCAAAAAGCTATGAGGTGCACATGAGGAATGATAAGGTCTAGAAGTAGATTGAAAGAGGTGGGTTGGTTCCATTTTTCGAAAAACTTCATGGGCTTGATACTATGGCCATGGACTATTTTGAAAAGACCTAGAACAATGGTGAAATTATCCTTTTTGGGAGAAAGGTGAAATTGGATGAGAAAATTATAGGGGAGGTGATTGGAATGTCTACTAAGGGTGTAAATTTTTATTACAACAAAAGGTTTTCTGATGAGGCGGTAATCAAATTCCTTAAGAAAGATAAGGAGAAATTGATACTGGTTAAAATTTCCAAAAACTATTTTGAAATTGACACCATTAAGGTGTTGTGGAGAAAATTGTTTCATGTCATTATGCAATATATCACCCTGGATGGGAGATTCACCACTGTTTATGGTCATCATTTTTCCATTCTTAACCATTTATGCCATAAGGTACATATTTCTCTACCTCACTATCTATTATGTTCGTTGAGTATTAGCCTTGAGGACCATATGAAAAGTCCCAAGAGGTAGCCTATTCTTCATCCTAGTCTTATTGGGTTAATATATGAGAACTATCAAAGTATGTCAGCATTATCCAAACGTGTTGCCTCCATGGAATTTGAGGACTATAACACAAATAGTGGGGGTTCAAAGAATCAACCTTACTAGGAGAGAATTGTTGAAACCCACCTATCTTCTGAGATGTCTGGTAAGAAAATCTAGCTTTCTAAAGTTAACCCTGAAACCAACTTCAACTGCTTGGTCCCCTTAAAGAATCATGTTCTCAAGGGCTCCCCTGCCAACAAGTTGGTTTCCTACTCTGCAAACTCTTTGGAGGAAAAAGTTGAGAACCCTAAAGCAAGTAAAAATTATGTGCCCTCCCCTCCTACCTCTTTCAAAGCTTAAAGTACCAAATTTCCTACCCACTAACTCAGATGATGTACCTCATCTTAGATTGGCCTAAATTTGGTGATATTCTTGCCTCTCCTAGAAATGTCATTGGTGACTTTTTTAGGGTTTTGAAATGGGCCTATCAAGAAATTAATGAGCTTAATCAAAGAAATAGGGATCTATATAGTAAGTCAGAGGAGCTGGAACTGAAGTTGGCCACTCTCAACAATGAAAAAGGAAAATGGAAAAAGAACAGCACTGGAATGGGAGAAGGTGACACTGAGGATAAGTACAAGAATCTAGAAGCTAAAATGGTCAAAATAAGATATAACATGGAAACTGTTGTGGAACAAAACCATAAATGGCAAGGCACAATGCCATCATCATCATCACTATGTCTGAAAAGATGGTAAACATACAATAGGGTTCGTTGGTCATTGACCTAGAAGAGAACAAGGACAAAATCAAGAACGAGGACAAAGGTATTTTGAAAAGGACTTGTGCCGACCTTAAACGGAAAGCACCTCCTACTACCCAGATGGTTCAGATTTTTAAGAAGGGAGTTTAGGAAATGAACAAGCTAGAAACTGAGACTGCAGAGTTATTAAAGGCCCAAATTTAGTTGTTGGTGATTTGTCTGGTTTTTTCATTTTGTGGCATTTTCTGACCTTTTTTGTTGGTTGTGAACTTGTTGTTTTAACAACCTTTCTACCTTTGGTGTCTTTAACGATTTTATCTTTTTTCTCTAAACTTTGTGGTTTCAAGTCTCTATGAAACCCATTTTTTCCTCTTTCAAAAACAAGAGAATAATTAATATTTTTTGTGGTAATTTATTAATTAAATATTAATATTTAAATTGAACTTTTTTAAAAATTATTTTAAATTTATATATTATTTTTATTTAATAATTCAAAAGACTATATATATATAATACATTTTATAAAATATTTTTAGTTTATTATTTAAATTCATAATAAATTTTAGATTTGCAATTTCAATTTTTTACTATTGTTATTATTCTTTTAAGGGGTGAACATTTTCTTATCGAGAGCTATGAATTGCTGAAATATTGAAAGGGGGCCTCATCCCCAATTTAAACATTCAATAATGGCACCCTAATGGGATTTGAAACTTGATGGCAAGAACAACACCACAACAACTAAACTATCTTACCGTTCTATAATTATTATTATTATTATTATTCTTAATTACGATGACTAACTCCAAATTAATGTTGTATAGTGAGATAATGCAATTAAGCTTTTAAATTATGTTTTTCTTCATATCTTATTTTTTTTAGTTCACAAGGTGCTAATAGATATGCATGTGAAATGTGAAGGCATGCGAGGGGATGAAATTGCACGTACATGGCTAATATTTTGAGAAAAAGATTGATTATTTTAAACTTTTGCAGTATTTTTGTTTATGCTTTCCATGATTGTATATGTTTATATTTGAGTTATATTCAACTACATAAAGTTGTGGTAGGAAGAGTTTGTATGTTTAAGTAATGGGATCATCATTAATTCCCTTGAATACTTACATACCATGTATACACTTGATCAAGGTACACAATAATGGTGTACAAGTGTGTACAAAACCCTTTGAAGGGTCAATTCTTTGAAAATAAACAAAAAAAATCCTTGCCACCCACTCAAGTGAACTAGGGAGAAAATCCTAGATTAAAAGATCTACCTGCAAGCACCTTATGATAAGGTGTTTGACATTCATTTTATGTTTCCAATTAAGATGTAAGTGTGAATGTATTAATGATTTTCCATTCAATTAGACTTATAATATATTATTTTTCCTTGTTTCTCTTAGGAAATTTAAAGGGATAATGCCATAGATGTCATTTTTATGGTTCTATTAGGCCATAATTGTAGTATGTCAAGTTTGATGACATGACCCATAAGCATGAATTAGATACACCATAAACATTGAATATTATGTAAGATATAGTTTGATAATCAATAGATGAATGCTTAATATTGTTTAATCACTAAGATTCCTATTGGGTGAGGATAAACCATATAAGAAATAAGTGTTCTTGACAGGACCAATAAGCATGAATTAGAGACAACATAAACATTGAATATTTTGTAATATTTAGTTTGATTATCTATAGAGAAATGCTTACTATTCTTTAATCACTAATATTTGTATTGGGCGAGGATAATGTTTGAGATAATGTGGTTGTATCATCTATAGTTTAGGGACCTCCTCTCTAAGTAGTGGAATATCAAGGGCTATCATTAAGCTATGTTTAATATTTCCTTCAAAATTAAAGCTCTTAATGTTTATCTGAAATAATTGAGTGGGAGTTGCTTTGGTAATATTTTTTATCAAAAAAAATCTCTTAAAGATCAACTTAAACAAGCTCAAATGGATATCGAATCGGATGCCTAAGAAGATTTTATCTATAAGGAAAAGACTTTGTTAATTTATGTTCATAACATTATCAAGAATGAAGAGGTTTATTGGAAGCAGAGGAATATGAATGAATGGCTTCGTGATTGGGATAAAATTACAAGGTTCTTTCATATGATGACTTCTAGACATAGGAAGAGGAATACCATTTTTTAGTTAGTTTTTAATGATGGTTACTTGATATGTTTTGAGGAATATTTGGTTCATGCTAGTGTTTCTTATTTCCCCAACCTCCTCAATCTAGCTAGGAATATTTCTTTGGCTGATGACCTCCTTAATGTTATTCCCCTTTCTTTATCCCCACAAGATGTTTTGTTTATGGAAAGATGTGCTTCAACTGATGAGATTTAGGAGTTTTTTTTTCTCCCGTAGACATTTTAAGGCCTCGAGTCTTGATGGTTTCCCACCTTTTTTCTTCTAGATGTTCTGGGATATCATTGGGAATGATGTTACCTCTACTATTATGGAATTCCTCTCCTCTAGAAATATTGTCAAGGAATTCAATAATTCTTTCACTGTTCTCATCCCCAAACATTTTGGGGTTAATAGAATGTCTAATTTTCACCCTATTAGTCTTTGCAATATGTTCTATTAATTTTTCTCTAACCTTGTGGTCACCCACATTAAATACTCTTAGAAAAAATTCATCCATTCTGCTCAAAAAGTTTTTGTTTTGAGGTGGAAAATCATGTATGTTGTCATGTTGGTCCATGAAACCCTCCATTGCATTGGAATTTAAGTAAAAAAGAAATTATGGCCTCTAAGCTTGATATATATAAATCCTATGAAAAAGTGTCCTAGAATTTTTGGTTTGATTTCTTACAAAGGTTCAGGTTCTTTGGTAAAGCCTTTACCTCTTCCAAGTTTTTTGTGGTTATCAATGGTTCTCCATAGGGGTTTTTTATCAATGTCCGGTAGTATCCATCAAGGGGATCCTTGTTTCTATTATGAAATCTTTTTCATTGATGTCAACAAGGTTGTGTTGTCATTGATAATAGTTGTGCATTGGTTAAGAATATATTATTGCTTTGATTAGTTGCATTATGTTGTAATTAGTTAAGTTGGATATGTTAACATCTGGTGTTGCTTTGATAATCTTTTATTTATGGTTTAGATGGTGAGGATATTGAAAAAATTTATAAATAACGAAACAAGGTGTTGTACAGGTATTTTTTTGTTTGTCTTGCTTCACATTTCTTTGGGGTTGAATATATCCTTGTGTGGTTTGGATATGTTTTTTAAAGGTGTTCATATTTTCTATATCCATAATTTTGGATTTTGGCTCAATGGTCAGAGGGTATTATGTTCAATTGTGTGTGAACTAGTTTTAAAATGTTTTTGATGGGTTTTATAGGGACCCAAAACCATGAAGATTACAAAAAAAAAGAAAAGATCATCAAAGACCCCATAAATAGAGAGGGTGTAGAGAGGACAACAAAATTACAAAGCCACATTCACCAAAAAAAAAGTCCAGCAAAGGCCACATAAAATACCCAAAAATACCAGAGAAAACACCAACAACGACAAAAATTGGGACTTTAAAATTTCCACTGTCTAAGCTTCCATTTCATTCATTTCTTAATCCTCCCTCTTTAAGATCTGGACCATATAGGTAGTAGGAGGCACTTTCCTCTTAAGGTTGGCACAGGTCCTCTTCGGTATTCCTTGGTCCTCATTCTTTCTTTTATCCTTGTCCTCTTCCATATCAACAACCAATGAGCCCTATTGCAACTTTTCCAAATTTTTAGACATTGCATTGATGATAATGGCATTGTGCCTTGCCATTCTATGGTTTTGTTCCACAACAGTTTTCATATTTATTTTTATTTTAACAATTTTAGCTTCTAGAGTCTTGTACTTGTCCTCAATGTCATCATCTCTCATTCCAGTATTGTTCTTTTTTTGTTTTCCCTCTTCATTACTTAGAGTAGGTATCTTCAAATCTATTTTCTCCAACTTTTTGTTTAGAACCCTATTTCTAAGATTAAGATCATTAATTTCTTGACAGGCCTATTTCATAACCCTAAATATATCACCAACGCCACTTCTAGTAGAGGCAAGGATATCTCCAGACTGATCCCAGTCTAAAATGAGGTTAAAATCATCCAAGTTAGGGGAGTTGGGAAATCTAGCACCATCATCTCTAAAAGAGGTAGGAGGGATAAAGACAAAGTTTTTTCTAACTTCAGGATTCTCAGTTTTTTCCTCCATAGAGTCTGAAAAGTAGAAAACTAGCTTATTGGTAGGGGAACCCTTGAGAGCAGAATTCTTTAAAGGAACTAGGCAGCTGGCATTAATCTTAGGGTTAGCTTTCACGAGATGGGGTTTACAAAGCTCGTTTTTCTTACTAAATAGGATAGGGGATGAATGGACTTCAACAATTCTCTTTGGGTTAGGTTTAGAATTATTCTCTGAACCACCACTATCTATTTCATAGTCCTTAATCTCCGTGGAGGCAACCGGTTTGGATAAAGCCGATAAGCTTTAAAAATATTCATAGATTAACCTAATAAGACTAGGATGAAGAATAGGGTGTCTCTTGGGATTTTTCTTATGGTTCTCAAGGCTATTGCTCAACAAATAGAAAAAGTAATGAGGTAGAGAAATTTTTACCTTATGGCAGAAGTGGTTAAAGAGAGAAAAATGATGACCATAAACTCAAGTAAATCTCCCATCCAAGGTAATATACTTCATTATGACACGAAGAACCTTTCTCCAAAGAAACTTGATGGTGTCGATTTCAAATTAGTTGTCAGAAACTTTGACCAGTTTCATTTTCTCCTTATCTTTCTTAGGGAATTTGATTACCACCTTGTCTAAAAACCTTTTGTCATGATAAAACTTCATGCCCTCAGTGGACATTCAAATAACCTTTCCTATGATTTGCTTGTCCAGTTTCACCTTTCTCCCAAAGAGGTTAATTTCTCCATTATTCTAGTTCTTCTCAAAGTAGTTAGTAGCCATAGGATTAGGCCCATGAATTTTTTCTAGGAATGGAACCAAACCACCTTGCTCAACCTATTTCGAGACCTTTGCATTCCTTGTGTGCATTTCATAGCTATTTGGCTCGATTCTTTTCCTGTCCTCCCCCATATTCGTATGCACCTCACTGCAAACTCTACTAGTGCCAAAAACCTATTGAAAATTTATGCAGTCATTCCAACGAACCCACAAAGCTTGCCACTTTTTCTTACCAGCAAAGTTATTTGACACGGCCCCATCAAATCTCTTGATTTTGATGTACTTAACCCTTTTCTATATCATCATTAAAGATATTTTCCTCTTTCCCATGTGTAACATCCATTTTGATATTCCAATCCTTTTCTATCATTAGATCATAGGGATTTCAAACCATAGCTTCAAGATTAAGAGCTTTTTGTGGTATAACATTGAAGTTTTCCTTTATAAGCCTAGTTTTTTTTCAAAAACATTAGTCTCTGAAATCTCCTTATCCTTGAAAAGTTTGTTATTATGTTCTTTCCACACTCCCCAAACAGAAAAAGGGAAAATAAAAGCCCATAAATTTTGAATGAAAGGATTTTGAGATGCAGCTTTCCATTGTGAAAAGAAATCTTCAATGGACAAGGGGAACACCCAAAAATTATTCCAGAGGGCTAAAAATTTTCCCCAAATTGTAGCAACAAATGGATAGTGGAGAAAAAAATGGTTTGCTAAGTCCACCTCACTCTTGCAAAGGTAGCATCTATTGGGGATTTTTAATCCCCATTTGCAAAGATTATCCACTGTTAGCACCTTATTTTGATGCAAAATCTAGAAGAAAATGTTGAATTTCGGAGTCAAGTGTTTTATCCATGCTTTAGACTAGAAAGGATAGGGGGCTTGAGAAAGGGACAATAGAGATACAACTAAAGAAATAGAGTATTTACCTAAAGAGTTGTCCATCTAGAAAAGATGATCATCTAGCTGATTTTGTTCTAATCTAACAACCTTTAGGGAAGATTGAAGTGGAGACAACTCCTAACTAACCACACACAAATCCACCCAATCTCCTTTGCTCCAATAATCTTTAAAATACTCTCCATAAGCTGCTTTGCAAAACCTAGCCCATCTATTGAATCTTTCAATTTTGATTATTGGATCCTTAAAAAGTCATTTGTCCTCCCATAACCTAGCTAGATTACCACTTCTAATGTTACATCCAACCCCTGATTCCAAAATATTTCTACTAGTAATCATGTCATTCTAGCAAGATGAACCACAGTTCAGAATAGGAGAATCTAGCAAGGCTTTGAGGGACACACAATTGGTCATATATTTACTTCTTAAAATATATTTCTATTCTCCAACAATAAAGAAGGATCTCCATATTTTTTTACCAAGAAGAGTCTTATTAATCATTCTAATTTTTCTAAGACCTAAAGCCCCCAAGGTTTTTACTCTGCAAAACAAATCCCATCCTATAAGATACATCCTCTTTTTTTCCTCCACACTGGACCAAAGGAATCTTGTTTGGATCTTTTCAATGGCCTCTGCATATTTAGCAAAAATTTTGAAAAGGCTTAAAGCATAAACTAGGAGATTCTGAAGAGAAGCTTTGAGGAGATGACTTTTTCCAACTTGGCTCAAAAGAGCTCCTTTCCATCCTGCCAACTTCTTATTGAGCCTATCAACCAGTGAACAACAAAAGGAATCTAGAGTTTTAAGGCAGAAATATAGTCCAAGATAAGTAGAGGGAAAGGATTCCACTCTACAACCAAGGATTCTTGCAATCTTGACCTGTCTATGCTTAGGGTTATTAAAGAAGAAAAGGGAGCTCTTATGTCTATTGACCATCTCCCTAGTCACCTTCTCATACATGTCCAATTTTTTTTTAAAAGTCTTAGCCTTAGTCACCATTGATCTTCCCATCAGCATAGTGTCATCAACAAATTGTTGGTGATAACAAATCAAATTAGTTGAAGAAGGACTAAGACCAGCAAGAGACCTTTGTTCAATCAAACTTTTAAGATTCCTTCCCAAGCTCAACCATGATTGTGAATAGAATAAGAGAGATAGGATCACCCTGTCTTAGGCCTCTTGAATTATGAAAGAATCTTAAAGGAGACCCATTCACAATTATAGAGGTAGAGACAGTAGTAACCAACTAATTCGCCAACTAAATGAATTTGCTGCTAAAAGAAAACACCCTTAGAATTTTTAATAAAAACTCCCAGTCAACACAGTCGTAAGTTTTGGATATATCCAGATTAAGAAGAAACCCTTCAATTTTAGATTCCACAAATGAGTGAATATTTTCATGGATAGTAACTATAGAGTCTAAGAATTTCCTTCCTATAACAAAACCATTATGTTGGGAAAATATTAGCAAAGGAAGGATAGTAAGGATCCTTGATGTCAAAAACATAGATACAATTTTATAGACAGAGTTGCAGAAACTAATAGGCCTAAACACCTCAAACTCCATAGCCCTAAGTTTTTTGGGAACAAGAACCAAAAAAGTAGCATTTAATTCCTTAAGAAGACTTCTAGATCCAAAAAAATATTTAACAACATTCACAACATCATTTTCAACAATCTCCCAAAACCATTGAAAAAGGAACAATTGAAACTGATCAGGGCCAGGGACCTTGTTTCCTTCAAAAGAAAAGACAACTTGAATAATTTCATCCCTAGAGGGGATGGCAACAAGCTTATCATTATCTCCCATCCCAAAATCATTAGGGATAGCCTCTAATAGAAAATCCTAGTCATTATGGTTGACTTCCCCATTCACTGAGAGAAGGTTGTTAAAGAAGAGGACAACTTGATTTTTCATGTCTTCCTCTTCCTCATATCTCATGCCATTAACTACTATGTGATAAATTCTATTGGGAGCCTCATGTTTTGAGGTAGATAGATGAAAGTACCTGGTGTTTCTATCTGTAGCTAAGAGCCGGGACACTCAAGATATCTTCCTCCAAAACTCCTCCTCTTTAGCTATAATATCATGCAATTTCACCAATAGCTAATTTTCCCTTTTCCTATTATTTTCTATGTATCCTTCCCTCTAAATTTTATCCTGGATCTCTACAAGCTCCATTCAAAATTCATATTTAATGCCAAAGACATTTCCAAAGGAATCATTTTTCTATCTTCTTAATTTATGTTTGAATTCCCTTAGTTTCTTAGCAATTCTGAACATAGCAGTGCCCAGAACATCAATATTCCACCATTTTTTGATTTCATCAAAAATATGGGGGTGGGAAAGCAACATTATTTCAAATATAAAGTGAGAGTTCCTCTTCACCTTGATAGGGTCCACCAAAAAACTTATATGAAAGTGATCAAATCCCACTCTAGAAAGAGCTTTAAGAGAACAGTAATAGTTTATAAGCCACTAATCAGAAATTAAAGTTCTATCTAACCTTAGTTGAATCGGTTCCTTACCAATTCTTCTATTCAACCAAGTATATATGACTCCTTGCAAATCAATATCAATCAACACCTTATTGTTGATGTAGTCCAAAAGATCAGATTTACTATCTCAATTCACCTGAGAAGCTCCAAATTTCTCTTCATTTAGAAGAGGTGTGTTAAAGTCGCCCATTACAACCTAGTGGTCATTATCAAAGATCCTACAGAATGCAGAGAGCTCATTCCAGAAATATTTTCTAGCTACTTTCCCATTAGGAGCATAGATATTCAACTTAATCCAACTAAAATTGTCTCTAATATCTATGAATTTAGTAGCCACATGATTAGTGCTCTCCAACAATGGTTCCCCTTTACTAAAGTTTTGGTTCCAAAAAGTAGCAATTCCTCCTGATGCACCATCTAAACTATTTCCTTGGATTCCACAATTTTGAAACATTTTAATCTTCTCCACCTTATATTTAGACATTTTAGTTTCTTGGATGAGAAGAATATCAGGTTTATGATCCCTAACAAAATTGTGCAAAACATCCCTCTTATGAAGGCTATTAAGCCCTCTAATATTCCAAGAAATAATCTTTATATCTTACTAAGGGATTGGAGAATCTCTGGAATGGTCCTTTGAACACCATCTGCTATGTCCTAAAATCTTTCATGCTCTCTCTGCCATTTACCTGACCTTATTCCTTGGCTATACTTAATGACACCATAATCTACCTTTGTTCTTGTTCTGGTAACAACTCCACTTGGAGTATTATGTTGTTTACTTCTCTCCTTATTTTTCTTCGATTGAGAAAGGAATTATTCCCAATCAATATCTTCTTGACTCTCCAACTCTCTCCCAGATTCCCATTCCTTATCATACATTCTTCTTTTCTCCCAGGGGAGAGTATCTTTCTGGCCATTCGTAAGCTGGTTCAAATTGTCACAGTTTGAAAGTTTGATATTATTGATCAGATTCTCAAAGGTTTCCTTGAAAAAATATGGAGTTTTTTTTCCTAGAGTTTAAGGGGATCACTCGAAGGGAAACATTCTATAGAAGTAGTAGATAGGATAGGAATGCCAATATCTAGAGACAAACCCTAGATAGGAATATCCTCTAGTCTAGGATCCCCATTAGCTTTCCCTTCTGATAAAATCTTAGGAGTGGAAGAGACAGAGTCCTTATCCCTTTTACCAACCCCAAAATTCTCCAAGATTTCATCTCCTTCCTTTGAACCATAAATACTTTCTACCCCTATTTGTTGATTCTTATGAACATCAGTTTCCTTGGGTACTATTTCACCATTGATTACGTGGTATTCCTTTGAGTTTCAGATTTATTTCTATATTGCTCATTAAGGTTATTGGTACTGCTTGCTTTCCCTTCCCCTTCAGGCTTCTTTCTCCAAATAGTCTTAGCGTTAGACTAGATATTTTCTTTGTCTTTGCTAGAATTTAATGGGCATTTCTTAGCCCAATTCCCCATTTTTCTGCACTTAAAGCAAGGAAAGGGAATGGACTCAAACTCTATATCTTGCATCCAAGTTCCCAACTTATACTGGATATCTATTGAAGAAGGGAGGCCAAAATTTTGTGAAACTCCCAAAAATATTCGTGCAAACACCAACTACTTTCTAGCTATTGTCATAGGGTCAATAGATAGAAGCTCTCCAAAAGAATTAGCAATACCATTGAATATTTCCTTGTTCCAATACTCCAAAGGGAGACCCAGGAGTCTAGACCAAACTAGAACATTCTCAAAAATGGAATCAGAGAGATTTAGATGAGAGGTCCATTTCTCAAGGGATAGGGAAGATTTCCCTATGACCCAAGGACTACCACTCCTCACAGCCAATATCTCCTCCTTCCAGGTGAACTCAAAGGAAAAGAAACCTCTAGGAAGAGTGGCCACCATGACCTTACCATTGATTCTCCACTTATTTTTGAAAAATTCCCTAACCACCTCAACATTTGGTCTAGGTCCCATAAACTTACTGACTAGAACTTTGTCTATTAAAGCAATATTATGATCAATAATCGAATCACGCACAGAGATGGAAAACTTACCTTTCATTGGGTGAGAAAAATTGTGCACTAGAGGGAAGACCAATTTTCCATTTGGTTTAACACCAAATAGAGAAGACCAACGTTTTCACTTTGCTCCTTCCCTATCAGTGGTCCTTACCACTTCATTGGTTTTTTCACCTTTTTGTCCTTCAAGGGAACCCCTAAAATTTGTCTTCCCTCCTGAGTCCACCTGAATGTTGTTTCCAGTGTCCTTCTCATCTATTTCATCCTTATCTTTCTCCTCGCTCAAAACATGCACTGATTCCACTTAGGATTCCTCTGATCTTCCTCCACGGCCTGCTCCATTGTTCAGAGATTCAAAATCCTACTTTCCTCACCTGTGCTCCACAAACCTACCCATTTTGGTGGTTAATAATACATAGTTTAGAAATTGAAGATTGTTAATATAGGTTTTACAATGTTTCTTATAGAGGTGTCTAGGAGAAATGTATTTGCTCTACGTTTCTCTATAGTTTCTCTTCAAGGCTTGCAATTTTGAAGGTATGCTAATGGTGTTGATATGTTGCATGTGTCAAGAGGATTTATGGTTTGCTACTATAAAATATGGATTTTAGAGTTGCAGTGTTGGGTAGTGTAGTTTGAATGTACAACTTGTGTACATTCTTAAGGTTTGAGTTGTTCTAAATGATTTTGATGGATTTTAGGATGATACGGGAATATTCTAGATCATTTTGAAGTGTGGTATGTGGTTTGCAAGTTTTTCTTGGGTTTGACGAAGCAAGTAAATCAAAGTTTAATGGTGTTTTCATGGTTAATGGTTGACCTGTTATTTACACTACATTCAAATATGTGCAAGCACTAATGAAGGTGTATTAATGGTGTTTTCATGGGTAATGGTTGACCTGTTATTTAGTCAAAGTCACCACCTCCTAATATAGAGTATTAAACTTCAAATGAGATGAAGCTTGTTAAAAAGTAAAACATGTTCTAGGTTTTCTTCCACAGTGAAGTCACTTTCAGATCCTTTGATCTTTGTTGTAATCAAATCCTCTACCAGGTTCAAGAATTATTCAAAATATGAACAAGATGTTCAAAGTTATAACACCATTTGACTTTTTAATACAAGGATGTGCATCTGGAGAATGGAAATTGTCCCCAGCAGAGTCACCATTTTGTTGGTGTTTTTTCAGTACACCCTTAGAATTCTCTAAACAGTAGCCAACCCCTATAATCAAGAATCCTCAAGATGAATGGCCAACATAATGAGTAAAGGACTCTATGGTCTTTTCTCCTTCACTTTAGGCTCTATGAGACCTTGTAGGGTGTTACTTATCATGTTCATTATGATCTATTTGATGGAGAACACTTCTATGCATAGATTAGTTCTTGTTATTTGCAAATGAACATAACTTACTAAAGATTTTGTTGATCTTTAAGTAAATTATTATCAATTTACTAAGAAAAAGGAGATATTTAAAACTCATGCCTCATAATTGAAATATTTTCAATTGAATTGTGTTCTTATTCTAAATCCATGGTTGAGTAAATCATAAACTCATTCAATTGCAAAATTCCTTAACAAATAGACCAATGCTTCATCAATTGGGCAATGTAGTCGAATATGCAGTAAACAATAATACACATATTATTTAAATTACATAATGTTGGCCTATTATCATAGTGCTTTTTAATCTGAAAACTTTTCGTATCTGAAACGTAATTTCTTATCAAACCCTATGTAAATTATAAAAAAATTATGACCCTCTTCAAGAATTTAATTACATTTCAATAAATTGGTCACTCAGTTGAGCTTGACCCAGAGATGTAGTCCATTGGATGAACTCCATAATCAAATTGGTGTCTTCTTTTCTTTCTCTTGCTTCTGTATTTTGAATTCTCTCTATTTACTAATCCTGCTACTCCATTGTTGATGTCTTTAGACCTTTGTGCATAATCACTTAGCAATGATTGTCATAGATCCCTTCTACTTTTTGAATCATTAACTATTTGAGACAAAGCCAAAATAAGGACATACATTCAATTGAAAATTTGAAGATAAGTGAGAATAACCTTGATATTTTCATTTATAACTTGCAAAAATTTACAAAAGGAGAGTATGAATTCTAGAGTTAATATTTGTTTCAATATTTGTAACTTCTATAAAACTAATTTAAGACTATTGCATATAAGGTTTATACCCAAGAAAATTCTATTGTTCTATTCATTCAGATTCTTACAGTATCTTCTCCCTATGGATAAATTCTACCTAGACCATTTACTAGACTAAAAAATGAACCCCCTCTAATGAGCCTTGAAATCCATTTTATAGGCTAAGGGAGAAACAAGTATTAGGCTCATTATAGTTTCATTTTAGACATATTTCTTTTCAACCCGAATTTCAATTTCATTTTAGAAATTCACTTAATAGTTGTTGGTAATGATTTTTTTTAAAAAAAATTCATAACCACCACCAAAAGAGACAAGCTGATGCTGCCAAAAGTTACCTTTAACTACCAACTAGGCACTGCATTCCACACCCACATTGAACAAAACTATTCATAATATTAGCTCTAGGCATCCATAGTTATCATGAAGACAAAAAAATGACATTCATAGAGAATGTAGAAAAACCACCATAGTAATATCATCATCACAACAAAATTAAGACCCAAACACCACTTCCATCACCTACAATGAGACAAGCACCAACACCTAAGCGACGATAGACCCACCCACTTCATGTTTTTTGTGGAAGCAAGAGGAGAAATCAAAACCCATTATTCATTTTTATCCTTACTAGCCATAGAGTAATCACGCCTACTCGAAGTATTTATAGAAACTAGAGCAACTAATATTACTTCCTCCCCTAGAATTGGAAATTGATTCAAGATCATGAAGTATCGTTGGTAACCTGAATTTGTCTCGGTATCACTATCTGAGGATCTATCAGTAATGACAATAGGGAAGTTCTGTCATCCAAAAGAAGCTCATCCATACCTCATTTTTCTTTGCATTCCTCATACAAATCCTATAGGATCCTTACCCTTAGCCTCTACCATTTCTACAGTCATGACTCAACTTCTCAACCTATGGATACTTTTGGTAGCAACTAGTGTAGACTTCTCACCATGGATCTTCTCCTTTCCTTCTTCCTTCAGAGTTGAAGTATCCATGGGTGTGTTATGTTTGTATTCTATAACATCACTATGATATTTCTACGCATTGAACCTTAGTGACCTCCATACCGATGATAGAAAAGTAGTAGGCTTACTCATCTTCTCTGAAAAATGTAGCTTCACAAACATAGAGCACACCACTGGAATTTAGAAATTCACACTCTCAATTGTAGTGGTGAAAAAAAATTCCATCAACCTTCCTTTAATAATTAAATTAGGTGTGCTAATCATAAAGGTTTGGTGAAAGTTTCATGAGTGAGAAAGCGATTGACCACTGACATCCATGTCTCCATTGTTAATTAGCTAGGTACTTGAAAATCCATGTATCATTCTCAATGATGATAGGAAATTAATTCCTCACACACACTAGGATAAAATTGATCACTCCTATGGAGTTCATGTTATTAATGTTCTCTCCTCGTAGAGAAAAAATGGCTATCACATGCCTATTTCTAGTTTTTGAATGTTTTCCATTTATTTCCTAGTGAGATGGAAAATCGAACAACCTAAATTGAGTCAAATCGAGTTTGAAATGTCAAAATCATAGCTTGCCATTTTTGGCCAATGAAAACATGTTGACTGGGAGCCACATCATTTCTTCCACAAGCTCTACAATACTCTTCACAATGGTTGAGGAATTCATACATCCTTTATTTTTCTACCTTGCAAGTTTCTGGTGGACATTAATTAAATGTCACAAGGTGTGTGATGGATGACCAAGATTCAAATCTCATGCTAAATAATAACCATAGATCCATAAATCATTGATTGTTGGGCACTTGAACAAGGATTGGGCCCCACCATGCCAAGGACACATGCAAAAAAATCATGTACCTCACACATCTTCTGATGACCATTCTTTAATGCCTGTGTGGTGTACAATCAATGACTGGGATCTAATCTTCAGATCCAATGGGTGGGAGTTTTGCACATGCCAAAAAGTTAGTCTTAAAGCGGGGCCATGATGAGGCCAATGACAATTAGACCCTCAATAAAATGAATCAAACATAAATATTTTGGAGTGAAATATTTCACCTGACCCTAGGATAATCATAAAATGATAAAGGGCATTAAGTGACTAGTAGACCTAGATAGAGGGGGCTGGTAATATCATACATTCAAAGGCTCAAGTGATAACTAAAGAAATAAATGACTAACTATAACAAGTTAGTGTAAAATTAAAACATCCAAAGGGTTTTAAGATAGAACATTATCAAAGAAGGTTCACAAACAAAAACCCTATTCCCATCCTTGGACATGGAGCTCACAATCATAATCAGAATCAAGATATGCATAAAATTTGCAAATAATTTTGGGATCTCTATCAAGAACTACCACATTGGTTCATTCTTCTTCTACACTATATTGCCCTGTGACCAAATTTATTACATGAAAAGAAAAAACCATTGAAAGATGGGTAGCTTTGATAATTTGGTTGTCTAATAGGCAGTCTCCTAGCAAAGTTTCATGGATTTCTTATATGATTCCCTTTACCTTGAGTCTTTTGATTATCCACTATGTTTAAGGTCTGCACAACCATAAAAATTTCACCTACTTCATTTTCCAAAACACCTTTTTCTTTAGAAGGTTTATGCCTGACAATCAACTCATCAATCTTGGTGGAGCTTTTCTTCAACTTTTCTTCACAGATTTTTGCTTTCTCTAGATCTACTTTTAGGTTCACCACCTCCTGTTCAAGTCTTGTACATTCATTAGTCTTCCTTTGCACCACTATATTCATACAATCATTAGCTCTCGTGTTTTCCTCCACTTGCACCTTCAATTTGGTAAGCTCTTCATTAGCTTGTTTAAATTGCTCACTCACTTCTCTATGTCTTTCTTTGAATTTCTTCAATAGATCTTTCAATTTTTGAATGCATTCATTTGCCTCATCAATATTTTCTTTCAAATCTCTATTTTCACTTTCATCCTTATAAAGATCTGCAAGAGAATCCTTGAGTTCTTCTTTATCATCCATTTGTTCAATCTTTAGGATCTTCCTCAAGCTATTAGGCTTATTTGAAGGAACTTGGCTTTGATATCAATTGTTTAATACCCAAGGTACTGAGAGTGGGAGTGAATCAATATCCTCTTAGACTTATTGAGCAAAAATCATCCAATTACTCTAATTCATATAACAATAAAGATAAGCAAGAGCATTAACAGAACATAAAAGCACACAACACATGAACACTAGGATTCTAACTTAGAAAACCCAAAATGGGAAAACCCACCATGAAAATTAGCTCACAATATAGTATAACCAGTTATAAGATATTACAAAATGGTGGATCACTTCCAAGACTCACTATCCAAAATGGAAGGATAACTACCTATAGAAAGATACAATGACAAAATGGCTTATAGCCAGAAAATGAACTAATAAGGTTACACCTAACAAGTGTTGATTTAGTTTCTTTAATGCCTAGTAGACTGGGTTAACACAATTCATCATTTTTGCATACATTTCTTCTTCTCTGTGTCAACCACACACTTCTTCACAACCACTACAATCTCAAAAAAAATCACTATATATAGTTGATTCATCTACAAGCATCAATTAGGTTAGCCTAATTGCATGCAACACTTATTCACTAAAAAGATAATTGACGACTTCAAGCATGTATCATGCTACAACATGATGGAATGGACCTAAGATAGGTCACACATACATCCACACCACAAAATTAATCCATTACAACATCAACAATACATTAGGTCAGCTAGAGATAGGCCTAATAGCAAAATGCATCAACAAAATAATGCTAACTCACCATATGAGTACATGTCCACACAAGATTCTAAACATACAACCTTTCAACATCCATAAACCATTTCCAAAAACCGAGAGCAAAGATATTCATCAATAGAGGATTGTAGACAAAAATACTCGAGGATAGTAACTACATACCAGTTCAAATATCGGTTCAAAATACTAGATCAAGCTAGAACTTAAACTTGTAGTTGCAAATCTTAAAACATGGTGACATTAATGACAACAAAAAGTTTTATAATAAGATGTTCTTCTTCATTCTTCCAATAGTTTGTTCCAACTCTTTTGGATCTGGTAGATGGCTTGTAATGGAGATATCTATGTTATGTCAAAGGTGTTCATCATTTTGTGATCAATAAGTTGTGTTTCTATGAAGACTAAAATCTAAATTGATCAAAGATTGACAAATATGAGTTAAATTAGTCAATATTAAACAAATGAAATAAAATCTTTCCCCATGAAATTGTTGAAAAATGTAAGGAAATGACAACATTATCAAACTAACATTGAACTACAAGAAAGATGAACATGAAATCTATTCTTAAACTACTCAAACCATCATCCTACAGGGGGATTGGTGCTACTTTGATGTGAAAAGAGAGACCTTTCCCAATCCCTTATGATGAGCTTCCAATGATAATGAACAAGCCTTCAAAATGTGATGAAATTCAAGATGAGTGATGAAGATGAATTTGTATAGTGAGAATGCATATGATTGTGGATGATTGTGGCTTTTATTTATAGGTTGAAGGGTTGAAGAATGGAGAGATGGGAGGAATGTGGGACTAAAGGATATTCAATAAGAAATCTTGTGACACTTGTCACAAATAAAATGGGTGAAGCTGGAGCACATTTTGTATAATGTGCATAGATAATGCATATGGTTGAGGATTTGAGAGGTGTAAGAGAGATTAAGGAATTTGTAAGAGGCATTAAATGAATATGATTTAGATGTTTTGGAGGGAAATTGTTTGGAAGAGAAAGTCAAATAAGTGGAGTTAATTAAGGACGATTCCCTTAGAACATGCCTTTGTGAGGGAAAATGATATAATTATCTAATTAAAATAATTGATTTTCATGTGCAAGTGAGTGGGCTGGTCAAAGGTTTAGGTTTGACCAAGGTTGATTCAAAAGCTAGAGGATGGGTGATGGTGATTAGGGGTTAATTAATTTAGATTACTTAACTTGAGGGGATTTAAGGGATTTGACATTTTATTTATTAAATAAAATTAGAAGAATTTTAGCACTTTAATTAAATAAATTGATTTATTTAATTAAATATGATGCACATTAGTGAATTAATCAAATAAATTTCTTTATTTTATTAACAAAAGAATTTGATGTTAATTAGTCAGATTTAGATGTATAATGTTGATTATGATTATTTGTATGTCTACATTTTCCCCTCTTTGAAGTAATGTACCAGCTATGCTGGTTCAAAGAATAACCTTGTTGAGGTCAAAGTTCAAAATTTTCATATTTTTTTAAATGCCCTATTATTGCCCCAACAAAAAGAAGTATGTCGGTACACTGCCCCTTCAAGAGATTGGGCAAAAAGTTTGATTTTATGGTTGATCTCATGATAGAGAGGTTCAAGATGGATGTATGGATGGTTAGACTAATAGATCTATATGATAATGATGATACAAATTAGATGAATGATGTTTCCTATTATGATGATATTTATGAGTATGCGGGATAGGTACGCTAACATTTTTTAAATGTAGGATGGATGCATTTCATGATAGTGTGTTAGTGTGAAAGAAGATAGAAGAATTAGAGGGATCAACCCTTGATTCTAAGAAGATGTTGAAGTTCAACAAGTCTATGAGTTGTTGAGATTTTATTAGATGTGATGGTGAATGATGATGATGTATTGCTTATCCAGGGATTGGGGATGTAAAGAGAATAAGTTTCCTTATTTTTTATCACAAACATAGATACAATGCATAAAGGTATAGAAAACTAGGATGGAATTGTATCTAGTGAGATGGAATTTGACTCGACAATTAGATAGGAGTATCCCTATTCACACCTAGCATACAAAACCTTGCTAGGATGCACTTCAGAAGTTTCAAACATCTCAGACCAAAACATGGAAAGGTATAACCTATCAATGCAATAGTCAACAAGTTTTCCAAAACTCCCTCAATACACACCTACCAAAGCAAGTATCACTAATTTATATTACAAGAACATCCAACAAGGACAACAAACAAAAGATAATGATCAATGCCCCATTCCTCTCTCTCTAAATCATTTTGATTAGACATCATCAAGAGGTCATTATAATGAGTTTATAATAAGATAAATGAAAGAAAACATCAAGAAAACAAGAAAGCCAATGTTCTTCATACCTCTAGCCAAAGGGATTTGTTTTAACGATAACAATCCAAAGTGATTGCAGAAGCTAATGCCCATTGTAGGAAGGATGCA
Organism: Sequoia sempervirens; assembly: GCA_007258455.2. Classification (NCBI taxonomy): domain Eukaryota; kingdom Viridiplantae; phylum Streptophyta; class Pinopsida; order Cupressales; family Cupressaceae; genus Sequoia; species Sequoia sempervirens. Next base: position 238,738,708 of record VDFB02379711.1, read on the forward strand.
TCCTAGGACATGTTAGTGGATGGTGGAAAGTTGATAGATTTTTCAAAATGCTATTGATATAAGGTGGATTGACATGTTTGCGAATGATCACGATTTTGATTTTATGTTTTAAAAGTTTTTTTTTTTTTTTTAATTTTGATTTTATGTTTGAATTTTCCTTTTGCTAATTGTTGTGGTTGTTTTTGTTTGTATTGCCAAAGGATGAAGTTGATGATTTTTTTATTGTCTATGATTGATTATTGTGGGTGAAGTGAAATGAGATAGATGGATTTTTTGAAATATTTGAAATTTTTTATGTTTTTGAAATGTTATGAGGTTTTTTTTTTAATTTTCAAGTTATTTAAATGTTTTTTGGCACCAAAATGTGAAGAATAAAATCTGCATTGATCAAATATTGACAAATATGAGTTAAATTAGTCAATATTGAACAAATGAAATAAAATCCTTCCCCATGAAATTGTTAAGCAATGTAAAGGAAAAGACAACATTATCAAACTAACATGAAACTACAAGCAAGATGAATATGAAATTTATTCCTAAACTACTCAAAACATCATCCCATAGGGGGATTGCTGCTACGTTGATGTGAAAAGGGATCCCTTTCCCAATCCCTTGTGATGAGCTTCCAATGATAATGAACAAGCCTTCAAAATGTGATGAAATGCAAGATGAGTGATGAAGATGACTATTTGTATAGTGAGAATGCATATGATTGTGGATGATTGTGGCTTCTATTTATATGTTTAAGGGTTGAAGAATGGAGAGATGGGATGAATGTGGGACTAAAGAAGATTGAATAAGATTGTGACACTTGTCACAAATCTAATGGGTGAAGTTGGAGCACATTTTGGAGAATGTGCATAGTTAATGCATATGGTTGAGGATTTGAGAGGTGTAAGAGAGGTTAATGTATTTGTGAGAGACATTAAATGAATATGGTTGAGATGTTTTGGAGGGAATTTTTTTGGGTAGGAAAGCCAAATAAGTTAATTAAAAGAATTGATTTTCATGCGCAAGTGAGTGGGTTAGTCAAGGGTTTAGGTTTGACCTAGGTTGATTCAAAAGCTAGAGGATGGGTAATTGTGTTTAGGAGTTAATTAATTCATATTAATTAACTCGAAGGGATTTAAGGGATTTGAAATTTTATTTAATTAATTTGATTTATTCTATTAGATGAGAGGAATTTTAGGACTTGAATTAAATAAATTGATTTAATTAATTAAATACTATGCATATTAGTGAATTAATCAAATAAATTGCTTTATTTGATTAACAATAGAATTTGATGTTAATTAGTCAAATTTAGGTGTCAAATTTAGGTGTATAATGTTGAATAGGATTATTTGCATGTCTACAGGTATGCAAAGTACATACATAGTAGAGAAAAATATTGCTCTTAGGTTGTTGGGCACTTTGTTCAAAGGAAAAGCTCAACATTGGTATTAATCTTTGGCTTCTAGTTCTATCCACTCTTGGGATCAACTTGGAGACAGATTTTTCAAATGTTTCTTAGAAAAGGGAGATCACTCCTCATTGCTACGTCAATTAATCACCATCAAAAGTTCCCCACAAGAGGCCATGAGAAACTTCAATACCAGGTTCCACAAAACCTAAAAAAGGATTCCTGTGACTGCCTGACCTCTAGCCGCAATGGCATTTATGTTTTACCTAAAGGATTTGAATTTAAACATTGTGATCATGATAACATTTATGGGAGGAGATGCCTTACCTAACACATATGATTTGGTGGTACATGATGAGAGCAGTTTGATCGATGTTGGGAATTTTCCACCACAACCACTGATGCTCATGCTCACAAAAATCCCTAGTGATCATTGGAAAGAAATAACTCCAAACACCTCTACTCCACAAGTGACCACATCAACTACACCATAATTTATGTGCGTATAGCCCAATGCATAACCAAGTAGGTTAGGCCCCTCTTCATTAGAAGTAGACATTAATGATATGAAGAGTCTCATGTGGTCATTTTTTAATGAGATAGTCCTCATCTGATGACAACAAGAAACACCCCCAAAGTAATCCACTCAAGTCTATCAAGGAGGAAGACCATCTTATCAATAGATCACATACCAAGGAGCCTCAAGAGGAGGAGGTTAATAAACAACGTTCACTAATTAGATAGTCCCAGTTACCATGCCACTTCAAGTTTTCAAGAGCAGTCTGAACAAGGATATAGTCCTAGGCCAAAACAACTAAGAAAAAGAAGAGAACACATGGTGCTTCCTATGTAATGATGGTCATATGCCCTAAAATTTCCCAAGGGGAAACTTGGAACAAAAAATGGTAGATCAAAGAAACAAGGGATTATTCTCAAACACAAAGGAATATCAATCTTCAAAAATGGAGAATGCCTGCTTTAAAGCACAAATACAAGGAATGTCTTTAGAAAAAGAGCTATATATTGCACTAGATTGAGAACTATTCTCATATATGGAAGAGGAAGAAGTAGTATTTGCAAATGATGCTCCAATTACTAGTGCCTCACAAGTACAATTCAACTACAATATGAGGTCTAAGATAAGGCTCATGGGAGAATATGTACAACAAGCTCTGCCACATCCACAACTATGTCAACCAAAACCATAAGAAAAGAAAGCTTTGCAAGCCATCATTTGACTACTCAATATTCATGAAATTTTATATTGCTTGAGATGGAGATGGACAAGATACTAATCACATTCACATCAAATCGACTTCTCCTAAAGATGAGATAGATACTATCATTCAAACCCAAGGCCCCACTAGTTGGAACACTCAGTGTGGTGGAAAATTTGAAGAAGGAACCTGTTAACATATCTCTATGGGATGTCATATCCATTCATAAAGAAAAGAAGTTACTGCAAGAAGAATTAAAGGAGGAACAAATACTACAAACGGAGGTAACTCCACCCTGAGATCAAAATAAAGACAAAGGGCTCACATCAGAACCCCAACCTTCAAGATTTGCAACTTATGTGAATGGCGTAGACAATGGAAAAGAGAAAGAGGTAAGTAAGCCAAAGCCCACAATTTTATTTTTAACACTTATTGTGGGAGATAAACTTTTTCATAATAACATGATTGATTCAGGAGCTGGTACAATGGTCATGCCTAAACGTGTGGCCAATACCCTACAACTTAAGTATGAAACCCTTGGGAAAGGAATCATGCAATTAGATGGGAAGAAATTTTCCACTTTCAACCACATCAAATATTTTTATTTGACCCTCTTCCTATGCCCAAGCAAAATGGTCACACAAGAAGTAGTTGTGATAGACATTCCCCTGGTATTTGGGATGATTCTTTCAAGAGATTTTATAGCAAATCTTGGTAGATATTTAGCTCTTGATTGGTCTCATTCAATATTAAGGACCAACCATGGAGAAAAGATGAAGATCCTATCTGAATCTTTGCATTCATAACACATAGTGGACAATGAAATCCTATGTTTTCAAATAGCAAATACCTACTTCTCAAAAAGGGAGAAGTACTATGTAGAGATGTGAGAAGATGACTTGGAGATATGAGTGATCAAACCCCTAAAGAGGAGGTCCTCCTCAACCAATTTATTGACTCTAACTAATTCAAAAACATTCATGCAACTAGATTAGGAACCTATGTGATCTTTGATGATGGTCACGTCATTCCCAAATTGGTAGAAGATCAGGAGGAGCATAATGATCCAGGTGAAAACTATCTATGGACATTATATTTCGATGGCACCAAGTGCAAAATTATTTCTAGAGCAGGTTTCTAACTAGTGTCACCGATAGGGTTAGAGACCTTCAAAGCTTCTCATTTTTTAGTTCCCATGATCAGATAATCATGTGGAATATGAAGCCTTGTTCCATGGTTTTATTCTTGTAGAATGGATGGATGTAAAGAGAATGCATGATTCAAAGATTTAGAGTTGGTTGTGAGGGAAGTTCATGGGCTGATAGCCACCAAAAATATAAGAATGAAGTCACATAGATAGGATCTAATTGATATCTTTGAGGCTTTTAACATTCAGGTTATCCCACATTCCCAGAATGATGTTTCTAATTGACTGAATTTGATTGGTTCACAACTTGGACCAATTTGTGACTTGGAAACAAAACATAATGTAGTATAGATCATTGTCTGACCAATAATTCCTAACAGTGATCAAAATTGGCAAGTATTTGAGGATGATATACAGATTGCCACCTTTTTTACAAAAATTAGGAAAATCTTCCAACCATTCACAACTCAAAACAAAGCCTTCTGAAGGGTGGGTGATCCAGTTTAAAGGAAATAAGCTCCCTTGATGATTAATCTCCCTTGATGTGAGAAATAGAAAACAAAAGTTCACTGTTGATGAGAGAGATTATGAAGAGCTTGTTGTTGGAAGTGATAGAAAGTTAAAAGTTAGAAGGGATGTTCCATAGAGGGACAAAAAATTATTAAAAGGGCTATGTTATAGTTACGATAGGGTCATATCTTGGACCTATGAAAATCTTAGAGGATATGATCCTAGAATAATCCAACATATTATTGAGTTGGTAGAAGGTTCAAAGCCCGCCTAACAAAAAAAAGGACGTTCAATCTAAAGGTTGAAGCATTGATGGCACAAGAGCTCACCAAATTAATCGAATCAAGCATCATATAACCAATTAAGCATTTCACGTGGCTATCTAATCTACTACTAATTTTTTAAAAGAATGGTGATATTCAGCTTTGTATAGACTTTAGGGAGTTGAACAAAGCCTCACTGAAAGATCACTACCCTTTTCCATTAATAGAGAATATTTTGCAGACTATGTCCGAATCAAAAATGTTGGCTTTGCCCAATGGGTTTTTGGGTTATAAGCAGGTATATTTCAAAAAAGGAGATTAACATAAAATGAAATTCACTACTAATTGGGGAATGCTCACATACTCAAAGATGCCCTTCGGACTTCCAAATCCTAGTGCAAATATTTAGCGAGCTATGGATATCACTTTCAGAGGATTAATTAATCAACTTATTTTAATATATATAGATTACATAACGATCTATTCAAAATCAAAGGATGATCACATTGATCATCTAGAAAAGGTTTTCTAGAAGTGTCAACAGTTTAGGATTTCCTTAAATCCCAAAAAATATGTTTTCAGAGTTCCCCAAGGAAAGCTACTTGATTTTGTGGTATCAAAAGAGGGAATAGCGATATACCTCGAAAGCGTGAAATCTATAATGGATTTGCCTCTACTAGTAATTTAGAAAGGCCTACAGTATTTTTGAGGAAAGATCAATTTTGTCAGCCCATTCATTTCAAACTTTGTAGGCATCATGATACCTATCACATTGATACTCAAAAAGAACCTAATGTTCAAATGAATCCCTGAAGGAAAAGAAACTTTTGAGTAGATAAAGGCAACCATCTTTGTCACCTCAGTGTTGGCTAACCTAGACTTCTCCAAGGGATTTTTGCTCTATGTATACAGTAGTCAAAATAGCATACCTTTGGTGCTCACTTAGAAGAATGAAGGAAATGGTGGAGAGAATCCCATTTTATTTCACTCTAGGACTCTCAAAGGATATGAAGCTAGGTATAACATTTTTGAGAATCAAGGTTTTTCTATTGTTAAAATCCAAAAGAAGTTTTGAAACTTGGTATCTGCCAACAAAATCACTATTCTCATCACATATCCCAATCTACAAGAGTATATCACTAAGGGAGAAATAACCAAAAAGAGGGCCAACTAGATCACTAAGATCCTCAAACATGATGTGTATATTAAACCAACCATGTTGTTTTAGGCAAGAGGTCTTTGAAAATATCTTGTGTAGGAATTGGGCTCCTTAGCAGAGGGAGAGACCAATCTGGCCTACACAAACTAGTTCAAGTCAGATAAGTCATGGGTGATGTATTGAACACAATATATATAAATGGGGTAGTACCTGACCAACCTCCCAACTCACAAAAAGGTGATACTATTGAATGCAAGGCACCAAGTATGTATTAATTGGGGATATCTCATTCAAAAAGAATTATGATGGTATGATGCTTTGATGCCTAGATAAGCCACATGTGAAAAGAGTTCTTAATGAATTCTATAGGAGTCCTAAGGGTGGAAGTTTCTCCACGAAGACTATTACTTTGAAGATAATATGAGAAGGATACTATTGGGCCTCCATGTTTTCTAAAGTGCACCATTTGTTACAAAAGTGTACTCAATCCCAATATTTTTTTGGCAAGCAAAAGAATTCTACCATACCCCTAAGCCTGATTGTAATGAGGAACCCTTTGGTCAATAGGGTTTGGATTTCATCGGATTGATAAATCCTATTTCCGTCATAGGACATAAGTGGATACTTACAACAATCAACTACTTCACGAAGTGGACAAAGGCCATCACCCTAAAAATGCTACAGAGGAAAAAGTTGTTAACTTTCTTGAAGAACTGGTAGCAATATTTGGCTCACCAAAAACCATCATATCTAACAATGCATGAGCTTTTGTGGGTGCAAGGATGTTTTATTTCACTCTTAAACATGGGTTATACCTTAAAAATTCATCAAACTACTACCCATAAGGAAATGGGATAGCAAAGTCGACCAACAAAAATCTAATTAGGTTGATCAAGTGTAACGGGTTAGAACGATAAAAGGACTAGGACAAGCACCTATAAGATGCTCTGTGGGATGACTTGATTACGCCCAAGTAGATCTTGAATGGAACTTCTTATGAGTTAGTATATTGAAGGGAGGTAGTTTTACAGGGTCTCCATAGAGACCCCTACCTTGCAATTGTTAAAATCCCTAGAAGTCGAAGAAAGCAACATAATGAAAGTAAGGTTGGTAGAACTCTTGAACCTTGAGGAGGATAGGGAAAAATATTATGAAGACATGATTGGTCACCAATAGATTGTAAAATGATGGTTTCACAAAAATACCTCCAACCCATATTTCAAGGAAGGAAACCTAGTGCTAAAGTATGATGAGCACACTGCAAAATTGGGAGAACATACAAAATTTTAAGCACTATGGAAGGGACCCTTTCATGTCAGTGTGTGGAAGGAAAATAATGCATATGAGATAGAAGATATGAAGGGTAACATTCTAGATATACCAATAAATTGTATTCATCTAAAATTCTTCAGTTAAAATGTGCAAGTTCTTAAAAAATTTCACAATTATGTACCATATGTAATTTTTTTGTAAAATACAATTTAATTTTGTAAATAAATCCATGAGAATAATGTTGGAAGAAGTAGAAATATAGTATATTATATTAATTTATTTTTTTTACATTAAATAGTAAGAGCTCAAGGCTCTGGGAGAAGTCAAAGCTTCTCTTGAAAACCCAAAAAGAGTTATGTTGTGAAAAGGAAAAAAGGAGAGGTAATGAGAAAAAAAAAGTGAAATTCATAAGCCTCCAATCATCACTGAGCAATCAAAAGTGGCTTTTCATCATTTTCTTGCTTCTTCTTCTTCTTCTTTAATAAGGTGAAACAGGGTCAACACAACATGCACAAGCTTGGCACACCAGGAACCTCTATGCTCATTCCCACGGCTATACACTAGGATTTTGAAGTGTTTTTTGTAGTCAACCCCACTACCATGTTCAACACCAAAATACCTCAGAGGAAGGTGGTTGCAGGAGAAGACAACGAATTTTGCATCTCGAGGTCCATTGTGTGGAAATTAGTAAGGAAGGGAAGCCACATCATGTACTCGCCATAATTGACGTGTCTTTGGAGGTCCATGGCATTCAAAATACCACCACTAGGGATGGCCAGTTCACTAATTTTTTTGATCCTATCCAATTACAAAGAATAAAACATGGTGTGACATAGCTCAATTATTTAGGGCTTATGGATGTCTAGGTCAAGCAGGGAAGCCACAAAGCAAAATTTAATATTGGAGTTGTACTGTGGTTGGTTTTCATCCTTGCCATAGTCCTTACCAAGGACCCACTTGAATGAAATTAAAATGAGATGATAATTCCTCCTTGCCAAGCACTTGATTCTATCACTAGTAACTTCACCTATGAAGGAGTATTGTGACCTTTGTGGAAGGAGCCAAATGGGAGTGCCTAGACCAAATGACATGATGTAAATAAAACCTAAGGATAGAAAAATGGGATATAGTAGGAAAAGCTTTCTAAACTTATATTTTTGAGTGACTATTGCAATAAGGTGGTTTACCTATTTATAGAAAAGGTGCACCAACAAACCCAACCAATGGAAAATCTATTTCTTGTTGGATGAAAATCGAGAAAATATCAAAGAACCTAGAGGGCATGAGATAGATCATACAGGAAATATGGCAAGAGACCTTGAGAAATAAATTTTTGCATTCAAAGTAAATTCTCATGTAGGTCGATCATCACCATGTGTCATTTTCCACCATTAGCACTAGCTAGCTTGCAAATACAAAAGGACATTGATTAATACATTAAGCTTTGACAAATTAAATAAGCACATCTTTTTTATGCACCTTATACTTCTTAAGCACACTTCTCATAGCTAAAAGCATGCTTTCCAATGTATTTTTCTTATTTGTGAAAGAGGCAGCAAGAAGAATGTACTAATTCCATTCTCACTATATTTTTTGCATTCTCCAGGGATATGAATCCCAAATCCACATGTATCACCTTAGTGGTAGCATTTAGTAAGTCAAAGGTAACAAAATATTTTTAATGCAAGTGCATTTGAAAGAATTAAATGTACCTACTTAAGAGCATATTTTTCTAAGTAGAAAAACAACAAGTAGTCATTTCACTAAAGAAACTCTCCCCAACTTCTCAACACAACAATGGTGGAAGCAACAACATCTGGTAGAAAGACCGAAGCCCCATCCAAAAATCCAAGTTACACTAATATTTTTGGGAAAAAATCATTCACCAATGCCCCAGCACTAGAAGAATGAAATTTTTATTATACCAAATTAGTGGAGGTAGATGATCATATCAAAAAAGAGGTAGTGCAAGATTTCATAGACAACATTTTGACCCAAAATTGGTGGTCGACCCTAAAATCCTTAGGGAAGGGGCATTACAAAGAATGATTAAACATAGGTTAGTTGAAGTGTTTGCATCATGACTTTGGAATTGTGGTTTTCCACAATTCATGTTTTCTGATGTACACCCATTGTCCAGAGCTAGTGGATGTATGTGCTAAATTTTTTGACAAGGAGGTAGGGGTTATTATCGGCAATAGGATAAAGGTTATAATTACTGTAGTGGCCATATGGGATATGTTATGTATCCCTACAACCTAGGGTATAAAGTACTTCAATGAGGAAGAAATGGACAGATTCTATGAAACTAGAACTAAGAAAGTGCAATTTATGAAGATGAAACAAAGGAAAGGCCAAAGAGAAATCAATTTCCCTTCCCTCTAGCATGCAGAAAATTTAAACAAGATACACAATATTTTTTCTCAATGCTAACCTATATTTGTAAGTATGTCTAGTCCTGATTATAAGCTTCCCAAATATTATAATTTAAAATAAATTTAATTTTATTACTATATTTTATTTTTATTTCTTTTGAAATTAGGTTTCTCATCCAAAATCAAGCTCTTTGTTCTACACATGTGGAAATATAGAAGGTTATCAAAAAAAAAATTGAAAAATATGAGTGCACTAAATATTGAAGTCCTTAATCCAACAAAAAAAATAATTTTGATACATATAAAAAAAGTTGTGTTATGCGGTCTACCTATCTCTCAATTGCAATTGGTTTGACTTCAAAACTTGATTAAGGAAAAAATATTCAATTAAAGACTATGAAACCAGTTGGAAGCTCTAGATATCATAGTTACAAATCTAAATTCAAAAAATTAGAATTTTATCCTTCATGGAAAAAGAGTTATGTGTTATACGATGAGCGTCACTCCTTAAAAATGGTGTTTATTGAAAAAAAAATAGTTTTCAAAGGAGATGGAAAAAGAAGTGCAATCTGATTCCAAATTTTTTGAAAAAAATATATTTAGAATCTATAGACAAAATTTTACAAATTGAACTAGTTTGCATCATTTTCACATCCCTCACATTTTAGCCGTTATAGGTGCTTGAAAGTGAAGATTTAGTTAGAAAAAATCACTTTAATATCTAGTTTGGCCAAAAATTGTAAAATAGTATTGTGGCATCACCCATGTCAATTTGGGAATCAAGCAATGGGTAGCTTGAAATGAAGTTAGTAACCTTTTCATCATCCTTTTACTTACATCTCATCAAATAAGCTAAGGTCATCTTACAAGTCTTGTGAACTTGGAAATGGTTCATAAAGACCTCAACAAGTTCATTGAATGATTGAATTAAGTTATTCAATAATGAGGAAAACCATTCTAAAGTGGTATCTTTCAAGGACCTAGGGAAAACCTTAGCCAAGAGATTATCTTCAAGGATGGAATCACTACATAAGGTGGTGTAACTGGAAACATGGTTAGAAGAATCTCCTTTCCCTCCACATTTCTCAAGCCTAGGAATCTCTATACCTTGTGATATTGGCATTCTTAATATCTCCAAGGATAACAGATTGATTTTGACATAGTATGAATGTTTCCCAATTTTATTTTGGTTTATGGTGGAAATTTTTCATTGGAGGGATGAAACATTTTGTAAAAGCCAATTAAGGATGGAATCATTAATGGTTGTGTTTTGAGATGGAGGTGAATATGATTGAGTTGTATGTGTTTGAGGGGGAAGTGAATGGAATAATTATATGAGGTAGAGTGATAGGAGATATGGCATGAGATGCTACAAAGGTACAATGATTTCTAGTGGAAATAACCACAGTAGGAATGGAATTACTAGTAGGTTGCATCATTGTGGTAACTTGAGGGTTGGTGTAAGTAGGAATAGAGTAAATTTTTGTAGGAGGAGGAATTTGGGTTCCTCCTTGACTTTGAGCATTGTTCGAAGTTTGAGCACAACTAGTCATTGAGTTAAGATGTATTTTCAAAAATATGAGTTAGGTTATGCATAATATCTATTGTATTTTCACTTTCAATCATTTGATGTATGTTATCTATGGTAGGAATAGCAATGTTGGAAATATTTTTAGTACTTACTAGGATTTTTAGGTTTTTCCAATTCTTCATGGATTTTGATTAAGTTTTCTTTAGGAACGCTAGCAACCAATTTTTCAACACTTTTCATACTACTTGAAGCTAAATATTTGTCAATAGTATGGTCTATACCTAGTGAACTAGTGTCAACACTATGAGAGAAAGAGCTAGATAACCCAAGATCCATGATGAGTATGTTATCAAGGGATTTCATGAGTCTCAAAATATGTCTCACTATAGTATTATCAATAGGACACCAACTTGTAAAGCCCTTGCACATGACAATCAATGAATGAAAGATAATTGCAATGAATACAAGATAAACTATATGCTTTAATTCCAATTCTTATTTTTACAAATGCACTCAAAATGTAACCAAATTAAGCTAGATATAATGAAATGAATGAAACAAAAAATAAACAAACTAAAACAAGGACATGATAGCAACAAAAAAAGAAAAATAATGGATTATTCAATGCTATAAAAATCTAGCAAAAATACATTTACATCAAGTCTAAATCGCCCAAGGGGGTGAATGAGTTCCATATTAGGGCTTGCAAACTATATTTAGCAAATTTTGAGGTTATTTTAAGGTGTTTAGGTTGTATGTTGACTTGAATTTTTACAATGACATATCTCTAATGAAATTGAATGATACAAAATGAAAAAGTGCAACCTATATGCACTTTTCACTAATGCAAGATTTAGAATCCCTAGATGCAATTCCATTAATGCATTTATCTAATGAAAAGTTAATGCAAGCTATATCTAGGACTACAAGGTTCTCTGAATCAAAATTTTAAGGGTCCAAAGGATGGGTTCTCCAAAATGAAGTAAAGGAAATGTAAGGGTGCATGTGTTGACCTTTGGGGAGATGGAACTAAACCTATTTCACAATTGAGTTCATTAGGAAACAATTATCCCTCAACCAAGTGACTCAATTGAGGGAAGGAATGGGATCAACTGGTTTCATTATGTGGTTAAATGGGGTTCACCATTAAAATGAAGTTTCAAAGGAGAAGAATAAACACCAATGCACAAAACCCTAGAAACTTGAAGACATGTAATCATATTAACAAGAAGGAATGGAACAAAAAGTTACCCAAAAGAATGGAGTCTAAACAAGATCTACAACTCTAAAAACTTTCCTTTTAAAGTGTATTGGGACTCATACACCAAATTGGTAAATTTAGTCCTGCTACAAGAATCTAGAAGAATCTAGAAAATTCTAGTGACTATATAGGATCTACAGAAAGCAAGAAAAAAGGGTATACTGGGACTCATAAGCCCAAAAGGGTGATGCATTCCTAGTATTAACATTTGGTTTATATTTTTGTAGCCACTTGTGATCTTCTATAGCTTTCATCTTGCTAGATTCTTCAAGACTAAAAGTTTGAATTTTGGCTTGTAGGTAAGTTTGTGTGAAGATGACAACTTCTTAACAACTTTGAAACTTTTGCAACTTTTTCTTCAAAGGATCTTAAAATTCTAAATCACCTAGTTTTGTAAACACATATCAAGAAGGAAAAATTTTGTTGTGTTAGGAAATAGGGGTTTGCCTTAGTAAAACCCCAATTTGGTAATTAAACATTGAAATGAGATGAAATAGCACTGAAGAAATGATGAATGACTAAATTCAATGTTGCAACTCACTAAACCAATGAAACAAAGGTTGCAAACTAGTGTGAAATGGATAGCATGAATGTGGATCTTGAATCTTGATTGAATTCTTGAAACTTGTCTTGGATATTTTCTTGACTCATGAAACCTACATCAAAAATGTTATCTAAAAAACACACATGATGCATCAATACTTTTACATGATTCTTTATCTTTAATATAGCTCAAAATGCTTGATGATTTGCTCTTGAATGATCTTGATCACATAAACTTTCCTTAGGAATGCTTGGATAAAATTGCTAGATCTTGTTAGGAATTGCTAGTTAGGAAAAATTATGTGAAATAACCTTGTATTTAGACTTGTATATTACAAAATTTATGAAGTCACAACACTACAATCTAGCATTAGATCTCAAATAATAAAATACTACCAAGAATTTGATTTAAAAATAGGTCCAAGTTAAAGTGAGACTTGTACACCAGGTTGGGAATATGAGTCTAAGTAGCCTAAACATGGGACACAAACTTCAAAAAGTAATAAGTTCAATGCAACATTTACAATTAGGTCCTGAGACCTAGGTGGGACCCATATGCCCAAAGGGGTGTATGAGTTCCAAATCAATAGATTTGGAACACATAAGCACAAACATTGAACTATTATTTTCCATTTATGATGTTTCAGGATTGTCTGCACAAAAATATATTTAATTAGGCTTGTTCATGCAAAATAGGAGAAAACAAAGGCATAAACAAACCCAATATAATATACTTAATAAGATTAGAGCCAAAAAAATTTGTCAAAGGCCTTAGAATAGATAATTTAGTTGCAAGCTCACATGTTTAGTGAAATCCTTTTATATAGTTTTAAAAATTTTATAGACATATTTCACATCTATAAATGGTACTCTGATGTAGTACAGGAGTTCTTTCAACTTTCAATCACAATTTGAGACCTTTGAAACAACTTTGCAACTATTAAAAATTCATGACATCAATTCTTCAACTTTTCAACTACTATTCCCTTATTGGTGTGCAAACCTGGTATTTTGAACTCTTCTCCCAATTAAATCTCCTCACCCCAAAACCACTCACCCTTTTAGGCACCCTTTAAGCCAATATAAAACATATATCAAAAGCAGTATAGGTCACTCTGGACCAACATTCTCAAAACCTAACTTCTATGTTGTCCTAAACCTCAAATAGGTCAAATTTACAAATAAAGTATACTAAAAAATTCCATCGACCTCCAAAAAATTATGGAAAGTATTTTACCAGGTTACAAAACCCCCAAAACCAACATTCTTTGTTAGAGGAATTCTCTCCTAAACACCTAACTCCAAAACCCTCATTTACAACCTTTTCCAAGAGGGTTTATTGAAAGTATGCCTTCCCACACTTAAATCACTCAACCAATACCTCAAGCATCACTTAATAATACTTTAAAAACTTAAAATACCCTCAAACTCTATTGCTTCCAAGTTTTACTAACTTTTCTAATTTGAAACCTCCAAATTTTAGTTTATTTAGACACATTTCACCACTAAGGCATCATGGTATTCACTCAAATCCTCATCCTCTAAACCTATACAATATTGGTCCTTTAACATACAATAATATTATTCTATTCACCAATTTTTAGGAGTTAGAAATGGGTATAAATGGAGAAACACAATTTAGAAAGCTTACTATGACCCTAAAATATGGTTACAACATGTTTTGACAAAAATTGCTGTATCTTAATTAAATTTCAATGGAATTGCTTGAAACCAAGACCAATATATTATTACCTCACATTTATATCAACCACCATGCAAACTGGATCAATAAATAGATTGCTCAAGTCATAGAATTCCCTGTAACATAATTTTAGTAGTAAAAAAAACACAAAATTAAAAAAATTAAATTATAATAGGGGTTTCTCATTGGTTTACTTCATATTCAAACCTACCCTCCACTTGAAAATGATTTACAATTCCTTTTTGAAGGATTTACAACTTCAAACTATCCCAAGACTATTGGACTTCCACATTTGCATCTTTTTTTTGCTCTTTTGACAACTTTTTACAATCTTGCATTTTTTACATCATTTTGACAATATTGCAACATGAACCCCTAATACATTCCAAATGGTCTATTTATACCTTATTTGGTTAAAAAATACTTCAAAACCCTAAGAAAATTATCAAGGAAAAAATTAGACCAAATTCATTTGAACTGAAATGGTGCTCCTACACCATACAACCAACTAAATGAAAATTCCAAGACCTCTTGGATGGAGGGTTGTAACAGGTCTTCATCAATGATTGCTTGAGCTTGTAGCCTTGATCTTCACCTTTGGATTCATCTTGTCAAAACAAAGGAATCTCCTACCGGTCTTGTCACATGGAATTTAATCTTTCATGCTTTGATGTATCCCAATTTTAACCTTAGCACTTTGTCCTCCTTCCTTCATTTTGAACTTTGGTTTGTTTCCCATCAAAATTGCTATCATTACAAGTAAGTGATAGATTATTTCCTTAAATTTTTACCTTTGTAATGTAGTCATGACCTTTGCATATTTTTTTTATCTCTCATCTAATATTCTACCCTTGGGCTTGTCGCATTGTTAGGTTTACTAACATTTCAAATTACAAAAATTGAAAAACCACTTTCCTTTTTGAAAATCAATGGAGAAAAAATCATGCTATCATACCTTTGAGACCAACTTCAATTCTCCAAAATCAAGTCATCCTTAACATTAACCAAATCACTTTTTGACACCAATTCAATATCCTCTTTTACTAAAATCAAATCAAGCTTCATACCTTCAATTTCATCATATTCATGGTTTGACATGGCTACATCCTTCATGGTTTTGGCTTCCTCTACCACCATATCAAATTTCATGACTAGTTCCTTGTCTTCTTCCCTCAATAATGTCTTCTTTTCATTTGCTTCCAATACTTCCATTTGTCTTCTCTTTTGAACAATCTTCTTAATGGGCCATACAACCTTTCTCTTAATTAATAAGTGCCAACTTGACTCTTGGCTTGATAATTGCCTCAATTGATCCATCTCAACCTTCCATCTCTTTGTTATCCTTTCTCTCATCTATATTACTTGTTCCAAAGCCTACTTCAGTTCCTTAATCTCTTTCTCAACCTCTATTTCCCCCATCTTTCCCTCTTTTATCTTCCACTCTTTTTATTCTTACTTCTTCTTTTGTGAACCCTCTACCTACAAGTGCCTCCTCAACAAATCCATCTTCTCTTCAAGAAATTCCCTTTAACCTTGCTTCCTCTTATGTTTTCCTCACCTAGGTCTCTTCTCTTGTCCTCTACCTAGTCTTTTGGCAACCAGGTTCTCTCTTCAACTTGCACAAACACATAAACACAAAAACCAAACTCTCTTGCCCATACCTTTTGAGCTCTGATACCCATTGATGCAATACATGAGTTCTTTCAACTTTCAATCATAATTTGAGACTTTTGAAACAACTTTTCAACTATTAAAAAATCATGACATCAATTCTTCAATTTTTCAACTAGTATTCCCTTATAGGTGTGTAGACCTAGTGTTTTGATCTCTTCTCCCAATTAATTCTTCCCACCCACAAACCACTAAAATTTTTAGACACCCTTTAACCCAATATAAAGCATATCTCAAAAGCAATATACATCACTTTGGACCAACATTGTCAAAACCAAACTTCAACACTATCCTAAACCTTAAATAAGTCAAATTTACAAAGAAAGTATACTAAAAAATTCTTTCCACCTTCAAAAACCTATGGAAAGTATTTTAGAAGGTTACAAAACCCCCAAAATGAACATTCTTTGTCAGAAAATTACTCTCCTAAACACCTAACTCCAAAACCCTCATTTACACCCTTTTCCAAGAGGGTTTATTGAAAGTATTCCTTCCCACACTTAACTCACTCAACCAATACCTCAAGAATCCCTTATTAAGACTACAAACACTTAAAATACAATCAAAATCTGCTGCCCCCAAGTTTTACAAACTTTTCCAACCTGAATCCTCCAAATTTCACTCTATTTACACACATTTCACCACTAGGGCATCATGGTATTTGCTCAAATCCTCATCCTATGAACCTGTAGCATAGATTTCCTTTAAAATATGCTAATATCCTTCTATTCAAAAAAATTTAGGAGTTATCAATGGATAGAAACGGAAAAAACATAATTTAGAAAGCTTATTGTGACCCTATAACAAGTTTACAACCCATTTTGACAAAAAAAATACTATATCTTACTCAAATTTCAATGGAATTGCTTGAAACTAAGACCAATTTCTTATGACCTCACATGTCTATCAACCACCATGCAAATTGGATCAATAAACAAATTGTATGGGTCATATAGTGACTTGTAATAGAGTTTTACCAGTCAAAAACACAAAAAATATAGAAATTTCAAAATATAACAAGGGTTTCTCATTGATTTACTTCATATCCAAAGGCCCCCTCCACTTGAAAATGATGTACAGTGCCTTTTTGAAGGCTTTGAAACTTCCTCGATGAAGAAAACTAATTCAAAATACCCCAAGACTATTGGACTTCCACATTTGGATCTCTTTTTTGAACTTTCAACAACTTTTTACAATCTTGCATTTTTTACATCATTTTGACAATATTGCAACATGAACCCCTAATACATGTCAAATGGTCTATTTAGACCTTATTTTCTTAACAAATACTTCAAAACCCTGAGAAAACCTATCAAGGAACAAACTAGATCAAATTCATTTGAACTTAAATGGTGCTCCTACACCATACTCATATTTAAAATTAAAAAAGGAAAGGCTATCTTTGGTGATTATTTAAACTATTTTTTATTTTGAATTCTAGAGATAATGAAAAAATAAAATATATTATCATCAAAATAAATATACTAAAGGTGATGCTTCAAAACTCAAATTTCTTGTTGATAATTACTAAACAAAAGAAGTTTTTTTATATATTTTACAAAATACATTTCTTGAATTGTTTTGTATCTAAATGATTTTTGTTTATACTTTGCATGAATAATTTTAATTTACAAACATTTTCTTCTTTATTTAATAATTGTGGCACTATAAGATTTATCACAATTATAATCTATAAAATAATTCAATATTAAAGTCTTTGTACCTATAGGTTATAATCCTTAAGATAAAATAGTTTTCCAATAAATAATATTTAAATACTTGAATTTTAATAAATTAAATATCTTTTTTATCAATAAATAATTCTCATATATAAATTAATTATTACTATTATTAATCATTTGTTTGAATAAAATAAAATCATAATCATGATTATTGATTCAAAAATATTTATAAATGAATAATTGTAAATTTCAAAAAATGTAATTAAATCCTTTTCTAGAAAACTCCAAATAAATGATCTATTAACATAACAAAATTATAATTATAAATGAACAATTTATCAATCACATCAACATAACTTACACAAATCAAAATTTAAGGGAGAAACAATTTATTTCCAATAAAAATTTCACTTCTTTTCCATCTTCCTTACTACCTTGATGTATGATATTCGACTTTACAATTATAAGCATTCATCTAGGGTAACAAATTAGTGTATAAAAAATTATTCCATCCCACATATTTGATAATATTGTAAGTTCAAAGGAATCAATATGAAAATTGCATGTTGTCTTCTCATGCATGGGCTTCAACTAGATTTCTCCATTGTCTATTTGTGGTAAAGGCTTGGAATAACCATAAATGTCAAAATATCTTGCATTAATCTTTACTTGAGTGGTAAATAGAGTTCTTCAATAGTGAGTGATATATATATATTTTTTTGATATTTTGATGGGGTCTTAAACTATTCCACATTAATTATGTAGTAAGATTGAATTATTTTAGTGGTTTTTTAGATGTCTATCTTACATTGCATATTTTCTTTTATTGGGAAATATAGTTCTTGAAATACAAGTTATTCACTAATATTATATTTTAATGTCATTATCAAAATATCAAAGAGTAGAAATATTTATAGTTCTATTGATCAACTAATGCACAAAATTTCTTTGAAAACGCATTTGAATGCAAACAAATACCTTTAATACATATATAAGCAAATAACAATAATCACTCAAATATGTGTTTAGTTAGTTCTAGGTGATAAAAAAATAAGTATCAATTAGAAATTTTTGAATTGGAAATTTTAAATTAAGGAGGTGAAATCTACAAGTGAGAGATTAACCTCACACTCATGGGACTAACCAAGGGTAATAAGATGATAATATAAAAGAGATAGAATACTATTCAAATATAAGTGTATGCATGTGAATGATAAATAATTGAACATGAGAAATGTATCAAAATGAGTTTGAATATAGATACGATATCGATAATTTGAGTGGAAAATAGTGTATCATTTTCTATTCTCTAAAAATGGAAAGAAAAGTAAATATGAAATGACACGAGTACACAAATTTCACTTAGCATTATGCTATTAGGGATAAAAATTAAATTAAACTACATTACATATACAATATTTCTATATGATAGTTGCTATACTCTATATAGTAAAATTTTAAGAAAGTAAACTTACTATCTTCTAGAAAATTTGTATTTTTGATAATCAATTAAAAAAAAGGAAAAAATGAAAATATAAAAAAAATTTAAAACTTCTACACAAATAAAATATTATAGTTTCTATTATTATAATAAAAAATTTATCAAACAATTTGAAAAAGATAAATATCATTAATAATAGTCTTATATTTTAAATATAAAAAATCCTAGAATATGTAACTATAAAAAAAAAAATTAAAAATTATTTAATTTTAGATTTTTTTTTTAATAAAAGTAACATTCTAAATGACGATATATTTTATAAGATGCAATAATAGTAAACCATATTATACCATTTTAAAAAAAAGTGATTTAAAATTGAAAACGACTTATACATCAACAAATGTAGATCCTTAACAAAACATTCATCATAATTATATAATACTTGCTCGTGTTATAAATATTTATAACATATAACATTTTAACGCGAATTCCCTCGAAAAGTTCTTAAGCATTGTACTTTTGTAACATTAAGGTAAATAAAAAGGTAGTAATATGCTGAACCGGAGTTTCCATTTAATTTGCACTAAGCGCATGGAAGACAAATCAACTGATTATGAAATTATTAAAAAATATTCTTGCCTGAAAATAATTCCATGTAAATACCTCTGTTACGTCACATATAAGGTGTATTATATTTCTGAACTTAGTGGTTGCAGCAGAGAAGGCTGCTAGTATTGATAAATATTGTAAATATCACATTCATAGCATCCGAGATCAATACAACAGACATAATCTTAATACAGACACAACAGGAGTCCAGGATTGACGTCATGTTCAATCCTTGTACAGTATTTCATAGCCTTTGCTAGAAGGACAAATAATTGTGGCATCCTTATAAATCAATTACAAGAGAATGAGGATGGAATTTATAGATAAATGAAAAACTGCATCTAGATCATCAAAAATTCATACCTGTGATTCTATTTCTCCACTGGAAGATTGCACGGTAGCAAAGTTGATTGCCCATGCTTTCCCTGCTATGACAATTGCTTTTGAAATCTTTTCCTCCTCAAAATCCACAGCCCATTTGTTGCAGCTTTCTACGACTTTGTCCAGCAGACCTGACAAGGAGTGGTGCAGCACATTGGCCAAGAAGCTGCGTAGAAGATCCAACAAGAGTTGGGGATCCCTTATTTCTTCTTCCTTAATAAATTGAGACACCTGCAACATGGAGTAAGTTGGTGCTACATCCTCCCAACAAGCATACCCGAAACTCGCATGACTCTCCAGCCTTTTAAAATGCTTGTTTACAGCAGTGTATAACATTTCAATGGATTCAGAAGGATTTTTGGAATTCTTAGCCAGCTTCCTGCTGTAGAGCGATTGCTTAAACAGCGTCCTGATACAAGCTGAGCATTCAAAGAGCTTCGGCGTGCATTTGTCAAGTGCTTCAACAACAGAGTCGTCGTCATGATTGACCCGTCGTCCCAATTTCCAATGCCTATATGTTTTTTTCAAAGACCTGAAATCTCTCTTGGCTTGGTATCTCAGCAGAAACGCTTCCATATTCGACTTGCCGAACGATTTAGCATTTATTTGGACGTTGTCGGGACAGTCTGCAAAATCCATGAGATCTCGTCCTTGTTTATAACCATGAACAGCTTCCTGCACGATAGAATTACTCTGCTCATCGTCCGGAGAAAATAAGTCACCTACTTCAATTATTATCTTTACCAGAGATAGAGCTGTCATCCGCCACGGCTGTTCATTCACACCTGGGAAATGCTTTAACATTTCCTGGAACTGTGGGATTTGATCTACAAAATTACCTTCTGAATAATTGCTTCCCATTAGATTAATCAAGGCTTCGCAGCCTTTTCCTGTATCAACAGCTCTTTCCATGCTGCTCTTTATATTTTTAAAAGAGCGCCTATTTGCGATCCACAAACTCGGTGGATCTTCACCATAAATGAGTACAGACTCCAAAACTTTTTCATATTTCTTGAAGTCTTCATCTGATTCAGCGCGGAGCCACCTGTCCCTCCGAACTTTGCAGAGAGAGCGCATGCATTTGTTGCGGCACACGAAAGCCAATAATCCCCAAAAGAACATGCTGATTAAGATTGTTACAGTAGCAGTTGTACAGTAAACTACAAGCCAGGGAACAACAAGGAATGGGGAAATGAGCACCTTTACAGCAATATGCAATGATTTCAAGTATACTTTTACCTTACGGTAACAATTCCGTCTCCTCACTTTAAGCCAGACCTCAGAGTTCTTCATGCCCATGAAATCATATACTATAAAACCAAATATACTTTTTTGTAGCTGAAAGGAGCGAGAAACGCCTGCAAGAAAAACATGGCTAGAATTATACCAGGACTTTCTAAAGCCCTGAAAATAAAGCACTGATGTCAACCATCTGTAGAAGATGAAGGTCCATCCAATGAGGATGAAGACACATTGAAGTGAAAACAATGGCACCCTCTTTACAAGAGATCTCAACAGAATGACTTTCACACCAAAAAGTACAACACAACATGTCACAATGCCTCCCGTTGCTGCGCCGAACGTTGACCTCGCTATCACATATTCCGGCTGGCAAACTCGAGTCACCACCCATGTCCGGAGTATCTTATATTCAAAAATCTCCTGTGCATTGCCTCCATTCTCCAATTTATAGTTACCTAGAGAGTGTGTAATCCTGCGTCTGAGATTTTCAGAGATGAATTGACCAGCAATAACTACGTAGCCTAGAAGGACTACCAAGCCTGTAATTGATAATAAGAGGACCCCATCTGATCCAACGAACCACGACACTCTTTCTTTCTTCAGTGGTCTGACATCTTTGGCATTGTCGATGAAATAAACTTCTGTAGAAATATGAGTGGATAAGCTTATCAATAAAGCCAAAATATTGCTCCACCTTGTCCATCCGTGGAAGCAGAAATCCCACGAATACACACATTGTTACTCTAGAGCAATCAATTGAAAGTTGCCTTTCGACCAACGATCGTATCTCCCCAATATTTCCAGAATCATTGATATTTTGGGACTCTAAGTACCCAAGAATCTGGATTGTTAGGCCAGTGAGAACAAGAGCTTCTCCAGGAACCCAAGACGCCCCCCTCCACAAGGACACGCTTATATCCCATAACATTAATACAAGGAAGAAAACAATTCCTAAAAATATTAATAAGTCTTTTAGGTTATAGTCCATAATCTCAGCTCTCTCAAACGCACAAATACAAATCTTGTTACAATGGAAAAGATAAATTAACCTCTACTTACAGGGAAAAAAACCCATGCATATAATTTCAATCCTAACATGAATGATGAATTTGCGTTGCACGAAAATAGTATACTATTTAAGCATTGACAGAATCAGATGTATTTAAAAAGTAAAGCAAGCGTTGTACTTAAGACATAGATGCCCCAGGCATTTCCCTTGACGAAGCCACCCTCTTGTCCTTCCGTTTCCTGAAGTCGATGATTTTAATTACGTTCAAAGTGAAAGTAAAAAGAGGAGAGTGTTTATGAGTTAATTCTGCTTCAAAGCGAAAGTTAATTTAAAAAGAAACCATGTAGAATATTAGAATTAGTTCCCGACGATTTGAGGCTGGGTCGGTAAGAAAGCATCTTCAATAATTGAAATCACTATGGTTATTACGCCAGTCGATTGACCGCTCTTGGGAAAATGTGAAAGCACACAGTATTCCCATTCTGAGCGGTTTCCTTAAAAAAATAGAGTAAAGGTTTTGATGCTCTGGTACCTTTCTTCACTTCTGTTTCTAGAGTTTTCCCTTTTTTCATTAGGGCCCTTCTATCCATAAGGGCCCTATCTATAGTAGTGGGAAGCCGATTTGGATCGTCTGATCTAAAGGTGATATCGAAATCAGTTCTCCCATTCTCTAGCTTTCCCTATAAGTGGGATTTTGGTGGTATGCCATTGGTATAACGTCCATAGCGTATATCCGTTCTGAGAAAAGAAAAGAAAGAAAGTAAAAAAGAAGAATTCGCCTCACCTCGCCCAGCTGCCTAAGCCTTATGATTACGCCGCTCAGGACGCGTTCTACATTGGCACCGAAGAACGTGTCATCTTGTGTAAATAAAAGTTTTAAAATAAATAGAATATAATAAAATAATTTTTGGGTAAATAAAATACCTTTTAAATAAATAAAATAATTTTAATTTGTTTTTAAATTAAATGTTTTAAAGATATTTATAGTAATTATTCTTATTATTATTTTTTTAATTTAGAATATGTATTTAAATAGAGAAAGAGGCGTACGAAATTAATTGGATGAAATAAAAAAGATAACTATTTTAACAAGAGAATAGTCAATATTTTTTTGGTAATTTATTTAATTAAATATTAATATTTAAATTGAACTTTTTTAAAAATTATTTTAAATTTATATATTATTTTTATTTAAAATAAGTCAAAAGACTATATATATATATATAAAATACATTTTATAAAATATTATTAGTTTATTATTTAAATTCATAATAAATTTTAGATTTGCTATTTCAATTTTTTACTATTGTTATTATTATTTTAAGGGGTAAATATTTTTTTATCGAGAGCTATGAATTGGTGAAATCTCAAAAGGGGACCTCATCCCCAATTTGAACATTCAACAACGACACCCTAATGGGATTTGAAACTTGATGGCAAGAACAACACCACAACAACTAAACTATCTTACCATTCTATTATTATTATTATTATTATTAATTACCATGATTAACTCCAAATTAATGTTGTATGGTGAGATAATGCAATTAAGCTTTTTATTTATGTTTTTCTTCATATCTTAGTTTTTGTAGTTCACAAGGTGCTAAAAGATATGCATGTGAAATGTGAAGACATGCAAGGAGCTAAAATTGCACGTACATGGCTAATATTATGAGCAAAAGATTGATTGCTTTCAAGTTTTTGCAGTAGTTTTGTTTACGCTTTCCATGATTGTATATGTTTAGATTTGAGTTATATTCAACTACACAAAGTTGTGGTAGGAAGAGTTTGTATGTTTAAGTAATGGGATCATCATTAATTCCCTTGAATACTTACATACCATGTATATACTTGATCAAGGTACACAATAATGGTGTGCAAGTGTGTACACAACCCTTTGAAGGGTCAATTCTTTGCAAATAAAGAAAAAAAAAATCTTCCCACCCACTCAAGTGAAATAGGGAGAAAATACTAGATTAAAAGATATACCTGCAAGCAGAAGGTGTTTGACATTAATTTTCTTGTGTGATATGATTTTATGTTTCCAATTAAGATGTAAGTGTGAGTATATTAATGATTTCCCATTCACTTAGACTTATAATATATTATTTTTCCTTGTTTCTCTTAGGAAATTTAAAGGGACAATGCCATAGATATCATTTTTATGGTTCTATTAGGCCATAATTGCAGTAGGTCAAGCTTGATGACATGACCCATAAGCATCAATTAGAGACACCATCAACATTGAATATTATGTTAGATACAGTTTGATAATCAATAGATGAATGCTTACTATTCTTTAATCACTAAGATTCCTATTGGGTGAGGATAGACCATATGAGAAATAAGTGTTCTTGACATGACCCATAACCATGAATTAGAGACAACATAAACATTGAATATTATGTAAGATTTAGTTTGATTATCTATAGAGGAATGCTTACTATTCTTTAATTACTAAGATTGCTATTGGGTGAGGATAGACCATATGAGAAATAAGTGTTCATGACATGACCCATAAACATGAATTAGAGAAACCATAAATATCAAATATTATGTAAGATTTAGTTTGATAATCTATAGAGGAATGCTTACTATTTTTTAATCACTAAGATTCTTATTGGGTGAGGATAGACCATATGAGAAATAAGTGTTATGATAATTCTATAAAAGTAAATGTTAACAATATCATAGAGTATTTTTTTCCTACTGGGATGTTAAAGGTTCCTTTTCCACTTCGGCTCTTCCTAAAGGCATGTTCTACTTTAGTTTCTCCCTTAAGGAGCACTTCTTCTCTACCTTAATCGATGGCCCTTAGTTCTTTGGAAAGTAGAGTCTTACTCTGTGTAAGTGAACATTGGACTTTGATCCTTCTGCTCACATGGTAGCCACACTTCCAATCAAGGTTTAGTTCCCAGGCCTCCCCCTAGAACTTTTGGGACAAGGAGATTATTACAAGAGTTGACAACTCCTTTGGAAACTTCCTCTCTTTAGATTATGTCATGAAGGAATGAACAAGGCTGGTCTTTTCTCATTTTTACGTCATCATTAAACCAAATAAAGCTCTCTCAACCTCAATTATTCTTGAATCCAAGCTTGGTAAGTAGTCTCAAGCCATTGAATATGAAAACTCTACTTTATTTTGTCAAATTTATTCTTCTGTTTGACATTTTTGCAATGCATATCCTAAACATCTACCTAAGGTTTTGTCCCCCTTGGTTAAGGGAAAAAATGTAGCTTCTCGATCTCCTAGGCTGGAGGCTTGTGCCTCCCCATCTAAACTAGTGTCAATGTTGGCCTCGCCTCCTATTCCTAAGCTTCCCCCATTGGCGCTTGCCCGAACATGTGAGCTTGACCTCCTTGGTTTTTCAGTCCTCTCCCTCTCTCTAGTGTCTTTAAAGAATATTGAGCCCGCTCCTTCTACCCTAAATCCCCTCTCCCCACTTTTCTCCTAGTCCCTTTTGGTGGACTACTATCTCCTCAAGGACTACCCTCTACTAAAATATGGTCTAGTGGTTTCCTCCTTTGCTTTGACCTCAAACCCCTTACCTATCCTTGGGGAGAAGTTAGCTAATGTTCTTGTGGTGATCCCTGAATCTATGATGTAATCTCCTAATTTTGTTTTCCCTTGTGTGGCTCCTCCTATTCCCAAAGTCATCCTAGATTTGGATGGTTTTCCCAACTCTCCCAAGCTAGCTAGCCCAAGAAGGTTGGAAGATGTTAGGACCAATTCTAGGGTTGGAAGGAAGTCAGCTAAACTACTAGACAAAAGAATATGGTGAGAGATATTGATAATATAAATCATGCAACTTTGGAGTATCTTGGCTCTTGATGCAATAAGAAATGTTGATCCTCACATGGAATATCTATGGGCTCAATAGCCTTGTAAGAAGCATATTACTAGAGATCTTATTAAAGAGTTTAGGCCTAACTTTCTCCTTTTACAAGAAACTAAGATGAATACTGCTAAGTTTGGTAAATCTAGTAATTTTACTTGGCCTAATGTGGTCCACTTGGCAGTTAATGTGAAAGGGGCCTTTGGTGGGCTGGTGACGATGTGGAAACATTTCCTCAAGGGCTCCTTGATTTATAAGAACATAAATCTTCTCAATTTTGGTTTCTCTCAATGTGTTGGTCTTCAAGAATGGATCCTTTCCAATGTCTATGCACCAAATGATGTGGTTCTTAGGAGGAATACATGGTTCGACCTGCTAGGTTGTAGGAGCACCTTTTTTGTATAGTAAATGGATGGTTATGGGTGAATTCAATACCCCCTATTCCCCTCTAAGAAGTTGGATGGTATTATGAATTTGACAGACAGTATGCAAGATATTAATACCTTCTTGTATGATGGTGGCCTATCTAACTTAAACCTTGATGGAAGTTCTTTCACTTGGTCAAATAAATGGATTGTGGATAATCTTATTCAAGTAAGGCTCGATATATGTCCTATGTCCTCTAACTGGGATATATCATCCCTCTCTTTGTCTTCTTTATTAAGGATTGGCTCTGATCATACCCCATTGCTTCTTTGATGACATACCCCTCCTTTGAAGACCAAGAGCCCCTTCTTGTTTGAGATAATGTGGTCATATCATCTGTAGTTTTGGGACCTCGTTTCTAAGTGGTGGAATATCAAGGGGTGTGGTTCTGCTCTGTTTAATATTTCCTTCAAACTTAAAGCTCTTAATGTTAATCTAAAAGAATTGAGTAGGAGTTGCTCAAATGGTAATATTTTTTATCATAAAAAATCTCTTAAAGATCAGCTTAGACAAGCTCAAATGGATATTGAATCAAGTACCCAGGAAGATTTTATTGATAAGGAAAAGAATTTGTTAAGTTATCTCCATAACATTATTGAGAAAGACGAGGTTTATTGGAAGCAGAGGGATAGGAATCAATGATTTTAGGCTGGCTCCGTGAAAAAGCCTCAACAATTGAAATCATCATCATTATTACGCTAGTCGTTTGACCGCTTTTCTAAAAACGTGAAAGCACACATTAATCCCAACGTGAAGGCACACATTATCCCATGGTGAGTGGTCTTCTTTATTAAATTAAAGTTTTAGATGCTCTGATGCACGATATTTCTTCCCCTTTGTTTTTTAAATTTTTCCTTTATTTATTTTTTATTAGGGCCCTTCTATCCTCAGGGGCCCTATCTACACTAGTGGAAAGCCGATCTGGATTGTCTGATCTAAAGGTGATATTCAAAGCGGCTCTCCCAGTCCCTAGCTATTCCTGTGAGTTGGAGTTTTGGTATAACGTCCTTAGAGTGTTGCCGTTCTCCGTAAATAAAGAAAGAAAAAAAAGTAGGGATCGCCTTCCCCTGCACAACTGCCTTAGCATTATAATTACGCCGCTCACGGAACGTTCTACATTGAGAGCAAACAACGTGTCATGTTGTGATTCTATATATAATTTTTATTAGCTTATTGATTTTATTAAATAATTTATATAAATAAAATTCAGATATAGCGTTGTTGATCTCCTCTATCATATTATTTAATATAAAATGCAGATAAAATAATTAATTTTAAAATAATAATAAAACTAAAATGAATAATACGAATAAATATTAGAATAAAAGTCTACCTAATATAAATAATACATATACATGTAACACACACACATATATAATAATTTGAAAACATTTATATAATTTGAATAAGAGAGATGAATAATGGAGATATATAATTTATAACTTAATATAGATTAAATATATTTATATAATTTAATATAAAATATTATACTATATTATTGAAATATAGATAGATCTATTATTACAAGATAAATCTACTTAAATATATGGTATAATATAATATAATTGAAGGTTTAAAAATACAAACAGATAATAAAATAATATTGCACCCAACAAACTAACTTCTATCTAATTGGACATAACTGTCCTCTAAACATAACTATCATGTAAACAATCTTTATTATCCAACATTCTCACCTATAATAAACATTGGAGAAAAAAAAAAGGCCATTATTCCATATTTTTTCCCCATAATGATCATTTTGAAGATTAACAACTCCAAAAAGCTTGTTGCAGCAGTCTTTGATTTAGGACATCTCCCTAGCCATCTCCCAAACTTAGTGAATTTGCAATCTTCAATCATCAATGAAGCTCACTCTGCAATCAAAGATGGTCATCCTATAGGTGACCATCATGAGTCACTCTTCTGACACTCACTCCAAACACAAATGATTCAAATATAGTGGACCATCATGAATCACTCTTTTGGTGCTCACTCCAAATCATGACCATACATGGCCCTCTCCTCTCTATCTATACTATTCAAAAACTAGTAACTTGCAATGCCAAAATACAATCCAACTATAAAAGCAACAATTTTTAGGACCAAACAATGTTCAAAGCTATCACCAACAACTTATACAAACTCTAAGATAAACCAATAATACCACATAATGAATAAAATGATTTATTTTTTTTAAGAACGTATCACTCATCTCCAATAAAATATCTGAAAAACATATCACTCATCTTTGTAAGTCTCCACCAAAATACCAACAAAGGTTTCCTTTGCAAGGAAAATATACCACAACATCAACTACATCAATCATTAGAATACATCATAAAAATCCAAATCAAAGTCATCTTGAAGATAAAGAGAATCCATAACACTCTGAAGGAAAGCAAAATCAATCTTACCAACATGAATAGTAGCGCCATCATTATTTTTATCACCAACAATATTACCAATGTCCTTGTTATCTCCAACAACATTATCAACATCATTGTCATCATAAAAAACATTATCAACATCATTCTCATCACCAACTTCATTATTAGCATCATTCAACACAACCTTATTTGGGGCATTGGGCCCAGCCTTTGTCAAAGATGTCACAAGTACAATATCTAAAGATCCATCTAGTATCTCCCCTAGAATTGGTTCAAACAAAGGATTAGTAACACATAACATAAGTTTTTTGTCTTTCTTCTAAAAATAATGAGAAAAAAAGTGAGTATGTTGACCACATAATGAACAAGGGTGTAGATCAAAATACAAAAGTAATGTACATGGCCATGACAACCACAATAGGAACACAATTTTGGTTGCACCAATTTAATAATTTTAGAGGAAGATTTAACTTTTCATGCATTCATAAGCCCTCCAGATACAAATTTGATGGGTTTAGAATACTTTGGAACATAAGACCCAACAACACCCTTATAACTACTTAAGACCACATTTTCCTTTGTTTATTTTTTGAGACTCCCAAACTCTCACAATTGGATTTTCATTCACTTGTTGTGTAGAAGTACTAGGAGGAACATCTTGTACAACATCTTCTTTTTGTGCTAAGACATTGGATGTTTTATTTTGCAACCTATCTATTTCTTGTTGTAGCAAAATATACTAAGCACAAAACTGCATAAAAGTAGGTTGAAATAACCTCCAACATTTTTCTATTTTCTTTGCCTCTTTTAAGTTGTCAATTTTAATGTGTAGAGCTAAAATTCCATCTTTAAAGAAAGTATATCCCATTATGTGGAATTAATTAATAATACCAACAAATTTGACAAATGGTCATTCAATTAATCAATAATAATAAATTTTTTGATAAACACTTATTTCTCCTTATTACACACAAAAGACACTTTATAATAGCTCAATCAACATCTTATATCTCTTCAATAACTTGTTATATTGCACTACAAAAGATATTAATGAAATTTCTCAAACTATCTCCATCCAAACCTTATGAATTTCCACACATTCTCATGCAAAGCCATTCACAAATAAAAATCACCAACCAACCAATTAGATTGAGTACATTAAAACATACATATGCCAACATTACCAAATAATATCTCTCTTCCTCAAATTCACACACATCAACCAATAAACTATACATTTCCTAGACCATTTTACTCCTTTTGACCGACCTTTCCTTCAACATCTGTCAATAAATGACAGTATTCTTTCCAAAAAAAACTTCCCATGTTGCATAATAGAAACAAATAGCAATAATGATACCATGATACAATTTAAAAAATGAAGTTGCAAATTAATTCCCACATGGATTGAGAATGATGCATAAGTAAAAAATAGAACATGACCTATTTTATATTCCTAGAAATGGCTTCTCATGGTGGTTGTTAATGAGGGAAATTTTAATAAAACAACAGAGTTAATAGAAATACCATTTAGGCCTTCATAGCATATGATATGCCTGTAACTGCCTGTGATTACCTTATTTCTACATTCTATATTTCCTCAACCTCATTCTTGTCTTCCTTCAACTATTCAATGATTAGTGTCGCCTCAAATAAAATCCTATGTTGAAGTTGGACTCCCCTTCTCCATCACATTTTTGTACCACACTTTGCATACTCTCCTAGATAAATGACTTCACAACATATTACAAGCACATGATTGGTTTGCACTTTGATACCAAATGAAGGTTTAAAAATACAAACAGATGATACAATATTATTGCACCCAACAAACTCGCTACTTTCTCATTCATGTAAAAATATATTTATACAAGATGACATAAAACTAACTTCTACCTAATGGAACATAACTATTCTTTAAACAATGTTTATTATCTAATAGTAATCACATAATAATTATAATTATATAATAATATTATATAATATATCAATATATTATTAAATATATATAAAAGTAAAGATAGTTCTACAGTACAAAAGAATTAGCCAAAATGTCATCGCTACCAAAAGTTGCAGAACCAGTGTGGCCGTCAAAGGGAAAGGTTTCTTATGGGGCTTCCATTAGCAATCTGAAGGACTGTGACGCTTCCTCTTATCCCCTAGTTGAATGCATATAGGGGGATGTGGTTGGGCACACCCGCACGAGATTGAACTCCTCCTCCTTTGTGCCCTACACTGGCTACCATGGTGCTTGGGCTATGGTTGGGGTAGGCTCCCATAAGACTAGTGGATCTATTTGAGCCACCAAGACTCCCAACAAACTGCATTCTGGTGTTTCCTCCTTAAATGCCTCATTCTCATATGTTGTCAAACATGGTTGGGGCTATGATGCACACTCTATGATTACCCCTCTTTATGGCAACTCCTTGGAAAACCCTAGATCTAGATCTGGTTGACCCCTTTCCTCTCTAAATTCTTGCCACTCAGTAGACCGAGGGCATTACTTTGTGGAGGTGGCTGGTGGGCTATCTGCAGCTGTGCAGAAGAGAAAAAAATTACAAAGGGTCATTGGTTCCTAGCTCGATGTGGATGGGTTGGGGTTCACATGGAAGCAAGTGTGAGTAGAAGAATGCTTCTGGTCTATGGCCTTCTTCTGGCAACAACATAAGGGTGGCAAAGCCCAAGGTAGGAATCAACGGACACTTAGACATAGATACCACATCGCATTTGATGGTAATACCTCTCAAATGTGCCAGTTCCACTCCCACGGTGAACTTGGGAGGAGATGTTGCACATGAAATTGTAGAAAATGAAAATTTATTTATGAAAAATGGCTTGATCGCGAGATTTAGAGAGTTGTGGCCTAGCTTAATTGAGCTACATGATTGTATTGTGGCAACATGGAGGCCTATTTCGGAAGGAAACCTTCAAATTTATCCTTGTGCTCGAGGATTCTTTGTGGTGGTTTTTGACAGAGTTCAAGACTATAACACAATTCTATAAAACTATCATTGGAGCTATATGGAGCACATGCTTATGCTAAAACCTTGGTATCCTGCATTTAGCCCTGCTTCTAAAATTTTTGCAACTGCTACAATCTGGGAAGACTTCCAAATATTCCACTTTAGTTTTGGTTTGATTCTTGTTTTGAGGCCTTGGGCAATTCATTGGGGAAATTCCTTATTGTTGATATGAGGTCTACAAACTTCCTAAACACAACATATGCCCGAATCTTGGTGGAGATTGATACGACTCAGGATCTCCCTATTGATATCCTTCTCAAAATTATCGGCAGGAGTTGGAAATAGATGTTAGATTACGAGGGGCTCCCTTTCCATTGTCGTAGATGCTTCAGTACAAGCCACATGGCTGCCTAGTGTGCCAAGACAAAAATGGATGGGCAAACCACTTGGTGGAAGGAGGTCTCCCTCTACCACCACTCGTAGAGAAAGATGATTCAACCTCTTGTTAGGAAATTGCCGCATATAGCACCAATGAGAAAATAGATGGGGTCAAATGCCCAAAGGATTCACATATTTTAGACAAAGCAGGGGTGGGGGCAGTTCTGCCTTCATCAGGGAAGGATAATGTAAAGCTTGCAAATGATCACTATCAGATTGGGGGTGTGGATAATCAAACTAAAGCCTCTGAGTTTGGACCCCCTGAAGGGAGAAACTTGCACACAAAACCTTCAGATGAGGGATTTCCTGAAGGGACTGAAGAAGATCGCCAGATTTTGGTGTAGAGGAAAAGAAAGAAAAATGAACTAACACTCAATTCCCAAACAAAATGCGTTGTCAAAGCTAATGGATGTGTGGAATATCATCTTTGAGTTATCCAATTCTAGTGTTGTTCTAAGGGCATGGATTCTAGACTTTAATGCTCTCTTCTTTTTGCAATGTAAATGGGTGCTATCCCTTTTGATAGAACTTACCTATATATATATATATATATATATATATATATAAAGATAGTTCTACAGTAGATAATATTTTGAACATATCTATATAATATTAAAGTTTAATATATATGTAAATATATATTAAATTATATTTACATAAATTAATTTAATATCTATATAAATTAATATAATTTGAAAACATTTATATTATTTGAAATAAGATAAATCCAGTGTTATGTGATGTTATGTTTGCTGATTTGTGTCTCATTGATGCTATCTTCTTGGTGGATTTTTCTCCTGCAGGGGTTTCTCCATGTAAATCATGTGTTATGCAATGTTGTGTTGTTGATTTGTCCCTCATTGCTACTATTTTATGGTGATTTTATTCTTTAAATATTGTTGTTATAAGTTCACATAAGGTGGTGTAATTAAGCATGTTATGTTGGTTGATTTTTAATATCATAAAGAATCGATCTAATTATGGTGTTTCCAAATTAAGACAAATTAATTTTAAGATTTGCATATAAGTTTGAGATTTTCATGTTGATGTAATATAAACTTTTTATCTCATCCATTGAAAACATTTTTGGATAAAGATTGAATTTTCTAAAATTTGTTATTGAACCTATTTATTTTGTTAGAGTGAATAATTTAATCTATTCATTTTACTTAAGTGTACTTAGGTTGATGAGGTTAGACAACTTCTTGTCTAACTGAAAGTGCAACCTTTAAGTCTCTAGAGGTTAGCAAGTTATTTGGTTAACCTCATTCACATACATTTTTGAGGTCGAAAGTATTTCCATCTCACCTCAAAGAAAAATCAACACTTGACTCATAAGAATACGTGGGATTATTTGGTTGAAAGGGTGTGGCAAGAAGAGGTTTGAAAGATCTGAATTTGTGATGCCAAGCCCACACAAATGCCCACCGTCCAATCACTTAGGTCGAAGGTGCAACTCAGTCCGTGAAATGCCCAAGAATTCTTGATTGGATAGAGGCACGAATAAGTGAGGTTGGCCGCAATTTTGAAGTCTGCGGGTGGCGTGAAGACCCCTGATCAAGGTCTCTGCTACGCAAGTTTCTTTGTTCTTAGTGTTGGCATGTTGCGTCAATCCGCGCCCTCCATTCGCGTCTTGTGCAATTTACAAGGGCCGTTACCATGCAGTTTGAAAGAGCCGCGACCTGTAGCTTACAAAACTCACCCAGTTGTCATTCCTTTATTAATTTACCGTCCATTTTGCTATCCAGTTACCTCTATATATTTTGTTGTCCATTTACCTCCTATATCTGCAATAGATTTTTAAGGAAATTATTCAACCCAATCTCCAACGTAGCCTCATTCATTTGAATCGATTTGGCAAGGAGGTGTGAAGGTTTGCAAAAATAAATCGACCTCCTTTTTGCGCTTCATCCTGGTCAACAAACAGCTCGACCCAGCATGCTGACTTACCTTCAATCACTGCCAGCCATCTGAACAAGCAGGCGTGGCCTGTATAGACAAGCAAGATGTTTGACGCAGCAGGAAGGACTTGCGCATAGCGGGAAGGAGGAGGATTGGCACAATAGTTATCATTGCATGTGTGTAAACATTTGAAGAATGCTATTATAAAAACTATGCAAATCTTGTGAGGTAGATCTTTGTGTGACGTTCTCTTATATGATGGATAATATCAATGTGTAAATTCATCTTGCACAAAGGTGCAATCCAGCACTATCCTCAACACTCATTTGGCGTAAACCGCATGCATTTGACTCAAACAATTCCTCCATTTGGCGTGACAACCGCATTTTGCTAGCACTCTCCAACGACATTCCACCATTTTTTATTTTTTTAAAGGTGCAATGCACCCATATTATTAGGGGTAAACGCTTTTTTTTTTTTTTTTCCCGGAGCTATGAACCGGGTACAACAAACCACAAGAAACAACCAAACCTACGAGCATAAAGGCCCAGCGAAGGCACAAGGCTTGCGAGCACTTTGGCCCAGCGAAGGTTTGAACCCTAGTGGCCGTCACTACAACCGAGCGACTTGACCACCGAACCATGCCCTTATCGGCAACAACATTCCACCATTAATCAAGCATAAAACTCTCCATTGACCTGGGTAATCTCAAACGGTAGTTACAAATAGCATTTAACACGCACTTTTATTGTAATTATTTGTATTTTTTTTTTTGCAAACTGTCAAGGAATTGTCGAAGAGTTTGCAATAATAGGGCTTTTTTTTTAAAAGTTACTAAGGAGGGGTAGTTTTTTTTTTCTTGTTCTGTCATAATTGGAAAAAACATAATATTTTATAATTTGATAATATTTTAAATTATTTATAATTTAATAATATTTTTTTAATAAAAATAACATTCTAAATGACACTACATTTTATAAGATGCAATAATATAATAAACCATATTATACCACTTAAAAAAAATGATTTAAAATTAAAAACTACTTATACATCAACAAATTTAGATCCTTAACAAAAGATTCATGATAATTATATAATACTTGGTCGTGTTATAAATATATATAACACTTTAACGTGAATTCCCTCGAAATGTTCTTTAAAAAGGCATTATATTTTAGTAACATTATGGTAAATAAAAAAGTAGTAATATGCTGAACCGTACTTCCTTTTAATTTGCATTAAGCCCATGGAAGACAAATCAACTGATTATGAAATTATAAAAAAATTCTTCATGAAAATAATTCCATTTAAATACCTCTGTTACGTCACATATAAGGTGTATTATATTTCTGAACTTAGTGATTGCAGTAGAGAAGATTGCTAGTATTGATAAATATTGTAAATATCACATTCATAGCACCTGAGATCAATACAATAGACATAAATCTTAATACAGACATAATAGGAGTCTAGGATTGATGTCATGTTGAATCCTTGTAGAGTATTTCATAGCCTTTGCTAGGAGGACAAATAATTGTGGCATGCTTATAAATCAATTACAAGAGAAAAAGGGTGGCATTTATACATACATGAAAAACTGCATCTAGATAAGCTAAAATTCATACCTGTGATTCTATTTCTCCACTGGAAGATTGCACGGTAGCAAAGTTGATTACCATTGATTCTTGTTTCGGTGTCTCGGTTCCCTCGATCACTGCCCATTCTTTCCCTGCTATGATTACAATTGCTTTTGAAGTCTTTTCCTCATCAAAATCCACAGCCCATTTGTTGCAACTTTCTACAACTTTGTCCAGCAAACTTGACAAGGAGTGGTGCAGCACATTGGCCAAGAAGCTGCGTAGACGATCCCTTATTTCTTTTTCCTTAATAAATTCGGACACTTGCAAAATGGAGTAAGTTGGTGCTACATCCTCCCAACAAGCATACCCGAAACTCGCATGACTCTCTAGCCTTTCAAAATGCTTGCTTGCAGCAGTATATAACATTTTGATGGATTCACAAGGAGTTTTGGAATTCTTAACTAGCTTCTTGCTGTACATTGATTGCTTAAACAACGTCTTGATACAAGCTGAGCATTCAAAGAGCTTCGGCGTGCATTTGTCAAGTGCTTCAACAACAGAGTCGTCGTCATGATTGAACCGTCTTCCCAATTTCCAATGCCTATATGTTTTTTTTCAAAGACATGAAATCTCTCTCGACTTGGTATCTCAGCAGAAATGCTTCCATATTAGACATGTTGGACGATTTAGCATTTATTTGGACGTTGTCGGGACAGTCAGCAAAATCCATGAGATCTCGTCTTTGTTTATAAGCATGAACAACTTCTTGCATGATAGAATTACTCTGCTCATCTTCGGGAGAAAATGAGTCACCTACTTCAATTATTATCTTTACCAGAGATAGAGCTGTCATCCGCCACGACCGTTCATTCACACCTAGGAAATGCTTTAACATTTCCTAGAACTGTAGGATTTGATCTACAAAATTACCTTCTGAATAATTGCTTCCCATTAGATTAATCAAGGCTTCGCAGCCTTTTCCTGTATCAACAGCTCTTTCCATGCTGCTCTTTATATTTTTAAAAGAGCGCCTATTTGCGATCTACAAACTCGGTTGATCTTCACCATAAAAGAGTACAAACTCCAAAACCTTTTTATATTTCTGGAAGTCTTCATCTGATTCAGTGTGGAGCCACCTCTCCCTCCTAACTTTGTAGAGAGAGTGCATACATTTGTTGCGGCACAGCAAAGCCAATAATCCCCAAAAGAATATGTTGATTAAGAATGTTACAGTAGCAGTTGTATAGTAAATTACAAGCCAGGGTTGAAAAAATTAATCTTGAGCAGTCTACGGCCAGTTGCATTAAATGCAAGGTCTGAAAAAATCAAATATGAATCTGCCCCCCTGCCGTGTCAGAAATACTTGTTGTTCAGTAATTGCTCTCTGGAAGCAAATTTAATTGTGGTAGTTGAGTTCAAATTTTGAGCGGCAGTTTTTTTGTGTATTGGCTGAAAAGCCAAAAGTTGCATTGAATGTATATTCTATGCAAGTAAGCAGACAGAGGTTTTCTGGGTGAGACAGAAAGAGGGAATGTTCAGCAGAACGTAGCAAAAGAAGGAATGTTCAGGAGCATCTGAACAGTGATGTTCAGGAGTATCTGCCGTAGCAGAAGTCAGTAAGCCTTGCGCCCGTGCACTGGAAGCTATCCCACACGGAGCAGCAGCGCAGAAGCATTAGTGCGCTAGAAAATGCATAGCTTCTGTAGTATACATGTACAGAGTTTTTGCTCTGAATATTTTTATATGTAAACAACTTTTTTAATGTAATCTTTTTCTGAGTGAAATAGAATATTGAAAATATTTATGTCTCCTTGTGTGTCTGTCTCCTTCCCTTGATACACTTTCGTTGTAATGTGTTTCATTCTTTGCCCACAATAGGATTTTATTTTTCAACATGGTATCAGAGCCCTAGGTGTATTGGGAAGTTAGTTTTTATAGCTTTAGATCTTAATATAGGTATTTTTGTAGTTTCCCCATTTTAGCAAAATGTCTGGAGGAGAAAATAGAAGCTGGCAGCAGCCACCTGTTTTTGATGGTAGAAACTACGACGTCTGGGCAAAGAAAATGAAGACTATTTTCATAGCTAATGATTTATGAGAGTTAGTTGCAAATGGGTTCACAGATGTGACTGACCCAACTGCATTTACAGCATTGAGCAATGCTCAAAAGAACCAGTTGAAGGAGACACGGAAGAATGATACAAAAGCCCTCAGTCTGATTGAGGCAGCCTTGACAGAGGCTATCTTTCCCCAAATATCAGTAGCTACTTATGCAAAAGAAGTATGGGAAACACTTTAAACCACCTGCAAAGGATCTGAGAAGGTCAGATCAGTCAAACTCCAGCTACAACGGAGAGAGTTTGAGACCATGCAGATGAAGGATAGTGAATCCATTATAGATTTTCATACAAGGGTAGCCACTTTGATTAACCAGCTGAGGATAAGTGGTGATTCTTTGGAAGAATAGAAGATTGTGGAGAAGATATTGAGAAGCCTTCCCATAAAGTTTGATCTGGTGGTGATTGTCATTGAAGAGGCAAAAGA
The DNA here is from genome assembly GCA_007258455.2 of Sequoia sempervirens. Taxonomy (NCBI): domain Eukaryota; kingdom Viridiplantae; phylum Streptophyta; class Pinopsida; order Cupressales; family Cupressaceae; genus Sequoia; species Sequoia sempervirens. The sequence goes on from VDFB02379711.1 coordinate 238,777,203, forward strand.
TCTCACAACTTTGTCAGTTGATGAGCTGATGGGTTCTCTGCAAACCCATGAGCAGCGCCTAAATAGGTCTGCAACCTCCTCCCAAGAGTAAGCTTTTAATGCTCAGTCAAATGCAAGAGGAAGGGGGAGAGGTAGAAAAGGCTCCAGACATGGTAGAGGAAACTCTAGACGTGGAAATGATGGTGATGAAAGCTCAGCTCGAGCAAGTAGTCATGAGGGGGCGACCAGCTCCCAAGGAGGAAAAGAGAACAGCAGTTCTTATCAGAAAAAGGATAAAAGAAATGTGTAGTGTTACAACTGTCAAAGGTATGGTCACTATGCAAGTGATTGCAGGCAAAAATGTGACCAAGGGAGTCAAAATGCACATGTTGCTGACTCAAATGTGGCTGAAAATGAAAGACAGTCACAACTGTTCATTGCATGTAACCTTGCAGAATAGAGCAGTGCTAAAGTTTGGTACTTGGACACCGGCTGCAGCAACCACATGAGTGGTAACAAAGACTTGTTTGCCTCCATTGATAGCAGCGTGAAGTCTGAAATAAAAATGGAGAACAATGAGATGATTCCAATCATGGGCAAAGGCATGGTATGCCTACAAACCAAGCATGGTGATGAAAAACAAATATATGATGTCTTCTATGCCCCAAGATTGAAACATAACCTCTTGAGCATTGGACAGATGGTCCAAAATGGGCATAGAGTGCTGATGGAGAAAGGGGAATGCATCATCTATGATAAAGATGGAAGCAAAAGAGTTATGGCAGCGGTTCAAATGACACATAACTGAATGTTTCATATCAAGATGCAAATCTCAGCACAGTCAAAAGGCTTGCAGCAATCAGCCTTCAAAGCAGCCATTCAAAATATCTCCAAGCTATGGCACCTCAGGTATGGACACTTAGGTTACTCTGATTTGAGTCTTTTGTCCAAGAAAAATATGATAGATGGTTTGCCAAAAATCGTAGAACCTAATGTTAGATGTGAAGCTTGCATTTTGGGCAAGCAACATAGGCAGCCTTTTAATTTAGGCAACTCTAGAAGGGCTAAAGCACCATTGGATTTGGTGCATACTGACTTGGTAGGCCCTATGCAAAATCTATTTTTTGGAAAAAACAGATTTTTTATGACCTTTATAGATTATTACAGCCGTAGGACATGGGTCTATTTTTTGCAGCATAAGTCTGAAGCATTTGACAAGTTTTTGTTATTTAAGGCCCAAGTTGAAAAGGAGAGTGGACACTTTATTAAGGTTCTAAGGTCAAATCATGGAGGAGAGTATACCTCCAATCAATTTATAAATTTCAGCAAGAAAAATGGCATCAAGAAGGAGCTCATAGCCAGTTATACTCCGCAGTAAAATGGAGTGGCTGAAAGGAAAAACATGACCATTGTGGAGATGGCAAGGAGCATGATGAAAGCAAAGGGACTCCTTATCGAATATTAGGGAGAGGCTGTAGCAACAGCTGTTTATCTGATAAATAGAAGTCCAACGAAGGCAGTCCATGATAAAATCCCTCAAGAGGCATGGATAAAACAAAAGTGGTCAGTTGAGCACTTGAGAGTGTTTGGGTGTGTAGCTTATGCACACGTGCCTAAAGAAAATAGGCAGAAATTAGATGATAAGGGTGAAAAGTGTATTTTCTTGGGCTACTGTACAGAGTCAAAAGCCTATCAGCTATATAATCCGGTCACCAAGAAGGTAATCATCAGTAGGGATGTGGAGTTCCTAGAAAATGAGTCGTGGGATGGAAAAGTTGACAGCAATACTGATATTTTTGTCTCCATACCCCTTAAGGATGAAGAAGCTTTAGAGCGCAGATGCGCTGGAAACCTATAGGAAGCTGACAGTTCAGAAAACAACAACAGTAGCTCCGAAAATTCTCAGCAGAGAAGGAGCTCTGGAAACTTCCAATAGGGAAGGAGCTCCGGAAACTTCCAATAGGGAAGATGCTCTAGAAACTTTCAACAGGAAAGTTGCTCCAGAAACCTACAGTAGCAGACTTCTTCATCAGGCCAGCAGCAAAGCAGCTTCAGAAATTCAGACCCCACTCTCGCCTCCCTAGTCCCAAGAAAAACTAAGAGTCTAAGGGAGTTCTACCAAGCTGAAAGGTATGATGAAGTTTTTAATGAGAGTGTAAATTTTGCATTATTTTCTCATAGTGATCCTATTTATTTTAAGGAGGCTGTGAAATAATAGAAATGGTGTGAGGCCATGAATGAGGAGATAGATGCAATAGAAAGAAACAAGACATAGGAGCTCACTGATTTACCTAAAGGGAAATCAGTTATTGGTGTCAAATGGGTCTACAAGACCAAATGCAATGCCAAAGGAAGAATAGAAAAGCATAAGGAAAAATTTGTTGTCAAGGAGTACAAACAACAGTTTGGGAGAGATTATGATGAGACTTTTTCCCCTATTGCAAGGATGGAGACCGTGTGGGCAGTCATTGCAATTACAGCCCAGTACATTTGGAAGGTTTATCAAATGGATGTGAAGTCCGCCTTCCTCAATGGAGTCTTAAAAGAAGAGGTATATGTGGAGCAGCCCTTTGGATATAAAGTTCCAGGTAAAGAACACAAGGTATATAGGCTGAAGAAAGCTCTTTATAGGCTGAAACAAGCTCTACGGACATGGTATAGTAGGATTGACTCATACTTGATGAGTAATGGCTTTAGCAAAAGCAATGGTGAGCCCACTCTTTACATCAAGACAACAAATGGTAAGGTTTTAATTGTTGTCTTGTATGTAGATGATTTAGTATTTACTTGGGATGATGATTTTCTCATTGCTAATTTTAAAGACGCCATGAAAAGAGAGTTTGAAATGACAGATTTAGGACTCTTAAGATATTTTCTAGCCATAGAGGTCCAACAATTAGATAATGGCATCTTTATTTCACAATCAAGTTATGCCAAACAAATCTTGAAAAGATTTAGGATGTTGGACAACAAAGCAGCCCCAACCCCAACAACTATAGGTCTGAAGTTGAGTAAAGAGGACAACAACAATAATGTTAACCCAACCCTCTATAAGAGCATGGTTGGAAGCCTCATGTACTTGACAGCTACGAGACTAGATTTAATGTATGCAGTAAGCCTGATTTCTAGGTTCATGGAGAAACCTAAGGACACACACTGGCAAGCAGGTAAAATGATTCTCAGGTATGTCAATGGCACAAAAAACTATGGCATAATGTATACCGCCTCTAATGAGTTTCAGCTGGTTGGGTACACTGATAGTGATTGGGCAGGAAATGTGGATGATAGAAAGAGCACATCCGGGTATGTTTTTCACTTGGGTTCAGGAGCAGTTTCATGGGCTTCCAAGAAACAACCGATTGTTGCCTTATCCATAGCCAAAGCAAAATACATAGCAGCGAATGCAGCAGCATGCCAAGCTATGTGGCTAAGAAGGATCTTATCGGATTTGAAAGAAGAACAAGAGGATGGAACGGTAATTTTCTGTGACAATGTTTCATCAATAGCTTTGACCAAAAATCTTGTGTTTCATGGAAGAAGCAAACATATTGAAATCAGGTATCATTTTATCAGAGAATCGGTTGAGAATAATGAAATTAAAATGGCATTTTGCAGGTCAGAGGAGCAGCTCTCAGATATTTTTACAAAGGATTTGTTAAAAGAACCTTTTGAGTGCCTAAGATATAGGTTGGGTGTGCAGGAATGTACCAAAACTTCGTTTCTGGAAAACATAGAGAAGTGCAGGTGCGTCAGAACTTTAGCAGATAGTTCCAGAATGCAGAACAAAGGCAAACAGGTTTGCACCGGAAACTTTTCACCGATGCTTCAGAACTTTTATGGCGATGCGCCAAAAGTTTCGCAAAGTGTTGAAGAGCAGGAACTTTTGTGCCAAAAACTTTTCACCGGTGCTCCAGAACTTTTATGGCAATGCGCCGGAAGTTTTGTAGAGTGTTGAAGAGCAGGAACTTTGGCGCTGGAGACTTTGCTATGGAAGTATTGCAGCGGAAGTTTCCAAATAATGATGAAGAGTAGAAAGACTCAAGATTAAGGGGGAGTGTTGAAAAAATTAATTTTGAGCAGTCTATGGCCAGTTGCATTAAATGCAAGGTAAGAGAAAATCAAATATCGATCCGCCCCCCTGCCGTGTCAGAAATACTTGCTGTTTAGTAATTGCTCTCTAGCAGCAAATTTAATTATGGTAGTTGAGTTCAAATTTTGAGCGGCAATTTTTTTGTGTATTGGCTGAAAAGCCAAAAGTTGCATTGAATGTATATTCTGTGCAAGTAAGCAAACAGAGGTTTTCTAGGTGAGACAGAAAGAGAGAATGTTCAGTAGAACATAGCATAAGAAGGAATGTTCAGGAGCATCTGAACAGTGACATTCAGGAGTATCTTCCGCAGCAGAAGTCAGTAAGCCTTGCACCCGTGCGCCGGAAGCTATCCCACACAGAGCAGCAGCGCAGAAGCGTCAGTGCACTGGAAAAAGCACAGCTTCTGTAGTATACGTGTACAGAGCTTTTTCTCTGAATATTTTTATATGTAAACAATTTTTTGAATGTAATCTTTTTCTGAGTGAAATAGAATATTAAAAATATTTTTGTCTCCTTGTGTGTCTGTCTCCTTCCCTTGATACACTTTCGCTGTAATGTGTTTCATTCTTTGCCCACAATAGGAGTTTATTTTTCAACAGGAACAACAAGGAATGGGGAAATGAGCACCTTTATAGCAATATGCAATGATTTCGAGTATACTTTTACCTTACGGTAACAATTCCATCTCCTCACTTTAACCAGACCTCAGAGTTCTTCATGCCCATGAAGTCATATACTATAAAACCAAATATATTTTCTTGTAGCTGAAAGGAGCGAGAAACCCCTACAAGAAAAACATGGCTAGAATTGTACCAGGAGTTTCTAAAGCCCCGAAAATAAAGCACTGATGTCAACCATCTGTAGAAGATGAAGGTCCATCCAATGAGGATGAAAACACATTGAAGTGAAACATTGGCACCCTCTTTACAAGAGATCTCAACAGAATGTCTTTCACACCAAAAAGTGCAACACAACATGTCACAATGCCTCTTGTTGTTGCACCGAACGTTGACCTCGCTATCACATATTCCGGCTGCAAACTCGAGTCTCCACCCATGTCCGGAGTATCTTATATTCAGAAATCTCCTGTGCATTGCCTCCATTCTCCAATTTATAGTTACCTAGAGAGTTTGTAATCCTGCATTTGAGATTTTGAGAGATGAATTGACCAACAATAACTACGTAGCCTAGAAGGACTACCAAGCCTGTAATTGAAAATAAGAGGACCCCACCTGATCCAACGAACCATGACACTCTTTCTTTCTTCAGTGGTCTAACATATTTGGCATTATGGATGACATAAACTTCTGTAGAAATATGAGTGGATATGCTTATCAATAAAGCCAAAATATTGCTCCACCTTGTCCCAGAGGGCATAGCAGCCATCCGTGGAAGCAGAAATCCCATGAATACACACATTGTTACTCAAGAGCAATCAATTGAAAGTTGGCTTTCGACCAATGATCGTATCTCCCCAATTTTTCCAGAGTCATTGATATTTTGGGACTCTATGTGCCCAAGAATCTGGATTGTTAGGCCAGTGAGAACAAGAGCTTCTCCAAGAACCCAAGACACCCCCCTCCACAAGAACCTAAGACACCCCCCCTCCACAAGGACACGCTTATATCCTATAACATTAATACAAGGAAGAAAACAATTCATAAAAATATTAATAAGTCTTTCAGGTTATAGTCCATAATCTCAGCTCTCTCAAACACACAAATACAAATGTTGTTACAATGGAAAAGATAAATTAACCTCTACTTACAGTAAACAAAAGCCATGCATATAATTTCAATCCTAACATGAATGAGAATTTGCATTGCACCAAAATAGTATACTATTTAAGCATTCACAGAATCAGATGTATTTAAAAAGTAAAGCAAGCATTGTACGTAAGACATAGATGCCCCAAGCTCTTCCCTTGATGAAGCCACCCTCTTGTCCTTCCGTTTCCTGAATTTGATGATTGTAATTACTTTCAAAGTGAAAGTACAAAGAGGAGAGTGTTTATGAGTTAATTCTGCTTCAAAGCAAAAGTTAATTTAAAAAGAAACCATGTAGAATATTAGAATTAGTTCCCAACGATTTGAGGCTGGGTCGGTAAGAAAGCATCTTCAATAATTCAAATCATTATGGTTATTAAGCCAGTCGATTGAACGCTCTTTGGAAAATGTGAAAGTTCACAGTATTCCCATACTGAGCAGTTTCCTTTGAAAAAAAGAGTAAAGGTTTCGATGCTCTGGTACCTTTCTTCACTTCTGTTTCTAGAGTTTTCCTTTTTTTCATTAGGGACCTTCTATCCATACGGGCCCTATCTATAGTAGTGGGAAGCCGATATGGATCGTCTGATCTAAAGGTGATATCGAAATCAGTTCTCCCATTCTCTAGCTTTCCCTATTAGTGGGATTTTGGTGGTATGCCATTGTTGTAACAGTCATAACGTATATCAGTTCTCAGCAAAGAAAAGAAAGAAAGTGAAAAAGAAGAATTCGCCTCACCTCGCCCAACTTCCTAAGCCTTATAATTACACCGCTCAATACGCATTCTACATTAGCACCCAAGAACGTGTCATCTTGTGTAAATAAAAGTTTTAAAATAAATAGACTAGCAATGGCACCTAGGTGTGCAATCGGTACGCCGAAGAGTTGTGGAAGGTCAATTAGTGATAGGTTTAGGTTTATAACTAATGAAAAGCCAATACTTAGACATTAAGTAGCAATTGAAATAGCAACCAAAGTTTTTATTTATGATCATCGTGGTTTAAAATGTGAAAGCCCAATTGTGGTGATAATGTACTAATATTTGAAACATGTTCTTAATTTCATATTCTATCTTACTGCTATCTTCTTATGCTTGATTTTGTCTTCCAATATGGAGATTATAGGTAGAAATTACCTGAAACATATTTCAAGGATCCTACCCTTGTTTAGGAGTTTCGAACACCATTGCAAGGAGTGTGTAGCAGATTAAAAAGTGCCATGAATGCATAGCACATTTATTAAGAAACAAAAAAAATTGGTAGATGGAAATGGAACCTACAAGTTTTTCTAACTAGAAGAAGAAAAAGCATGGTGCAAATAGGGAATTTAAGCAACTTTTTCAAATTTGATACCCAGTTAACCTCCATAATTGGAAATATGTGGATTGCATAATTTTTCCTTTTAGATTAATCCCCACATCTATCGCTTTTCAGAAATTTGAGAGCATTGCTTTCCCCACAAAACCAGTGATAGTACTAAACAAATGTCAGATTAAAGACATGAAATTTCCATAGTCCAAGGGAGTGAGTTGGAATGTTTTTAGTAAAAACTTGTGTAGAGTTTTTTGTATCATGCTACGACGAATCATGCTTGTATCCAAACTACATCGACTCTACCTAAGAAATCATGCTTATATCCAAAATAATCCTCCACAAACTGATTTAGTGGTTTGGAAACTTCACAAATCACTTGTAATTGGTCTATGACATCTCCATACTGTGAGGCAATTAGACCATACACAATCCATGGAACATGGCATATTCAGTAGTACTAGAACCACCATTTTGGAATTTTCTGCATCAAATATAAAAATGAGAAAAACACAGTTCTATTCTGCATACTATTCTTCTCTATCAACTTCTATTGTTTGTCAAAGTTGATAATAAATTCTTCAATGACATGAAAGCTCTTTTACAATCTATCATAGAAATAGAAAAAATAAAGATTTAGATTTGTTATAAATTAACAATAACCATATATTTGCCTTGTTTTAATATTGTGTTATATCCACAATATTCACATCATGGTGAGGTTGGGCACCCACACACATTTCAACACGAGTAAACTAACCATATAGATAAAGTGGTCTACTTTACATGAAGAAACATGATAATTGGAAGAAAATTGCACATAAAAAAGGGATTTGTACTTGGATGGGAAATTGAATTGGCTATAGGTACATATTGTGCTTTGCATGTGACTAGAAGTTTTGATTCATGGAACAAAATGGCATCTTAAGAAAGGGAGCTAACCTGACTGAGAGCATAGGGTATTGCAGAGTACATTCCTACAACCCTTTCTCTAGAGAACATAGTTCTCTCCATTGCAACTACAAGGTGCACAATTGAGCAACTATTAACTCCTAAAAAGATTACAAATCCATATAAGGCACCTGCAACAATAAAAAGATTCGTGTTGTTGGTTTTGATGTTCAAAAAATGTCTAGTTAGTTAATAAGGTAATCAAAAGCTAGGTATTCACTATGGCTAGAAATAGGTCATTTGATATTTTGGTAGTCTATGCAACTAAAATGTTTGGAAAGTAGGATGTCTTGAATGGAACTACATACAATTTTGTGCCAACCTTCCAAAAGATTAAGTAAAGCACAAACAACCGTGAATAAGTATTTAACACTATTATAGTCAGGGCTATGCTAGTAAGCCCACCATTGCTTCCAGAAAAAAAAGACTTGAATTTTCCAAAGAATGATTGAGAATACTAGGTTGGAAAGTGAAGTTCTTCTACTTGTGGGAGTGGAGTATTGAGCTCTTTCATCAATGCTTTCCTTCTCCTAAATATTTTACAAAATAACTCAATGAAAAATATTAGTTTTAGTTGTATGTTGGCTTATCTTCTATCCATGTGTCTCCATGGTTGCAAATTGATGCCAAAGATTTGTTTCCTAAACTTGCAGTTATTGAGCAGATTTCTTTTGGAGAAGTGTATGAGGGTTTATGGCTTGGAGTGAAGGTTGTTGTTAAGGAGATCCCCATATTTTGCTAGGATTTTGACTCTCTAGTGCAAGTAGAAATTATTGTGCATGCAAAGTTGTAGAACCCTTTCATTTTTCAATTGATACGTGTGTTTGATAGAAAAATATTGCTCAAGGGTATGAGCGAGTTAAGCTGTGTGATTTTGGGGAGTCAAGTTTAAGGCTTTACAGTTTTGCAGTCCCCTAAATTTAGTAGGGGAACTTGTTACTGGAGGGCATTCAAAGTCTTCCAATATCCCCAAGAAGGTTTTTCTAATGGGAATGTATCCCTTTAAGGGAGTGGATACCAAGAATGTCTACGGATTGATAATACAAAACAAAAGGCCGAAATTACAATACAACGATTGCAAGGTAGACACGAAATGGATTTTCTTAAAAAAAAATCCTAGAAAATTTGAAGCTGATGCAAATGGTTTCTGTAATGCAGAAGGCTAAAAAAATACAATAAACTGAAATCATGGGAAGTGGCTTACCTACAAATTCTACATAAATTGTGTTGACCTATCAATGATGCCAATGAGAGAAAATGGATAGAGATCATAGGAAATTTTTAGGAAACCCCAAGTTGTGTATTGTTGTTTCTTAATCTTGTTGCTTGAATCTATCATAGTAAAGGGGTAGAAAGCATTAATGATCAGGTAAGAAGTAAAATATGGAGTGGAAACAGTAACAGGGAGAGAAATGCGACTTACCTCAAGATTCTGCACAAAGCTCTATTGATGTCACTAATAAAATGGTCATGAAAGTAGGGCATATATTAACAGAAGGAAGATATTTTGTAAGGAGAGTTAAATGATCAATGGTTATGGATGGATGGAGAACCTTCCAAAGTGAATCCAGTCTTTCCAAACATCAATGGTTAAAAAGAGCTTCAAATGATTAAAGAGTGACATGCCTTCCGTGTAATTATAATAAAATAATTTTTTGGTAAATAAAATAACTTTTAAATAAATAAATATTTTTAAATTAATTTTTTTAAAGATATTTATAGTAATTATTGTTATTATTATTTTTTAAATTTAGAATATATATTTAAATAGAGAAAGAGGCATACAAAATTAATTTGAAGAAGTCCTCTCTTATTCTAAGAAAAAGAAGGAGAAAAGCAAACATCAAAATACTCTGGGTGGAGTTGTTACCAGAACAAGAGCAAAGGCGGATTGTGGAGCTACTAAGCTTAGCCAAAGTAGAATATTTTTGATGAAATCAGGAAATGGTGGAATATTGATGTTCTAGGTACTACTATGTTTAGAATTGCTAAAAAACTCAGAGAAGTCAAACACAATTTAAGAAGCTCAAAAAAAGAATCGATTGGAAAAAAAAATAGTATTAAATAAAAAATTCAAATGGAGCTTGTAGAGATCTAGGACAAAATTCAGAAGGAAGGATACATTGAAAATAATAAGGTTAAAGAAAATGAGTTGCTCGTGAAATTGTATGACATCATAGCTAAAGAGGAGGAGTTTTGGAGGTAGAAATCAAGGGTGTTGTCACTTTCAACTATAGATAGAAATACTAGGTACTTCCATTTATCTACTTCTAAATATAGGGCTGCAAATCAAATCTCTCTCATAGAAGTTAATGGTACTAGATTTGAGAAAGACAAAGACATCAAAAAGCAAGTTGTCCTCTTCTATAACAACCTTCTTTTGGCGAATGGATAAATCAATCAAAATGACCAAGATTTTTTATTAGAGGCTATCCCTAAGGTTGTTGAGAGGGAAGATAATAAAAATCTTGTGACCATCCCCTCCAAGGAGGAAATCATGAAAGCAGTCTTTTCTTTTGAAGGAAATAAGGCCCCTGGCCTTGATGGATTTCCTATGTTCTTTTTTCAATGTTTTTGGGATATTGTTGAAAATGATGTTGTGAATGTTGTAAAGGAATTCTTTGGATCCAAAAGGCTACTTAAGGAACTAAATGATACTTTTTTGGTCCTTATTCCTAAGAAATTAGGGGCTATGGATTGTGAGGCGTTCAGACCCATAAGTATTTGCAACTCTTTTTATAAAATCATATCAAAGGTTTTGACTTCAAGTATCCTTTCTATCCTTCCTTCATTGATTTTCCCTTAGTAGAATACCTAGAAGGAAAATATTAGATTATATTGTGACAATCCATGAGAATATCCATTCACTTGTGGAATTTAAAACTGAAGGGTTTCTTCTTAAGCTGGATATATCAAAAGCTTATGACTGTGTTGATTGGGAGTTTTTTATTTAAAATTCTAAGGGTGTTTGGATTTATTAGTAGAGTCTTTAGTTGGTGAATTAGTTGGTTACTATGGTTTCAACATCTATAATTGTGAATGGATCTCCTTCTAAATTCTTTCAAAACTCAAGAGGTTTAAGACAAGGTGACCCTATCTCACCTATTCTTTTTAGAATAATGGTTGAAAGCCGATGAAGAAATAAAAGATTGATTGAACAGAGGTTTCTTGCTGGTCTTAGTCCTTCCTCCACTAGTCTGATTTTTTCTCACCAATAGTTTGTTGATGACACTATTATGATGGGAAGATCTACAGTGAGTGAAGTTAAGAATTTGAAAAAAACTTTGGACGTGTATGAGGAGGCAATTGGGTAGATGGTTAACAAAAATAAGATTTCCCTTTTCATCTTCACTACCCCTTAGCATAGATAGGTCAACATTGCTAGAATCATTGGTTGCAAAGTGGAATCCTTACCTTCTTCTTATCTTGGACTTTTGTTATACCTTAAACCTATGGATTCCTTTTAGTAATTGTTGGTTGAAATGTTCAGAAAGAAGTTGGCAGGATGGAAAGGAGCTCTTTTGAGCCAAGATGGAAAAATTAAACTTCTTAAAGCTTCTCTTTAGAACCTCCTAGTTTATGCTTTAAGCCTTTTCAAAATTCTTGCTAAATATGTTGAGGCCATTGAAAAGCTCCAAAAAAGATTCTCTTGGTCTGGAGTGGAGGAAAGAAAGAGAATGCCTCTTATAGGATGGGATTTAGTTTGCAAACCCAAATCCTTTGGGATTTTAGGTCTCAAAAAAATCATAATCATGAATAAGACTCTTCTAGCCAAACAAATATGGAGATCCTTCTCGTCTGGTTGAGAATGGAATGGAATTTCAAGATGTAAATATATGGTTAACCATATGTCCCTCAAAGCTTTGTTGAACTCTCCTACACTATCTTGTGGCTCAGGTTGTTGGAATGATATGATTGCTGGTAGAAAATTTTTGGAATTAGGGATAGGATGGCACATTAGAAGTGGCAATCAAGTATATTTTTGGAGGATAGATGGATTTTTAAGGAACCTCTCATCAAAATTGAAAGATTCAATAGATGGGCATAGTTATGTAAAGATACTTTTGGGGAGTTTGTCAAAGATTATTGGTATGAAGGAGAGTAGGTGAACTTATGTGTGATTAGTTAGGAGATGGCTCAACTTCAATCCACTTTAATGCCTGTTAGTTTGGGACAGAATTAGCAGGATGATATTCTTGTTTGGATGGACAAGCCTTCGGGTAACTACTATGTCTCTTCGATAGTCTCTTTGTTGTCCCTTTCTCAAACTCCCCCTCCATTCTAGTAAAAAGTGTGGATTAAACACTTGAATCCTAAAGTGAATATCTTATTTTGGATTATGCTTCAGAACAAAGTTCTTACTGTGCACAATCTTTGTAAATGGGGATTTCAAATCCCCAACAAATGTTACCTTTGCAAGTGTGAGGCAGAGTCTTCTAACCACTTGTTTCTCCACTATCTATTTTTTTTCATTATCTAGGGAAAATTATTAGCCCTCTGGAATATCTCTTGGGTGTTCCCCTAGACCATTGAATATTTCTTTTTACAATGGAAATCCCCTACTCATAATCCCTTCATTTGAAGGTTATGGGCCTTTATATTTTGTTTTGTTGTTTGGGGAGTGTGGAAAGAACATAATAATAGACTTTTCAAGGATAAGGAAATGGTGGAGAATAATGTCCTTGAGAAAATTTGTAGGCTTATAAAGGAAAACTTCAATGTGATTCCCAAAAACGCTCTTAGCCTTGAAGTAGTGGTGTGTACTTTGTATGATCTAATGAAAGCAAGGGATTTGAATATTGAAGTGGACATTTTTTTAGCTTCCAAGCGAACCAAAAAAAGTAGGGAGGGTGTGTGATGGAGCTTTCCTCCTAATGGTTGCTATAAGGCCAACTTTGATGGTGCCACGAAGGGCAATCAAGACATGGCCAGAAGTGGAGGTGTGTTAAGGGATTCAAATCATAATTTTATGGAGACAATTTCCATATCCCTAGGTCATCAAACCAACCATGTGGCAAAGGCTATAGGAGTTTTTCAAGTCTTAATATTAGCTCATAATTTGAATATAAAAAATTTATGGCTAGAAGGGGATTATAAAAATATCATTGATTGTCTCTTAGGAAGTAGCCCCCATCTTGGTTGATAAATATTTGGATTGATGAAGAAAATTCTATTCGAGACAAGTTTGATAAAGTAAAATTATCACATGTCTATACGGAAGCTAACATCATGGTGGATTACTGCACGAATGAAGGGGTTAGGAAGCAAGGATTGAACATGTGGTAGAATTGTAGGGACTTGAGAGATGAAGTCAGGGCCTTACTAGATTATGATGTTATGAATGGGAAAGAGGAAAATATATTTAATTATTAAAGGGAAATGGGCTAAGTACATCAAAATCAAGAGATTTTATGGGGCCACATCATATTACTTAGTTGGGAAGAAAAAGTGGCATGCTCTATGGGTACGTTGGAATGGTTGCATAAATATGCAATAGGTTCTCAACGTTGGTAGAGACTGCAGTAAGCTGCAAACAAAAATGGGTGGACAGGAAAAGAGTTGAGCCAAAAAGCTATGAGGTGCACATGAGGAATGATAAGGTCTAGAAGTAGATTGAAAGAGGTGGGTTGGTTCCATTTTTTGAAAAAATTCATGGGCTTGATACTATGGCCATGGACTATTTTGAGAAGAACTAGAACAATGGTGAAATTATCCTTTTTGGGAGAAAGGTGAAATTGGATGAGAAAATTATAGGGGAGGTGATTGGAATGTCTATTAAGGGTGTAAAGTTTTATTACAACAAAAGGTTTTCTGATGAGGCAGTAATCAAATTCCCTAAGAAAGATAAGGAGAAATTGATACTGGTTAAAATTTCCAAAAACTATTTTGAAATTGACACCATTAAGGTGCTGTGGAGAAAGTTGTTTCATGTCATTATGCAATATATCACCCTGGATGGGAGATTCACCAGTGTTTATGGTCATCATTTGTACATTCTTAACCATTTCTGCCATAAGGTACATATTTCTCTACCTCACTATCTATTATGTTCGTTGAGTATTAGCCTTGAGGACCATAAGAAAAGTCCCAAGAGGTAGCCTATTCTTCATCCTAGTCTTATTGGGTTAATATATGAGAACTATCACAGTATGTCAGCATTATCCAAACTTGTTGCCTCCATGGCATTTGAGGACTATAACACAAATAGTGGGGGTTCAAAGAATCAGCCTTACTAGGAGAGAATTGTTGAAACCCACCTGTCTTCTGAGATGTCTGGTAAGAAAACCTAGCTTTCTAAAGTTAACCCTAAGACCAACTCTGACTGCTTGGTCCCCTTAAAGAATCATGTTCTCAAGGGCTCCCCTACCAACAAGTTGGTTTCCTACTCTACAAACTCTTTGGAGGAAAAAGTTGAGAACCCTGAAGCAAGTAAAAATTGTGTGCCCTCCCCTCCTGCCTCTTTCAGAGCTTAAAGTACCAAATTTCCTACCCACTAACTCAGATGATGTTAACCTCATCTTAGATTGGCCTTAATTTGGTGATATTCTTGCCTCTCCTAGAAATGTCATTGGTGACTTTTTTAGGGTTTTGAAATGGGCCTATCAAGAAATTAATGAGCTTAATCAAAGAAATAGGGATCTATATAGTAAGTCAAAGGAGCTAGAACTGAAGTTGGCCACTCTCAACAATGAAAAAGGAAAATGGAAAAAGAACAACACTGGAATGGGAGAAGGTGACACTGAGGATAAGTACAAGAATCTAGAAGCTAAAATGGTCAAAATAAGATATAACATGGAAACTGTCGTGGAACAAAACCATAAATGGCTAGGCACAATGCCATCATCATCATCACTATGTCTGAAAAGATGGTAAAAATACAATAGGGTTCGTTGGTCATTGACTTGGAAGAGAGCAAGGACAAAATCAAGAACGAGGACCAAGGTATTTTGAAAAGGACTCGTGCCGACCTTAAACAGAAAGCACCTCCTACTACCCAGATGGTTCAAATTTTTAAGAAGGGAGTTCAAGAAATGAACAAGCTAGAAACTGAGACTGCAGAGTTATTAAAGGCCCAAATTTAGTTCTTGGTGATTTGTCTGGTTTTTTCGTTTTGTGGCATTTTCTGACCTTTTTTGTTGGTTGTGGACTTGTTGTTTTAACAGCCTTTCTGCTTTTGGTGTCTTTAACGATTTTATCTTTTTTCTCTAAACTTTGTGGTTTCAGGTCCCTATGAAACCCATTTTTTCCTCTTTCAAAAACAAGAGAATAGTTAATATTTTTTGTGGTGATTTATTTAATTAAATATTAATATTTAAATTGAACTTTTTTAAAAATTATTTAAAATTTATATATTATTTTTATTTAATAATTCAAAAGACTATATATATAATACATTTTATAAAATATTTTTAGTTTATTATTTAAATTCATAATAAATTTTAGATTTGCAATTTCAATTTTTTACCATTGTTATTATTCTTTTAAGGGGTGAACATTTTTTTATCGAGAGCTATGAATTGGTGAAATATCGAAAGGGGACCTCATCCCCAATTTAAACATTCAATAATGGCACCCTAATGGGATTTGAAACTTGATGGAAATAACAACACTACAACAACTAAACTATCTTACCGTTCTATTATTATTATTATTATTCTTAATTACCATGACTAACTCCAAATTAATGTTGTATAGTGAGATAATGCAATTAAGCTTTTTATTTATGTTTTTCTTCATATCTTATTTTTTTAGTTCACAAGATGCTAATAGATATG
This sequence comes from Sequoia sempervirens, assembly GCA_007258455.2. Classification (NCBI taxonomy): domain Eukaryota; kingdom Viridiplantae; phylum Streptophyta; class Pinopsida; order Cupressales; family Cupressaceae; genus Sequoia; species Sequoia sempervirens. Next base: position 238,793,071 of record VDFB02379711.1, read on the forward strand.
CATGTGAAATGTGAAGACATGCGAGGGGATGAAATTGCACGTACATGGCTAATATTTTGAGAAAAAGATTGATTGTTTTAAACTTTTGCAGTATTTTTTTTTATGCTTTCCATGATTGTATATGTTTATATTTGAGTTATATTCAACTACATAAAGTTTTGGTAGGAAGAGTTTGTATGTTTAAGTAATGGGATCATCATTAATTCCCTTGAATACTTACATACGATGTATACACTTGATCAAGGTACACAATAATAGTGTACAAGTGTGTACAAAACCCTTTGAAGGGTCAATTCTTTGAAAATAAACAAAAAAAAATCTTGCCACCCACTCAAGTGAACTAGGGAGAAAATCCTAGATTAAGAGATCTACCTACAAGCACCTTATGATAAGGTGTTTGACATTCATTTTATGTTTCCAATTAAGATGTAAGTTTGAATGTATTAATGATTTTTCATTCAATTAGACTTATAATATATTATTTTTCCTTGCTTCTCTTAGGAAATTTAAAGGGACAATGCCATAGATGTCATTTTTATGGTTCTATTAGGCCATAATTGTAGTATGTCAAGTTTGATGACATGACCCATAAGCATGAATTAGATACACCATAAACATTGAATATTATGTAAGATATAGTTTGATAATCAATAGATGAATGCTTAATATTGTTTAATCACTAAGATTCCTATTGGGTGAGGATAAACCATATAAGAAATAAGTGTTCTTGACAGGACCAATAAGCATGAATTAGAGACAACATAAACATTGAATATTTTGTAATATTTAGTTTGATTATCTATAGAGGAATGCTTACTATTCTTTAATCACTAATATTCGTATTGGGAAAGGATAGACAATATGAGAAATAAGTGTTCATGTCATGACCCATAAACATGAATTAGAGGAACCATAAATATTGAATATTATGTAAGATTTAGTTTGATAATCAATAGAGGAATGCTTACTATTTCTAAATCAATAAGTTTTCTATTGGGTGAGGATAGACCATATGAGAAATAAGTGTTATGAACATTCTATAAAAGTAAATTTTAACAATATCATAGAGTTTTTTTTTTCCTGTTGGGATGTTAAAGGTTCCTTTTTCCTGTTGGGATGTTAAAGGTTCCTTTAACAAAGGCATGTTCTGCTTTAGCTTCTCCCTTAAGGATCACTTCTTATCTACCTTAATTGACAACCCTTTGTTCTTTGGCAAGTAGATTCTTGCTCTATGTAAGTTAACATCAGGCTTTTATCCTTCTATTGACAAGGTAGCCACACCTCCAATCAAGGTTTAGTTCCCAGGCCTCCCTCCAAAATTTTTGGGACAAGGAGATTTTTGCAGGAGTTGCCAACTCCTTTGGAAACTTTCTCTCTTTGGATTACATCATGAAGGACTAAACAAGGATGGTATTTTCTCATTTTTAAATCATCATTAAACCAACTAAATCTCTCGCAACCTCAATTATTCTTGAATCCAAGATTGGTAAGTGGTCTCAAGCCACTGAATATGAAAAATCTGCTCTATTTTGTCAAATTTATTCTTCTGTTGGACATTTGTGCAATGCATATCCTGGATGTCTATCTAAGGTTTTGTCTCCCTTGGTTAAGGGAGAGAATGTAGCTTATCAGTCTCCTAGGATGGAGACTTCTACCTCCCCATCTAAACTAGTTTCAATTTTGGCCTCACCTCCTATTCCTAAGCTTCCCTCATTAGCCCTTGCCCGAACATGTGAGCTTGACCTCCTTTGTTTTTTTGTCCTCTCCCTCTCTCTAGTGTCTTTAAGGAATATTGAGTCCACTCCTTTTACCCTGAATCTCCTCTCCCCACTTGTCTCCTAGTCCCTTTTGGTGGAATAGTGTCTCCTCAAGGACTCCCCTTTACTAGAAGATGGTCTAATGGTGTCCTTTACTTTGACCTCGTACCCCTTACCTATCCTTGGGTAGAAGTCAGCTAATGTTCTTGTGGTGATCCAAAAATATATGATGTCTTCTCCTACTTTCATTTTCCCTTATGTGGCTCCTCCTATTCCCAAAGTCATCCTAGATTTGGATGGTCTTCCCAACTCTCCCAAGCTAGCTAGCCCAAGAAGGTTGGAAGATGTTGGGACCAATTCTAGGGTTGGAAGGAAGTCAACTAAACTACTAGACAAAAGAAATACGACTTTGGAGTATCTTGGCTCCTGATGTAATAAGAAATGCTAATTGTTACATGGAATATTTGTGGGCTTAGTAGCCTCATAAGAAGCATATTACCAGAGATCTTATTAAAGAGCTCAGGCCTGACATTGTCCTTTTACAAGAAACTAAGATGAATACTACTTAGTTTGGTAAATCTAGTAATTTTACTTGGACCAATGTGCTTAACTTGGCGGTTAATGTGAAAGGGGCCTTTGGTGGGCTAGTTACAATGTGGAAACATTTCCTCAAGGGATCCTTGATTTATAAGGACTTAAATCTTCTTAATTTTTGTTTCTCTCAATGGTTTGGTCTTCAAGAATGGATCATTTCCAATGTCTATGGACCAAATGGAGTGGTTCTTAGGAGGAATACATGGTTTGACCTGCTAGGCTATAGGAGCACCTTTTTGTATAGTAAATGGATGTTGATGGGCGAATTCAAAACCCCCTATTCCCCTCTAAGAAGTTGGATGGTATTATGAATTTGATAGATAGTATGCCAAATATTAATACCTTCTTGTATAATGGTGGCCTATCTGACTTAAACCTTGATGGAAGTTCTTTCAGTTGGTCAAATAAATGGATTGTGGATAATCTTCTTAAAGTAAGGCTTGATACATGTCCTATTTCCTCTAAATGCTATATGTCATCCCTCTCTTTGTCTTCTTTATTAAGGATTGGCTCTAATCATACCCCTCCCTTGAAGACCAAGATCCCCTTCTTGTTTGAGATAATGTGGTTGTATCATCTATAGTTTAGGGACCTCCTCTCTAAGTGGTGGAATATCAAGGGCTATCATTATGCTATGTTTAATATTTCCTTCAAAATTAAAGCTCTTAATGTTTATCTAAAATAATTGAGTGGGAGTTGCTTTGGTAATATTTTTTATCAAAACAAAATCTCTTAAAGATCAGCTTAAACAAGCTCAAATGGATATCGAATTGGATGCCCAGGAAGATTTTATCTATAAGGAAAAGACTTTGTTAATTGATGTTCATAACATTATCAAGAATGAAGAGGTTTATTGGAAGCAGAGGAATATGAATGAATGGCTTCGTGATTGGGATAAAAGTACAAGGTTCTTTCATATGACGACTTCTAGACATAGGAAGAGGAATACCATTTTTTAGTTAGTTTTTAATGATGGTTACTTGATATGTTTTGAGGAATATTTGGTTCATGCTAGTCTTTCTTATTTCCCCAACCTCCTCAATCTAGCTAGGAATATTTCTTTGGCTGAGGACCTCGTTGATGTTATTCCCCTTTCTTTATCCCCACAAGATGTTTTGTTTATGGAAAGATGTGCTTCAACCAATGAGATTCAAGAGTTTTTTTTCTCCCTTAGACATTTTAAGGCCTCGAGTCTTGATGGTTTCCCACCTTTTTTCTTCTAGATGATTTGGGATATCATTGGGAATGATGTTACCTCTACTATTATGGAATTCCTCTCCTCTAGAAATATTGTCAAGGAATTCAATAATTCTTTCACTGTTCTCATCCCCAAACATTTTTGGGTCAATAGAATGTCTAATTTTCACCCTATTAGTATTTGCAATATGTTCTATTAAATTTTCTCTAACCTTGTGGTCACCCACATTAAATACTCTTAGAAAAAATTCATCCATTCTGCTCAAAAAGTTTTTGTTTTGAGGTGGAAAATCATGTATGTTGTCATGTTGGTCCATGAAACCCTCCACTGCATGGGAATTTAAGTAAAAAAGAAATTATGGCCTCTAAGCTTGATATATATAAATCCTATGAAAAAGTGTCCTAGAATTTTTGGTTTGATGTCTTACAAAGGTTCAGGTTCTTTGGTAAAGTCTTGAAACTAATTCAAGGTTATATTACCTCTTCCAAGTTTTTTATGGTTATCAATGGTTCTCCATAGGGGTTTTTTATCAATGTCTGGTAGTATCCATCAAGGGGATCCTTGTTTCTATTATGAAATCTTTTTCATTGATGTCAACAAGGTTGTGTTGTCATTGATAATAGTTGTGCATTGGTTAAGAATATATTGTTTCTTTGATTAGTTGCATTATGTTGTAATTAGTTAAGTTGGATATGTTAACATCTGGTGTTGCTTTGATAATCTTTTATTTATGGTTTAGATGGTGAGGATATTGAGAAAATTTATAAATAACGAAACAAGGTGTTGTACAGGTATTTTTGTGTTTTAGTCTTGCTTCACATTTCTTTAGGGTTGAATATATCCTTCTGTGGTTTGGATATGTTTTTTAAAGGTGTTCATATTTTCTATATCCATAATTTTGGATTTTGGCTCAATGGTCAGAGGGTATTATGTTCAATTGTGTGTGAACTAGTTTTAAATTTTTTTTGATGGGTTTTATAGGGACCCAAAACCATGAAGATTACAAAAAAAAGAAAAGATCATCAAAGACCCCATAAATAGAGAGGCTGTAGAGAGGACAACAAAATTACAAAGCCACATCGACAAAAAAAAAGGCCAGTAAGGGCCACATAAAATGCCCAAAAATAACAGAGAAAACACCAACAACGACGAAACTTGGGACTTTAAAATTTTCGTTGTCTAAGCTTCCATGTCATTCATTTCTTAATCCCCCCTCTTTAAGATCTGGACCATATAGGTAGTAGGAGGCACTTTTCTCTTAAGGTTGGCATGGGTCCTCTTCGGTATTCCTTGGTCCTCATTCTTTATTTTATCCTTGTCCTCTTCCATATCAACAACCAATGAGCCCTATTGCAACTTTTCCAAATTTTCAGACATTGCATTGATGATAATGGCATTGTGCCTTGCCATTCTATGGTTTTGTTCCACAACAATTTTCATATTGTTTTTTATTTTAACAATTTCAGCTTCTAGAGTCTTGTACTTGTCCTCAATGTCATCATCTCTCATTCCATTATTGTTCTTTTTTTGTTTTCCCTCTTCATTACTTAGAGTAGGTATCTTCAAATCTAGTTCCTCCAACTTTTTGTTTAGAACCCTATTTCTAAGATTAAGATCATTAATTTCTTGATAGGCCTATTTCATAACCATGAATATATCACCAATGCCACTTCTAGCAGAGGCAAGGTTATCTCCAAACTAATCCTAGTCTAAAATGAGGTTAAAATCATCCAAGTTAGGGGAGTTGGGAAATCTAGCACCATCATCTCTAAAAGAGGTAGGAGGGATAAAGACAAAGTCTTTTCTAACTTCAGGATTCTTAGTTTTTTCCTCCAAAGAGTTTGAAAAGTAGGAAACTAGCTTATTGGCAGGGGAACCCTTGAGAGCAGAATTCTTTAAAGGAACTGGGCAGCTAGGGTTAATCTTAGGGTTAGCTTTCCCGAGATGGGGTTTACAAAGCTCAGTTTTCTTACTAGATAGGATAGGGGACGAATGGACTTCAAAAATTCTCTCTAGGTTAGGCTTAGAATGATTCTCTGAACCACCACTATCTATTTCATAGTCCTCAATCTCTATGGAGGCAACCGGTTTGGATAAAGCTGGTAGGCTTTGAAAATATTCATAGATTAACCTAATAAGACTAGGATGAAGAATAGGGCATCTCTTGGGATTTTTCTTATGGTCCTCAAGGCTATTGCTCAACGAATAGAAAAAGTAATGAGGTAGAGAAATCTGTACCTTATGGCGGAAGTGGTTAAAGAGAGAAAAATGATGACCATAAACTCTAGTAAATCTCCCATCCAAGGTAATATACTTCATTATGACACGAAGAACCTTTCTCCAAAGAAACTTGATGGTGTCGATTTCAAAGTAGTTGTCAGAAACTTTGACCAGTTTCATTTTCTCCTTATCTTTCTTAGGGAATTTGATTACCACCTTGTCTAAAAACCTTTTGTCATGATAAAACTTCATGCCCTCAGTGGACATTCAAATAACCTTTCCTATGATTTGCTTGTCCAGTTTCACCTTTCTCCCAAAGAGGATAATTTCTCCATTATTCTAGTTCTTCTCAAAGTAGTTAGTAGCCATAGGATTAGGCCCATGAAATTTTTCTAGGAATGGAACCAAACCACCTTGCTCAACCTATTTCGAGACCTTTGCATTCCTTGTGTGCATTTCATAGCTATTTGGCTCGATTCTTTTCCTGTCCTCCCCCATATTCATATGCACCTCACTGCAAACTTTACTAGTGCAAAAAACCTATTGAAAATTTACGCAGTCATTCCAACGAACCCACAAAACGTGCCACTTTTTCTTACCAGCAAAGTTATTTGACATGGCCCCATCAAATCTCTTGATTTTGATGTACTTAACCCTTTTCTATATCATCATTAAAGATATTTTCCTCTTTCCCATGTGTAACATCCATTTTGATATTCCAATCCTTTTCTATCATTAGATCATAAGGATTTCAAACCATAGCTTCAAGATTAAGAGCTTTTTGTGGAATAACATTGAAGTTTTCCTTTATAAGCCTTTTTTTTTTCAAAAACATTAGTCTCTGAAATCTCCTTATCCTTGAAAAGTTTGTTATTTTTTTCTTTCCACACTCCCCAAACAAAAAAAGGGAAAATAAAAGCCCATAAATTTTGAATGAAAGTATTTTGAGATGGAGCTTTCCATTGTGAAAATAAATCTTCAATGGACAAGGGGAACACCCAAGAAATATTCCAGAGGGCTAAAAATTTTCCCCAAATTGAAGCAACAAATGGATAGTGGAGAAAAAAATGGTTTGCTAAGTCCACCTCACTCTTGCGAAGGTAGCATCTGTTGGAGATTTGTAATCCCCGTTTGCAAAGATTATCCACTGTTAGCACCTTATTTTGATGCAGAATCTAGAAGAAAATGTTGAATTTCGGAGTCAAGTGTTTTATCCATGCTTTATACTAGAAAGGAGAGGGGGCTTGAGAAAGGGACAATAGAGATACAACTGAAGAAACAGAGTATTTACCTAAAGAGTTGTCCATCTAGAAAAGATGATCATCTAGCTGATTTTGTTCTAATCTAACAACCCTTAGGGAAGATTGAAGTGGAGCCAACTCCTAACTAACCACACAAAAATCCACCCAATCTCCTTCGCTCCTATAAACTTTAAAATACTCTCCATAAGCTACTTTGCAAAACCTAGCCCATCTATTGAATCTTTCAATTTTGATTATTGGATCCTTAAAAAGCCATTTGTCCTCCCATAACCTAGATAGATTACCACTTCTAATGTTACATCCAACCACTGATTCCAAAATATTTCTACCAGCAATCATGTCATTCTAGCAAGATGAACCATAGTTCAGAATAGGAGAATCTAGCAAGGCTTTGAGGGACACACAATTGGTCATATATTTAGTTCTTAAAATATCTTTCCATTCTCCAACAATTGAGAAGGATATCCATATTTGTTTACCAAGAAGAATCTTATTAATCATTCTAATTTTTCTAAGACATAAAGCCCCCAAGGTTTTTAGTCTGCAAAACAAATCCCATCCTATAAGATACATCCTCTTTTTGTCCTCCACACTGGACCAAAGGAATCTTGTTTGGATCTTTTCAATGGCCTCTACATATTTAGAAGAAATTTTGAAAAGGATTAAAGCATAAACTAGGAGATTCTGAAGAGAAGCTTTGAGGAGCTGATTTTTTCCAACTTGGCTCAAAAGAGATCCTTTCCATCCTGCCAACTTCTTATTGATCCTATCAACCAGTGAACACCAAAAGGAATCTAGAGTTTTAAGGCAAAAATATAGTCCAAGATAAGTAGAGGGAAAGGATTCCACTCTACAACCAAGGATTCTTGCAATCTTGACCTGTCCATGCTTAGGGGTATTAAAGAAGAAAAGGGAGCTCTTATGTCTATTGACCATCTCCCTAGTCACCTTCTCATACACGTCCGAATTTTTTTTCAAAGTCTTAGCCTTAGTCACCATTGATCTTCCCATCAACATAGTGTCATCAACAAATTGTTGATGATAACAAATCAAATTAGTTGAAGAAGGACTAAGACCAACAAGGGACCACTGTTCAATCAAACTTTTAAGATTCCTTCCCAAGCTCAACCATGATTGTGAATAGAATAAGAGAGATAGGATCACCCTGTCTTAGGCCTCTTGAATTATGAAAAAATATTAAAGGAGACCCATTCACAATTATAGAGGTAGAGACAGTAGTAACCAACTAATTCACCAACTAAATGAATTTGCTGCTAAAAGAAAACACCCATAGAATTTTTAATAAAAACTCCCAGTCAACACAGTCATAAGTTTTGGATATATCTAGATTAAGAAGAAACCCTTCAATTTTAGATTCCACAAGTGAATGAATATTTTCATGGATAGTAACTATAGAGTCTAAGAATTTCCTTCCTATAACAAAACCATTATGTTGGGCGGATATTAGCAAAGGAAGGAAAGTAAGGATCCTTGATGCCAAAAACATAGATACAATTTTATAGATAGAGCTACAGAGACTAATAGGCCTAAATGCCTCAAACTCCATAGCCCCAGGTTTTTTGGGAACAAGAACCACAAAAGTAGCATTTAATTCCTTAAGAAGACTTCTAGATCCAAAAAATTATTTAACAACATTCACAAAATCATTTTCAACAATCTCCCAAAACCATTGAAAAAAGAACAATTGAAACTAATCAGGGCCAGGGACCTTGTTTCCTTCAAAAGAAAAGACAACTTGAATAATTTCCTCCCTAGAGGGGATGGCAACAAGCTTATCATTATCTTCCATCCCAAAATCATTATGGATAGCCTCTAATAGAAAATCCTAGTCATTATGGTTGACTTCCCCATTCACTGAGAGAAGGTTGTTAAAGAAGAGGACAACTTGATTTTTCATGTCTTCCTCTTCCTCATATCTCATGTCATTAACTACTATGTGATAAATTCTATTGGGAGCCTCATGTTTTGAGGTAGATAGATGAAAGTACCTGGTGTTTCTATCTGTAGCTAAGAGCTGGGACACTCAAGATATCTTCCTCCAAAACTCCTCCTCTTTAGCTATAATATCATGCAATTTCACCAGTAGCTAATTTTCCCTTTTCCTATTATTTTCTATGTATCCTTCCCTCTAAATTTTATCCTGGATCTCTACAAGCTCCATTCGAAATTCATATTTAATGCCAAAGATGTTTCCAAAGGAATCATTTTTCTTTCTTCTTAATTTGTGTTTGAATTCCCTTAGTTTCTTAGCAATTCTGAACATAGCAGTGCCCAGAACATCAATATTCCACCATTTTCTGATTTCATCAAAAATATGGGGGTGGGAAAGCAACATTCTTTCAAATATATAGGGAGAGTTCCTCTTCACCTTTATAGGGTCCACCAAAAAACTTATATGAAAGTGATCAAATCCCACTCTAGAAAGAGCTTTAAGAGAACAGTAATAGTTTATAAGCCACTGATCAGAAATTAAAGTTCTATCTAACTTTAGTTGAATCAGTTCCTTACCGATTCTTCTATTCAACCAAGTATATATGACTCCTTGCAAATCAAAATCAATCAACACCTTATTGTTGATGTAGTCCAAAAGATCAGATTTACTCTCTGAATTCACCTGAGAACCTCCAAATTTCTCTTCATTTAGAAGGGGTGTGTTAAAGTCGCCCATTACAACCTAGTGGTCATTATCAAAGATCCGACAAAATGTAGAGAGCTCATTCCAGAAATATTTTCTAGCTACTTTCCCATTAGGAGCATAGATATTCAACTGAATCCAACTAAAATTGTCTCTAATATCTATGAATTTAGTAGCCACATGATTAGTGCTCTCCAGTAAAGGTTCCCCTTTACTAAAGTTTTGGTTCCAAAAAGTAGCAATTCCTCCTGACGCACCATCTAAACTATTTCCTTGGATTCCACAATTTTGAAACATTTTAATCTTCTCCACCTTATCTTTAGACATTTTAGTTTCTTGGATGAGAAGAATATTGGGTTTATGATCCCTAACAAAATTGTGCAAAACATCCCTCTTATGAAGGCTATTAAGCCCTCTAATATTCCAAGAAATAATCTTCATATCTTACTAGGGGATTGGAGAATCTCTAGAATGGTCCTTTGAACACCATCCGCTATGTCCTAAAAGCTTTCATGCTCTCTCTGCCATTTACCTAACCTTATTCCTTGGCTATACTTAATGACACCATAATCTACCTTTGTTCTTGTTCTAGTAACAACTCCACTTGGAGTATTATGTTGTTTACTTCTCTCCATATTTTTCTTCGATTGAGAAAGGAATTATTCCCAATTAATATCTTCTTGACTCTCCAACTCTCTCCCAGATTCCCATTCCTTATCATACATTCTTCTTTTCTCCCAGGGGAGAGTATCTTTTTGGCCATTCGTAAGCTGGTTCAAATTGTCACAGTTTGAAAGATTGATATTCTTGCTCAGATTCTCAAAGGTTTCCTTGAATAAATATGGAGTTTTTCTTTCCTAGAGTTTAAGAGGATCACTCGAAGGGAAACATTCTACAGAAGTAGTAGATAGGATAGGAATGCCAATATCCAGAGACAAACCCTAGATAGGAATATCCTCTAGTCTAGGATCCCCATTATCTTTCCCTTTTGATAAAATCTTAGGAGTGGAAGAGATAGAGTCCTTATCCCTTTTACCAACCCCAAAATTCTCAAAGATTTCTTCTCCTTCCTTTGAACCATAAATACTTTCTACCCCTATTTGTTGATTCTTATGAACATTAGTTTCCTTGGGTACTATTTCACCATTGATTACAGTGGTATTCCTCTGAGTTTCAGATTTATTTCTAGATTCCTCATTAAAGTTATTGGTACTTCTTGCTTGCCCTTCCCCTTTAGGCTTCTTTCTCCAAATAGTCTTAGTGTTAGACTAGGTATTTTATTTGTCTTTGCTAGAATTTAATGGGCATTTCTTAGCCCAATTCCCCATTTTTCTGCACTTAAAGCAAGCAAAGGGAGTGGACTCAAAATCTATATCTTGCATCCAAGTTCCCAACTTATACTAGATATCTATTGAAGAAGGGAGGCCAAAATTTTGTGAAACTCCCAAAAATATTCATGTAAACACCAACTACTTTCTAGCTATTTTCATAGGGTCAATAGATAGAAGCTCTCCAAAAGAATCAACAATACCATTGAATATTTCCTTATTCCAATACTCCAAAGGGAGACCCAAGAGTCTAGACCAAACTGGAAAATTCTCAAAAATGGAATCAGAGAGATTTAGATGAGAAGTCCATTTCTCAAGGGATAGGGAAGATTTCCCTATGACCCAAGGACTGCCACTCCTCACAGCCAATATGTCCTCCTTGTAGATGAACTCAAAAGAAAAGAAACCTCTAGGAAGAGTGGCCACCATGACCTTACCATTGATTCTCCACTTATTTTTGAAAAAATCCCTAACCACCTCAACATTTGGTCTAGGTCCCATAAACTTACTGACCAGAACTTTGTCTATTAAAGAAATATTATGATTGATAATCGAATCACACACAGAGATGGAAAACTTACCTTTCATTGGGTGAGAAAAATTATGCACTAGAGGGAAGACCAATTTTCCATTTGGTTTAACACCAAATAGAGAAGACCAAGGTTTTCACTTGCTCCTTCCCTATCAGTGGTCCTTACCACTTCATTGGTTTTTTTCACCTTTTTGTCCTTTAGGGGAACCCCTGAAATTTGTCTTCCCTCCCGAGTCCACCTGAATGTTGTTTCCATTTTCCTCATTTGATTCATCCTTATCTTTCTCCTTGCTCAAAACATGCACCGATTCCGCTTAGGATTCCTTTGATCCTACTCCATGGCCTTCTCCATTGTTTAGAGATTCAAAATCCTACTTTTCTCACCCATGCTCCACAAACCTACCCATTTTGGTGGTTAATAATACATAGTTTAGAAATTGAAGATTGTTAATATAGGTTTTACAATGTTTCTTATAGAGGTGTCTAGGAGAAATGTATTTTCTCTACGTTTCTCTATAGTTTCTCTTCAAGGCTTGTAATTTTAAAGGTATGCTAATGGTGTTGATATGTTGCATGTGTCAAGAGGATTTATGGTTTGGTACTATAAAAGATGAATTTTAGAGTTGTAGTGTTGGGTAGTGTAGTTTGAATGTACAACTTGTGTACATTCTTAAGGTTTGAGTTGTTCTGAAGGATTTTGATGGATTTTAGGATGATACGGGAATATTCTAGAACATTTTGAAGTGTGGTATGTGGTTTGCAAGTTTTTCTTTAGTTTGAGGAAGCAAGTAAATCAAAGTTTAATGGTGTTTTCATGGGTAATGGTTGACCTATTATTTACACTACATTCAAATATGTACAAGCACTAATGAAGGTGTATTAATGGTGTTTTCACAGGTAATGGTTGACCTGTTATTTAGTCAAAGTCACCACCTCCTAATATAGAGTATTAAACTTCAAATGAGATGAAGCTTGTTAAAAAGTAAAACATGTTCTAGGTTTTCTTCCACGGTGAAGTCACTTTCAAATCCTCTACTAGGTTCAAGAATTATTCAAAATATGAACAAGATGTTGAAAGTTATAACACCATTTGACTTTGTAATACAAGGATGTGCATCTGGAGAATGGAAATTGTCCCCAGCAGAGTCACCATTTTGTTGGTGTTTTTTCAGTACACCCTTAGAATTCTCTAAACAGTAGCCAGCCCCTATAATCAAGAATCCTCAAGATGAATGGTCAACATAATGAGTAAAGGACTCTATGGTCTTTTCTCCTTCACTTTAGGCTCTATGAGACCTTGGAGGGTGTTACTTATCATGTTCATTATGATCTATTTGATGGAGAACACTTCTATGCATAGATTAGTTCTTATTATTTGCAAATGAACATAAATTACTAAAGATTTTGTTGATCTTTAAGTAAATTATTATCAATTTACTAAGAACAAGGAGATATTTCAAACTCATGCCTCATAATTGAGATATTTTCAATTGATTTGTGTTCTTATTCTAAATCCATGGTTGAGTAAATCATAAAATCATTCAATTGCAAAAATCCTTAACAAACAAACCAATGCTTCATCAATTGGGCAATGGAGTCGAATATGCAGTAAACAATAATACACATATTATTTAAATTAGATAATGTTGGCCTATTATCATAGTGCTTTGTAATCTGAAAACTTTTCGTATCTGAAACATAACTTCTTATCAAACCCTATGTAAATTATAAAAAATTTATGACCCTCTTCAAGAATTTAATTACATTTCAATAAATTGGTCACTTAGTTGAGCTTGACCCAGAGATGTAGTCCATTGGATGAACTTCATAATCAAATTGGTGTCTTCTTTTCTTTCTCTTGGTTCTATATTTTGAATTCTCTCTATTTACTAATCCTGCTACTCCATTGTTGATGTCTTTATACCTTTGTGCATAATCACTTAGCAATGATTGTCATAGATCCCTTCTACTTTTTGAATCATTAACTATTTGAGACAAAGACAAAATAAGGACATACATTCAATTGAAAATTTGAAGATAAGTGAGAATAACCTTGATATTGTCATTTATAACTTGCAAAAATTTATAAAAGGAGAGTATGTATTCTAGAGTTAATATTTGTTTCAATATTTGTAACTTCTATAAAACTAATTTAATACTATTGCATATAAGGTTTATACCCAAGAAAATTCTATTGTTCTATTCATTCAGATTCTTACAGTATCTTCTCCCTATGGATAAATTCTTCCTAGACCATTTACTGGACTAAAAAATGAACCCCCTCTAATGAGCCTTGAAATCCATTTTATAGGCTAAGGGAGAAACAAGTATTAGGCTCATTATAGTTTCATTTTAGAGATATTTCTTTTCAACCCGAATTTCAATTTCATTTTAGAAATTCACTTAATAGTTGTTAGTAATAATTTTTTGAAAAAAAATTCATAACTACCACCAAAAGAGACAAGCTGATGCTGCCAAAAGTTACCTTTAACTACCAAATAGGTACTGCATTCCACACCCACATTGAACAAAACTATTCATAATATTAGCTCTAGGCATCCATAGTTATCATGAAGACAAAAAAATGACATGCGTAGAGAATGTAGAAAAACCACCATAGTAATATCATCATCACAACAAAATTAAGACCCAAAAACCACTTCCATCACCTAGAATGAGACAAGCACCAACACCTAAGCAACGATAGACCCACCCACTTCATGTTTTTGTGGAAGCAAGAGGAGAAATCACCACCCATTATTCATTTTTATCCTTACTAGCCATAGAGTAATCACGCTTACTCAAAGTATTTATAGAAACTAGAGCAACTGATATTACTTCCTCCCCTAGAATTGGAAATTGATTCAAGATCATGAAGTATTGTTGGTAACCTGAATTTGTCTCGGTATCACTATCTGAGGATCTATCAGTAATGACAATAGGGAAGTTCTGTCATCCAAAAGAAGCTCATCCATACCTCATTTTTCTTTGCATTCCTCATACAAATCCTATAGGATCCTTACCCTTAGCCTCTACCATTTCTGCACTCATGACTCAACTTCTCAACCTATGGCTACTTTTGGTAGCAACTGGTGTAGACTTCTCACCATGGATCTTCTCCTTTCCTTCTTCCTTCAGAGTTGAAGTATCCATGGGTATGTTATGTTCGTATTCTAGAACATCACTATGATATTTCTACACATTGAACCTTAGTGACCTCCGTACCAATGACAGAAAAGTAGTAGGCTTACTCATCTTCTCTGAAAAATGTAGCTTCACAAACATAGAGCACACCACTAGAATTTAGAAATTCACACTCTCAATTGTAGAGATGAAAAAAAATTCCATCAACCTTCCTTTAATAAGTAAATTAGGTGTGCTAATCATAAAGGCTTGGTGAAAGTTTCATGAGTGAGAAAGCGATTGACCACTGACATCCACGTCTTCATTGTTAATTAGCTAGGTACTTGAAAATCCATGTATCATTCTCAATGATGATAGGAAATTAATTCCTCACACACACTAGGATAAAATTGATCACTCCTATGGAGTTCATGTTATTAATGCTCTCTCCTCATAGAGAAAAAATGGCTATCACATGCCTATTTCTAGTTTTTGAATGTTTTCCATTTATTTCCTAGTGAGATGGAAAATTGAACAACCTAAATTGAGTCAAATTGAGTTTGAAATGTCAAAATCATAGCTTGCCATTTTTTGGCCAATGAAAACATGTTGACTGGGAGCCACATCATTTCTTCCACAGGCTCTACAATACTCTTCACAATGGTTGAGGAATCCATACATCTTTATTTGTGTACCTTGCAAGTTTCTGGTGGACATTAATTAAATGTCACGAGGTGTGTGATGGATGACCAAGATTCAAATCTCATGCTAAATAATAACCGTAGATCCCTAAATCATTGATCGTTGGGCAATTGAACAAGGATTGGGCCCCACCATGCCAAGGACACACGCAAAACAATCATGTACCTCACACATCTTCTGATGACCATTCTTTAATGCCTGTGTGGTGTGCAATCAATGACTGGGATCTAATCTTTAGATCCAATGGGTGGGATTTTTGCACATCCCAAAAATTTAGTCTTAAAGCGGGGCCATGATGAGGCCAATGACAATTAGACCCTCAATAAAATGAATTAAACATAAATATTTTGGAGTGAAATATTTCACCTGACCCTAGGATAATCATAAAATGGTAAAGGGCATTAAGTGACTAGTAGACCTAGATAGAGGGGGCCGGTAATATCATGCATTCAAAGGCTCAAGTGATAACTAAAGAAATAAATGACTAACTGTAACAAGTTAGTGTAAAATTAAAACATCCAAAGGGTTTAAAGATAGAACATTATCAAAGAAGGTTCACAAACAAAAACCCTAATCCCATCCTTGGACACGGAGCTCACAATCATAATCAGAATCAAGATATGCATAAAATTTGCAAATAATTTTGGGATCTCTATCAAGAACTACCACATTGGTTCATTCTTCTTCTACACTATATTGCCCTGTGACCAAATTTATTACATGAAAAGAATAAACCATTGAAACATGGGTAGCTTTGATAATTTGGTTGTCTAATAGGTGGTCTCCTAGCAAAGTTTCATGGATTTCTTATATGATTCCCTTTACCCTGAGTCTTTTGATTATCCACTATGTTTGAGGTCTGCACAACCATAAAAATTTCACCTACTTCATTTCCCAAAACACCTTTGTCTTTAGAAGGTTTATGCCTGACAATCAACTCATCAATCTTGGTGGAGCTTTTCTTCAACTTTTCTTCACAGATTTTTGTTTTCTCTAGATCTACTTTTAGGATCACCACCTCTTGTTCAAGTCTTGTACATTCATCAATCTTCCTTTGAACCACTATATTCATACAATCATTAGCTCTCGTGTTTTCCTCTACTTGCACCTTCAATTTGGTAAGCTCTTCATTAGCTTGTTTAAATTGGTCACTCACTTCTCTATGTCTTTCTTTGAATTTCTTCAATAGATCTTTCAATTTTTGAATGCATTCATTTGCGTCATCAATATTTTCTATCAAATCTCTATTTTCACTTTCATCCTTATCAAGATCTGCAAGAGAATCCTTGAGTTCTTCTTTATCATCCATTTGTTCAATCTTTAGGATCTTCCTCAAGCTATTAGGCTTATTTGAAGGAACTTGGCTTTGATATCAATTGTTTAATACCCAAGGTACTGAGAGTGGGAGTGAATCAGTATCCTCTTAGAATTATTGAGCAAAAATCATCCAATTACTCCAATTCATATAACAATAAAGATAAACAAGAGCATTGAAAAAACATAAAAGCACACAACACATGAACACTAGGATTCTAACTTAGAAAACCCAAAATGGGAAAACCCACCATGAAAATTAGCTCACAATATAGTATAACTAGTTATAAGATATTATAAAAAGGTGGATCACTACCAAGACTCACTATCCAAAATGGAAGGATAACTACCTATAGAAAGATACAATGACAAAATGTCTTATAGCCAGAAAATGAACTAATAAGGTTACACCTAACAAGTGTTGATTTAGTTTCTTTGATGCCCAATAGACTGGGTTAACACAATTCATCATTTTTGCATACGTTTCTTCCTCTCTATCTCAACCACACACTTCTTCACAACCACTACAATCTCAAAAAAAATCACTAGATATAGTTGATTCATCTACAAGCATCAATTAGGTTAGCCTAATTGCATGCATCACTTATTCACTAAAAAGATAATTGATGACTTCAAGCATGTAGAAAATCTTCCTAAAAAAAATTCAAGCATGTATCATGCTACAACATGATGAAATGGACCTAAGATAGGTCACACATACATCTACACCACAAAATTAATCCATTACAACATCAACAATACATTAGGTCGTCTAGAGATAGGCCTAATAGCAAAATGCATCAACAAAATAATGCCAACTCACCATATGAGTAGATGTGCACACAAGATTCTAAACATACAACCTTTCAACATCCATAAACCATTTCCAAAAACCGAGAGCAAAGATATTCATCAATAGAGGATTGTAGACAAAAATACTCGAGGATAGTAACTACATACCAGTTCAAATATCAGTTCAAAATACTAGATCAAGCTAGAACTTAAACTTGTAGTTGCAAATCTTAAAACATGGTGACATTAATGACAACACAATGTTTTATAATAAGATGTTCTTCTTCATTCTTCCAATAGTTTGTTCCAACTCTTTTGGATCTGGTAGATGGCTTGTAATGGAGATATCTATGTTATGTCAAAGGTGTTCATCGTTTTGTTCTCAATAAGTTGCGTTTCTATGAAGACTAAAATCTAAATTGATCAAAGATTGACAAATATGAGTTAAATTAGTCAATATTAAAGAAATGAAATAAAATCCTTCCCCATGAAATTGTTGAAAAATGTAAGGAAATGACAACATTATCAAATTAACATGGAACTACGAGCAAGATGAACATGAAATCTATTCTTAAACTACTCAAACCATCATCCTACAGGGGGATTGGTGCTACTTTGATGTGAAAAGATGGACCTTTCCCAATCCCTTATGATGAGCTTCCAATGATAATGAACAAGCCTTCAAAATGTGATGAAATTCAAGATGAGTGATGAAGATGAATTTGTATAGTGAGAATGCATATGATTGTGGATGATTGTGGCTTCTATTTATAGGTTGAAGGGTTGAAGAATGGAGAGATGGGAGGAATGTGGGACTAAAGGATATTCAATAAGAAATCTTGTGACACTTGTCACAAATAAAATGGGTGAAGCTGGAGCACATTTTGTATAATGTGCATAGATAATGCATATGGTTGAGGATTTGAGAGGTGTAAGAGAGATTAAGGAATTTGTAAGAGGCATTAAATGAATATGATTCAGATGTTTTGGAGGGAAATTGTTTGGGAAAGAAAGTCAAATAAGTGGAGTTAATTAAAGACTATTCCCTTAGAACATGCCTTTGTGAGGGAAAATGATATAATTATTTAATTAAAAGAATTGATTTTCATGTGCAAGTGAGTGGGCTGGTCAAGGGTTTAGGTTTGACCAAGGTTGATTCAAAAGCTAGAGGATGGGTGATGGTGATTAAGGGTTAATTAATTTAGATTACTTAACTTGAGGGGATTTAAGGGATTTGACATTTGATTTATTAAATAAAATTAGAGGAATTTTAGCACTTTAATTAAATAAATTGATTTATTTAATTAAATATGATGCACATTAGTGAATTAATCAAATAAATTTCTTTATTTTATTAACAAAAGAATTTGATGTTAATTAGTCAGATTTAGATGTATAATGTTGATTATGATTATTTGTATGTCTACATTTTCCCCTCTTTGAAGTAATGTACCAACTATGCTAGTTCAAAGAATAACATTGTTGAGGTCAAAGTTCAAAAATTTCATATTTGTTTAAATGCCCTATTGTTGCCCTAACAAAAAGAAGTATGTCGGTACACTGCCCCTTCAAGAGATTGGGCAAAAAGTTTGATTTTAAGGTTGATCTCATGATAGAGGTTCAAGATGGATGTATGGATGGTTAGACTAATAGATCTATATGATAATGATGATGCAAATTAGATGAATGATGTTTCCTATTATGATGATATTTATGAGTATGCAGGATAGGTATGCTAACATTTTATGAATGTAGGATGGATGCATTTCATGATAGTGTGTTAGTGTGAAAGAAGATAGAAGAATTAGAGGGATCAACCCTTGATTCTGAGATGTTGAAGTTCAATAAGTCTATGAGTTGTTGAGACTTTATTAGATGTGATGGTGAATGATGATGATGTATTGCTTATCCAGGGATTGGGGATGTAAAGAGAATAAGTTTCCTTATTTTTTATCACAAACATAGATACAATGCATAAAGGTATAGAAAACTAGGATGGAATTGTATCTAGTGAGATGGAATTTGACTTGACAATTAGATAGGAGTATCCCTATTCACACCTAGCATACAAAACCTTGCTAGGATGCACTTCAGAAGTTTCAAACATCTCAGACCAAAACATGGAAAGGTATAACCTATCAATGCAATAGTCAACAAGTTTTCCAAAACTCCCTCAATACACACCTACCAAAGCAAGTATCACTAATTTATATTACAAGAACATCCAACAAGGACAACAAACAAAAGATAATGATCAATGCCCCATTCCTTTCTCTCTAAATCATTTTGATTAGACATCATCAAGAGGTCATTATAATGAGTTCATAATAAGATAAATGAAAGAAAATATCAAGAAAACAAGCAAGCCAATGTTCTTCATACCTCTAGCCAAAGGGATTTGTTTTAATGATAACAATACAAAGTGATTGCAGAAGCTAATGCCCATTGTAGGAAGGATGCATCCTAGGACATGTTAGTGGATGGTGGAAAGTTGATAGATTTTTCAAAATGCTATTGATATAAGGTGGATTCACATGTTTGCGAATGATCATGATTTTGATTTTATGTTCTAAAAGTTTGTTTTTTTTAATTTTGATTTTATGTTTGAATTTTCCTTTTGCTAATTGTTGTGGTTGTTTTTGTTTGTATTGCCAAAGGATGAAGTTGATGATTTTTTTATTGTCAATGATTGATTATTGTGGGTGAAGTGAAATGAGACGGATGGATTTTTTGAAATATTTGGAATTTTTTATGTTTTTGAAATGTTATGAGGTTTTTTTTGAATTTTCAAGTTATTTAAATTTTTTTGGCACCAAAATGTGAAGAATAAAATCTGCATTGATCAAATATTGACAAATATGAGTTAAATTAGTCAATATTGAACAAATGAAATAAAATCCTTCCCCATGAAATTGTTAAGCAATGTAAAGTAAAAGACAACATTATCAAACTAACATGAAACTACAAGCAAGATTAACATGAAATTTTTTCCTAAACTACTCAAAACATCATCCCATAGGGGGATTGCTGCTACGTTGATGTGAAAAGGGATCCCTTTCCCAATCCCTTGTGATGAGCTTCCAATGATAATGAACAAGCCTTCAAAATGTGATGAAATGCAAGATGAGTGATGAAGAAGACTGTTTGTATAGTGAGAATGCATATGATTGTGGATGATTGTGGCTTCTATTTATATGTTTAAGGGTTTAAGAATGGAGAGATGGGATGAATGTGGGACTAAAGAAGATTCAATAAGATTGTGACACTTGTCACAAATCTAATGGGTGAAGTTGAAGCACATTTTGGAGAATGTGCATAGTTAATGCATATGGTTGAGGATTTGAGAGGTGTAAGAGAGGTTAATGTATTTGTGAGAGGCATTAAATGAATATGGTTGAGATGTTTTGGAGGGAATTTTTTTGGGTAGGAAAGCCAAATAAGTTAATTAAAAGAATTGATTTTCATGCCTTTGTGAGGGAAAATGAGATAATTAGTTAATTAAAAGAATTGATTTTCATGTGCAAGTGAGTGGGTTAGTCAAGGGTTTAGGTTTGACCTAGGTTGATTCGAAAGCTAGAGGATGGGTAATTGTGTTTAGGAGTTAATTAATTTAGATTAATTAACTTGAAGGGATTTAAGGGATTTGAAATTTTATTTTTAATTAATTTGATTTATTCTATTAGATGAGAGGAATTTTAGGACTTGAATTAAATAAATTGATTTAATTATTTAAATACTATGCATATTAGTGAATTAATCAAATAAATTGCTTTATTTGATTAACAATAGAATTTGATGTTAATTAGTCAAATTTAGGTGTATAATGTTGAATAGGATTATTTGCATGTTTACAAGTATGCAAAGTACATACATAGTAGAGAAAAATATTGCTCTTAGGTTGTTGGGCACTTTGTTCAAAGGAAAAGCTCAACATTGGTATTGATCTTTGGCTTCTAGTTCTATCCACTCTTGGGATCAACTTGGAGACAGATTTTTCAAATGTTTCTTAGAAAAGGGAGATCACTCCTCATTGCTACGTCAATTAATCACCATCAAAAGTTCCTCACAAGAGGCCATGAGAAACTTCAATACCAGGTTCCACAAAACCTAAAAAAGGATTCCTGTGATTACCTGACCTCCAGCCACAATGGCATTTATGTTTTACCTAAAGGATTTGAATTTAAACATTGCGATCATGATAACATCTATGGGAGGAGATACCTTACCTAACACATATGATTTGGTGGTACATGATGAGAGTAGTTGATCGATGTTGGGAATTTTCCACCACAACCATTGATGCTCGTGCTCACAAAAATCCCTAGTGATCATTGGGAAGAAATAACTCCAAACACCTCTACTCCACAAGTGGCCACATCAACTACACCACAATTTATGTACGTATAGCCTAATGCATAACCAAGTAGGTTAGGCCCCTCTTCATTAGAAGTAGACATTAATGATATGAAGAGTCTCATGTGGTCATTTTTTAATGAGCTAGTCCTCATCTGATGACAATAAGAAACACCCCCAAAGTAATTCACTCAAGTCTATCAAGGAGGAAGACCATCTTATCAATAGATCACATACCAAGGAGCCTCAAGAGGAGGAGGTTAATAAACAATGTTCACTAATTAGATAGTCCCAGTTACCATGCCACTTCAAGTTGTCAAGAGCAGTCTGAACAAGGATCTAGTCCTAGGCCAAAACAACTAAGAAAAAGAAGAGAACACATGGTGCTTCCTATGTAATGATGGTCATATGCCCTAAAATTTCCCAAGGGGAAACCTGGAACAAAAATTGTAGATCAAAGAAACAAGGGATTATTCTCAAACACAAAGGAATATCAATCTTCAAAAATGGAGAATGCCTGCTTTAAAGCACAAATACAAGGAATGTCTTTAGAACAAGAGCTATATATTGCACTAGATTGAGAACTATTCTCATATATGGAAGAGGAAGAAGTGGTATTTGTAAATGATGCTCCAATTACTAGTGCCTCACAAGTATAATTAGACTACAACACGAGGTCTAAGATAAGGCTCATGGGAGAATATGTACAACAAGTTCTGCCACATCCACAACTATGTCAACCAAAACCACAAGAAAAGAAAGCTTCACAAGCCATCATTTGACTACTCAATAGTCATGAAATTTTATATTGCTTGAGATGGAGATGGACAAGATACTAATCACATTCACATCAAATCAACTTCTCCTAAAGATGAGATAGATACTATCATTCAAACCCAAGGCCCCGCTAGTCGGAACACTCAGTGTGGTGGAAAATTTGAAGAAGGAACCTGTTAACATATCTCTATGGGATGTCATATCCATTCATAAAGAAAAGAAGTTACTACAGGAAGAATTAAAGAAGGAGGAACAAATACTGCAGACGAAGGTAACTCCACCCTGAGATCAAAATAAAGACAAAGGGATCACATCAGAACCCCAACCTTCAAGATTTGCAACTTATGTGAATGGCGTAGACAATGGAAAAGAGAAAGAGGTAAGTAAGCCAAAGCCCATAAATTTATTTTTAACACTTATTGTGGGAGATAAACTTTTTCATAATAACATGATTAATTCATGAGCTAGTACAATGGTCATGCCTAAACATGTGGCCAATACCCTACAACTTAAGTATGAAACCCTTGGGAAAGGAATCATGCAATTAGATGGGAAGAAATTTTCCACTTTCAACCACATTAAATATTTTTATTTGACCCTCTTCCTATGCCCAAGTAAAATGGTCACACAAGAAGTAGTTGTGATAGACATTCCCCTGGTATTTGGGATGATCCTTTCAAGATATTTTATAGCAAATCTTGGCAGATATTTAGCTCTTGATTGGTCTCATTCGATATTAAGGACCAACCATGGAGAAAAGATGAAGATCCTATTTGAATCTTTGCATTCATAACACATAGTGGACAATGAAATCCTATGCTTTCAAATAGCACATACCTACTTCTCAAAAAGGGAGAAGTACTATGTAGAGATGTTAGAAGATGACTTGAAGATACGAGTGATCAGACCCCTAAAGAGGAGGTCCTCCTCAACCAATTTATTGAATCTAACTAATTCAAAAATATTCATGCAACTAGATTAGGAACCTATGTGATCTTTGATGATCGTCACGTCATTCCCAAATTGGTAGGAGATCAGGAGGAGCATAATGATCCAGGTGAAAACTATCTATGGACATTATATTTTGATGGCACCAAGTGCAAAATTAGTTCTAGAGTAGGTTTCTAACTAGTGTCACTGATAGGGTTAGAGACCTTCAAAGCTTCTCATTTTTTAGTTCCCATGATCAGATAATCATGTGGACTATGAAGCCTTGTTCCATGGTTTTATTCTTGTAGAATGGATGGGTGTAAAGAGAATGCATGCTTCAAAGATTCAGAGTTGGTTGTGAGTGAAGTTCATGGGCTGATAGCCACCAAAAATATAAGAATGAAGTCACATAGATAGGATCTAATTGATATCTTTGAGGCTTTTAACATTCAGGTTATCCCACATTCCCAGAATGATGTTTCTAATTGACTGAACTTGATTGGTTCACAACTTGGACCAATTTGTGACTTGGAAACAAAACATAATGTAGTATAGATCATTGTCTAACCAATAATTCCTAACAATGATCAGAATTGGCAAGTATTTGAGGATGATATATAGATTGCCACTTTTTTTACAAAAATTAGGAAAAGCTTCCAACCATTCACAACTCAAAACAAAGCCTTCCAAAGGGTAGGTGATCCAGTTTAAAGGCAATAAGCTCCCTTGAGGATTAATCTCCCTTCATGTGAGAAATAGAAAACAAAAGTTCACTATTGATGAGAGAGATTATGAAGAGCTTATTGTTGGAAGTGATAGAAAGTTAAAAGTTAGAAGGGACGTTCCATAGAGGGACAAAAAAATATTAAAAGGGCTATGTTATAGTTACGATAGGGTCATATCTTGGACCTATGACAATCTTAGAGGATATGATCTTAGAATAATTCAACATATTATTGAGTTGGTAGAAGGTTCAAAGCCCACCTAACAAAAAAAAGGATGTTCAATCTAAAGGTTGAAGCATTGATGGCACAAGAGCTCACCAAATTAATCGAATCAAGCATCGTATAACCAATTAAGCATTTCACCTGGCTATCTAATCTACTACTAGTTTTTAAAAAGAATGGTGATATTCAGCTTTGTATAGACTTTAGGGAGTTGAACAAAGCCTCACTGAAAGATCACTACCCTTTTCCATTAATAGAGAATATTTTGTAGACTATGTCCGAATCAAAAATGTTGGCTTTGCCCAATGGTTTTTTGGGTTATAAGTAGGTATATTTCAAAAAAGGAGATTAACATAAAATGAAATTCACTACTAAGTGGGGAATGTTCACATACTCAAAGATGCCCTTCGTACTTCCAAATCCTAGTGCAAATTTTTAGCGAGCTATGGATATCACTTTCAGAGGATTAATTAATCAAATTATTTTAATATATCTAGATTACATAATGGTCTTTTCAAAATCAAAGGATAATCACATTGATCATCTAGAAAAGGTTTTCTAGAAGTGTCAACAGTTTCGGATTTCCTTAAATCCCAAAAAATATGTTTTTAGAGTTCCCCAAGGAAAGCTACTTGATTTTGTGGTATCAAAAGAGGGAATAGCGATATACCCCGAAAGCGTGAAATCTATAATGGATTTTCCTCTACCAGTAATTTAGAAAGGCCTACAGTATTTTTGAGGAAAGATCAATTTTGTCAGCCCATTCATTTCAAACTTTGCATGATACCTATCACGTTGATACTCAAAAAGAACCTAATGTTCAAATGAATCCCTGAAGGAAAAGAAACTTTTGAGTAGATAAAGGCAACCATCTTTGTCACCTCAGTGTTGGCTAACCTAGACTTCTCCAAGGGATTTTTGCTCTATGTATACAGTAGTCAAAATAGCATACCTTTGGTGATCACTTAGAAGAATGAAGGAAATGGTGGAGAGAATCCCATTTTATTTCACTCTAGGAATCTCAAAAGATATGAAGCTAGGTATAACATTTTTGAGAATCAAGGTTTTTCTATTGTTAAAATCCAAAAGAAGTTTTGACACTTGGTATCTTCCAACAAAATCACTATTCTCATCACATATCCCAGTCTGCAAGATTATATCACTAAGGGAGAAATAACCAAAAAGAGGGCCAACTAGATCACTAAGATCCTAGAACATGATGTGTATATTAAACCAATCATGTTGGTTTAGGCAAGAGGTCTTTGCAAATATCTTGTGTAGGAATTGGGCTCCTTAGCAGAGGGAGAGACCCATCTAGTCAAAACAAACTAGTTCAAGTTAGATAAGTCATGGGTGATGTTTTGAACACAATATATATAAAAGGGGTAGTACCTGACCAACCTCCCAACTCACAAAAAGGTGATACTATCAACTGCAAGGCACCAAGTATGTATTAATTGGGGATATCTTATTCAAAAGGAATTATGATGGTATGATGCTTTGATGCCTAGATAAGCCATATGCGAAAAGAGTTCTTAATGAATTCTATAGTAGTCCTAAGGGTGGAAGTTTCTCCACCAAGACTATTACTTTGAAGATAATATGAGAAGGATACTATTGGGCCTCCATGTTTTCTAAAGTGCACCATTTATTACAAAAGTGTACTTAATCCTAATATTTTTTTGGCAAGCAAAAGAATTCTACCATACCCCTAAGCCTGATTGTAATGAGGAACCCTTTGGTCAATAGGGTTTGGATTTCATTGGAATAATAAATCCTATTTCCATCATAGGACATAAGTGGATACTTACAACAACCAACTACTTCATGAAGTGGACAAAGGCCATCACCCTAAAAATGCTACATAGGAAAAAGTTGTTAACTTTCTTGAAGAACTGGTAGCAATATTTAGTTCACCAAAAACCATCATATCTAACAATGCATGAGCTTTTGTGGGTGCAAGGATGTTTTATTTCACTCTTAAACATGGGTTATACATTAAAAATTCATCAAATTACTACCCACAAGGAAATGGGATAGCAAAGTCGACCAACAAAAATCTAATTAGGTTGATCAAGTGTAACGGGTCAAAATGATAAAAGGACTAGGACAAGCACCTACAAGATGCTCTGTGGGATGACTTGATTACGCCCAAGTAGATCTTGAATGGCACTTCTTATGAGTAAGTATATTGAAGGGAGGTAGTTTTATAGGGTCTCCATAGAAATCCCTACCTTGCAATTGTTAAAATCCCTAGAAGTCAAAGAAAGCAACATAATGGAAGGGTGGTTGAACTATTGAACCTTGAGGAAGATAAGGAAAAATATTATGAAGACATGATTGGTCACCAACAGATTGTAAAACGATGGTTTGACAAAAATACCTCCAACCCATATTTCAGGGAAGGAAACCTAGTGCTAAAGTATGATGAGCACACTGCAAAACTAGGAGAACATACAAAATTTTAAGCACTATGGAAGGGACCCTTCTGTGTCAGTGCGTGGAAGGAAAATAATGCATATGAGATAGAAGATATGAAGGGTAACATTCTAGATATACCAATAAATTGTATTCATCTAAAATTCTTCAGTTAAAATGTGCAAGTTCTTAAAAAATTTCACAATTATGTACCATATGTAATTTTTTTGTAAAATACAATTTAATTTTGTAAATAAAGCCATGAGAATAATGTTGGAATAAGTAGAAATATAGTATATTATATTCATTGAATTATTTTACATTAAATAGTAAGAGCTCAAGGCTCTAGGAGAAGTCAAAGCTTCTCTTGAAAACCCAAAAAGAGTTATGTTGTGAAAAGGAAAAAAGGAGAGGTAATGAGAAAAAAAAAGTGAAATTCATAAGCCTCCAATCATCACTGAGCAATCAAAAGTGGCTTTTCATCATTTTCTTCTTCTTCTTCTTTAATAGGGTGAAAGGGGGTCAACACAACATGCACAAGCTTGGCACACCAGGAACCTCTATGCTCATTCCCACGACTATACACCAGGATTTTGAAGTGTTTTTTGTAGTCAATCCCACTACCATGTTCAACACCAAAATACCTCAGAGGAAGGTGGTTGCAGGAGAAGACAACGAATGTTGCATCTCGAGGTCCATTGTGTGGAAATCAGTAAGGAAGGGAAGCCACATCATGTACTCATCATAATTGATGTGTCTTTGGAGGTCCATGGCATTCAAAATACCACCACCAGGGATGGCCAGTTCACTAATTTTTTTGAGCCTATCCAAATACAAAGAATAAAACATGGTGTGACATAGCTCAATTATTTAGGGCTTATGGATGTCTAGGTCAAGCAGGGAAGCCACAAAGAAAAAGTTAATATTGGAGTTGCACTGTGGTTGGTTTTCATCCTTGGCATAGTCCTTACCAAGGACCCACTTGAATGAAATGAAAATGAGATGATAATTCCTCCTTGCCAAGCACTTGATTCTACCACTAGTAACTTCACCTATGAAGGAGTATTGTGACCTTTGTGGAAGGAGCCAAATGGGAGTGCCTAGACCAAATGACATGATGGAAATAAAACCTAAGGATAGAAAAATGGGATATAGAAGGAAAAGCTTGCTAAACTTATATTTTTGAGTGACTATTGCAATAAGGTGGTTTACCTATTTATAGAAAAGGTGCACCAGCAAACCCAACCAATGGAAAATCTATTTTTTGTTGGATGAAAATGGAGAAAATATTAAAGAACCTAGAAGGCATGAGATAGATCATACAAGAAATATGGCAAGAGGCCTTGAGAAATAAATTTTTGCATTCAAAGTAAATTCTCATGTAGGTCGATCATCGCCATGTGTCATTTTCCACCATCAGCACTAGCTAGCTTGCAAATACAAAAGGACATTGATTAACACATTAAGTTTTGACAAATTAAATAAGCACATCTTTTCGATGCACCTTATACTTCTTAAGCACACTTCTCATAGCTAAAACATGCTTTCCAATGCATTTTTCTTATTTGTGAAAGAGGCAGCAAGAAGAATGTACTAATTACATTCTCACTATATTTTTTGCATTCTTGAGGGATATGAATCCCAAATCCACATGTATCACCTTAGTGGTAGCATTTAGTAAGTCAAAGGTAACAAAATATTTTTAATGCATGTACATTTGAAAGAATTAAATGTACCTAAGAGCATATTTTTCTAAGTAGAAAAAAACAAGTAGTCATTTCACTAAAGAAACTCTCCCCAACTTCTCAACACAACAATGGTGGAAGCAACAACATCTGGTAGAAATACTGAAGCCCCATCCAAAAAGCCAAGTTACACTAATATTTTTGGGAAAAAATCATTCACCAATGCCCCAGCACTAGAAGAATGAAATTTTGATTATACCAAATTAGTGGAGGCAGATGATCATATCAAAAAAGAGGTAGTGCAAGATTTCATAGACAACATTTTGACCCAAAATTGGTGGTCGACCCTAAAATCCTTAGGGAAGGGGCATTACAAAGAATGATTAAACATAGGTTAGTTGAAGTGTTTGCGTCATGACTTTGGAATTGTGGTTTGCCACAATTCATGTTTCCTGATGTACACCCATTGTCCAAAGCTGGTGGATGTATGTGCTAAAATATTTGACAAGAAGGTAGGGGTTATTATCGGCAATAGGATAAAGGTTACAATTAGTGTAGTGGCCATACGGGATATGTTATGTATCCCTACAACCTAGGGTGTAAAGCACTTCAACAAGGAAGAAATGCATGGATTCTATGAAACTAGAACTAAGAAAGTGTAATTTATGAGGATGAAACAAAGGAAAGGCCAAAGAGAGATCAAATTCCCTTCCCTCTAGCATGCAGAAAATTTAAACAAGATACACAATATTTTTTCTCAATGCTAACCTATATTTGTAAGTATGTCTAGTCCTGATTATAAGCTTCCCAAATATTATAATTTTAAATAAATTTAATTTTATTACTATATTTTATTTTTATTTCTTGTGAATTTAGGTTTTTCACCCAAAATCAAGCTCTTTGTTCTACACATGTGGAAATATAGAAGGTTATCAAAAAAAAATTTGAAAAATATGAGTGCACTAAATATTGAAGTCCTTAATCCAACAAAAAAAATAATTTTGATACATACAAAAAAAGTTGTGTTATGCGGTCTACCTATCTCTGAATTGTAATTGGTTTGACTTCAAAACTTGATTAAGGAAAAAATATTCAATTAAAGACTATGAAACTAGTTGGAAGCTCTAGATATCATAGTTACGAATCTAAATTCAAAAAATTAGAATTTTATCCTTCATGGAAAAAGAGTTGTGTTATACGATGAGCACCACTCCTTAAAAATGGTGTTTATTGAAAAAAAACTAGTTTTCAAAGGAGATGGAAAAAGAAGTGCAATCTGATTCCAAATTTTTTGAAAAAAATATATTTAGAATCTATAGAAAAAATTTTAAAAATTGAACTAGTTTGCATCATTTTCATATCCCTCACATTTTAGCTGTTATAGGTGCTTGGAAGTGAAGATTTAGTTAGAAAAAATCACTTTAGTGTCCAGTTTGGCCAAAAATTGTAAAATAGTATTGTGGCATCACCCATGTCAATTTAGGAATCAAGCAATGGGTAGCATGAAATGAAGTCAGTAACCTTTTCATCATCCTTTTACTTACATCTCATCAAATAAGCTAAGGTCATCTTACAAGTCTTGTGAACTTGGAAATGGTTCATAAAGACCTCAACAAGTTCATTGAATGATTGAATTGAGTTATTAAATAATGAGGAAAACCATTCTAAAGTGGTATCTTTCAAGGACCTAGGGAAAACCTTAGCCAGGAGATTATCTTCAAGGATGGAATCACTACATAAGGTGGTGTAACTGGAAACATGGTTAGAAGAATCTCCTTTCCCTCCACATTTCTCAAGCCTAGGAATCTCTATACCTTGTGATATTGGCATTCTTAATATCTCCAAAGATAATGGATTGATTTTGACATAGTATGAATGTTTCCCAATTTTATTTTGGTTTATGGTGGAAATTTTTCATTGGAGGGATGAATTTTTTTGTAAAAGCCAATTAAGGATGGAATCATTAATGGTTGTGTTTTGAGATGGAGGTGAATATGATTGAGTTGTATGTGTTTGAGGGGGAAGTGAATGGAATAATTATAGGAGGTAGAGTGATAGGAGATATGGCATGAGATGCTACAAAGGTACAATGATTTCTAGTGGAAATAACCACGGTAGGAATGACATTACTAGTAGGTTGCATCATTGTGGTAACTTGATGGTTGGTGTAAGTAGGAATAGAGTAAATTTTTGTAGGAGGAAGAATTTGGGTTCCTCCTTGACTTTGAGCATTGTTTGAAGTTTGAGCACAACTAGTCATTGAGTTAAGATGTATTTTCAAAAATATGAGTTTGGTTATGCATAATATCTATTCTTTTCACTTTCAATCATTTGATGTATGTTATCTATGGTAGGAATAGCAAAGTTGGAAATATTTTTAGTACTCACTAGGATTTTTAGGTTTTTCCAATTCTTCATGGATTTTGATTAAGTTCTGTTTAGGAACACTAGCAACCAATTTTTCAACACTTTTCATAATACTTGAAGCTAAATATTTGTCAATAGTATGGTCTATACCTAGTGAACTAGTGTCAACACTATGAGAGAAAGAGCTAGATAACCCAAGATCCATGATGAGTGTGTTATCAAGGGATTTCATGAGTCTCAAAATATGTCTCACTATAGTATTATCAATAGGACACCAACTTGTAAAGCCCTTGCACATGAAAATCAATGAATGAAAGATAATTGCAATGAATACAAGATAAACTATATGCTTTAATTCCAATTCTTATTTTTACAAATGCACTCAAAATGTAACCAAATTAAGCTAGATCTAATGAAATGAA
This sequence comes from Sequoia sempervirens, assembly GCA_007258455.2. Lineage (NCBI taxonomy): Eukaryota > Viridiplantae > Streptophyta > Pinopsida > Cupressales > Cupressaceae > Sequoia > Sequoia sempervirens. Next base: position 238,824,448 of record VDFB02379711.1, read on the forward strand.
TGAAACAAAAAATAAACAAACTAAAACAAGGACATGATAGCAACAAAAAAAAGAAAAATAATGGAGTATTCAATGCTATAAAAATCAAGCAAAAATACATGTACATCAAGTCTAAATCACCCAAAGGGGTGAATGAGTTCCATATTAGGGCTTGCAAACTAGATTTAGCAAATTATGAGGTTATTTTAAGGTGTTTAGGTTGTATGTTGACTTGAATTTTTGCAATGACATATTTCTAATGAAATTGAATGATACAAAATAAAAAAATGCAACCTATATGCACTTTTCACTAATGCAAGATTTAGAATCCCTAGATGCAATTCCATTAATGCATTTATCTAATGAAAAGTTAATGCAAGCTATATCTAGGACTACAAGGTTCTCCGAATCAAAATTTTAAGGGTCCAAAGGATGGGTTCTCCAAAATGAACTAAAGGAAATGTAAGGGTGCATGTGTTGACCTTTGGGGAGATGGAACTAAACCTATTTCACACTTGAGTTCATTAGGAAACAATTATCCCTCAACCAAGTGACTCAATTGAGGGAAGGAATGGGATCAACTAGTTTCATTATGTGGTTAAATGGGGTTCACCATTAAAATGAAGTTTCAAAGGAGAAGAATAAACACCAATGCACAAAACCCTAGAAACTTGAAGACATGTAATCATATTAACAAGAAGGAATGGAACAAAAAGGTACCCAAAAGAATGATGGAGTCTAAACAAGATCTACAACTCTGAAAACTTTCCTTTTAAAGTGTATTGGGACTCATACACCAAATTGGTAAATTTAGTCCTGCTACAAGAATCTAGAATATTCTAGAATATTCTAGTGACTATATAGGATATACAGAAAGCAAGAAAAAAGGGTATACTAGGACTCATAAGCCCAAAAGGGTGATTTATTCCTAGTATTAACGTTTGGTTTATATTTTTGTAGCCACTTGTGATCTTCTATAGCTTTCATCTTGCTAGATTCTTCAAGTCTGAAAGTTTGAATTTTGGCTTGTAGGTAAGTTTGTGTGAAGAAGACAACTTCTTAACAACTTTGAAACTTTTGCAACTTTTTCTTCAAAGGATCTTAAAATTCTAAATCACCTAGTTTTGTAAACACACATCAAGAAGGAAAAATTTTGTTGTGTTAGGAAATAGGGGTTTGCCTTGGTAAAACCCCAATTTGGTAATTAAACATTGGAATGAGATGAAATAGCATTGAAGAAATGATGAATGACTAAATTCAATTTTGCAACTCACCAAACCCATGAAACAAAGGTTGCAAACTAGTGTGAAATGGCTAGCATGAATGTGGATCTTGAATCTTGATTGAATTCTTGAAACTTGTCTTGGATATTTTCTTGACTCATGAAACCTACATCAAAAATCTTATTTGAAAAACACACATGATGAATCAAGACTTTTACATGATTCTTGATCTTTAGTGTAGCTCAAAATGCTTGATGATTTGCTCTTGAATGATCTTGATCACATAAACTTTCCTTAGGAATGCTTGGATAAAATTGCTAGATCCTATTAGGAATTGCTAGTTAGGAAAAATTATGTGAAATAACCTTGTATTTAGACTTGTTTATTACAAAATTCATGAAGTCACAACACTACAAGCTAGCATTAGATCTCAAGTAATAAAATACTACCAAGAATTTGATTTAAAAATAGGTCCAAGTTAAAGTGAGACTTGTACACCAGGTTGGGAATATGAGTCTAAGTAGCCTAAACATGGGACACAAACTTCAAAAATTAATAAGTTCAATGCAACATTTACAATTAGGTACTGAGACCTAGGTGGGACCCATATGCCCAAAGGGGTGTATGAGTTCCAAATCAATAGATTTGGAACACATAAGCACAAACATTGAACTATTATTTTCCATTTATGATGTTTCAGGATTATCTGTACAAAAATATATTTAATTAGGATTGTTAATGAAAAATAGGAGAAAACAAAGGCATAAATAAACCCAATTTTAACAAGGAAAACCAAAAAAGTGTGAAAATGTAAAGGGATACATTTTTCTACACTACAATAATTGTAACTTCCATGAATTTATTTCTCATAAATATGATATTCAAACAAAATGATAATACATGTTCATTCTAAATATAATATACTTAATAAGAGTAGAGCCAAAAAAATTTGTCAAAGGCCTTAGAATAGATAATTTAGTTGCAAGCTCACATGTTTAGTGAAATCCTTTTATATAGTTTTAAAATTTTTATAGACATATTTCACATCTATAAATGGTACTCTGATGTAGTACAGGAGTTCTTTCAACTTTCAATCACAATTTGAGACCTTTGAAATAACTTTGCAACTATTAAAAATTCATGACATCAATTCTTCAACTTTTCAACTAGTATTCCCTTGTTGGTGTGCAAACCTGGTATTTTGAACTCTTCTCCCAATTAAATCTCCTCACCCCAAAACCACTCACCCTTTTAGGCACTCTTTAAGCCAATATAAAACATATATCAAAAGTAGTATAGGTCACTTTGGACCAACATTCTCAAAACCTAACTTCTATGTTGTCCTAAACCTCAAATAGGTCAAATTTACAAAGAAAGTATACTCAAAAATTCCATCGACCTCCGAAAAATTATGGAAAGTATTTTACCAGGTTACAAAACCCCCAAAACCAACATTCTTTGTTAGAGGAATTCTCTCCTAAACACCTAACTCCAAAACCTTCATTTACAACCTTTTCCAAGAGGGTTTATTGAAAGTATGCCTTCCCACACTTAAATCACTCAAACAATACCTCAAGCATCACTTAATAATACTTTAAAAACTTAAAATACCCTCAAACTCTATTGCTTCCAAGTTTTACTAACTTTTCTAATCTGAAACCTCCAAATTTTAGTTTATTTAGACACATTTCACCACTAGGGCATCATGGTATTCACTCAAATCCTCATCCTCTGAACCTATACAATATTGGTCCTTCAACATACACTAATATTATTCTATTCACCAATTTTTAGGAGTTAGAAATGGGTATAAATGGAGAAACACAATTTAGAAAGCTTACTATGACCCTAAAATATGGTTACAACCTGTTTTGACAAAAATTGCTATATCTTAATTAAATTCCAATGGAATTGCTTGAAACCAAGACCAATATATTATTAACTCACATTTATATCAACCACCATGCAAACTGGATCAACAAATAGATTGCTCAAGTCGTAAAATTCCCTATAACATAATTTTAGTAGTAAAAAACACACAAAATACAAAAAATTAAAATATAATAGGGGTTTCTCATTGATTTACTTCATATTCAAACCTCCCCTCCACTTGAAAATGATTTACAATTCCTTTTTGAAGGATTTACAACTTCAAACTATCCCAAGACTATTGGACTTCCACATTTGCATCTTTTTTTTGCTCTTTTGACAACTTTTTACAATCTTGCATTTTTTACATCATTTTGACAATATTGCAACATGAACCCCTAATACATGCCAAATGGTCTATTTATACCTTATTTGGTTAAAAAATACTTCAAAACCCTAAGAAACTTATCAAGGAAAAAATTAGACCAAATTCATTTGAACTGAAATGGTGCTCTTACACCATACAACCAGCTAAATGAAAATTCCAAGACCTCTTGGATGGAGGGTTGTAATAGGTCTTCATCAATGATTGCTTGAGCTTGTAGTCTTGATCTTCACCTTTGGCTTCATCTTTTCAAAACAAAGGAATCTCCTACTAGTCTTGTCACATGGAATTTAATCTTTCATGCTTTGATGTATCCCAATTTTAACCTTAGCACTTTGTCCTCCTTCCTTCATTTTGAACTTTGGTTTGTTTCCCATCAAAATTGCTATCATTACAAGTAAGTGATAGATTATTTCCTTAAATTTTTACCTTTGTAATATAGTCATGACCTTTGCATATTTTTTTTTATCTCTCATCTAATATTCTACCCTTGATCTTGTCGCATTGTTAGGTTTACTAACATTTCAAATTACAAAAATTGAAAAACCACTTTCCTTTTTGAAAATCAATGAAGAAAAAATCATGCTATCATACCTTTGAGACCAACTTCAATTCTCCAAAATCAAGTCATCCTTAACCTTAACCAAATCAATTTTTGACACCAATTCAATATCCTCTTTTACTAAAATCAAATCAAGCTTCATACCTTCAATTTCATCATATTCATGGTTTGACATGGCTACATCCTTCATGGTTTTGGCTTCCACTACCACCATATCAAATTTCATGACTGGTTCCTTGTCTTCTTCCCTCAATAATGTCTTCTTTTCATTTGCTTCCAATACTTCCATTTGTCTTCTCTTTTGAACAATCTTCTTAATGGGCCATACAACCTTTCTCTTAATTAATAAGTGCCAACTTGACTCTTAGCTTGATAATTGCTTCAACTGATCCATCTCAACCTTCCATCTCTTTGTTATCCTTTCTCTCATCTCTATTACTTGTTCCAAAGCCTACTTCAGTTCCTTAATCTCTTTCTCAACCTCTATTTTCCCCATCTTTTCCTCTTTTATCTTCCTCTCTTTTCATTCTCACTTCTTGTTTTGTGAACCCTCTACCTACAAGTGCCTCCTCAACAAATCCATCTTCTCTTCAAGAAATTCCCTTTAACCTTGCTTCCTCTTATATTTTCCTCACCTAGGTCTCTTCTCTTGTCCTCTACCTAGTCTTTTGGCAACCAGGTTCTCTCTTCAACTTGCACAAACACATAAACACAAAAACCAAACTCTCTTGCCCAGACCTTTTGAGCTCTAATACCCATTGATGCAATACATGGTTTCTTTCAACTTTCAATCATAATTTGAGACCTTTGAAACAACTTTTCAACTATTAAAAAATCATGACATCAATTCTTCAATTTTTCAACTAGTATTCCCTTATAGGTGTGCAAACCTAGTGTTTTGATCTCTTCTCCCAATTAATTTTTCCCACCCACAAACCACTAAAATTTTTAGACACCCTTTAACCCAATATAAAACATATCTCAAAAGCAATATACATCACTTTGGACCAACATTGTCAAAACCAAACTTTGACACTATCCTAGACCTTAAATAAGTCAAATTTACAAAGAAAGTATACTCCAAAATTCTTTCCACCTCCATTAACCTATGGAAAGTATTTTCGAAGGTTACAAAACCCCCAAAATGAACATTCTTTGTCAGAAAAATACTCTCCTAAACACCTAACTCCAAAACCCTCATTTACACCCTTTTCCAAGAGGGTTTATTGAAAGTATTCCTTCCCACACTTAACTCACTCAACCAATACCTCAATAATCCCTTATTAAGACTACAAAAACTTAAAATGCAATCAAAATCTATTGCCCCCAAGTTTTACAAACTTTTCCAACCTGAATCCTCCAAATTTCACTCTATTTACACACATTTCACCACTAGGGCATCATGGTATTTGCTCAAACTCTCATCCTATGAACCTGTAGCATAGAGTTCCTTTAAAATATGCTAATATCCTTCTATTCAAAAAAAAATAGGAGTTATCAATGGATAGAAATGCAAAAAAAAAAAAATTAGAAAGCTTATTGTGACCCTATAACAAATTTACAACCCATTTTGACAAAAAAAATACTATATCTTACTCAAATTTCAATGGAATTGCTTGAAACTAAGACCAATTTCTTATGACCTCACATGTCTATCAACCACTGTGCAAATTGGATCAATAAACAAATTGTATGGGTCATACAGTGACTTGTAACAAAGTTTTACCAGTCAAAAACACAAAAAATATAGAAATTTCAAAATATAACAAGGGTTTCTCATTGATTTACTTCATATCCAAAGCCCCCCTCCACTTGAAAATGATGTACAGTGCCTTTTTGAAGGCTTTGAAACTTCCTCGATGAAGAAAACTAATTCAAAATACCCCAAGACTATTGGACTTCCACATTTGGATCTCTTTTTTGAACTTTCAACAACTTTTTACAATCTTGCATTTTTTACATCATTTTGACAATATTGCAACATGAACCCCCAATACATGTCAAATGGTCTATTTAGACCTTATTTTCTTAAGAAAGACTTCAAAACCCTGAGAAAACCTATCAAGGAACAAACTAGACCAAATTCATTTGAACTTAAATGGTGCTCCTGCACCATACTCATATTTAAAATTAAAAAAGGAAAGGCTATCTTTGGTGATTATTTAAACTATTTTTTATTTTGAATTCTAGAGATAATGAAAAAATAAAATATATTATCATCAAAATAAATATACTAAAGGTGATGCTTCAAAACTCAAATTTCTTGTTGATAATTACTAAACAAAAGAAGTTTTTTTATATATTTTACAAAATACATTTCTTGAATTGTTTTGCATCTAAATGATTTTTGTTTATACTTTGCATGAATAATTTTAATTTACAAACATTTTCTTCTTTATTTAATAATTGTGGCACTATGAGATTTATCACAATTATAATCTATAAAATAATTTAATATTAAAGTCTTTGTACCTATAGGTTATAATCCTTAAGATAAAATAGTTTTCCCATAAATAATATTTAAATACTTGAATTTTAATAAATTAAATATCTTTTTTATGAATAAATAATTCTCATATATAAATTAATTATTACTATTATTAATCATTTGTTTGAATAAAATAAAATCATAATCATGATTATTGATTCAAAAATATTTATAAATGAATAATTGTAAATTTCAAAAAATGTAATTAAATCCTTTTCTAGAAAACTCCAAATAAATGATCTATTAACATAACAAAATTATAATTATAAATGAACAATTTATCAATCACATCAACATAACTTACACAAATCAAAATTTAAGGGAGAAACAATTTATTTCCAATAAAAATTTCACTTCTTTTCCATCTTCCTTACTACCTTGATGTATGACATTCAACTTTACAATTAGAAGCATTCATCTAGGGTAACAAATTAGTGTATATGAAAATTATTCCATCCCACATATTTGACAATATTGTAAGTTCAAAGGAATCGATATGAAAATTGCATGTTGTCTTCTCATGCATGGGCTTTAACTAGATTTCTCCATTGTCTATTTGTGGTAAAGGCTTGGAATAACCATAAATGTCAAAATATCTTGCATTAATCTTTACTTGAGTGGTAAATAGAGTTCTTCAATAGTGAGTGATCTATATATATATATATATATATATATATATATATATATATATATATATATATATATATATATATTTTGATATTTTGATGGGGTCTTAAACTATTCCACATTAATTATCTAGTAAGATTGAATTAGTTTAGTAGTTTTTTAGATGTCTATCTTACATTGCATAGTTTTCTTTTATTGGGAAATATAGTTCTTGAAATACAAGTTATTCACTAATATTATATTTTAATGTCATTATCAAAATATCAAAGAGTAGAAATATTTATAGTTCTGTTGATCAACTAATGCACAAAATTTCTTTGAAAAAGCATTTGAATGCAAACAAATACCTTTAATACATATATAAGAAAATAACAATAATCACTCAAATATGTGTTTAGTTAGTTCTAGGTGATAAAAAAATAAATATCAATTAGAAATTTTTGAATTGGAAAATTTAAATTAAGGAGGTCAAATCTACAAGTGAGAGATTAACCTCACACTCATGGGACTAACCAAGGGTAATAAGATGATAATATAAAAGAGATAGAATACTATTCAAATATAAGTGTATGCATGTGAATGATAAGTAATTGAACATGAGAAATGTATCAAAATGAGTTTGAATATAGATACGATATCGATAATTTGAGTGGAAAATAGTGTATCATTTTCTATTCTCTAAAAATGGAAGGAAAAATAAATATGAAATGACACGAGTACACAAATTTCACTTAGCATTATGCTATCAGCGATAAAAATTAAATTAAACTACATTACATATACAATATTTCTATATGATAGTTGCTATACTCTATATAGTAAAATTTTAAGTAAACTTACTATCTTCTAGAAAATTTGTATTTTTGATAATCAATTAAAAAAAAGGAAAAAAATGAAAATATAAAAAAAAATTAAAACTTCTACACAAATAAAATATTATAGTTTCTATTATTATAATAAAAAATTTATCAAACAATTTGAAAAAGATAAATATCATTAATAATAGTCTTATATTTTAAATATAAAAAATCCTAGAATATGTAACTATAAAAAAAAAAAAAAATTATTTAATTTTAGATTTTTTTTTTAATAAAAGTAACATTCTAAATGACGATATATTTTATAAGATGCAATAATATAGTAAACCATATTATACCATTTTAAAAAAAAGTGATTTAAAATTGAAAACGACTTATACATCAACAAATGTAGATCCTTAACAAAACATTCATCATAATTATATAATACTTGCTCGTGTTATAAATATTTATAACATATAACATTTTAACACGAATTCCCTCGAAAAGTTCTTAAGCATTGTACTTTTGTAACATTAAGGTAAAAAAAAAGTAGTAATATGCTGAACCGGAGTTTCCATTTAATTTGGACTAAGCGCATGGAAGACAAATCAACTGATTATGAAATTATTAAAAAATATTCTTGCATGAAAATAATTCCATGGAAATACCTATGTTATGTCACATATAAGGTGTATTATATTTCTGAACTTAGTGGTTGCAGCAGAGAAGGCTGCTAGTATTGATAAATATTGTAAATATCGCATTCATAGCATCCGAGATCAATACAACAGACATAATCTTAATACAGACACAACAGGAGTCCAGGATTGACGTCATGTTCAATCCTTGTACAGTATTTCGTAGCCTTTGCTAGAAGGACAAATAATTGTGGCATCCTTATAAATCAATTACAAGAGAAAGAGGGTGGCATTTATAGATAAATGAAAAACTGCATCTAGATCATCTAAAATTCATACCTGTGATTCTATTTCTCCACTGGAAGATTGCACAGTAGCAAAGTTGATTGCCCATGCTTTCCCTGCTATGACAATTGCTTTTGAAATCTTTTCCTCCTCAAAATCCACAGCCCATTTGTTGCAGCTTTCTACGACTTTGTCCAGCAGACCTGACAAGGAGTGGTGCAGCACATTGGCCAAGAAGCTGCGTAGAAGATCCAACAAGAGTTGGGGATCCCTTATTTCTTCTTCCTTAATAAATTGAGACACCTGCAACATGGAGTAAGTTGGTTCTACATCCTCCCAACAAGCATACCTGAAACTCGCATGACTCTCCAGCCTTTCAAAATGCTTGTTTACAGCAGTGTATAACATTTCAATGGATTCAGAAGGATTTTTGGAATTCTTAGCTAGATTCCTACTGTAGAGCGATTGCTTAAACAGCGTCCTGATACAAGCTGAGCATTCAAAGAGCTTCGGCGTGCATGTTGATTTTTGTAGCTAGAAAAGTGGGATATGGATTTGCTTTAAGCAACTCAAGATAAGATTTGCTTTAAATCAATTCGAGTTGGATTTTTAGCAACAACAGGACTTTTATTCTTTAAATAGAATGTTTCTGAGTTTGTGAGGATAAGATAAATCCAAGAGTGGGATTTTATTCTTTAATAGAATGTTTCCGAGTTTGTGAGGATAAGATAAATCCTAGAGTGATTTTATGTGTAAATAAAGCCAAAGAAACCAAGGAAAGATTCTTTCCTTGCACGCTAAGTAAAGCAGCTAGGCTCTATAAATACAAGATTGCTGTAGCAAACTCACATTGTATTTTCGAAAGAAAATTTTGCTGTTAGGCTAAATAGAAGATCCAACATTTGCAGGTTTTTCCCCGCATTGGGGTTTCGTGGGTATATTTGTGTTATTGTCTTTTTGTGTTTGGCTTCATGTTATTTTTGCTTCTGCTGTTATTAGTTGTTAATTAACCCAGTTGTATTAATTGTTATAAATCAGATTTCTTTCTGTGAATTTATTGTGCAATTAATCTGTTGCTGGGTTATAGAAATTAACATGGTATCAGAGCTCTAAACTCTGAATATGAAGCCAAGATTTGTGACGCAGATTTTAAGAAAAAAAAAGTCATCAGATTTTTGTCTTCAGTTCTTTTGTAGCTATGGCAACCAGTGTTCGATACGAGGACAGGCTCGAGGGTGCGTCTAACTTCTTGCAGTGGAAGGTTTGGATTATATTTGTTCTCAAGGAGAACAGGCTATGGACCTATGCTAGCACAAAAGTGACTCCACCAACAAATGATCCTGTTGCCTTAGATTCGCATGAAGTCAAAGAGGCCAAAGCTCAAAGGATTATCCTGGATGGAGTAAGAGATCATTTAATTCCTCATTTATCGGGGAAAGACATCGCCAAGGAGATGTTGGATACACTCACAAAATTTTATCAGAGCGACTATCAGAGTCGTAAGATGATGCTTAAGGACAAATTGCATAATTCCAAGATGTCCAAAGGCGAAAGTGTGACCTCTTACTTGTCCAAGCTGACACAGGTCAGGGATGAGCTTGCTGCTGTTGGAGAGATGATTAAAGAAGATGAGTTGGTGCGTATAGCCTTGAATGGTTTTTCAAAGCACTGGGAAGTGTTTGTCAAGTGTGTTGTCGGTAGAGATCGGCTACCTGATTGGGCAAGACTTTGGGATGATTTTGTTTAGGAGGAGATCAGACAAAGAAGGTTCAAGATGAAGAAAATCTTGCTCTTGCAAGCAAGGGTAAGAAGAAGTCCAATAAAGAGCAATCGGAAGGTTCTTCTTCCAAGAGTGGGAAGAAGAAAGATCTGAGCAAGATTAAATGTTTTTGCTGCCATCAGATGGGTCACTATGCCAGTCAATGTCCGAATAAGAAAAATAAGGACAAGCAGAAGAAGCAATTTGCTGCTACAGCAGAGGTGGACGAGTTTGCATCACAATTTGAAAATGAGTTTTCGCTCATTGCCTGTCTCTCAAGTTCAATTGCCAATAGGGTATGGTATATTGACAGTGGGGCTTCTCACCACATGACGGGAGTCAAAGAATGTTTCACCAAGTTGAGGAGAAGAAGCTGGATTTCTATATTGAGCTCGGAGACAATGCCAAGTACCATGCAACTGGTATTGGCACCGTCAAGTTTCAAAGGGAGTCTGGCAAACCTTTGTTGGTGGAGGATGTGTTGTATGTCCCTGGCATGACAAAGAATTTAATATCAGTTTCTGCCTTGGAAGACAAGGGTTACATTGTGACCTTTGAGAGGGGAAAAGTCTATATTCGTCCCAAAGATTCCAAGATTGCAAAAGTGATTGGTGTCAGGCATGGCAGCTTGTTTCGGTTACAGTTTGAGCCAGCACATGCGTTGGTTAGTAGCTGTAAAGGGATAGGAGAATTATGGCATAGGAGGATGGCTCACCTTCACCATGGAGCACTTAATATTCTTAAGGAAATAGTGACAGGGCTGCCTGGGATGAAGACAGAAAAGCATGAGGTGTGCAAGGGTTGTGCTCTTGGGAAATATGCCAAGACCAGTTTTCCAAGCAGCGACACTAGATCTGAAGGGATTTTGGATCTTGTACACTCAGATGTGTGTGGAACTATGTCAACAACATCCTTGAATGGATATGAGTATTATGTTACCTTCATTGATGATTTCTCCAGGAAGACATGGATATATTTCATGAAGAATAAAGATGAGGTCTTTAGTAGGTTCAAAGAGTTTAAGGCTCTCGTAGAGAACAAAACTGGGAAGAAGATCAAGATACTCAGGTCTAATAATGGAGGCGAGTATACCTCGAATGCCTTCAAAGATTTGTGTGCTCAGGAAGGTATCAAGAAAGAGTTGACAGTTCCGTACAACCCTCAGCAGAATGGGGTTGCTGAACGGAAGAATAGAGCTATAGTTGGAGCAGCCAAGGCCATGCTTCATGATCAGGATCTGCCTTGGTTTTTATGGGCAGAAGCTTGCAACACAGCTGTGTATTTGCAGAATAGGAGCCCTCACAAAGTGTTGGGAAAATTGACTCCAGAAGAGGCGTTCACTAGTAAGAAACCAGATTTGGGGCACATTCGCATCTTTCGATGCCTTGTGTATTGTCACATTCCTGTTGAGAAGAGAACCAAGTTGGAACCTACTGCAGAGAAGGGTATCCTTGTTGGGTACAGTGAAACTTCTAAGGCTTATAGAGTTTATATTCCTGCTCTCAGAAAAACAGTGGTTTGCAGAGATGTGAAGTTTGAGGAAGAGAGGGCTCTTCAAAAGTCAAGTAACTTGATGAATGAGGAGGAACAATCATCCACAGTTGAGGTATCACAAATCCCTCAAACTTCAGTAACACAAGCTGGAGAGCAGAACAAGTAGGATGATCAGATAGAGGAACAAATAATTCCTCAGCCTCAGATTCCTATGAGTGAGAAGAGGAGAAATAGGGCAACTAAGCAGACATTGAGAGAAGCTCAAGAATACGTAGGTGATCCTCAAGATTCAGTCAGACAAAGAAGGGCTCCCAGACGTTATTCAAATTATGTTGCTCTTATGAGTGAATTAATTGAAGTAGAGCCTTCCAGCTTTTAGGAGGCATCCAAGCACCAAGTGTGGAGAGATGCCATGGTGGAAGAGTATTCTTCCATCATGAAGAACAATGTGTGGGAGGTAGTACCAAGACCAGAAGATAAGTCTGTGGTGGGCTCGAGATGGCTGTATAAGATTAAGCATGCTGCAAATGGTAGTGTGGAAAAATTCAAAGCCCGGTTTGTGGCTAAAAGGTTTTCTCAGAAGGAAGGAGTCGACTATGATGAGACTTTTGCTCCAGTAGCTAGGTACTCATCCATAAGAGCTATCATTTCTATAGCAGCACAGATGGGTTGGAGGATTCATCAGATGGATGAAAAGACAGCCTTCCTCAATGGGGTGATTGAGGAAGAGATTTACATAGAGCAACCAGAAGGGTTTGAAGCACATGAGAGGGATTCTCATGTATGCAGGTTGAAAAGAGCACTGTATGGACTCAAGCAGGCTCCCAGGGCGTGGTATTCACGTATTGATAGTTACTTGCAGAGCGTGGGCTTCATCAAGAGTGAGGCAGATTCAAACCTGTATTATGTTCAGGTGAAGGGTGAACTTCTCATATTGTTGTTATATGTTGATGACCTATTTCTTACAGGGTCAAAGGAGCTCATAGCACATTGCAAGAAGGATCTTACAGGAGAGTTTGAGATGAAGGACTTGGGGTTGATGCATTACTTTCTGAGATTGGAGTTGTGGCAGAAAGAGGGAGAGATCTTCCTTGGACAAGGGAAGTACTTAATTGATATCTTGAAACGATTCATGATGGAAAACTGTAAGCCTATGTCAACGCCACTTATGACCAATTGGAAGAAGATTGATGCTTCCAGATCAGAGGCAATGGACCCTACTTTATACAGACAGTTGATAGGCTCTCTTATGTATCTGGTCAACACCAGGCCAGACATTTGTTTTGCAGTGAACTCACTCAGTCAGTTTATGGTGGAACCTAAACGTGTGCACTAGATAGCTGCAAAGCATGTTTTGAGATATCTCCAAGGCACAGTTGATTATGGGCTGAAGTATGTTCAGCAGGATGGAGTGAAGCTCAAGGGGTTTACTGATGCAGATTGGGCAGGCAGTACAACTGATCGAAAGAGCACTTCAGGGTGCAGTTTCAGTTTGGGATCAGGAGCAGTCTCTTGGTACAGCAGGAAACAGAAGTCAGTTACACTGAGTTCTACAGAGGCCGAGTTTATGGCAGCTAGTATGGCTACATGTGAGGCTATTTGGCTTCAGAAACTTCTAGCTGGGCTCTTTAATCAGGAGTTGGATCCTACAGTCATTTACTATGATAATCAGAGTTGCATCAAACTCTCTGAGAATTCGGTGTTTCATGACAAGTCAAAGCACATTGAGATCAAGTACCACTTCATCAGAGATTGTGTGGAGAAGGGGATAGTGAAGCTCAATTACATTCCTACGGATGAACAGATAGCAGATATCGTGATGAAGGCCTTGATGAAGAGCAAGTTTGAATTCTTCAGGGACAAGTTGGGTGTAGTGCAGAACACTTTCCTCGCTAAGAGGGAGTGTTGATTTTTGTAGCTAGAAAAGTGGGATATGGATTTGCTTTAAAGCAACTCAAGATAAGATTTGCTTTAAATCAATTCGAGTTGGATTTTTAGCAACAACAGGACTTTTATTCTTTAAATAGAATGTTTCTGAGTTTGTGAGGATAAGATAAGTCCAAGAGTGAGATTTTATTCTTTAATAGAATGTTTCCGAGTTTGTGAGGATAAAATAAATCCTAGAGTGATTTTATGTGTAAATAAAGGCAAAGAAACCAAGGAAAGATTCTTTCCTTGCACGCTAAGTAAAGCAGCTAGGCTCTACAAATACAAGATTGCTGTAGCAAACTCACATTGTATTTTCGAAAGAAAAGTTTGCTGTTAGGCTGAATAGAAGATCCAACATTTGCAGGTTTTTCCCCGCATTGGGGTTTCCTGGGTATATCTGTGTTATTGTCTTTTTGTGTTTGGCTTCATGTTATTTTTGCTTCCGCTGTTATTAGTTGTTAATTAACCCAGTTGTATTAATTGTTATAAATCAGATTTCTTTCTGTGAATTTATTGTGCAATTAATCTGTTGCTGGGTTATAGAAATTAACAGTGCATTTGTCAAGTGCTTCAACAACAGAGTCGTCGTCATGATTGACCCGTCGTCCCAATTTCCAATGCCTATATGTTTTTTTCAAAGACCTGAAATCTCTCTCGGCTTGGTATCTCAGCAGAAACGCTTCCATATTCGACTTGCCGAACGATTTAGCATTTATTTGGACGTTGTCGGGACAGTCTGCAAAATCCATGAGATCTCGTCCTTGTTTATAAGCATGAACAGCTTCCTGCACAATAGAATTACTCTGCTCATCGTCCGGAGAAAATAAGTCACCTACTTCAATTATTATCTTTACCAGAGATAGAGCTGTCATCCGCCACGGCCGTTCATTCACACCTGGGAAATGCTTTAACATTTCCTGGAACTGTGGGATTTGATCTACAAAATTACCTTCTGAATAATTGCTTCCCATTAGATTAATCAAGGCTTCGCAGCCTTTTCCTGTATCAACAGCTCTTTCCATGCTGCTCTTTATATTTTTAAAAGAGCGCCTATTTGCGATCCACAAACTCGGTGGATCTTCACCATAAATGAGTACAGACTCCAAAACTTTTTCATATTTCTTGAAGTCTTCATCGGATTCAGCGCGGAGCCACCTCTCCTTCCGAACTTTGCAGAGAGAGCGCATGCATTTGTTGCGGCACACGAAAGCCAATAATCCCCAAAAGAACATGCTGATTAAGATTGTTACAGTAGCAGTTGTACAGTAAACTACAAGCCAGGGAACAACAAGGAATGGGGAAATGAGCACCTTTACAGCAATATGCAATGATTTCAAGTATACTTTTACCTTACGGTAACAATTCCGTCTCCTCACTTTAAGCCAGACCTCAGAGTTCTTCATGCCCATGAAATCATATACTATAAAACCAAATATACTTTTTTGTAGCTGAAAGGAGCGAGAAACGCCTGCAAGAAAAACATGGCTAGAATTATACCAGGACTTTCTAAAGCCCTGAAAATAAAGCACTGATGTCAACCATCTGTAGAAGATGAAGGTCCATCCAATGAGGATGAAGACACATTGAAGTGAAAACAATGGCACCCTCTTTACAAGAGATCTCAACAGAATGACTTTCACACCAAAAAGTACAACACAACATGTCACAATGCCTCCCGTTGCTGCGCCGAACGTTGACCTCGCTATCACATATTCCGGCTGGCAAACTCGAGTCACCACCCATGTCCGGAGTATCTTATATTCAAAAATCTCCTGAGCATTGCCTCCATTCTCCAATTTATAGTTACCGAGAGAGTGTGTAATCCTGCGTCTGAGATTTTCAGAGATGAATTGACCAGCAATAACTACGTAGCCTAGAAGGACTACCAAGCCTGTAATTGATAATAAGAGGACCCCACTTGATCCAACGAACCACGACACTCTTTCTTTCTTCAGTGGTCTGACATCTTTGGCATTGTGGATGAAATAAACTTCTGTAGAAATATGAGTGGATAAGCTTATCAATAAAGCCAAAATATTGCTCCACCTTGTCCCAGAGGGCGCAGCGGCCATCCGTGGAAGCAGAAATCCCACGAATACACACATTGTTACTCTAGAGCAATCAATTGAAAGTTGCCTTTCGACCAACGATCGTATCTCCCCAATATTTCCAGAATCATTGATATTTTGGGACTCTAAGTACCCAAGAATCTGGATTGTTAGGCCAGTGAGAACAAGAGCTTCTCCAGGAACCCAAGACGCCCCCCTCCACAAGGACACGCTTATATCCCATAACATTAATACAAGGAAGAAAACAATTCCTAAAAATATTAATAAGTCTTTCAGGTTATAGTCCATAATCTCGGCTCTCTGAAACGCACAAATACAAATGTTGTTACAATGGAAAAGATAAATTAACCTCTACTTACAGGGAAAAAAACCCATGCATATAATTTCAATCCTAACATGAATGATGAATTTGCGTTGCATGAAAATAGTATACTATTTAAGCATTCACAGAATCAGATGTATTTAAAAAGTAAAGCAAGCGTTGTACTTAAGACATAGATGCCCCAGGCATTTCCCTTGACGAAGCCACCCTCTTGTCCTTTCGTTTCCTGAAGTCGATGATTTTAATTACGTTCAAAGTGAAAGTACAAAGAGGAAAGTGTTTATGAGTTAATTCTGCTTCAAAGCAAAAGTTAATTTAAAAAGAAACCATGTAGAATATTAAAATTAGTTCCCGACGATTTGAGGCTCGGTCGGTAAGAAAGCATCTTCAATAATTGAAATCACTATGGTTATTACGCCAGTCGATTGACCGCTCTTTGGAAAATGTGAAAGTTCACAGTATTCCCATGGTTTCCTTTGAAAAAGAGAGTAAATGTTTTGATGCTCTGGTACCTTTCTTCACTTCTGTTTCTAGAGTCTTCCTTTTTTTCATTAGGGACCTTCTATCCATACGGGCCCTATCTATAGTAGTGGGAAGCCGATATGGATCGTCTGATCTAAAGGTGATATCGAAATCAGTTCTCCCATTCTCTAGCTTTCCCTATCAGTGGGATTTTGGTGGTATGCCATTGTTGTAACGGCCATAACGTATATCCGTTCTCAACAAAGAAAAGAAAGAAAGTGAAAAAGAAGAATTCGCCTCACCTCGCCCAACTGCCTAAGCCTTATAATTACGCCGCTCAAGACGCGTTCTACATTAGCACCCAAGAACGTGTCATCTTGTGCAAATAAAAGTTTTAAAATAAATAGACTAGCAATGGCACCTAGTTGTGCAATCGGTACGCCGAAGAGTTTGTATGTTTAAGTAATGGGATCATCATTAATTCCCTTGAATACTTGCATACCATGTATACACTTGATCAAGGTACACAATAATGGTGTACAAGTGTGTACACAACCCTTTGAAGGGTCAATTCTTTGCAAATAAAGAAAAAAAAAATCTTCCCACCCACTCAACTGAAATAGGGAGAAAATCCTAGATTAAAAGATATACCTACAAGCAGAAGGTGTTTGACATTAATTTTCTTGTGTGATATGATTTTATGTTTCCAATTAAGATGTAAGTGTGAGTATATTAATGATTTCCCATTCACTTAGACTTATAATATATTATTTTTCCTTGTTTCTCTTAGGAAATTTAAAGGGACAATGCCATAGATATCATTTTTATGGTTCTATTAGGCCATAATTGCAGTAGGTCAAGCTTGATGACATGAACCATAAGCATGAATTAGAGACACCATAAACATTGAATATTATGTAAGATATAGTTTGATAATCAATAGATGAATGCTTACTATTCTTTAATCACTAAGATTCCTATTGGGTGAGGATAGACCATATGAGAAATAAGTGTTCTTGACATGACCCATAACCATGAATTAGAGACAACATAAACATTGAATATTATGTAAGATTTAGTTTTATTATCTATAGAGGAATGCTTACTATTCTTTAATTACTCAGATTCCTATTGGGTGAGGATAGGGGTAAAAGCAAGAAGTTGAGTACACAAAGAGGAGAAATTTCAGGCAACAAAAAAAATCTCGCAATAAACGTGTACGCGTTTTTAAAAAATGCGTACGCGTTACGGAACGGGTACCCGAACCTAAATCCGAATGCGTATGCGCTCAGGAATGGGTATGCGAGCCTAAAACGCGTACGCGTTATGAAACGCGTACGCGTTATTGAAATTATTTATTTTTTTAAATAAACTGTTGGCTTTTCATTTTATCCACTGTTTTTGGCGAATCGAGAGAAGTCCAGCAAGAGCGCGTATGCGTTTAGAGGCTATTGCTCGCTCCTCCCGTCAACACACTTGACCTCTGAGACCTCCAGGTTGGTTGATTTCTGCCCTTTTTTGCTTTGTATCTTGTTTTTTTTTTTAATTAGTATTTAAGTTTTTTTTTTGTTTAATGCATTTTATTTCAATTTTTAATAGTTTTAAATTGTATTTAAAAAATAAATAACGTTAAATTATAAATTGAAAACTATATTTTATCTAAACCTAAATTGGACATAACTTAGAAATCTAAACCCTAAAACGTAAAACTAGAAACCTCTTAGAAACCTCTCTCCCCTTAGGTGAGCTAAAATTAGAAACCCTAATACAATTTTATCTCTAACCTTAACCCTAACCATAATTTTAACCCTAGCTCTAACCTTAACCATAACCCTAACCCCAAAACTAACTCTAGTTCTTACTCTTACCCTAACCTGAACCCTATCCTCAACCCTAACTCATGTTTTAACCTTAACCCCAATCGTAACTCTAATTTTTACCCTTTTCCTAACCATAACCCTAAACCTATGCCCAAAAAATAACTCTAATTTTAACCCAAACCTAACCCTAATTCTAACTCTAACCCTAACCTTAACCCCAATATTAAGCCTAACCCTCACCTTATCCCTAACCCTAACCCTAACCCTAATTATCTATAACCCTAACCCTAACTCCAATCTTAAGCCTAACCCTAAACTTATCCCTAACCCTAACCCCAACCCTAACTCTAATTTGTACACGAATTACAAACCATAGGTTCCAAGAGAGACACTTAAAACTTATAAAAAATAGGTATTGTAGGAGTCACTTGGATAATAATTCAATGTATCTTAATTACTATCCCTATATGGAATTTCTCATGATTGATTTATGAATTGTCTTCAATGATTTTCAATATTTTTCATCACTTGTTCTACTAACCTTCTGTTTTTATTCAACTCTCATTTATAGTTCTTAAGTGACTATCGGTTTCTATTCAACTCTCATTTATAATATGAATTTTTAATGCTATGATTTTTTAATGTTATAAATTGAATTTTAATGTTTAAATGAAATATATTTTGAATTTGTGCATGTTCAATGTGATTTTTAAATAACTTTGAAATTGTGTGCATTATTTAATTAGTTTGTTGATATATATTTTTTAATTGTTTAACATGCAGTTGCCATATCATTTCTCGTCCATGGATCCACTTTTCACTTTAGAGGATTTCATGCCTAATCCAGAAATTCCTATAGATCCTGGTGCACACCCCACCCCACCACATGAGGATATGCCTCACTCACCTCCGCATTCTCCACCACCTGAACCCCCACCCCCTCCTCCATTTGACCAAAATCAACTAAGAGACAATATTCGAGCCAACTTAGTTGTGATTCAAGGGAACATAGATCTCATAAAAAATGAGACTAGAATCCCTCCACATCTCGCACGGTTTGCATCTACGATGCAAACTATTGTCGATTATGTTCGATCTATCGATGCGGACCTAGATAGGTTCCATCAATGGAGAGAAGAGAGGAGACAATTCTATGCAGATGGGCTATCATATAAAGAAATCAATGACCTAAAAATCACTAAACAAGCTATGTGCCAATATTTTGTGAACCCCCAAACAAATGAACCAATACCACCCACAAAAAAAAGAATTTCAATTTTATGGTGTAGGCACCCGCAGATAGCTGCAAATTTTTGGGAGAGATGGTGGATGGTGTTTGATACTCCACCACATGGCAACAGTGAGGTGCCCTTATATTTTTTGAGAAAGTTATGGGCTGAGTTTGAGTTGGGTAAAAAACCCAACTATTTTGATATGAGGTCATTTCAGGGAGCTGGGCGTGGCATGCCCCAACATAGACTAGGAGCACGTGTCGATCCTCAGCGACGTGCTCCAGTTGCGCCTCTTGTTCCTCCTCCTTCTCCTGGTATTCCCGTTGCATTTCAGCAGCAAACCATGTTATCTACACTAGGAGCATTGAGTTCACTTTCAGGACATCTCACTCAGCAGACTACACACGCGGCCACTGAAGTGGCCAATACAGAGCATGGAGGCTCGGGCTATAGGGATACTTAGACATCCACTTCAGGTGAGGCACATGCATCTGGGGTAGGATCATACCTAAATTTACTATATTCTGAGGATCGTCCCACACAGTATGTTCATCTTTTGAACTTAAATTTAATTCAAGTTTGAAATGTAAAAAATTCATGTAAATAATAACATCAAACTATATATATAATATAATATTAATTCAATAATTTTGTGTTTGGTGTATAGACACATGATGACGTGATGCCCGAAACTCAATATCATCATCGTGTGTATATGTCGAGTGCTGTAGATTTGGGCTCACCTTTTCAACAGGTACTTGAACCAAAATATATTAAATAATTTGTGTGTCCATATATATATAATTTAATTTGAATTTGTACACATGTGTGAATTGATATATTATATCTAGATGCAGGGAAGTCATACTATTCCTAGTATTGATGAGCCACAAGTTACAGTGGTGAGCGCTCCTGAGACATCATCAGCTCAGGTGCGTGCTTTCAAAAGTTTGTTAAGTTTAAATTAAATACACATCATAGATCTAATTTAATTTTTACATTTACATACACATGTGTGAATGATCTATATGAACTGTTGTACATCTATATGTAGGGATTTGATGAGATAACCATGGCGGGCCGCGCACCTGAGACATCATTGACATCTATTCATGGGCAATCTCAGGTGCGTGATCATGAGGTCATATCATTCGAGGTTGTAAACTTTACTTTAAATCTCCTATACAATTTTTACGAACATATATATATATATATATATTCAAGGTTTTCACATATTGTTTGCTTTATATGAATATGCAGGATATAGTGGATCAGGCATTTGCATCTTCTCAACAGACAATTATGTTACCTGTTGAAGAAAATGTGCCAGTTGATTCACATGACCATATGGTAATTTATGCATACTAGAAATCATTTTTACTATATTTAGTCGATATTTAATTAGTTTTTTTTATCTAAAAGTTTATATTTTCAATTTTAAATATGTTTAATTATATCAAAATTTCTAAATAAATTTAAATCTAATTTCGAGTTTCTTGAACTCTTTTACAGCATGATGCAGGTACATCTAGTCAACGTGGAACAAAGAGGAGACTTGATTTGACCGATCAGCCTGAGAGTTAGATAGTTTTATATTTTATGGACTACAAACCTCTAGTTTCATTTCAATATATGTGTTGGACTTGACATATAAATTTTATGGACTATGTAGATCTCTAGTTTTATTTTGAACATGTTATTATCATATATGTGTGTTTATTTATATCAGTTGACTTTAATATGATGATTATATATGCAGTCAATTATGAGATCATGTTATGTTCATTTTCATAATTATATGCATTTATATACATATCTATATATTTATATTTTATCAAATTTTCAAGTAATACATGCACTATATAATAATTCTTATCTAGAATCAAATTTCATATATATATATATATAACTTATCAGATGGTTAGGTGACAAATTAAAACATTCCTTAAATAGTTTCTTAAATCATATTCATAATAAATTAAGGGCAAGTAATTCTAACTATTTTCCAATTACATAGCAAATATCTGAATCAATAAACAAAAAACCATCTCCTTGTATGTATATTTAATGTATAATCTATACAATTGAATAATTATATAAAATGTGGTAAATAGAAGACACATGAAATATGTATAATCTATAGAATTTGAATAAGATATTTAAAAAGTGACATCGAACAAACATATATAATGTACATCAAGAAGTTTAATGTACAACTATATAACATGATGAAACATATATGTGCATGTAGATACAATTAAAGCTTATCAACTTTTAGGTGAATACCAAAAATTGATATTTACATAGTCTCCAGATAAAATAGTTTTTCAGTTCAACAATCACATTGTAGACCGACTTGATGAGAACTTGCAAAAATAATTAATGTAAGTAACTACAATTTTTACGAGTCATTTAAGTAAAAAATTCATGCAAGAAAAGAATTGCATATAGTAAATTCCATACAAATTCAAATGATGTTAGCCATAGGATGGATTAAGGGGACCTAAGAGGTTGGATTAAGGGGATGAAAGAGGGTGGATTAAGGGGAGTTGATAAAATGAGTTAAAGTGATGTAAGAGGGTGGATTAAGGGGGAGTTGAGAGAATGAGTTGAAAATATGTAAGAGAGTGGATTAAGGGGATGCAAGAGGGTAGATTAAGGGGAGCCAATAGAATGAGTTGAAGGGATGCAAGAGGGTGGATTAAGGGGAGTTCATAAAATGAGTTAAAGCGATGTAAGAGAGTGGATTAAGGGGATGCCAGAGGGTGGATTAAGGGGAGTTGATAAAGCGAGTTAAAGTGATGTAAGAGGGTGGATTAAGGGGGAGTTGAGATAATGAGTTGAAAGGATGTAAGAGAGTGGATTAAGGGATGCAAGAGGGTAGATTAAGGAGCTGATAGAATGAGTTGAAGGGATGCAAAAGGGTGGATTAAGGGGAGTTCATAAAATGAGTTAAAGCGACTTAAGAGAGTGGATTAAGGGGAGTTCATAAAATGAGTTAAAGTGATGTAAGAGGGTGGATTAAGGGGGAGTTGAGAGAATGAGTTGAAAGGATGTAAGAGAGTGGATTAAGGGGATGCAAGAGGGTAGATTAAGGGGAGCTGATAGAATGAGTTGAAGGGATGCAAGAGGGTGGATTAATGGGAGTTCATAAAATGAGTTAAAGCGATGTAAGAGAGTGGATTAAGGGGATGCAAGAGGGTTGATTAAGGGGAGTTGATAAAATGAGTTAAAGTGATGTAAGAGGGTGGATTAAGGGGGAGTTGAGAGAATGTGTTGAAAGGATGTAAGAGAGTGGATTAAGGGGATGCAAGAGGGTAGATTAAGGGGAGCTGATAGAATGAGTTGAAGGGATGCAAAAGGGTGGATTAAGGGGAGTTCATAAAATGAGTTAAAGCGACGTAAGAGAGTGGATTAAGGGGAGTTGATAAAATGAGTTAAAGTGATGTAAGAGGGTGGATTAAGGGGGAGTTGAGAGAATGAGTTGAAAATATGTAAGAGAGGGGATTAAGGGGATGCAAGAGGGTAGATTAAGGGGAGCCAATAGAATGAGTTGAAGGGATGAAAGAGGGTGGATTAAGGGAGTCTATAAAATGATAAAGTGACGTGAGGGAGAGGATTAAGGGATGCAAGAGGGTGGATTAAGGGGAGTTCATAAAATGAGTTAAAGCGACGTAAGAGAGTGGATTAAGGGGAGTTGATAATACGAGTTAAAGTGATGTAAGAGGGTGGATTAAGGAGAGTTGAGAGAATGAGTTAAAGTGATGCAAGAGGGTGGATTAAGGGGAGTTGATAGAATGAGTTAAAGTGATGCAAGAGGGTGGATTAAGGGGAGTTGATAGAATGAGTTAAACCCTAAACCCTAAATTGAGTTAAAGTGATGTAAGAAGGTGGATTAAGGGGGAGTTAATAGAATGAGTTAAAGTGATGCAGGAGGGTGGATTAAGGGGATGCAAGAGGGTGGATTAAAGGGAGTTGATAGAATGAGTTAAACCATAAACCCTAAACCCTAAACCCTAAAATGAGTTAAAGTGATGTAAGAGGGTGGATTAAGGGCGAGTTGATAGAATGAGTTAAAGTGATGCAAGAGGGTGGATTAAGGGATGCAAGAGGGTGGATTAAAGGAGTTGATAGAATGAGTTAAACCATAAACCCTAAAACCCTAAACCCTAAAATGAGCGGCATGATGTAAGAGGGTGGATTAAGGGATGCAAGAGGGTGGATTAAGGGAGTTGAGAGAATGAGTTAAAGTGATGCAAGAGGGTGGATTGAAGGGAGTTGATAGAATGAGAGTTAAAGGATGCAAGAGGGTGGATTAAGGGATGCAAGAGGGTGGATGAAGGGAGTTGATAGACGAGTTAAACCCTAAACCCTAAACCCAAAATGTGTTAAACTTACATAAGAGGTGGATTAAGGGATGCAAGAGGGTGGGATTGTATTTTATAGAATGAGTTAAACCCTAAACCCTAAAAACCCTAAAAAATGAGCAAACTTACATAAGAGGCAGGACATGCATGAGTGCGATCATGGCCTGACAGAACATGTAAACCCTAAACCCTAAACCCTAAAATGAGTTAAACTTATATAAGAGGGTGGATTAAGGGGATGCAAGAGGGTGGATTAAGGGGAGTTAGATATGAGTTAAAGCCTAAACCCTAAACCCTAAACCCTAAAATGAGTTAAACTTACATAAGAGGGTGGATTAAGGGGATGCAAGAGGGTGGATTAAGGGGAGTTGATAGAATGAGTTAAACCCTAAACCCTAAACCCTAAAATGAGTTAAAGTGATGTAAGAGGGTGGATTAAGGGGAGTTGAGAGAATAAGTTAAAGTGATGCAAGAGGGTGGATTAAGGGGAGTTGATAGAATGAGTTAAACCATAAACCCTAAACCCTAAAATGAGTTAAAGTGGATTAAGGGGTGTTGAGAGAGTGACTTAAGGGGATGCAAGTGGATGGATTAAGGGTAGATATATGAGGATATTGATTGAGGGGTCCTAAGAGGATGAATTAAGAGGTGTTGAGTGAGTGACTTAAGTGGATGCAAGTGGAAAAATTAAGGGTAGATATATGAGGGTATGGATTACGGGGTCCTAAGAGGATGGATTAATGGTAGTTGATAGAATGACTTAAGGGGCTGCAAAAGGATGGATTAATGGTACATAAGAGGATGACTTAAGGGGTTTTAAGAGAATGGCTTAAGGGGATATGAAATCAATTATAAAGTATCAATTAAATGTATCTAGAACTATATATAGTTACCTGTCTCTAGATTGAAATTCCATTGTAATATATGTGCATCTCCTCTCTTTTTTGTAAAGCATCTAATTTTGGGAGACCTGAAACAAAAAATGATATAAAACTTTAATTAGGAAATGATTAAAGACAAATATATATATATATCAATTAAATATATATACGACTAGATATGCTTACCAATATTTATTTACTCTATTGTACCATCTGCATCCTCTCTTTTTTTTAATGCATCTATGATTGTCTTGTGATCATCCATTGAAATTGTCCATAAAACTTTATTAGCAGGCCTCCCTTGATATCTAACTAGTTTTATATTGGTTGCCAAAATCAAATGTGAATAATGCATAATCTTCTTGTGTCTTTCATAATCTTCAAATGCAGGCAAGCCATTCTTTCTCATCAAATATTTTCGAAGCCAGGTGCCAACAACAACCACTGAACCAGTTGGATACTCAAAGTTGTCATCATCTACTCTAGTATGTACCAACTTATGTTTTCTCTCAACACATCTAGCCAACCAATACTCTGTCTGCTCTTCATTCCCTTGAGGTGCAACAACAACATACACATGTCCTACAAAAATAAATACAAAATTCAATAAAAAGTGACTTATATTTAACTCATATAAACATGCATACATACAAAATTCAACTCAATAAATAATGTACCTTCTTGTACAAGATCTGAAACATGATCATAATCATCTGATGCGAACACTTGATTATCTTCAATTGTCATTTCATGTTGAACATGTGTCAATGTAGGCGTTAAAGCTCTTTGTTGCCATTGTTCGACCCATTCCATATTTTCACATGCCTACCAATCACCTACAATACAAAATTGACAATAGCATGCCAACTCCCTTATCCATATTGTCCATGTGTTTGCATTCAAACTCTTAAATGAATGCCATTTTGCACTTCCATTAATTGTTTCACAATCCTGTCGAGAAAAAAAATCATTTTCTTCAACTAACCAAAAGAAGCGTCGAATTATTGATTTCTCACTTGTTCTTGTAGATAATTTGGTATTGCACCAATCTACAATTGCGCGTGCATTTCTAAATTTTGCAGCATCCTCAAATTTTAGTTGCTCTCTAGCAAGAGCTCTTTTTACACATGCACCTGCTCCATCGTGTTCTCCCTTACCATGACCAGCTTCAAAAAAACTTCATATGTGTTGGATATTATTTTCCTTATGAACTCTACATAGCCAATAAAACATTCTAGCATTTTTGAATTGACCCGTGCAATTATCTGACCATATGAGATGTTCTAGCATTTGAATTCTCTCTTTTAAATTTTTATTAAATATATCAAAATAATATTGTACAAACTCGGATGAATGTAATCGATTATCACTTACATAAAAATGGTACTATTTCAAAAAAATTCTATTATCTTCTGACTATCTTCTTTCATGTCTATAAACAATGTGAACAAATATAGCTACTTGCACTAAAATATAATATTGTGATTGATTTCTTCTTGTGGAGCAAGAGTATAATTTTCAGCAAAATCAACAATTGACAATATAGTTCCAATTGGAAATGTGTTTTTACATAAACGAAATTGATTATCAAGCCAATGAGCATTCTGAGAGTGTTGAACATATTTAGGTACAAACTTATCTTTAAATTCAGTAATAAAAGCATGCACACTAACTTTTTCCACAATTAGCTCAACACGTCTTCCAATTTTACCATCTTTTAAAGAATACTCAATATTTTTAAATTTTTTTACATCCACTAATTGTTTTCCAAATTCATCTAAACTACTTTCATGCATACATTCTCCTAATAATGAAAAGTTACCACATCTATCGCATTCTCCAGAAATGCATCCTTTTAAAAAAAATGAGTTTCCATTTAAAGAGGGATTACAAAACAAACCTACTATAAAATCTTTGATTCTTTCAGGTGGCATATTAATACCACAAATGTCCTGCATAATTTGGTTAGCATGCAAAGTGCATCGTATATATCGAAATATATCATAATAATAATGAAATTGTACATGAGTCTTACAACAAGAGATTAGTTGCTTATTAATTCTAACATACCAAGGTTTACACTTTTCAAATGATCTTTGACTTATGCTAATATTCAATGGTAAGATTGAAGCATCTAAATTTTTTTATATAATTCAGTTTGAGTCATATCTAAGAGATGCTTTGGATGAGGTTCACGAATTTTGGAACCCACCCTTAATTTTAAGACATCTCTAATGTTAGGTGATACTCTTGTATTATCATACCAAAATTTTTCGATTAAAGATTTAATTTCATTAGTTAATTTCATGTCTGATCTTGGGAGTCTACCACTAAAACTCCAACATTGATTAATAGGATCTTTTTCAATACTTTCTCTTCTTTTAGCAGCTCTTATCAAAGTTCTAGGATTTAAGTTTATACATTTACTAATCTTACTTAACATTCTTTTATTTGAAGCTATTTTATCAACTAGAGCAATTGTTATTGCACGGCGAGCCGCATTCTTATCTTTTGATCGACTTTTCTTACCAATAACATCAATAGCATTAGCAACACTAGATATGACTTGTTCTACTGAATCATCTTTCTTTTTTGGTTTTACAAAAACACCTAATTTTTTCATCACTTTTCTCATTTTAAACATTCTCATCAATTGCACCATGAGTTGACATTGGAATCCTAATTTCTTTCTATAAAAAAACATTTTATATATTTTATTTCCATAATTTCTAATTTGTCTTGAAGAAACTTTACCACGAAGGTTATTTAACACATTTGTTTCAATTGTTAAAAAAACATTTTCACCTTCATCCATAGATGGAGTTTCATTTTCATTCACACAAGGGGTTTCATTTTCATTTTCATCAATATTAGGGATTTCATTCTCATTTACATTCTCATAAGATATAATTTCATCATTTTCTTGTTTCTGTATTATTTCAACCCTAGTATTATTAATCTCATCAATTATGTATCCAGCTTCTTCTAAACAAGCAATATCAATATTATAAAAACTTGGGTTTGAAGACATACCTGGATAGATTGTTTGAATAGGTACATTTTCCATATCATTAGGAGGTGTATTTGAAGACACACCCGAAGTTATTTGCATATCATTCAAAGTTGAAGTTGAAGGCACATTTGGGTTTGTCTCCATAGTTGCATTTTCTTCCATATTCACCATCTCCACATTTGCATCATCTACATTGATTTCATCATTCATGTCTTTCTCTTCGACATTCTTAAAACTAGATGCTTCCAAATCTTTCATTTGATGAATCATTTGTCTCCTTTCCTTTTGTCTTTTTGCCTCCTTATCTTTATTTGCTTGAATTTCTTCGGGTGTCATTACCTTCCTACATCTTTTTTTTTGTCTTTTCTTATCACCCATGGTTACCAAACCCTCTTTGA
Source organism: Sequoia sempervirens (assembly GCA_007258455.2). Classification (NCBI taxonomy): domain Eukaryota; kingdom Viridiplantae; phylum Streptophyta; class Pinopsida; order Cupressales; family Cupressaceae; genus Sequoia; species Sequoia sempervirens. Next base: position 238,853,050 of record VDFB02379711.1, read on the forward strand.
TGACAAAAACAATAATTCAAGAAACCTATTTTAAAATTGCCTCCTCCTTCAAATATTCAAATAAAACTATGTACTATGAAGATTATTTTTTCTATAAACTCTGAAGTACAAAATCATCATGAGTACATCCAAAAATTCACTTTTTCCAAATCTTCTTGTAAAAAGTTCTTGCACTTGATTCCACTTCAGAAAATTTAACTTGCACTTTTACTCTTCCAACAATTTGAATAGAATATGCCCTGCACAAGACAAATTTGCAATAAAAAATGCAGAAAATGACACTTTCGGTCCGTACTGCAGAAAAAGAATGTTGCAGGAAAATCGTGTTTTAACAGTATTTTTCAAATTAGGAAAAAACGGCTATTATACAAACGCGTACGCGTTATATTTTTAAAACGCGTACGCGTTGCTTTCTGCCAACGGGCAAAACATAATGCGTATGCGTTATGAAACGCGTACGCGTTTCATTTAAATAACGCGTACGCGTTTCTATAACGCATACGCGTTATTTAAAAGTTGATCTCCCAAACCAAATCTAGCCCCGGTTTTAGGCTTGGTAAAGGCTTGGCAATCCGAGCCTTAGCTTTTGACCTGCAACTAAAAAACTAAGGCAAACTGAAAAAAAAAAGTCCAACTTTGACAACATAGATGATGAACTTTTTTTCTGAATTAGTCTATAAAATTAAAACCCATTAGAGAACACAATGTCTACTTTCTAGATATATAATTTTTGTTAAAATTGGATTAATTTTGTTATTTTTTAATTAATTTCTAAGCAAACTAGGCCTTAAACTTGAAAGATCAGGTTTTTTTGGTTTTTTAATAACTTTGTATTGGTTAAGTTTCTTGTAAAAAAAATTATATGGTCCCAAACTTCAGACAATTCTCTACACAATGAAAAAAAAAAGAGTCAAAAAATATTTTGTTTAGGTCCAATTATGTTGTCCGTACACGTTGATTTGAAAAAACATCAATTAAGGCCAATAAAAAATTAATTAAAAAAAATATATTCAACCAAAAATTACAAAAAAAAATCCAGCCCAAACTTCATGTTGTTAGCTCTCTTTTCCTAAAAGGAATTAGCAAAATCATTTTATTTGGGTCAAAAAGTGTTGTCTGTACACCTGCTTGGTATGGTTAAAAAATAGGGACTTTTAAAAAGTGGTTTTTATAGATCTTTATCAAAATTTAATTTCTATTAACTGGGTATTTTAATAATTTACATATTTAGAAACTAGATTCAAAATTATAAATTTCATATTAGTGACTTTTTTTAAGATTCATTGTGGAAGTGCCTTAAATTTTCAGTCCAAGTGTGACAAATTCTGAAAAACAGCAAAAACATTTCCACTTTTTGAGTTTTTTGTGTACCCAACTTCTTGCATCAACCCATAGACCATATGAGAAATAAGTGTTCATGACATGACCCATAAACATGAATTAGAGAAACCATAAATATCAAATATTATGTAAGATTTAGTTTGATAATCTATAGAGGAATGCTTACTATTTTTTAATCACTAAGATTCTTATTGGGTGAGGATAGACCATATGAGAAATAAGTGTTATGATAATTCTATAAAAGTAAATGTTAACAATATCATGGAGTATTTTTTTCCTGCTGGGATGTTAAAGGTTCCTTTTCCACTCCAGCTCTTCCTAAAGGCCTGTTCTGCTTTAGTTTCTCCCTTAAGGAGCATTTCTTCTCTACCTTAATCGATGGCCCTTAGTTCTTTGGAAAGTAGAGTCTTACTCTGTGTAAGTGAACATTGGGCTTTGATCCTTCTGCTCACATGGTAGCCACACTTCCAATCAAGGTTTAGTTCCTAGGCCTCCCCCTAGAACTTTTGGGACAATGAGATTATTACAAGAGCTGACAACTCCTTTGGAAACTTCCTCTCTTTGGATTATGTCATGAAGGAATGAACAAGGCTGGTCTTTTCTCATTTTTATGTCATCATTAAACCAAATAAAGCTCTCTCAACCTTAATTATTCTTGAATCCAAGCTTGGTAAGTGGTCTCAAGCCATTGAATATGAAAACTCTGCTCTATTTTGTCAAATTTATTCTTCTATTTGACATTTTTGCAATGCCTATCCTAAACGTCTACCTAAGGTTTTGTCCCCCTTAGTTAAGGGAAAAAATGTAGCTTCTCGATCTCCTAGGCTAGAGGCTTGTGCCTCCCCATCTAAACTAGTGTCAATGTTGGCCTCGCCTCCTATTCCTAAGCTTCCCCCATTAGCGCTTGCCCGAACATGTGAGCTTGACCTCCTTGGTTTTGTAGTCCTCTCCCTCTCTCTAGTGTCTTTAAAGAATACTGAGCCCACTCCTTCTACCCTAAATCCCCTCTCCCCACTTTTCTCCTAGTCCCTTTTGGTGGACTACTATCTCCTCAAGGACTACCCTCTACTAAAATATGGTCTAGTGGTTTCCTCCTTTGTTTTGACCTGAAACCCCTTACCTATCCTTGGGGAGAAGTTAGTTAATGTTCTTGTGGTGATCCCTGAATCTATGATGTAATCTCCTAATTTTGTTTTCCCTTGTGTGGCTCCTCCTATTCCCAAAGTCATCATGGATTTGGATGGTTTTCCCAACTCTCCCAAGCTAGCTAGCCCAAGAAGGTTGGAAGATGTTAGGACCAATTCTAGGGTTGGAAGGAAATCAGCTAAACTACTAGACAAAAGAATATGGTGAGAGATATTGCTAATAGAAATCATGCAAATTTGGAGTATCTTGGCTCTTGATGCAATAAGAAATGTTGATCCTCACATGGAATATCTATGGGCTCAATAGCATCATAAGAAGCATATTACCATAGATCTTATTAAAGAGTTTAGGCCTGACATTCTCCTTTTACAAGAAACTAAGATGAATACTGCTAAGTTTGGTAAATCTAGTAATTTTACTTGGCCTAATGTGGTCCACTTGGCAGTTAATGTGAAAGGGGCCTTTTGTGGGCTGGTGACGATGTGGAAACATTTCCTCAAGGGCTCCTTCATTTATAAGGACATAAATCTTCTCAATTTTGGTTTCTCTCAATGTGTTGGTCTTCAAGAATGGATCCTTTCCAATGTCTATGCACCAAATGGTGTGGTTCTTAGGAGGAATACATGGTCTGACCTGCTAGGCTGTAGGAGCACCTTTTTTGTATAGTAAATGGATGGTGATGGGTGAATTCAATACCCCCTATTCCCCTCTAAGAAGTTGGATGGTATTATGAATTTGACAGACAGTATGCGAGATATTAATACCTTCTTGTATGATGGTGGCCTATCTAACTTAAACCTTGATGGAAGTTTTTTCACTTGGTCAAATAAATGGATTATGGATAATCTTATTCAAGTAAGGCTCAATATATGTCCTATGTCCTCTAAATGGGATATATCATCCCTCTCTTTGTCTTCTTTATTAAGGATTGGCTCTGATCATACCCCATTGCTTCTTTGATGACATACCCCTCCCTTGAAGACCAAGAGCCCCTTCTTGTTTGAGATAATGTGGTCATATCATCTGTAGTTTTGGGACCTCATTTCTAAGTGGTGGAATATCAAGGGGTGTGGTTCTGTTCTGTTTAATATTTCCTTCAAACTTAAAGCTCTTAATGTTAATCTAAAAGAATTGAGTAGGAGTTGCTCAAATGGTAATATTTTTTATCATAAAAAATCTCTTAAAGATCAACTTAGACAAGCTCAAATGGATATTGAATCGAGTACCCAGGAAGATTTTATTGATAAGGAAAATAATTTGTTAAGTGATCTCCATAACATTATTGAGAAAGACAAGGTTTATTGGAAGCAGAAGGATAGGAATCAATGGCTTCATGAGGGGGATAAAAATACAAGTTTCTTTCATATGATGACTTCTAGACATAGGAAGAAGAATACCATTTTTGAGTTGGTTTCTGATGATGGTTCCTTGCTATGTTTTGAGGAAGATTTGGTTCATGTTGGTGTTTCTTATTTCCCCAACCTCCTCAATCAGGCCAGGAATATTTCTTTGGTTGACGACCTCCTTGATGTTATTCCCCTTTTTTTATCCCCACAAGATGTTTTGTTTATGGAAATATTTGATTCGACTGATGATATTCAGGAGGTTGTTTTCTCCCTTAGACATTTTAAGGCCTCAAGTCCTAATGGTTTCCCACCTTTCTTCTTCTAGAAGTTCTCGGATATCATTGGGCATGATGTTACCTCTACTATTATGGAATTTCTCTTTTCCTAAAATATTGTCAAGTAATTCAATAATACTTTCACTGTTCTCATCCCCAAACATTTTGGGGCCAATAGAATGTCTGTATTTCACCCCATTAGTGTTTGTAATATGTTCTATAAAATTTTCTCTAACCTTGTGGTCAATTGCATTAAATTCTCTCCAAAAAAATCAATCCATCCTACTCAAAAAGTTTTTATTTTGAGGTGGAAAATCATGGATGTTGTCATGTTGGTCCATGAAACCCTCCACTCCATGGGAATTGAAGTAAAAAAGAAAGTATGGCCTTTAATCTTGATATATATAAATTCTCTAACACAGTATCCTTGAATTTTTGGTTTGATGTCTTACGAAGGTTTGGGTTCTTTGGTAAAGTCTTGAAACTCATTCAAGGTTGTGTTACCTCTTCCAAGTTTTTTGCGGTTATCAATGGTTCTCCATAGGGTTTTTTCTCAAGGTCTGGTGGTATCCATCAAGGGGATCCCTATTAAGTTTTTTCATTGATGTCAACAAGGTTGTGTTGTCATTGATAATAGCTATGCATTGGTTAAGAATATATTGTTACTTTGATTAGTTGCATTATGTTGTCATTAGTTAAGTTGGATATGTTACCATTTGGTATTGCTTTGATAATCTTTTATTGGCGAGGATATTGAGAAAATTGATAAAATAAGGAAACAAGGTGTAGACACTGAAATCTAGTTTAAGCCCGCGACTTCAATGTTCTTCATAATTCATATTCTTCATGGTTATGATTAAATAATGTCAATTATTTAATTATTCTCTAAAGTATTCATTTCTTTATTAATTAAATAAATCTAATTATTTAATTAATTCACTTTAACTTTAATTCTTCTATTAATTAAATAATCTTAATTATTTAATTAATTCACACTTTTCTTTATTATATCTGATTAATTAAATAAATGCTTTTTATTTAATTATGTTACTAATTAACCTTATCCTTCTTTTCAAATTAAATAAATTCTTACTTAATTTACCCTTTATCATATGTCAACTATAATGAAATAAATCCTTTATTTATTTAATTATTCACTTAATCCCTTCATCACTTAATTAAATAAATCTTATTTATTTAATTATTCTTCAAATATCAAATATTGAATTAAAATGAATTATTTAATTCATAGATTCTATTTTAACACATTCTTCTATATTTAGATAATTGTGTAAGTTATCTAGGTATTCACTCTTACTCGACTCTAGATCTATTTAAATTGGTTAGTTAACTCTTGATTTAATGTCTGAGTTGCTTGCATGAATAAACTCTTTGTTATATCATTTAGTCATCTAGCTCTAGATTGTTTGTGTGTACATAAATATTAATTAAATATTCCTATTTAATTAATTAAATATTGTGCATGCATTTGAATAGAGAGTTGCTTTAATCCATCTTTATCTTTGTCATTCAAAGACTATTCTTCTATTTTTGAATACCAAACTTGAAGATTAAATCATTTATTTAATATTTATTTCTATTTCTATTTTTTATCACTCACGTCACTACTAATAGTTATCAGAATGCATGTCTAATCTTTTGGTATCAACCATTTGTTGATTTTTTGATCCTAACCTGTCATTTGAATCATCAATTTTCTATAAATTGGTCTATCTTTCATCATTCCAATTTCTCTCAAAATCTTATGAATTTTGGAAGCATATCTATTATTTGAATCTTCAATGTTTTGCTAAATCACTATCATAGGATATACTTGCACAAGAGAAATCTCAGGGAAATTATACTACAATGGAAAAACGGAGAAGGGAAATCAAGGTTATACATGGAATTACATAGATATTGGGTGAGATTGTTCAGTTTATTTATGTTTTGGCTTTCCTTAGTTCTCTATTGTTTAACTTAGATTGCATTAGAGCCTAGATTGCATTTTTGTGTGCTTTTAACCTTTCTTCTACATTTTCTAGATGTTACATTTGGTGAACCTGACGTGAAGATACCAACTTCATGTATCTGTAGACTTTTATTTGATTTTTTGTAGGTTCTTGTATCAAACAATGCATCTGTTTGATGAAATGATGCAATTGACATCTGAAGATGCAGCTAGTTGACGAAATCATGCAACTAAAATATTGGACCACATCTGATATCAAAAATGACACAATTGAAATACTAGACCACATCTGATATTGAAAATGATGCAACTAAAATACTCAACCACATCTGATTTCAAAAATGACACATTTGATGAATACTTATGCATCTATTAGTTTTAGAGTTGCAACTAACTAGTAAAATCATGTGACGCATCCAACTGGTAAATGTTTAGGTTTAGATTTTGAATTTACAGTTTCCTTTCATGTTTTTATTTTCACTAATCTTTTGTTTTTAGTGTGTATCATGAGGAGTTAATGAAGTTTTTGCAGATCGATAGTTGAATACCAATATCAAAACTACTAATGAATCTTTCTACAGAATGCATGTTGAGGACCCTAGTTAAATTTTTGAAACAAATTGTTTGGTAGTGTAGAAAATCTTTCATTTGGATTAAAATTAATAAGTTTCTATTGTGTTTGGTGCGAAAGAAAATTTGTGTTATTACCCTCATGATTCGGTATATCGTAGTATCCTCTCCCCTTGCACATCTGTATGATCTTGGGTGTAAGAGAAATGGTTACTGACTCTAGAACTTGGGCCTATTCTAGTGGAAAAAATTACTCACCCCAGGATGACTCAGACTACTAGCACCCTGAACCCGAGGGACTTCCAATCAGTATATAAAAGTGGATTCTTGGGGAAATCCCAAGAATCACGTGTATGGTTGTGACGAGATGGATTCGAAAGGGGACTCTCACCACATGGATCATGCCCTATGAATGGAATGCCTGAATTAAATACCTTTGTTTGTGGTGTTCAAAATCCTTCTATTTACTATTGCAGCAGGTCAGACCTGTGAAGTCATCTCATATTCTTACAGTTCATGTACAGAGATGAAAGTATGCCATGGGATGTTCATGGGTACTCTAGCTTGGCTACCCCGAATGACGTTAATGAGCTATGGAGGGGAGCCAAAGGGGTCAAGCTACTAATCATCCACCTTGAATAATCGTAGCTCGGGAAACCTAAGTGAGAACTTAGTAAATACTATTCTACATAGCCTAGGATGTGCTTTCTTGTTGTCAAATTAAACATTCTTTGAGTCCAAAATCAAACTGAAAACACATTTTCTTATGATTGTCTTTGTTTGCTAGAAATTGATCACAAAATAGTGTCAATTTTATCTCTCAATTCACTGAAAACATGCAACTATCAAACAGAGTGGCAACTATTCACCAAAGAGTCAAAATTGTTCTGTCGAGTTGCATCTGTCTAGCCTAGAGTTGCATCTGCTAGATTAGCTCACATTTTCTCTATCAAAAATTGCATATGATTTAATAGACCACACTTGTGACATTCTATGACGCATCTAAAAAGGTGAGCCACAACTGCAATCTTGAATGATGCATTTTCCACTGTCATAGAACTTTTACCAATGCATAAAGTTTCAAAAACTACATTTGATATAGTCTGAGTCATAGTTACCATCACAAGTCACAACTGTTAGAAACTACACCACATCTGTCTGATACCAGATATTGAATTTTACTAGAAACTCGCAATCGATCACCAAAAAACTACAACTGTGAAACATAAACGCATCAGTGAAATTTTGTGTTGCATCTACGCAAGGATTAGAAAACTAGAATTTGCAGTCACAGTCCAGTCGACACAATCATACTAGTCTTTAATATATCTTTTCACAATAGTCCTTGGATAGAAACCTAAAATGATTTTCTCAATTTGCATCCTTTAGGTATCATTTTTTCATAACTATAGTCGTCCTAATCCCAAGTTTTAGTTTCATCTTAGACTACATATTATCTTTAGATCAAACTTTAGGAGGGTCACTTTTACAAAATTTAGAAAAGGTCCACTTTCTACACTCTAGAAAAATCATAGCGTCAATGAAATATGTCGTTGAACCTAGTCCTATCATCATATCCTTTGTCCTATAGAGAGTCCTCCTTGCTCATCCATCTAGTTAGGAAACTTAACTTATCTTTGATCCTAGTCCTACATTGGTTCCTTGACATAACTAAATTGACACATTGGTTAGACTTTAGGTAGTTGGTACCCTCATCTCAGGTTTACAAAGTTGATTACCTTAGAAGTTTGCTTAGACATTTGCATCTTTAGATATTTTCATTCTAGACTAGTGTCATCTTAGAACCTTCCTTATTTTGCATTTAGAAAATCCCAAAAACATAGACTAGATTCATACTATCCATAAACATAGTTTTGTATTCCTCACATATTGAGCTTATGTTACATGGTTGAAACTAGGTCTAATAGAAAAGAGAGAGAAAATATGTTGAACCCAAATGAATTCATCAATCCATTCTCGTTGAGACCTCACAAGAATTTGTTGGAAAAATTCACCACTAGAGACCCTCAAGGACACATTAGATCGAAAGACATAGAGGCTGTTGTCTAAGACCCTAATTTTGCCTCTTTTGTAGATGAGTATCTAGCAAATGATTGCCAATGCTACTTAGCCAAATTGTTAGCTGAAGGTGCTACCTTACCTATAGGATTTGATATTAGCACCTTACAAACTCAACCTACACAAGGGACAACTGCAACGACTGCTAGTACCTCTATAGCTCAGGTTAATACAACCATACCATCTAGCATACCTACATAGGGTGCAATAGTCCATACATCCCCATTTGGTACATCTGACATGTAACAAAGTTTTAATTTCACTATAGGGGCATCATCGTCCACTCCCTCTGGTCCTCTTGTTGGGAATAAAAGATCTAAAATGTCAGCTTCTACACCAAATGCCAATATCACCAGTACCATACCATAGTCAACAACCATACCTAGTGTTCATGTCCCTAGTACTATACCGTAGACTACACATACAAGAGGAATTCCCTCTTTCCAATATGCCAATCAAAATCCATTCACATAGATTCCAAATCAAAATCCATTCTCCTAGATTGGTAGTCTTAATCCATTCACACAGATTCCAAGTCAAAACCCATTCACACAGATTCAGAATTAGAACACATTCACCAAAATTCTGAATCCAAATCCCTATCAAATACCAACATTCAATCAAAAACCATTGCGAGACCTAGGATTTCAGAATACATATATAGATCCACGTAATTTTCCCAACACATCATTAACCCAGGTTGACGTCTTGCAAAAACAAATGTAGGCACTACAAACACAAATGGATAACTTGGCAATGTCAACTAAGAAAAACTTTTTAGCGAAGGACATATGCCCATTTCCCTTTGATAAATCATTATACATGACACCTTTCCCTCATGGGTATGTCATACCGAATCTTCCTAAGTACAATGGAAAATGAAATCCGATAGAACATATAAGGGAATTTTCTACCATGTGCATAGATGTAACTTATGATCCCACTTATCTTATGAGAATATTTCCAAGAAGTCTTGTAGGAATTTCACTCGAGTGGTTTCTAGGTCTAGACTATGGCATCAAATCATGTGGTGAACTGGTTGAGAAATTTGTTGAGCAATTCTCCTTCAACATAGACCATGAGATAAGTATAGCAACCTTGTGTCACACAACATAAGATGAAGGAGAAACCTTCATCGCTTTCTTCCAGAGATGGATGACTATAGCCAGCCGATGTCTTGTAGAGATACCTGAAAAACAAAAAGTCACTATTTTCTAGGAAAACCTTCATGCAAAATGAAGGAGTAACTTAAGGGTGCATTGTTGCACATCCTTTCTGGAACTAGTGGAAAAATGTGTTATAATAGAAAAGGATCTCATTGAAAAAGAAGAAATTAAGACACCGAAATACAATAGAAATCCAATAGTGCAAAACATCCCCAATGACAGAAACAAATTTTTCTCTCAAAACAAAAACATTACCAATGATGGGGTAGTTGATGCAAAAACTATACAACCAGGACCAATCATCACGTTACAAGGACCTAACCCTTCTTCCAACACACTTAACACTGTCAATCAACCTCCCAAAATGGTCCAAAATACTCAACGTCCTAAACAATAGAGAAGGTTTCAAAAATGTGAGTTGACTCCCTTAGGGGAACCCATCAAGTCAGTAGTCAAACAACTGTTAGAACACAATATTATACAACTTCAAGAGCCAAGAAAATACGATCCAGGACAATTTAAACTATTTTGGTGGGATGACAATGCCTTTTGTGATTATTATAGAACTAAGGGACATAACCTACAAAATTGTTGCCAACTAAAAAATATCATACAGGATCTTGTCGAGAAGAGAATTATTGAAGTTAGCGGACAAAAAAAAAGACATCAAACACTGATCATCAATTCTTTTCTAATCCACTACATGACCATGGGAAAGGAAATGTCCCCAATTTGAGTAACAAAACCAATATGTCGGCCAACTCTATAAATATCAAGCATGATTATAATAGTGGCAAAATCATTAATCACCTTCACGTCGCCAATGAGAATATCAATACCATTACCATCAATACAACTCCCAAGTGTGTTGTCAACACTCATCATACTAAGATCACTATCAAATGTCCTCCATCGTAGCAAACATTGCAAACTTCCAAGTTGCACTATAACTTGATCAATTGGGGAAGACACCAACCCAAATCTCCATCTTGGAACTATTACGTATCTCCCCTGAGCATCGATCCATTTTAGACAAATCCTTACAAAGCACCATTGTCCCTAATGATCTTGATGTCAATTTTTTCCAGGAAATGGTAGGCTACTTGAATAATAATCATCATGCCACATTCTCCAAACAAGACTACGCAACTAAAAAGACAAATCATAATGGCCCTTTACATCTTGAAGTCCTTGTTGATGACACCAAAGTTAAACAAGTTTTGGTAGATGAATGAGCAAGGTCAAATCTGTGCACTTTAAAATTGATCAAGCCATTAGGTTTCTCGAAGGAATGCATAGACACAACCAAAATTATTGTCATTACGGCTTATGATGATGAGGAATGAAAATCAAAGGGGGTGGTAACACTTCCTATCAGAATTGGTCCTGTGGTAATGGAGACAAAATTCCAAGTCTTGGATCTCACCCTTCCATACAACCTTCTACTAGGCAGACCATGGATTCATTCCATGAAGGAAATCCCTTCCACATATCATCAATGTCTCAAATTCCCTTACAATGACACTAAAATAACAATAGATGGTGACCCAGATCCATTCCAATATTGCACCAATCTAAAAGAGATACCCCAACACCAAGGGCCAGTAAACCAATAGGCTTCATTGTCCAATTCATCTCACTATGTCGGTCCATCCACTCTCAGTAGAACATCCACTTAACCTTTATTTCCTGCCACTCCCAAGGTTGAGATCCAGGACAAGGGTTGTGGAGAATATTACATGAAGACATTTTATTGTGTTATCCATTTGATTCCTCCTAAGTTGTACAGTTTACCTACACTAGATAGGAAACAATCTATGGTCACTATACACATTCCTCCGACAACAACTTTCACTAAATGGGGAGAATTAAGCAAAGAAGCAGTAAATACAAAAAGATGTCACCTCCTGGTTGTATAGGGAAGATAATGAAGAACCTCTCTCACTTGCTCACATTCCTACAGATCTATATGGAAAAGGTTTCATAATCATGCAAAGCAAGGGATATAATGGATAGAGTGGTTTACGCTTAAATCAAGATGGGAGGATTGAACCAATCTTTGTTTCTCAGTGGCCAAAAGGTTTAGGGCTTGGGTTTCAACTAATTCAGAATGGAATTCCTAGTACCACATCACCCTTAATCAAGGAAGTAAGTGCTTCAGAAGATATTGATACATCTCACAAACCATCTAACCAACACTACTGTGACTCCCCTAACTCAAACAAATATGAGTGGAATTCCCTATCCTCCACTCTTCCATGGACCTTGACAGGCTATTTGGAGAACTTGATTTAATGTTAAGATCCTCACCAAATCCATTGAATTCCTATCCACCAAAGAATATGAAAAAAGAGGAATGGTTTAAACATTACTATTGAGAATCACTTGATCCTACCTCTTGGAAACCTAATACCTCTAACCAAACCTTGGCATTAGGCCCATCTCTTAATCCAACTAGATCTAAAGCACAGAGCAAAGAGGACTTCGTACAAATTTTTTGTGACCATATGAACAACTCAGTCCTTACCTTGACCACGTTAAACTTTGATAACTCCAACGATGACATGCCCTTAGTTTATCCCCAACTCATTGATTGGGACCAACAAGACAAACCTATCTTATAAATTTTTGAGAATGATGAAGCAATTGCTAAGTTCCTGGGACAAAGAGAATGAATACCTAGTGGTGATCAAAAGGCTAGTTTTACCATTGACTTCGACAATAAAGCATATTTTTGGGAATTTGTTCAACCCCTCAGTCGTAAAAATGAGAACAATAATAAAAAAATAAAAAAGATGAATCTCTAGGTGGAAACTAAAAGGCACCTCTAGACAATGAAAAGGAAAAAATAAAGGACGCATTTGAAGGAAAAAACCTTTGTGAGGCACTTAAGGATGGAGGTTTGAACATTCTCCCCTTTGCACAAGAAAAGTCACCCATGCTCATTGAAGAATCAATAGAAGTCAACATAGGCACATAAGAGAATCCTCGACTGGTTCATTTTGTAGCATCATTGACACCAGAAGAGCAACCATAATTCCACAACTTCTTTACACAGAGATAGATAATTTTTTCCTGGTCATATGTAGACATGCCAGGGATGGATCCTAAACTTGTTCTACATCACTTTCCCTTACAACCAAGTGTAAAACTAATGAAACAAAAATTGAGGAAAATGCACCCATAGATTTCTTTACTAGTCAAGGAAAAACTCAAGAAAATGTTAGACGTTCATTTCATTAGATCAATCGACTATGCAGATTGGATTTCCAATATTGTCCCAGTCAGTAAACCAATAAGTGGCATCCACATCTGCACAGATTTTAGAGATATCAACAAAGCTTTCCATAAGGATGACTTCCCTTTGCGTAACATAGACATGATAGTGGACATGGCAACAAGGTACGCGATGTTGTCCCTTATGGATGGATTTTTCAAGGTATAATCAGATCATAATTGCAAGTAAAGGCCAACCTATAATAGCTTTCACCTATCCTTAGGGAATGTATTGCTAGAATGTTATGCCCTTCGGACTCAGGAACACTAGAGCAACCTATCAGTGTGCCATGACCACTATTTTTCATGACCTTGTACACACTCTTATGGAGGATTATGTCGATGACCTTATCATTAAATCCAAGACAAGGGAAAAAAAATTATAGGTGTTAGACAAGATATTTCAAAGGCTAGAGAAGTATAAAGTGAGACTAAATCCCAAGATATGTGTGTTTGGGGTACAATCAGGAAAGCTTTTAGGGTATATCATTTCCAAATGAGCCATTGAAGTAGATCCAACCAAGGTAAAAGCAATCATAGACATTCCTCCACCAACTAATATCAATCAGCTAAGGACATTAAAAGGGATACTGCAATGCATCAGAAGATTTATAGTGTAGTTAGTAGATAAGATTCATCCTTTTCAACATTTACTTAAGAAATGGATACCCTTTGCAGGGATAGTTAGGTGTGAAGAGGCTTTTCAACTAATCAAATAATATCTACTCACACCACCAGTCTTAATGCCACATGTTGCAGGACAACCACTAATTCTTTATATTTCAACCACCCATTTATCACTCAGAGCATTGCTTGCACAAAATGACAATGAAGGTCATGAAAGGGTAGAATACTATATTAGTCAGACTTTGGTAGGTTATGAGCTCAACTATAGTACAATTGAACGTGCCTATCTTGCAGTAGTATTTGCTACTCAAAAATGAAGGCACGATATGCTAAAAAATCAAACAATGTTGATTTCCAAAATAGATCCTCTAAAATATCTTCTAAGCAAAGCAAAATTAATAGGGTGATTGGCCAAATGGGTTATGATACTTAGTGAGTATGATATCCATTATGTAGAGAGAAAGGCTATTAAAGGACAAGTCATCATTGATCAGTTAGCCAATGCACCAATACAATAAGATCACCCTTTAGTTGTAGACTTTCCTGATGAGTTTATATTCACAATTGACACAAACACATGGAAACTGTACTTTGATGGCTCACGTACAAATCATGGCTCAGGGGCTGGTATACTTTTTATCACACCATAGGGTGATTCCATCCCTAAGTCATTCAATATTGTGTTTCAATGTACTAACAACATAGTAGAGTATGAAGCTCCAGTGACAGGGTTACGCATGGCAGTCAAGTGGAAAATTAAGAACCTACAGGTATATGGTGATTCTCAACTAGTAATCAAATAGGTAAATGATGATTATGAGACTAAGGATGAGAAGCTTGCTCCATACAAATGCATGGCAGATAGTTTTAAGGAGTACTTTGACAAGGTTGAATTTCATCAAATACCTTATGTTCTAAATAGGGCAGCCGACGCTATGGCTACAATTGCATCACTTCTAAACATTCCTAGCAACATGCCTAAGTTTGAGTTCTTGGTAGAATAGCTTTTGGTCTTGGCCTATGATATCCAAAATTCTGAGATGGTATGTGACATTTTTGGTCTTGATTCCCCATGGTACAAATAAATCTCTGACTACCTCCATGTTGAAATCATACCCACCGGCCTTTCAAATAATCAATGTAGGAAATTCCTTCGTAAGTCATCCAAATACACCATCGTCGGAGACACCCTATGGGTATGTGTAGGATCATGATGGGCCAAAAAGTGGCAATATGATGGGTACATGTAGCTGATGAATTTTGTTTTACCCAAAATTGATGAAATGAAAAGGGTTTTTAAAAGAGATTCTCACTTTCCACCAATATAAATTATGCCTTACTTTGAATTTAATAAGTAATTATTATTCATTTTCTATTTGAATTATGACTAAAGTCCTAATTGATAGGTTGATTAAAAAACATCTATAGCTTTCAGATAGTATCACATTTTTTGAATCCAAAACATGCATCACATTCTATGCTTCGTATACTATAGGATTAAAAGAAGAAAAAATGAATTTCATAAATTTTTGACCAAGTTAAGGTGGTCAGACATACAAGTTTTTATATTTTTTAAAATTTGTAATAAAAAATTCATAATTTATTATTTACTTCGAAAAAAATTACAAAAAAATATGTATCACATCGAGACATGAGTCCTCTACTTATATCTAAAATATTATAAAAAATATTATCATTTTATTGTGGTTAGGGTGGTCAGACAGACACCTACTTCTTATTTTTTCCTTGAAATTTAAGTACTACTGCATTGAAATTTCAAATTTTCACCATATATATATATATATATTTAAAACAAATCTAGTAGTTTAGAAACTTCATTTAATTTTCTACAGATTCTATTCTTACATATTTTTGAAATAATATAGATAACTTATTCAAATTTTTACGTCAAGTTTCCTAACTCTGATTTTTCTAATTTTTTTACCACTTAAGGGCCTTTTTTTTCCATGATGATCCAACACATACCCCTATATATATGTGTCCTAAATAATACCCTACTAATATGTCTCAATTTTGATGAAGCACAAGCAACCTTGTGTGGGGTGCATGAGGGTATATGTGGTTCCCATTCTAGTGGTCCTACCTTAGCCAAAAAGATCATGAGAATGGGTTACTATTGGCCTACTATGGAAAAGGAATCATATGTCTTCGTAAAGAAATGTTTCCAATGTCAAGTTCACAAAGACTTGATACATGCACCAACACAGGAACTCCATCCCATAACGTCACCATGGCCCTTCACCCAATGGGGGCTCGACCTCATAGGTAAAATCCATCCTACATCATCCAATGGCCACAAGTTCATCATCACTGCCATCGAGTATTTTATGAAGTGGATTGAGGCTATTCCCATGACATACATTACTGACACATAGATCTCTAAGTTTATCGTGAAGTATATCATCTGTCGGTATGGTGTCCCTCAGTCCATAATCATAGATAATGGCTGCCCATTCAAGAACCAAGAAGTCTGCCACGTTTGTAACTACTTTCATATTCAACATCACTTTTCCACTCCATACTACCCACAAGGTAATGGCCAAGTAGAGGCATCTAACAAAACTATCATTAGAATCCTCAAAAAGATTGTCAATGATATTGTTTGTGATTGGCATTTACAGCTTAATCCCACCTTATGGGCTTATTACACAAGCATCTGTATTCCCACTGGCGCCACTCCATATTCACTAGTATTTGATTCTAAAGCCATTCTTCCTATTGAGGTCAATATTCCTTCTTTGAGGGTATCCTTGAAAGGCCATATTGATGATGAAGAGTACCGGATATCAAGACTACATGAACTAGAATTCCTAGACAAGCGAAGACAAGGCACTAGACCATCTCCAAGCATATCAGAATTTCCTTCATCATAGCTATAATAGGAAAGTATTGAACATAAAAGTTGATATTGGTGACCTAGTCTTAATGGAGAACCCAAAGAATCAAGCAGACAAAGAGAAACCAAGAAAGTTTGAACCTAACTGGTTAAGACCTTATATTATTACAAAAGCCTTTGGATCAAGAGCATATCAAATCTCTACTCTTGAAGGGGAACCATTTTCCTCGCCAATAAATAGTTTTCATCTGAAGAAGTTCTACGCATAGCTCCTAAGAGCCTTGACTTAATTAGCAAAAATACAAAAAAATCAAAAAATAAAAAAAATCATTACCTAGGTGAAAACTTGGAAAAAAGGTGTCTTGGTAACATAAAAAAATTTAGAAAAAATAGAAAATAGTAAAGAGAAATAATTCATCCAATAGTGAAAACCACTTTGGTGGTGCTTTGGAAGTACCATGGTGAAAACCTGGCAAACATGCGCCATGTGTAGTTGACTCTGCTCCTTTGTCTACTATTATTCTAATCTAACTTCCTTGTACATAGTCTAGTACCCTATACATGGTCCTTATCCCTATACATACTACATATCCTTGTACATATCTTTCCCATCCATCACTTGTATGTACCATTCATAATAAGTGGTAGTCTTTCCTATAACTTGGAACGATTGACATCGAGTGCATTTCATATCCCCCATTTTATCCTATTCATAATTAATTGGTCTTATACTTGACTAGGGGAAAACACTTGACATTCGTCATATTGGTTCTTACATTGGTTGTTTTGAAGATGTAAAACCATAGAAAAATCCAAAAGCATCACAAAATGTCTTGAGAAAACACAAAAAACATCAAAAAACTTCAAAAAGACAAAAAAATCAAAACATGATAAAAATCCAAAAACATACAGAAACTTCAAAAATACAAAAAAAAATCAAAACATGTCGAAAATCCAAAAATAGAGTCATAGTCAGCCGCACTTGTCAGTCTTTCTCATTTACCAAACTACGTTGCCTCTGTGACGGGACATAGGCAAGGCCATCTGCCGATGTGCCCCCGAGGCATTAGGTTAGTCTGTTTAGGTTTGTCTATATAAAATTATGAGTCAATCCATATGTTTATATGACAAGATCATTGGTTGTGTCAAAATACGAGGTCTCTGCGTGTATAACGTAGGCAAGGCCATCAATCGATGAGCCCCCCAGGCTACACTAGGTCAGTCCATTAGGGTTCTTCACATTCACTATCACACACATCTTCTACTTGTAGTCAGTCTTGTCATTCAAATTCAAGTCAAACTATGAGGTCTATACATGTATAACGTAGGAAAGGCCATCAAAAGACGAGCCCCTGAGACCGCACTAGGTCATTCCTTTAGGGTTCATCGTCACACACAATCAATTGTCAGCACATCATATCATGTCATGCATCAATCTGGTGAACAAGTTAGTAATGTCTCTAAGTCAAATCAAACAAATTGCCAAAGGAACAACCAAAATAGATCAACTTATGTCTGCTACAGGATGTGTCCTTGGAAATGAACATCATCAAAAAAATTAACCTGTCTCTTATTCAAGATGAGTCCTTCTTGAATACTGATATCAACAAAACATTTTATGTCTTATATAGGATGGGTCCTTCCTGCATATCGACATTGTCAAACAATCAACATAGCCTTACACAAGTTATCACATCAACAACATCAAACTCAATTTATTATACGATATATGTCTTTCTGAAACCAAGCTTTATCATGCCTTATACATATAGTCATAACATCAAAACCAGACTCAAAGTCTTATCTAGTATGTGTATCTCCTTAAAATAGGCTCTATCAATCAATCCTTTTATCAATCAAAACAATCAAACAAACATATCCAATTTTGGAAAATATTTTATTGGCTTTTTAACTTTATGGCTTATTTATCTTATCATTTCATTTGACTTTATGATGGGAATCATGTTACTAGCTTTCTCAAGGATGTCCCATGAAGGATTTAGAGAAGCAACGATGTATCAAAATTCTATTTTCTTTGACTGTTGTATGTCAACTGTCTTTTAAATCTAATTTTGAGTCATGTTACTAGTTTCCTCAAGGATGTCCCATGAAGGATTTAGAGGAGCGATGATGTCTCATGACCCACCTTTTTTTTTTTTTTGCTATTTGTGGTTTGTCTTGAAAAAAAGACTGGGGCAACAGTGCCCTTGGTATGAGTTAGGACAATCCTTGTCTGCGACTGCCTGTTGTTAGCAAGTGAATGACCTTGCACACCTTGATCTATGTCATATCATGGTGTTTTTATCCATTTGTATTAGTCCCTCCCAATTATGATAATGTGAAAATTCCTTTAGTGATACAACAAAACATTGAGGATTGCTAATACTAACATCCATCTCATTTCTTTATTATTTATTAATCTTTCTTTTTGTAGTAATAGTTCTTCTTTCTTGCATTATGATGGAGTCCTGTGAGACACAAAAATTTAAATTATCTTGCATACATATTCATGTTAGAAATATTATTTCCAAATCATACATCATCAATTATACATATATCTTGTATATTGTAAACATAAAACATAGGTATTCGTCATCATCACATCATGGCATAATAGGCATCTATCATCATAGATTACATATCATAAGCATTACATGTAAAAAAAAATGTAAATAAATGCATCACATTACAAATGTATAGCATCATATGTAGAAAGCATTGTACATATAACATCATATCGCATCTCATAATTATAAATTGCATACATAACATCCATTGAAATCATAAATATTAATACATACATCATCAAATAAAATCAACATCACATCATAGGCTACATAAACACATCATAAAGTAGATAGGATCATCCATCACATAGGCATCTCATATAGACATAACATGTATAAATAAACGAATGCATAATCAATAAATAGAACTGCATATCATGAGAATTGCTGCCAAAATCATATATATATCACTCAAAAGTGTCACATCACAATGTCATAATGTATCAATAAATATGCAAGCCCACAGGATATATGATCATAATACAATGTATTAGTACATATCAATAAATTTCCCTATCCTAAACTACCATTGCTACCATGAATAAAGAGTGTGGATGAATGATGTTGATATCCTGATGACCTGTGACCTAAATGTGGTCTATCGTACGAACAAATTCTGCGTGGTTGCTCAACACCCTCTATGCTAACTATCCTAGTGTGGGTCCTAATCTGAGACCTGTCACTGCGTGCTTATGAAAAACTCAGAGCCCATCTCTTTGGAGGAACTACTGCCTCATACAAATCTCTGTAATACGAAGGCCTCTCAATAGATTTTACTAGCCCTCGAGCAACTGCCTCTATTGGCCCACTGCAAAGAGCTCTAATCTCTGTAAACTGCTGCTTGATCTCCTATCTCCGAGCTATGGCCTGATCTCTGTCCATGTAGGATCTATCCCTCTCCATCTGTACAACATCTCGCTCAGACATCAAAGCCCTCATCTGCTCCTCCAAAGATGCAAGTGGGTCAAAAATATTTAAGTCAAAATAAATCAAAATATTTAAGTCAAGTGGGTCAAAATCAACTAATCATCACCTAAACTAATCTAATCCTGATTAACTTAACCTAACCACCCATCACATCCTCTAGCTTTTCCTACTTGCACCAATAAATCATTTTAATCCATTTATAAATTCATCATTTTCTTTCAACTTGGCATAAAAATGGAATATTCCCTCAAGTTTGAAAATGAAGACAAGTTCACTTGTCCCTTCCAACATTGCAATAAATTCTCTCTTTCATGTACCCCTCTCAACATTTAATTCACAAATTCAAATTTTAATCTCCCTCTCTTGGGCACATTAGCGAAAACTTGCACATTCCTCAACCTATCATAGTATGACAAGTGGCCTCATCTCATTTGTCCAATCTTTATCCCACATTTCTCTCTTATGAGCATTCTTCCAATTTGAAAATCTATAAATAAGGGGCTGATTCTTCATCAAATCCATCTGCACTCTCATGCAAAGTTACTCTCTTAAATTGAGAACTAATTTTTCTCTTCAGTATTGCATTTCATCATTTCAGTTTTAGGAAGGATTGGGAAAGGGTCATTGGCACATTTCACACTAATCCAATATGGAATAGGTACTTTGTCTTGCTTTTGGAATGTCTTTTTTATCCCTTTTGTTATTTGTTGCATTTCTTGAGCATTGACATTGTTATTTCATAGAAGTATTTGAAGAATTTGCATATGAATAACCCATGTTTGAGGTTTTAGAGTTTTGCATATTTTGAAATCTGCTTCATATTGGCACTAGAAGGAGGGCCTCAATAAGTTTTTATTTTTCTCTATAGAGTACACACAGATTTTTTGGTTTATCTCAGCATTTTGATATATAGTTGGCTTCTCTACGTTTCTTATGATACTTTTTTTTTCTTGCCGGTTGATAAGCTTACATTTGTAGGTTTTTTGATTGTTTGTTATAAGATTTAAGGAACTACTTCCAAAACAACAAAAACATAAACAAGGGCAGGCAAGGGGATACTCACGTAAGTTTTCTTAGCCTTTGTTTTCTCTTATAGGAAAAGGGGATACATGTTGCATGGTGTAAATTAGAGAGATTCTTATCTCTTTAATGAAATTAAATTTTTGAATCTTTCATATGATCCCAAACATAGTTTGATAAGTAATCCTTCATTTCACATATTCAGGATTTTTTTGGACTACCTAACTTGCAACCTCTATGAACTGTAATGTTTCACTTGCTTGAAAATTTATTTCCTGTGTATTAGTGCATTGATATACACTCTAAATATTGGCGTAGTGGTGTATTATTTCACTGATACCTTTGATTTGCAAATAATTAGGAATGTTGTGTTTATATGGTAAAGACGATTGGTATTAATTCTTTTGTGTCTCGAGAATCAAGAAGGAAACAACACAATTTGGAAATTAATTGAGAAACAAAAGATTGATTCTGCAAATCAATATGGGATTTTTTGATAGAAATTTGATTTGATCTTCTGACAGTATTTAGATCTTTATTGATTGTGATTTTCTATTTATTTATTCCTACGCATGTACTGCTATCTTCTCGCATTTACTCTCTCATTATCAGCATATCGGTATCTTTCTGTCTGTTATCAAGCGCCACTTCCTACGCATGTATGACTATCATTTGACAACCTTGTTTTGGAATTTTTCTTATGCCAGTGAATGAAGCTCTCTTGGGCGGCCAACGTATAAAATTCATCACTAATGTGAGAAACTTGGAAGTAGCCACTTTTCCAGAGGACTCATGATCTATGGATGATTTATGATAAAGATCAAGTTCACACATGTTTCCTACGAGCTTGTCTAGCAAACGAGTTGTCTGCGGGGGAGAGCATTTCAAATCAAATTTATTACAAGCATCTATAAGATAATTTTTTGCCTCATCAGATGATGGATCTTCGGGGATGTCAAGACCTGCCACTTCTTTTAACCCCTGCATTACATTTATCCTTCTAAAGGGAGGAGTGAAATCAATTTCTATGGGATCCTTGTCTGCTCTGTCAGTATGGTATTTAATTTTATAGCCACCAGTTCTCTTGGGCGGTCGACGCATAAATGATTGAAAAGAGTGTTCTCCTCCATAATCCATCTACTCCTGTCTTTTGATTTATTCCATTTTCTTAAAATTCTTCCCTTTATAGTAGCCACATGAACCTTCACTAACAAGTTTATGTAAGGCATCTACTATCATAGGCTCTACTATCCATCCTAGAAGCCTCGAAGTCTGTGAATCTGTATTTGGTGATGGGTAGCATGAGAATATATGACCCTCATACTCTTTTGAAATGTGAGTACTCCTTTTTACCAATCCTTATAACAACATTAATTAGGGCTAGGTGCATACAATTATCGCATATCTTTTATGAGTTGTCCCTTCTGAATGATAGGAAAATATTGAAGAACAATTTATGTTTCAAGTCTTGTTGCTTCCAATGTAACTTGGTCAATATGCCCCTTACCACCAAACTTCTGTCATGCGTATCAATTTAGGAAAGGTAACTTTTTTTTTCTTTCTGATCTTGACTTGACTAGGCATTTATAGTGATTGAATTAAATAGATCAAATCCATGGAACCAACCAAGCATCCAGTCTTATCACTCAGAAGTTTAGATAAGTACGCATGTGGTAGTAATGTTCTACTGTTTCACATTGAATGCTAATTTCAAGGAATGCTAGGTTCATGATTTCTTTATCATTTTAGTTGAGCATAATATCCCACATGGTGTTTTAAGATTAATAATAAGAAAACATTCGATGCAAGCTTGTAAGATAAATTTAAAATCATTTCTATCTAGTATGCTGCTAGCTCACATAACATTATGTAGTTCACGTACAGGTATATATCTTATTATGTAAACAAATTTCTTGTGGGGTTTAGAATTTTGGAAAAGTCTTGAACATAGAAAGATCTAAAATTACGAATAACGGGAATAGTCTTATAGTTTTTTTTTTTAGATTACTTTTTATTTTCTTTTTGGTCAACGTGTGCTTTAAAATTGGTGGAAATTAAGGCTCTTGTAAGTGCTTCGTTCATTGGTCAAAATCATTAGTCTTTATTTTATTATTTTATTTTATTATTGTTTGAAGTTAAGACTTAAAATGATAATTCGATTCTTGTATGCTCTTTCATAGGAAAATGAAAGGAAAATAAGGTAAAAGAGGAAAGGCAAAAGGAAACAAAGGATAACGAAGGACAACGAAAGTAAAAGGTGAAAACAAAGGAAAGTGAAAGGAAAATGAAACGAGGAGAAGCATGAGGATGATATCTTGAAAGATCAGAGTGTTTTTAAACATTTTAAGTGTTTGTTTAACACTTCTTCAAGAAATTTTTATCTTTTCTTTCTTAGAATACTAATGTCATTTGGGTTTAAAAATAATCTTTCAATTTCTTCTTGCAAAGGCTAAAATGAACATTAGGAATGCAACTTACTAGATTTTGTTTCTTGGATTAACAATTGAACAAAGTATCTCTCACTCATCTTTTGGTGCTTAAAAAGAACTCACATTTTTCTTTGTGGATTTAAAAAGAACAAGTGCAACTTTGATTTTCGTGAAGGCTTACTTAAACTAAAGGCATTGAAAAAGGACGTATGCGTTTCTCTTGTGCTTTATAGTGATCATGAGAATCAAAAGGCCTTTTTTATGACTTTAGGGTGAGATAAAGCAATCACCTCCACACTTCGATTTGGGTTTAAAATTGAAAAATATCTTGTGTGAGTGTGAGTGGGGGCATTATCACGTATATTCTCTCTTTGTTGACGTCAAATATTGATCGAGTTATAGATTTTTTCTTTGCTTTCTTTTGTTTATCCTAGAGGGCCTGCCTTGGGGAAAAAGTACTCACCCAAGGGAACAACTCAACTAGTAACACTCTAAATCCAAGAGTATTTCCAACCAAGATATAAATGTGGGTATTGGAGTAAACACCAATATCACGTGGTTGATTTCGACAAGATGGATCCGAAAGGGGACTCTTGCCGTATGGGTCAATCTCCATGAATGGAATGTCCTTATTAAAACCCATGTGCTAGAATTTTCCAAAATAATTTAATCTATTTGTTGGTGCAAGAACAGTCATTCTGAAGCTGCCCCACACTTTTACGGTCTTTAGTAGAAATGGAAAACATGCCATGGGAGTTTCATGGGTGTTGATGTTTGGATGCCCCGTATAAGTGAGTGTCATGGAGGGGAGCCAGTGGGGTCAAGCATCTAACCATTCACTAAAGATAAGCGTAGATGGACTTGTCCAAGTGGGAATCCAACAAATATTGTCTTACACATCCATAGGGTTGTAATGGGTTACAAAATGCATTGCTTGACTGAAAACATCTTGAAAACAAACACTTAACATCATCATCCAAACTTCAAACCCTTTTGGAGACAAATACAATTGACTCAATCCATATGTTATTGCTTTCCCTTGGGATTTACATCCTTAGAGGTTTTGAAACATTGGATTACATCTCAATTTGTCTACTTAAGTAAACAATAGGAAAACCCTTTCCTTAAGTTCATTGAATTTCCACATAACATACTTTGTGGGGTTTGAAGAAATTAAGACATTGGACATCTTAGTTGAAAAACTTAATCAAAGAAAGTGTTTTTGGTAAAATGAAGCCATTAAGCATAGCTAAGAAAAATGAACTTTCATGTGTGTTGAAGCCTCACGATTCTTGAAAAATTCCAAAGCAAAGGTCATTGGTTGGAAATCTAAAAGTATATGTCCAAATTGAATCATTCTTTGGTTATAAAGGTCTCTAGGAAGCATTTGCATGTTCTTCAATACCTAGGTCTATGCAAACAAAGTATCTTTTTCAAGTTCATCTTAGGATTAAAGGAAAATCAAAATCTTCTTTCATCCATCCTTCAAAACATCAAAACAAACACCATCTCACAATCACCTTTTGGAGAAATCTTGAAATCATCTTTAATACTAGGCTTTTTGGAAAAATCAAAATCATAAAAAAAAAACATTGAGACTAAATCCTTGAAAACTTTATCAAAATCACCTTTGGCTAGGTTTGTGTAGATTCATCCTTTTGCATATGCTTAGTCAAAGTTATCAAAATCATCTTGTTTAGCTTAATATATGTAGATGAATCCTTCTTCATATGCTTAGTGAAACTATCATCTTGTTTGAATAGGTGTGGGTAGATGCATACTTCTCCCCACACATATTCAAATTATCATCCTTTGATCAAATTTGTCCCTTAGATAATCATCCAAACATCTTAGGGTCTATTTTTTTCAAAATCAAAATCAAAATCAAAATCAATCAAGGACAAATCCCAAGGGAAAATCAAAATCGAAATCCGAAACATATCCGAAAGTCCCAAAAGCCTAGTATCTCCTTCAAGATTTACGAAAAGATCATAACATCCACATCATCCATCGCTCACATCATCATCATATCACCTCTTGATATTTAAGATATCCTAAAATTTTCCACTTGGAGGCATAAAATAAAGATCAATCCAAAGAATCAAGAGATTCATCTCCCATTCTTAAAAATTGATCCTTGTTTTATGGTTCAAACCAAATCTCAATACAAGAAGAGCATGGAAGCCAACAAAAAAACACCTGATTCAAGTAATTTAAGTCAAACCACTCCTAAAATGAATCCCATTGGGTCCAGAAATCTCACAGTTAACCTTCAGACATCATCGCAAAATCCGCAAGAGGAAAGCCAAGGAGAGGATCTTACCTTTGGAATGTATCACGAAGAAATAACTGAAATGCTCCAAAATCTAGAGAACCATAAAATCATCAACATCATGATGAGACTTAACCCTTCATTATACATGCTTGAGCTAGCAAAACAAGGGGCCAAGTTACCTTCAGATTTTGACATGAGTACCATAGTGGAGACATCATTTCCTCCAATCTCATCCACCATTCCCATTTCATCCACACCCCCATCCCACAATATCACTCAAAACATTCCACAAATCATGACATATTTTGCTCCAACCCAACCTAACATTAATAAGGGAAATGAATTTCTCAATGCTATTCAAACACACACCCTTGTTAATAATCAAAACTTGGATGCAAATACCACCTTGGAACAAAACATACCCGAAAACCCATTACATAAGAATGTTCCTTTCACCTTCCATCATCATCCATCATCATCATTTTTTCACTCAACACCTCAAAATTCTCTCCTCACAAATTCGCAAGAGGAAGGAGACATGTTCAGACTAGGGGGCATTTTCGACACCACAACATTTTCACAAAGACTTGTACCCCTTACATTTCTACCACTTCTGCTTTTGCCATCATCATCCACACCACTCCTTGGCTTAGGGATTCCCCCTTTACCAACTATCAACCAAATCAACATCCCAAATATCAATCAAAGCATTATACCAAATGCTCAAAATTTGTCGTCGACATCGCAACAAAAGACAACCAATTCACAATCAATTGCAACATCATCAAACACCCCCATAACATCACAAAGAATGGCCTCTCAAGGGCCAATCACATCAATAGCACCACTTATCACTCAAACCACCACATCAATAATACCATCTACCACTCAAATCATTACAATGACATCACCATTCACCACCACCACAAACGCCATTCTGAATCCACCACCACCCCCACCACCACCAACTTCCACCACATTAAGTCAATACAATGTGACATTGCAAGATGATTTTCAAAGGGGATACCAACAAGTGTAAAAACAAAAATCCATACAACTAGCTACTCAACAAGCCACTCAAGCTGCACAAGTTGCCCAAGTAGCCCAAGCCACCTTACAAGTGCAACAAGCCCATGCTTTATTGCAACAACAACAAAAACAAGCCGCTCAAGCCGCTCAAGCATTGCAAGCACACAAGACTACTCAAGGACAAGCTCTATTACAACAACAAGCAGCACAAGCTCAAGCTTAGGAAAACGCCCAATATCAAGCACAACAAGTGCAAGCACAAGCACAACTTCTTGCACAAAGACAAGTAGCGCAATTTCAAACATATGAAAAAACAAAAAAGCAATATCAAGAGAAGCAAGAAGTAGCCAAATTGGCAACCCAACAACAAGCATTGTTGGAACAACAACAAGCACAACAACAAGCATTGTTAGAACAACAACAATCACAACAACAAGCACAAATCTTAGCACAGCAACAACAAGATCAACAACAAGTGTTGTTCATAAAAAAGCAGGTGGAAGCCTACCTCGCTCAATAGAACATACATATACCATTGGACAACACATCGACCAACCCACCCATCCAACCCATGATTGAAACACCACAAAACACCTTCATCCCACCCCCTGATCCACAAAGTGATATGACATAACAAATCAGGTTGCTCTCGCAACAAGTGCTCGATCTTCAATCAGAGCGAACAATGAAGACATCAAGAAACTTGTGTCTGTATCCATTCGATAGGAGCCTAGTGATGAAACCATTCCCCAAGGGATTTGAAATCCCCAAATTTGAAAAATATCAAGGGATGAGAAACCCTAAAGATCACATCAGGGAATTCTAGGTTCATTGCGTGGAAGTCGCATATGATGATACTTACCTGATGTGGCTATTCCCTAGGAGTTTGGTAGGTCACGCTATGGAATGGTTCTCTTACTTACCTTCAGGCATTAGAAAATTTCAAGAAATTATAGATGCATTCATTAAAAACTTTGCATGCAACATTGTAATGGATGTTATTCTAGAAGAAATCTCATCTTTGAAACAAGGAAAGGGTGAATCATTCGCTTCATTCCTACAACGATGGTGATCCAAGGCCAATTGGAGCAAGTGGACCATGCTAGAAGAACAACAAGTTTGCACCATCATCACCAACCTTGAAGGACACTTGGCATTTCATCTCAAGGTCTAGGGCATCACCACATATGATCAATTTATCCCCAAGGCGCTTAGCATCGAAAGAGCCCTTATGACTCGACCCACCTACCATCCAATTACAATGATAAACCTCACACATGGGCAAGGAACAAAAACATTACTAATGATGGTGTCGTCGATGCCAAGGTGGTCATTAGTGCTCCTCGCCAACATACACCCGCACCAAAAATCCAAACACAACGCCAAAACAATCATCACATAACACACCAACTAAACAAAAATACAACAATCAATAATCTCAATGAGCAAAGAGGACCTCCCCAATGCAAGAGTTATCCCAAGCGAAAATACACCACTTTGGGGGAACCAGTTGAGGGCATAATGAAAAAGTTGATAGACGAAAAACTAATTAAAGCACCTACATTTGAGAATTACCAAGAACTAGATGTGAAACCTCCTTGGTATAACGAGAATCAACTCTGCAAGTTCCATAAAATTAAATGCCATACCACAAATAGTTGCATGAGATTGAAAAACATCATTCAAGATCTCATCGATAAAAGAATCATAAACGTAGAATAGCCTACAGGAAATCAAGATCTTAAGATATATACAAATCCAATGCCAAATCATAGCAACAAAGGAAATAAAAATGATAAAGGGAAAGGAACCAACTCAAACATAAATCATGTGTATGAAACAGTCGTCGCCTCCCTAAATGAAAAATGCATGGTCATTACTATCAAAGGCACCTATGCCGAAGATTATGGAGTCACCACAAGATGTGGCAAAGTAACCATCGTAGGGTCATCCCAGCCAAATCGAGTCCCCACATCTAGATTTGTTCCTAATGGCTATAATGTTCTAGATCAACTCAAGAGAATGCCAGAGCAAATCTCCATCATGGAGTTGTTAAAAATCTCATCTACCCATAGAAAAATCCTTGAAGAAGCATTGGCCTCATCCACTGTCCCCGTCGATCTTGATGTGAAACAATTCCAAGCTATGGTTGGAAATATCATTACGCCTAATCTTCTTACATTCTTAGACCAGGGTTTCCCCACCCAACCATCTCACAACCATGCACTTCACTTATAAGCCATAGTACATAAGAGAAAAATCAAAAGGGTCTTGGTGGATGGAGGTGTGGGTTTGAATATTTGTTCTCTCATCCTCATCAAGTAGTTGAAAATATTAGAAGATTCTATCAAAAAAGGGAAAGGTATCACAATAAGAGCATATGACGATCAAGAGAGAGTGTCCCAAGGCATGATCAGACTCCCTATTCAAGTAGGGCCGACTTTCATGGAAACCACTTGTTAGGTCTTGAACCTTGACTTGCCATATAACATCCTCCTATGATGCCCATGGATTCATGCAATGAAGGTAGAAGCATCAACTTTCCACCAATATGTGAAATTTACACATAACGGACAAGAAGTAACCATCCATTGAGATCCCCAACCTTTCTCATATTGAAAAAATCTTGAAGCAAAGTACTACAAAATCCCCCAAGTACCAAAAAATGATGAGGGCCCATCCACACCATACATCGACCCCGCCACTCTCGCGTCCACTTCTGCGACAAAGACACCCACCACTCCCACCATTCCCACCATCTCCAACATCAAGCTCATCATCCAGGATGACAGTTGTGGAAGCTACAAGCTCCCTAACAATGCTTTTGTGGTAGGAGAGTTACCACAATCTCCTAGATCACGGGGACGTCCACAAGAAAACCAAGCTTCAACATCACAAACATCCCCTAAAGACTATCCTGAATTTACAAGATGGGGAGACCTTGGCCAGGAGGTTATTGAGGCAGATCCATCACATATGCTATATCAAGATGAAAAACCAATACCGAAATTACCAATGGATAACAAAAGAAAGGGTCTGCAAATGATGCTCACAATGGGCTACGACAAAAATCAAAGATTGGGACAAAAATACAATGGGCTCATAATACCTATCATGCCAGAGACGTGACCAATAACAAACCTTGGCCTTGGATGTACCCCTCTAAGTATAACCATATGTGGTCAAAGTCCTCTGATTAGAACGGGTAATATTCCTCCTCAACCAACCGTAGCAGAAGTACACTTACCAATATCCATAGGTAGAGACATACATAACTTTATAACTGACATTTATAATAGTAGTGAGGATGAGGATACCATCACCAATCTACCTAGGTTATTTGATGATACCACCATTTGCATGATTAGCACCCTCTCCTTTGAAATAGACCATAAAAATCATGAGATTTGCCTAGTATGTCCCCAACTCATTGACTACGACCAACGAGGACCACCAATTCTTGATACATTCGAAAATGATGAGGCGTTCTCAGAATTCATGGGATTACGGGACAACATTCCAGATGGGGATCACAAAGAAGGGTTTATAATGGAGTTGGACACACATGCCTATTATGGGGAAATGATTGAATCCTTCAGTCACAAAAGTGAGAAATTAAGAATAATATCCAAGTCCTTGAGTGAAAACCACACTATGGCACTCTCCAGAAAGAAAAAGGTAAAAATAATTAAGGACGCATCCAACAATGAAAACCTCTCTGAGGTGCCTGAGGATGGGGGATTCAATCTTCCTTTAAGATCTATTCATCAGGAAAAGTCAGCACTCTTGGCAGAAAAATGCAATCCGGTCAACCTAGGAACAAAGGAGACCCCGCATATCACATTCTATGTGGAATCACTACTATCAGAAGAGAAAGAACTCCTAGCAGCCTTCTTAAGGGAAAGACAGATAAAATTTGCATGGAGTTATGCTAACATGCCAGGACTTGATCCAAAGACCGTGGTTCATCATTTAGTAGTGTATCTAGAAGCAAACCCTATCAGATAAAAGCTTCAAAAAATGCACCCTCAAATTGCCTTATTGGTCAAAATGGAGCCTAAAAAGCTACTAGATGCAGGATTCATATGACCAATAGATTATCCAGAATGGGTATCAAACTTGGTACCTATTTCAAAGCCTGACGGGGCCATTATAATATGTACAAACTTCAGAGATTTGAACAAGGCATGTCCAAAAGACAACTTCCCGCTTCCCAACATCGACATAATAGTAGACATGACAGTGGGACATGATATGTTGTCACTAATGGATAGATTCTCAGGGTACAATCAGATCATGATAGCTAAGGAGGACCAACATAAGATGAATTTCACTTGTCCATGGGGGACATACTATTGGAACATAATGCCATTCGGCTTAAAAAATGCAGGAGCAACATATCAAAGGGCCATGACATTGATATTCCATGACATGATTCATAAGACAGTCGAAGACTATGTTGACAACATTCTAGCTAATTTCAGAAAGAGAAAAGATCACATAGCAACCCTAAGTGCCATCTTTGACAGACTGGACGAGTACAAGGTCAGACTGAACCCAAAGAAGTGTGTCTTTGGCCTACAATTAGGAAAACTCTTAGGATATATAGTGTCAATGAGGGGTGTCGAGGTAGATCCAAAAAAGGTAAAAGAAATCCTTGAGATGGAGGCACCGAAAACATTAAAGCAATTGAGGGGTCTCCAAGGAAGACTACAATCCATTCGAAGATTCATAGCACAACTAGCAAACGAACATAGCTCATACTGTCACCTACTCCACAAGAGAGTAGTGTACAAATGGGATACCAAGTGTGAAGAGGCATTCAAAAAAATCAAGGAATATCTACTGACACCACTAGTCTTAATGCCACCCATCCCAAGAAAGCCATTGATTCTATACGTGTTAGCAACAGCAGCAGCCCTTGGAGCTCTCCTAGCTCAGCATGATGAAAACAAAATAGAGAGGGATATCTATTACATCCGTAGGACAATGGTTGGTCATGAGCTAAACTATTCATTCATCAAGAAAGCATGTCTCATAGTAGTGTTTGCATCTTAGAAATTTAGACATTACATGTTTGCACATAAAATAAAACTCATTGCCAAAATCGACCCTCTCAAGTATCTACTATCAAAGGAAATGCTCACAGGAAGAATGGAAAAATGGGTGATGATATTATCAAAATATGACATTGAATATGTGGAGAAAAAAGTAATCAAGGGCCAAGTCATCACAGACCAACTAGAAAAAGCACCAATCTATTCCGAGAACCCTCTTGTCTCAGAGTTTCCAGATGAATCCATTTTTAATCTCAACGTAGCTAACCACTGGAAACTATACTTCGATGGCTCATACACACAACATGGATCAGGAGCTGGTGTTTTCTTTATCACACCACAAGAGGATTACATACCAAGGTCATACAAACTAGCATTTCCTTGAACCAATAACATTGAGGAATACGAGGCTTTGACCATAGGTCTCAGAATAGTAGTGCAGTGGAACATCATAGCTCTCAAAGTATACATACACTCCCAATTGATCATCAATCAAGTCAACGATGAATATCAGGCCAAGATGACAAGCTCACTCCATACAAGAAATTGGTGGAGACTCTCAAAGAATCCTTCATCGAAATTACATTTGAGCAGATACCTAGAGCCAACAACAGAGCAGCAAATGCCATGGCAACAATTGGGTCCCTACTAGACATCCCCAACAATGTTCCAAAATATGAATTCCTGATAGAGTAGCTTCTCGTGCCCATATTTGAGGTACCAGAATCAGAATTCATATGTGAAATCGTTGGTCCCGGTGATCCTTGGTACCACGACATTTACACATACCTTCGTATAGGAGTCATACACGCCGACCTACCTTCAAACCTAAAATGAACCTTTGTTAGAAAGGCATCCAGATTTACCATCCTAGGTGATACCCTATATCATAGGAGCATAGAAGGAACCCTACTACATTGCCTAAATGCTAAGGAGGCATTAACCACTCTAACGGAAGTACATAACGGTATTTGTGGTTCACACTCGAGTGGAATGACCATAGCCAAGAAATTGCTGAGGATGGGGTATTATTGGCCCACAATGGAAAGAGAAGCACATGATCATGCCAAAAAGTGTCTACAATGTCAATAGCATGGGGACCTCATCCATGCTCTAGCTCAAGAGCTTCATCTTATCATCACACCATGGCCTTTTTTGCAGTGGGGACTAGATCTCATTGGAAAAATCACACCCACCTCATCTAATAGCCACAAATTCATCATAATCGCAATGGAGTACTTTTCTAAGTGGGTGGAATCCATACCCATGACATACATAACTGGGAAGAAGATTTCAAAGTTCATTCTGAACTATCTCATTTGCCGCTATGGTGCTCCACAAGCCATTATCTCGGATAATGGGATACCATTCAAAAATCAGGAGGTCCATGACTTATGTGAGAAATTCAAAATCCAACATCACTTCTCCACCCCATACTATCCCCAAGGCAATGGCCAAGCAAAAGCTACTAATAAAACCATTTTGAAAATCATCAAGAAAAGAGTCGATGACGCAGGTCATGACTGGCATTTGCAGCTTAATCCCCCCCCTCTAGGCCTATTGAACTAGCATCCGCACACCTACCAACGACACTCCTTTCTCCTTGGTCTATGGATCAGAAGCAGTACTCCCCATAGAGATCGAGCTCCCATCCCTTATGATATCACTGCAAAACCTCATCACAGATGAAGAGTACCGGGGATCAAGACTAAATGAGCTGGAGCTACTGGATGAGCAATGTATAGATGCTTTGAATCATTTGTAACTCTATTAGAATAGACTCAAAAGGGGCTACAATAAGAAAATCAGAAGCAGGACGTTCCAAGTTGGAGAACTGGTCTTAAAAGAAAATCAGAAGAATGTCCCAAACCCAAGCAAAGAAGGAAAATTTGAACCCAATTGGTTGGGACCATTCGCCATCACAACAAGTTACAAGTCGTGGGCATATCGCTTATCAACACCCGAAGGGGAACCTCTACAAGAGCCCATGAATAGCTCTCATCTCAAAAAGTTTTATGCCTAAATCATTCAAGGTATAGAACCAAAAATCCAAAAAATTAGAAAATTCTGAAAAAATGGTTAATGAAAACTTGGCAAACAGGCATCTTGGTGACAACAAAAAAAGCAAAAAACCGAAAAAAACCAAAAAAAATAGAAAAAGGATTGAAAACAGTAAAGAAAAAAATCGTCCTCTAGTGAAAACTACTTTAGTGGAACTTTGGGCAAGTACCTTGGTGAAAACCTGGCAAACAGGTGCCTTGCATAAATAAGCACTTTCCATCCACCATGATTTGTATGGCTTGTTCTATATCACCCATCCATTTCGCTTCCATCACCCATCGCATTCAAGTCTCCATCCATCACTCATCCACTCGCATCCGCACCATAGCTTGGTCTTGTTTTCGTATCATGATCCCTCCTAGTACTACTCAGCCCATCCTCAAGGTCAGTTTGTCCTTCCTTTATCGAAGTAATCTATTGCATCACGCCGAGGGCATGTTCTCATTGGATCGGATTTGTGTATATTCTTAAAGTCCTCAAATCAGAAAATCCAAAAACATCACAAAATCAGAAAAATCCAAAAACATCAAAATATCAAAAAATCCAAAAGCATTCAAAACATGTCAAAAAATCCAAAAATAGGTCAAAAAGTCAATCAAAAAGCCAAAAAATAGAGTTGTTTTGTCGAACTACGTCGTGTTTGAGCTTGAACGTAGGCAAGGTTGATCTTTGATCATCCCCTGAGACACTTAGGTCAGTCCTTTAGGAGTTTGTTAAAATAAACTGACATTTCATCATGTATATCTTCATCTATAAATTAGTCAAGTCTTCAATTGAACTGCGTGGTCTCTGCATGTATAATGTAGGCAAGGCTAATCTATCGATCAGCCCCCAAGGTCCCTAGGATAGGTCTTTAGGTTAGTCTCTTGGTCAAAATCTCACAAAACCCAAAAAC
Organism: Sequoia sempervirens; assembly: GCA_007258455.2. NCBI lineage: Eukaryota > Viridiplantae > Streptophyta > Pinopsida > Cupressales > Cupressaceae > Sequoia > Sequoia sempervirens. The sequence continues at coordinate 238,887,965 of VDFB02379711.1, forward strand.
ATTGGAAAATTGAAAATCAAAACATTTGAAAATTTCAAAAAATACCAAAAATAGCCTCAAAACATTGCAAAACATTGCAAAACATCCAAATATTTGAAAAAAATCCATCCACCTCATCTCGCTTGCACCCGTAATAACACCATCCATAATAAACTAATTGTCATCCTCAACCTTTGGTGAAACAATTAGAAAGAAGTCTAGCAGTTTAAAAGTAAAACAAAAAAATGTCAAGTCTCAGATTTAAGTTAGTACATAAACAAGTTGGTCAATTCTTTTGTGTCGATAGTCCATCATCCAACTAGTCCCATATCAATCATCTGATAACATCATGTCCTAGGATGTATCCTTCCTACAAGGGACATTATTTATCAAAAGGAACACTTTCGATAAACGAAATGACATGCCACCATCCACTAACATGTCCTAGGATGTATCATTCCCACAATTGGCATTATCTTTTGGCAATAGTTTCAGTTCTTATCCTTAAAAACACATTCCCTTTTGGTTAGTGGTATTGAAGAACATCAACTTGTTTGTGTGCTTTATCTTTTTCTTTTGAATTATCTTTTTGTGCTCAGTCCAAGGACCTCTCAATGATATCTGAATGAAGGATTTAGAGAGATACGAATGGGGCAACGATCATTATCCTTTTGTCTACTATGCTTGTTTGACATTCTTGTAAAATAACCTTGGTGAATACTTTCTTTGTTAGATATGTATAGAGGATGTTTTGGACAGCTTGTTGACTATTGCATTGATTGGTTATACCTTTCCGTGTTTTGGTTTGAGATGTTTGAAACTTTTAAAGTGCATCCTAGCAAGGTTTTCGTATGTCAGGTGTTAACAAGAATACTCCTATCTATTTGTCAAGTCAAATTCCATCACACTAAGTACAACGCCATCCTGGTTCTTTATACCTTGATGCATCATGGATATGCATATTATCAAACATAAGGTAAGTGACCCTTTTAAAATCCCAATCCTTGATAAACAAATCATCCATCTATCATCATCATTTCTCATCATCATCTCTCATAAGGTTGGTTTGTTGGACCCTCTTGTCATCATCTAATGTCTTCTTTTCCACACTAACATCACGTCATGAATAGTTAATCATCATCACCAGTGCATCCATCCTGTTAGAATTATAAAATTCTGAAAATTTTTACAAGTTGTTCATACCCATGAGCTTCTGAATGAGTCCTTACCATAAGCGCAAAATCCTCTAGATTCATAAAAATTTTCCCATATTTTTCCATGTGGTCCCATAGAGTCCATCGAGTCTTGAATATCTCAATTTATGATCCATATCGGCAAGAGATGATCAAGGTCTCTACGATTCATAATGCATATTCTACTGATATATATTTGTTGCAGTCTATCAGCAAGACTTCTAGGATGTCACACCGATCGGAATTCATCTACAGGCACATGTCAGCAGGGCACAACTTATTGTTTCGGCGATAGAGGGATCACATTGGCAAGATGGCTATCATCGGTATGAAGTCTTACCGAATGCATCATGTCTTACCGACCGGCGCACAAAGAAACATTTTGGCCAAACCTAAAGACTTCGAAGTGAGGTCTTGTCGAATGTATTATGTCTTACCAACTAGAATACTAAAAGACTTATCAGCTAGACTAAATGGTATTGGAGTAAGTCTTCGTGAATACATCGGGTCTTGCTTACAAAGTGAGGGGGACTCTATCAAAGGTTATCAAGATAAGGTTATGTAGTCTTACTGACCCATTTGTCTCACCGAATGTGGTTTCATCAATGAGAAAATTAATGTCTTGTCGACCAAAAAACATACCAATGGCATATCTCGGTGAGACACGAGGTAACCTATGAGACATCACCTCGACTAAGAATTGTCATAGCGACACATGAGATAAATGGATATTTCTCGGTGAGACATCAAACGTAGATGAGACAGCTAGACGTTATAGCGATGCACATTTTTTGACTGTCGGTGAGACATTGAAGATTGGTATGACTATGTAATGTCTTCATAGGAGTCCAATGAACAATTGTAAAGGCTTGAATGAAATAATTGCCCGGATGTGAATGTGAATGGATGCAACTTTTCATGTGGCTGATATATAAAACCCATTTTTGACAACAAAGAGAATAGGGAAGAGAGACAGAGTAAAAAATATAGTAGGATACAATTTTTTTTGAGAATATGATGCATAATTGAAAAACAATGGAGATTTCAATTGAATTTCTGATGTGATGAAATTTTTTTGCTGTCAATTGTCTGTTGTGCTCATTGAAAGTATTACTAAAGTTGTCTCCAAGATTGATGCTTTCTGGTTATTTAAATTGATGTAACAAGTTTATATTCAGTTTATCAGTGCACATTTGTTGTATCTGTTTGGTTGATTGATTGTCTTTTTCAAGAAAAGATTAAATCCTTTTAATTGATCACAATAATTAGGGAAATTCATCTGGATCATTAAGAAGAACTTGGTGGTCACAGTCTTGCATGTTTATACAAGTTATAAACTAAAACATATGCCAAACAATTTGAATGTTTTCGGGAAAAAATTTTCTCATTTTGATTTCATTTGACTCTGCATACCCAATAAGGCACTAGTCTCTGCATTTTATCATTTAGTTTCATTCATTCTTTACATCTGTTAATTGAACATATTAGGTCTTATTTTTAACATTGCTATAAAATTTATACCAAATCTAGTTTTATTTGTCCACTCCCATTTGCCATTGTGGGAAAAACATTTCAAAAGGGATAAACATGAGTCAAACCATTCTTTATTCATATAGGTACACCCGCCTAGGTCTAGCATCACATGAAGAGTAGAAGGTCTAAACCATTTTGACCTTGTCTGTTTCCCTGAAACGTATCAAGAGATTGGCAGCCTCTTGAGGAATTTCGCCTGCGTTTTTGAGAGATAACAAATTGGTGACTCTGTTGGGGAGATATTTCAGAATATTTGGTTGAAGACCATCATATAGAGTCATTGAAGAAGAAGTCATAATTTGAGAAGTTTCAGAAAAAAGTGATTCCAGTAGGGAAAATCAGAAATAATTTTAAAAGAATAATTTTCCTACTTTTGGAAAAGTAGGTGATGACTCTGGAAAAAAATTGATGAAGAATGGATAGATAATTTGTGTATGGAACAAAAGAATATTTTGAAAGGAAACAGTTCATAGAAGGAATTAAAGAATTGAAAAAGCAACTGCAACAAGTGGAGAAAGAAACACTGCAAATAAAGAAAGAAACACTACAATTGGACCAACAACTGTTAGAATTATGCAATAAGAATGAATACACAAATGTAGGCAAGAACTGGACCCCTCAAGCACCTGATAATACAATTGGAAACTTTCACAATGGAGGTGATGCATATCATGCACAACAAAACACTTATTCACCACAACCGTCAAAGAAAGTAAATTCTTATCTAGTCCCTTCCGGACAAAGATTGGTGAGTTATCAAGATTGTCAATGTGATCAATGTCAAATGCAACACAATTCTAGTCCACTTGGAAATGTCAGCCAAAATCTGCAACAAGGTATGTATCAGAACAAACAATCTAAAAATGATGAATATTTCAAAAAATCTTTCAGATTCCTTTCTTGGCATAAGGAGATATAGAGGAGAATCCAAGTGCTCTTTGCTCTACAGAATGGCATATATTTGTAGGAAAATAGCTATTAATTTCCCACTTAGTAGGTCTGAGATCATTCAACAGTTCATGAAAGTGTATGAGCCAAACCCAATTTATTGGCCTCAATCATGGATACTAGTTTCTCTTGGTCAACTGGATGAATGGACTGATATTGTAGATAGGAAAAAGTATGAAGACAATGGTGAAATCATTGGTGAAGATGGAGAAATTGATCAAATAATGCAGCCAATGTAAGATGATACATGTGCAGGTGAAAAAAATTCCCATGACAACCTAGGTGAGGAAGATGAAAATATGGATGGTATCTCCTGCACAACAGATTGTGGAAATGCATGTTATGAGGGATCTAATGAATATTCAGATTGTGAAGATGAACCTATGGATTTTGATTTATAGCAAGGTGATTCTTGTAGTTCTTGTGGTGATCAAGAGGAAGAAGCAATGGAAAATGTGGATCCATTTGATAGTGAACAGATAAACCCTTTAGCTGTAGCTCATAGCTATGAGAACATGATTGATGAACAAGAAGATTGCACACTTGAAGGTAGTTTTAATTTTTCTTCAAAACTATTGTATGATCAAATAATAGAAGAATCTCAAATGACATCTAGCCAAGGTTTGCTAAAAAATGATTTCATTTTTATTCCACTCCATGATGAGGATGGAACATGCTCAAATGAAGAGTAGAGTTCATCGACATGGGAAGAGAATAACTATAATGATTTTGAAAACTGCCATGTTGAAGGGGATTGTGTATCATGTCACAATGAGGAAGATTTTGAGGGCAATCATGTGAATCTTGATTTACGACAAGGAGATATTTCCAGATCTTGTGAAGATCAAGAAGAGGGAAAAATAATAGAAGATATTGAGGAAGAAACATGTTCACTCATTAGTGAGAAAAATTTAGATTTGCTAACTCTTGAATATCAAAGATGTGCACATGAAGGTGATTCTAAATTCCAGTGTCTAGCTTATGTTTGTTTTGACAGTGAAAGTTCTGTGTGCAATGATTCATATGACTTCCAGTGCATTTCCCAAAATGATGGAGAAACCTTTGAAGTTGATCAAAAATCTTTGTCCATTCAAGATGAGGTATGTGATTTTGAAATTTCTAACTCATGTGGAGAAGACATTTATTTGCATGCTAAGGATGATAGAAGTACAACATTGATGGGTTCATATATGCATGATATTGATGATATGATTCATGATCCAGTGTCGTTTCCAAATGGTGATATGGAAGAGGTGCAAAAGGTTTCAGATTTTTTTGTCTCAAAGAGTGTTGATATGATAGAATTTTTTGATTCTCAAGAGAGGCACTCTGATGGTGAATTTTTAGTACAGCTAGGAGAATGTTTTATAATACATAACAGTGAAAAGGATAATGAGAAATGTTGCATTGAATATGCATGTACTTTGTATGTTGAAGATAATAGAGATTTGTCCCATGATGATGGAGAATTTGAATTGCAAGATGGTGAAGGGAATTTGGGCCAAGCTAAGCATTATGATTCTTTTAAAACATTCAATAACAGTGATAGGGAATATTGCATGAATATCTTCAAGAAGAATCTCATGAACTCAAAGTAAAGTCGAGTGTTTGACAGAGGAAAGTATGGGCCTTTCTTTTGGATGGCCTTGAGCCATTATTTATGGTTTGAATTTTAGACAGTCATAACAGTTCAAAACATATGAGGTTAGAACACAGAGGATTAAAGGTTGCTAGTGCATGGATAATTCTTGACAATCCTCTTAAAAATTCTTTTCCATGCAAAATAGTTTAGAAAATAAAAGGAACGAGAATTTCCAGTAGATGGAAAATCTTGATATTCCTTCTTTTAAAATATTTTTTTCCATGTATAGTAGTTTAGGGTCATGTTCATTTCCATTCACTCCATTTTTCTCACTGATCAATCATCTTGAGTCTAGTCTACTCACCCAGAAATCTGGATCCTTGCAATGATTTCACAACCATTCATGCCCAGACGGAGCCACTGTTAGAACTGTAAAATTCTATACAAAAATTACAAGTTGTTCATACCCATGAGCTTCTGAATGAGTCCTTACCATAAGCACAAAATCCTCTCTTTGTAACATTTTTCCCATATTTTTCCATGTGGTCCCGTAGAATCCATCGAGTCTTGAATATCTCACATTATGATCCATATCGGCAAGAGATGATTAGGGTCTCCCCAATTCTTCAATGCATTTTCTACTGATATATATTATTTGCAGTCAATTGGAAAGACTTTTGGGATGTCACACCGATCAAAATTCATCTACAGGCACCTGTCAGTAGGGCACAACTTATTGTTTCAGCGATAGAGGGATCACATCGACAAGATGGCTATCGTTGGTATGAGATCTTACCGAATGCATCATGTCTTACCGACCGGCACACAAAGAAACATTTTGGCCAAACTAGAAGTCTTCAGAGTGAGGTCTTGTCGAATGTATTATGTCTTACTAACTAGCGTACTGAAAGACTTACGGCCAGGCTAAATGGTATCGGAATAAGTCTTAGCGAATACATCGGGTCTTGCCGACAAAGTGAGGGGGACTCTATCAAAGGTTATCGGGATAAGGTTATGTAGTCTTGCCGACCCATTTGTCTCACTGAATGTGGTTTCATCGATGAGAAAACTAATATGTCTCATCGACCAAAAAAAATACCAATGGCATATCTTGGTGAGACATGAGGTAACCTATGAGACATCACCCCACCTAAGAATTGTCACAACGACACATGAGATGAATGGATATTTCTTAGTGAGACATCAAACATAGATGAGATGGCTGGACATTATAGCGATGCACATTTTTTGACTGTCGGTGAGACATTGAAGATCAATATGACTATGTAATGTCTTCATAGGAGTCCAATGAACAATTGTAAAGGCTTGAATGAAATAACTGCCTAGATGTGAATGCGAATGGATGCGACTTTTCATGTGGCTGATATATAAAACCCATTTTTGACAGCAGAGAGAAGAGGGAAGAGATACAGAGTAAAAAATATAGTAGGATACAAAATTTTTTGAGACTATGATGCATGATTGAAAAAGAATGGATATTTCAATTGAATTTCTGATGTGATGACATTTTTTTGTTGTCAATTGTCTGTTATGCTAATTGAAAGTATTACTAAAGTTGTCTCCAAGATTGATGTTTTCTGGTTATTTAAATTGATGTAACAAGTTTATATTCAGTTTATCAATGCACATTTTCTATATCTGTGTGGTTGATTGATTGTCTCTTTTAAGAAAAGATTAAATCCTTTTAATTGATCACAGTAATCAGGGAAATTCATCTGGATCATTAAGAAGAACTTGGTAGTCACAGTCATGCATGTTTATACAAGTTATAAACTAAAACATATGCCAAACAATTTGAATCTTTTCGAGAAAGAAGTTGCTCATTTTGATTTCATTTGACTATGCATACCCAATAAGGCACTAGTCTCTGCATTTTATCATTTAGTTTCATTCATTCTTTACATCTGTTAACTGAACATATTAGGTCTTATTTTTAATATTGCTATAAAATTTATACCAAATCTAGTTTTATTTGTCCAGTCCCATCTGCCATTGTGGGAAAAACATTTCAAAAGGGATAAACATGAGTCAAACCATTCTTTATTCATATAGCTACACCCACTTAGGTCTAGCATCACCTGAAGAGTAGAAGGTCTAAACCATTTTGACCTTGTCTATTGCCCTGAAACGTATCAAGAGATTGGCAACCTCTTGAGTAATTTTGCCTACATTTTTAAGAGCTAACAAATTGGCAACTATGCTGGGGAGATATTTCAGAATATTTGGTTGAAGACCATCATATAGAGTCATTGAAGAAGAAGTCATAATTTGAGAAGTTCTAGAAAAAAGTGATTCTGCTAGGGAAAATGAGAAATAATTTTAAAAGAATCATTTTCCTACTTTTGGAAAAGTAGGTGGCGACTCTGGAAAAAACTTGATGAAGAATGGATAGACAATTTTTGTATGGAACAAAAGAATATTTTGAAAGAAAATAGTTCATAGAAGGAATTAAAGAATTGAAAAAGCAACGACAACAAGTGGAGAAAGAAACACCGCGAATAAAGAAAGAAACACTACAATATGACGAGCAACTGTTAGAATTATGCAATAAGAATGAATACACAAATTTAGGTAGGAACTAGACCCCTCAAGTGCCTAATAATACAATTGTAAACTTTCACAATGGAGGTGATGCATATCATGCACAACAAAACACTTATTCACCACAACTGTTAAAGAAAGTAAATGCCTATCTAGTCCCTCCCGGACAAAGATTGGTGAGTTATCAAGATTGTCAATGTGATCAATGTCAAGTGCAACACAATTCTAGTCCACTTGGAAATGTTAGCCAAAATCTACAACAAGGTACGTATTAGAACCAACAATCTAAAAATGATGAATATTTCAAAAATATTTTGGATGCCTTTCTTGGCATAAGGAGATATAGAGGAGAATCTGGGCACTCTTTGCTCTACAGAATGGCAGATATTTGTAGGAAAATACCTATTAATTTCCCACTTAGTAGGTTTGAGATCATTCAACAGTTAATGAAAGTGTATGAGCCAAACCCAATTTATTAACCTCAATCATGGATACTAGTTTCTCTTGATCAACTGGATGAATGGACTGATATTGTAGATAGGAAAAAGTATGAAGACAATGGTGAAATCATTGGTGAAGATGGAGAAATTGATCAAATAATGCAACCAATGGAAGATGATACATGTGTAGGTGAAAAAAATTCCCATGACAACCTACGTGAGGAAGATGAAAATATGGATGGTATCTCTTGCATAACAGATTGTGGAAATGCATGTTATGAGGGATCTAATGAATATTCAGATTGTGAAGATGAACCTATGGATTTTGATTTACAGCAAGGCGATTCTTATAGTTCTTATGGTGATCAAGAGGAAGAAGCAATGGAAAATGTGGATCCATTTGATAGTGAACAAAGAAACCCTTTAGTTGTAGCTCATAACTATGAGAACATGATTGATGAACAAGAAGATTGCACACTTGAAAGTAGTTTTATTTTTTCTTCAAAACTATTGTATGATCAAATAATAGAAGATTATCAAATGACATTTGGCCAAGGTGTGCTACAGAATGATTTCTTTTTTAGTCCACTCCATGATGAGGATGGAACGTGCTCAAATGAAGAGAGTTCATTGACATGTGAAGAGAATAATTATAATGATTTTGAAAACTGCCATGTTGAAGGGGATTGTGTATCATGTCACAATGAGGAAGAGTTTGAGGGAAATCATGTGAATCTTGATTTACGACAAGGAGATATTTCCAACTCTTGTGAAGATCAAGAAGAGGGAAAAATAATAGAAGATATGAAGGAAGAAACATGTTCACTCATTAGTGAGCAAAATTTTGATTTGCTAACTCTTGAATATCAAACACATGCACATGAAAGTGATTCTAAAGTCCAGTGTCCAGCTTATATTTTTTTTGACAGTGAAAGTTCTATGTGCAATGATTCATATGACTCCCAGTGCATTTCCCAAAATGATGGAGAAACCTTAGAAGTTGATCAAAAATATATGTCCAGTCGAGATGAGGTATGTGATTTTGAAATTTCTAACTCATGTGGAGAAGACATTTATTTGCATGTTAATGATGATAGAAGTCCAGCATTGATGGGTTCATATATGCATGATATTGATGATATGAGTCATGATCCAGCGTTGATTCCAAATGGTGATATGGAAGAGGTGCAAAAGGTTTCAGATTTCTTTGTCTCAAATAGTGTTGATATGATAGAATTTTTTGATTCTCAAGAGAAGCACTCTAATGGTCAATTTTTAGAACTGTAACATTTTGCCCATATTTTTCCATGTGGTCCTATAGAATCCATTGAGTCTTGAATATCTCACTTTATGATCCATATCAGCAAGACATGATCAGGGTCTCCCTGATTCATAATGCATTTTCTACTGATATATATTTTTTGCAGTCTATCGGCAAGACTTTTGGGATGTCACACCGATCAAAATTCATCTACAGGCACCTGTTAGCAGGGCACAACTTATTGTTTCAGCGATAGAGGGATCACATCAACAAGATGGCTATCATTGGTATGAGGTCTTACCAAATGCATCATGTCTTACCGACTGACGCACAAAGAAACATTTCGGCCAAACCAAAAGTTTTTAGAGTGAGGTCTTGCTGAATGTATTATGTCTTACCGACTAGTGCACCGAAAGACTTATCGGCTAGACTAAATGATATCAGAGTGTAGTCTTAGCAAATGCATCGGGTCTTGCTGACAAAGTGAGGGGGACTCTATCAAAGGTTATCAGGATAAGGTTATGTAGTCTTGCCAACCCATTTGTCTCGCCGAATGTGGTTCATCGGTGAGAAAATTAATGTCTCATCGACCAAAAAACATACCAATGGCATATCTCGGTGAGACATGAGGTAACCTATGAGTCATCACCCAGACTCACAATTGTCATAGCGACACATGAGATGAATGGATATTTCTCCATGAGAAATCAAACGTCGATGATACAGTGGGACGTTATAGCAATGCACATTTTTTGACTGTCGGTGAGACATTGAAGATCGGTATGACTGTGTAATTTCTTCGCGGGAGTCTAATAAACAGTTGTAACAGATCAAATTGAATAAATGCCCAGATGTGAATGTGAATGGATGTGACTTTTCATGTGGCTGATATATAAAACCCATTTTTGACAGCAGAGAGAAAAGGGAAGAGAGACAGAGTAAAACATAAAGTAGGATACATAATTTTTTGAGACTATGATGCATGATTGAAAAACAATGGAGATTTCAATTGAATTTCTGATGTGATGACATTTTTCTGGTGTCAATTGTCTATTGTGCTCATTGAAAGTATTACTAAATTTGTCTCCAAGATTGATGCTTTCTGGTTATTTAAATTGATGTAACAAGTTTATATTCAGTTTATCAGTGCAGATTTTTTGTATCTGTGTGGTTGATTGATTAGCTCTTTCAAGAAAATATTAAATCCTTTAAATTGATCATAGTAATTAGGGAAATTCATTTAGATCATTAAGAAGAACTTGGTAGTCACAGTCTTGCATGTTTATACAAGTTATAAGCTAAAACATATGCCAAACAATTTGAATGTTTTCAAGAAAGAAGTTGCTCATTTTAATTTCATTTGACTCTACATACCCAATAAGGCACTAGTCTCTGCATTTTATCATTTAGTTTAATTCATTCTTTACATCTATTAATTGAACATATTAGCTGTTAGTTTTAATATTGCTATACAATTTATACCAAATCTAGTTTTATTTGTCCACTCCCATCTACCATTGTGGGAAAAACATTTCAAAAGGGATAAACATGAGTCAAGTCTGCTTTATTCATATAGGTACACCCACCTAGGTCTAGCAACACCTGAAGAGTAGAAGATCTAAACCATTTTTACCTTGTCGCCCTGAAACATATCAAGAGATTGGCAACCTCTTGAGGCATTTTGCCTACGTTTTTGACATCTAACACATCCTGCATCCAAAAACCATCATCATTTTTCATATCATCCCATATGAAGATTCATCATCATAATATACATTTGTTAGTCTAAGCATCTCGTAAATCATCCATTGCATAATCACAACATATCACATCATATCATTATTTAAGTTGTTTAAGATAATATAGATTTGTTATTCTAAGCATCTTAAAAAAACTATCTCATTTGCATCATCATCCATAACCATCCATCTTGCACCTCTTTATCGTGAGATCGACCCTGAAATTGAATCTTTTTGCTTGATCTCTCAAGGGGTCAATGTACTAGCGTACTTCTTTCCACTGGGACAACCAAAAAATATAATTTTTTTGAATTTTTATCGCGGCAAGTTTATTATTTGAACCAACGCAACAAGTACATTGCTTCAAAGAGGGGAAAAATGTAGACATGCAAAATATGCATACATCTCAATCAAATAATCAAATAACCTTCATTTAATCAAATCTAACATTTCATCCTTCAAATTAAATAAATCCACTTCATCGTTACCTCATTTAAATAAATCAATCCAATACTAACATTTCATCTTTTATAAATCATTCCCTAGATTCATATTCCTTAAATTAATCAACCTTTATCTTTCATCATCCATTTAATTAAATAAACCAAGACTTTATTTAATTAAGTCTCAAAATTCATATTTCTCCCTCTTGATTTAAATAAATCAAAATATTTAAGTCAAGTGGGTCAAAATCAATGAATCATCACTTAAACTAATCTAATCCTAATTAACTTAACCTAACCACCCATCACATCCCCTAACTTTTCCCACTTGCAGCAATAAATCATTTTAATCCATTTATAAACTCATCATTTTCTTTCAACTTGGCATAAAAAATGGAATATTCCGTCAAGTTTGAAAATGAAGACAAGTTGACTTGTCCCTTCCAACATTGCAATAAATTCTCTCTTTCATGCCCCCCTCTTAACATTTAATTCACAAATTCAAATTTGAATCTACCCCTCTTGGGCACATTGACCAAAACTTGCACATTCCTCAACCTATCATAATGTGACAAGTGGCCATATCTCATTTGTCCAATATTTATCCCACATTGCTCTCTTATGAGAATTCTTCCAATTTGAAAATCTATAAATAAGGGGCTGATTCTTCATCAAATCCATCTACACTCTCATGCAAAGTTACTCTCTTAAATTGAGAAATAAATTTTTCTCTTCACCATTGCATTTCATCGTTTCAGTTTTAGCAAGGATTGGGAAAGGGTCATTGGCACATTTGACACCAATCCAATATGGAATAGGTACTTTTTCTTGCTTTTGGAATGTCTTTTTGATCCCTTTTGTTATTTGTTGCATTTCTTGAGCATTGACATTGTTATTTCATAGAAGTATTTGAAGAATTTGCATATGAATAACCCATGTTTGAGGTTTTAGAGTTGTACAGATTTTGAAAGGTGCTTCAACATGCATTTAATATATGTGTATATATGTGTATTATGTATTTAAAAAAATATACAAATATATACAAATACATACAGTTAATTACATATAAATACATATATACATGTATATATATATATATAGATATATATATATATATATGTATATACATACACAAGCACACATATATAGACATCTATAACTCTATTTAAATACATTTCGTTTGGCTGTCGAATATAATAGACTAGCATTTTTTTATATTTTTCTACTTTCCATTGCACATACAACAAGCTAGGATGCATATATTTGTCATTTTACATTATGTGTCTCTTGTTCATTCAACAAATTGATGTATATGTGTGTATCCTTTGCCTATCCTTTGAAAATGCAAACAATGGTATTGGTTGATCATTTACTTCTACATCTTATTGAATTTGTAAATGAATGTGTATAATGATATATAACACAACTTATTGAATTTGCAAATGAAGTTGTACAATGTTATATATAACATTGTACACATTCATTTACAAATTCAATAAGCTTCCTGTTTCAATTTGTAAATGAATGTGTACAATTTTTTATATATAACATTCTACACATTCCTCTTAATAGATTCAATACGCTATGTGTTTGAATTTGTAAATGAATGTGTACAATGTATTATACATTCATTTACAAATTATGTTTTTGTTGTCTCTTCTTCATTGAGCATATTGATATCAATGTCTGTATCCTTTAACTATCCTTTAAAAATGAAAACAATGGTACCTAGGTCTAGCAACACCTCAAGAGTAGAAGATCTAAACCATTTTGACCTTGTCGCCCTGAAACGTATCAAGAGATTGGCAACCTCTTGAGGCATTTTTCCTACGTTTTTGAGAGCTAACACATCCTGCATCCACAAACCATCATCATTTTTCATATCATCCCACATGAAGATTCATCATCATAATATACATCTGTTAGTCTAAGCGTCTCGTAAATCATCCATTGCATAATCACAACATATCACATCATCAATCTCATCCATCTCACATCATATCATCATTTAAGTTGTTTAAGATAATATAGATTTGTTATTCTAAGCATCTTAAAAAAACTATCTCATTTGCATCATCATCCATAACCATCCATCTTGCACCTCTTTATCGTGAGATCGACCCTAAAATTGAATCTTTTTTCTTGATCTCTCGAGGGGGCAATGTACTAGTGTCCTTTCCGCTGGGGCAACCAAAAAAATATAATTTTTTTGAATTTTGATCGCGGCAAGTTTATTATTTGAACCAACGCAACAAGTACATTGCTTCAAAGAGGGGAAAAATGTAGACATGCAAAATATGCATACATTTCAATCCAATAATCAAATAACCTTCATTTAATCAAATCTAACATTTCATCCTTCAAATTAAATAAATCCACTTCATCATTACCTCATTTAAATAAATCAATCAAATACTAACATTTCATCTTTTATAAATCATTCCCTAGATTCATATTCCTTAAATTAATCAACCTTTATCTTTCATCATCCATTTAATTAAATAAACCAAGACTTTATTTAATTAAGTCTCAAAATTCATATTTGTCCCTCTTGATTTAAATAAATCAAAATATTTAAGTCAAGTGGGTCAAAATCAATGAATCATCACCTAAACTAATCTAATCCTAATTAACTTAACCTAACCACCCATCACATCCTCTAGCTTTTCCCACTTGCACCAATAAATTATTTTAATCCATTTATAAATTCATCATTTTCTTTCAACTTGGCATAAAAATGGAATATTCTCTCAAGTTTGAAAATGAAGACAAGTTGACTTGTCCCTTCCAACATTGCAATAAATTCTCTCTTTCATGCCCCCCTCTTAACATTTAATTCACAAATTCAAATTTGAATCTCCCCCTCTTGGGCACATTGGCCAAAACTTGCACATTCCTCAACCTATCATAATGTGACAAGTGGCCTCATCTCATTTGTCCAATATTTATCCCACATTGCTCTCTTATGAGCATTCTTCCAATTTAAAAATATATAAATAAGGGGCTGATTCTTCGTCAAATCCATCTACACTCTCATGCAAAGTTACTCTCTTAAATTGACAAATAATTTTTTCTCTTCACTATTGCATTTCATTGTTTCAGTTTTAGCAAGGATTGGGAAAGGGTCATTGGCACATTTGACACCAATCCAATATGGAATAGGTACTTTGTCTTGCTTTTGGAATGTCTTTTTGATCCCTTTTGTTATTTTTTGCATTTCTTGAGCATTGACATTGTTATTTCATAGAAGTGTTTGAAGAATTTTCATATGAATAACCCATGTTTGAGGTTTTTGAGTTTTGCAGATTTTGAAAGGTGCTTCAACATGCATTTAATATATGTGTATATATGTGTATTATGTATTTAAAAAAAATACAAATATATACAAATACATACAGTTAATTACATATAAATACATATATACATGTATATATATATATGTATACATACACAAACACACATATATAGACATCTATAACTCTGTTTAAATACATTTTGTTTGGCTGTCGAATATAATAGACTAGCATTTGTTTATATTTTTCTACTTTCCATTGCACATACAACAAGCTAGGATGCATATATTTGTCATTTTACATTATGTGTCTCTTGTTCATTCAAAAAATTGATGTATATGTGTGTATCCTTTGCCTATCCTTTGAAAATGCAAACAATGGTATTGGTTGATCATTTACTTCTGCATCTTATTGAATTTGTAAATGAATGTGTATAATGATATATAACACAACTTATTGAATTCACAAATGAAGTTGTACAATGTTATATATAACATTGTACACATTCATTTACAAATTCAGTAAGCTGCGTGTTTCAATTTGTAAATGAATGTGTGCAATTATATATATATAACATTCTACACATTCCTCTGAATAGATTCAATACGCTATGTGTTTGAATTTTTAAATGAATGTGTACAATGTATTATACATTCATTTACAAATTATGTTTTTGTTGTCTCTTCTTCATTGAGTAGATTGATATCTATGTCTGTATCCTTTAACTATCCTTTCAAAATGAAAACAATAGTACTAGTTAATCATTTTCTTCTCCAACTTTCACAACCCATGAAGGGATTATTCAATGATTCAAAAATTATTACTGCTTTTTTATGAAATAAATCATTCCTCTTACACAACTTTTCACCATGTGTTGTTTGATTTTGTTGGGTAATGGTGTTGGTTTCTTTTTCCCACATTGTATTTTACATTATGTGTCTCTTGTTCATTTAGAAAATCAATGTATATGTGTGTATCCTTTGCCTATCCTTTGAAAATAAAAACAATGGTATTGGTTGATCATTTTCTTTTGCATCTTATTGAATTTGTAAATGAATGTGTATAATGATATATAACACAACTTATTGAATTTGCAAATGAATTTGTACAATGTTATATATATAACATTGTACACATTCATTAACAAATTCAATAAGCTATGTGTTTGAATTTGTAAATGAATGTGTGCAATGTTTTATATATAAAATTCTATGCATTCCTTTACCAATTCAATACACTGTGTGTTTGAATTTGTAAATGAATGTGTACAATGTATTATACATTCATTTACAAATTATGTGTCTGCTGTCTCTTCTTCATTGAGTAGATTGATATCTATTTTTGTATCCTTTAACTATCCTTTCAAAATGCAAACAATGGTATTGGTTAATCCTTTTCTTCTGCATCTTACACTCCTTTTCGCCATATGTTGTTTGATTTTGTTGGGTCATGGTGCTGGTGTTTTACACACAGGTTCTTTTGGGGTTAAATGATTTCCTCTCCCTGTTTTACTGCACGCTCAAGGCCTAGTAAAGTCCATTGTATCATGATTTTGTCTACAAAAATGATAGAGGAATTTAGTGGGTTTGATCACATGTCTACAAAAATGATATTTTGGGTCTGCATCGACCTTTCTATAAAAAAACCATGTGAATTTGGGTTTCTTTGTGGTTAAATGATTAAATATGACTTGATAAAATCAATTGTCTCATGATTTTGTCTCCAAAAATGATCAGGAATTTTGTGGGTTTGAACACATGTCTACAAAATAATATTTTTTGGTCTGCTTCGACCTTTTTATAAAAAAAATCATGTCACTTTGGGCATAAATCGAAAAACCCATTTAAAATAAACATGTATTTGTGAAAACACTTTCTTGGGTTTTTCCAAATTCGTGTGCTTAAGGAATTAATCTCATGAAACCCTTGCCTGGAATATTCTGCGTCTATCTGAATACGCACTTTTGTATTCCTGTGACTGAGGAATTATTATTATGAAACCCTTGGTTACATTTTTGTGCACATTTATGAAAACCCAAGTCTATAATTGATCTACCTCTATTATAAATAATATCCTATCACTGTTGAATACAACACAACTTCTTTCATTTTCTATACAATGTGTTTTGAACATTGATATATATACATACATATATCTACGTATATATAGATATATATGTATATGTATATGTACATATATATGCATACATGTAACTATGTAATTATATGTATCCACAGATACATGTATACATATATTTATACAAATACATATAAATACATCTATATCTACATATATATATGTAAACCCAAATTAAATGATGGAAAAGAATCAGATACCCAAAAACAAACATTAGTCATATGCTTTAATCAGACCCTAATTGGGGTGTAATGTGTTTGTTGTCCAATTCTAATGTTAGGAGATTAATATGTAGGAGTGATTTTTAATGGGTGCCAAAATGATTTTATAAGGTGCTAACCTGAATTAGACCCATTGAATTGTGAGCAGATTTGAATGATAAAATAGATCTAATTGCATGTTAATAGTGACACAGTTAGCATTTTTTTCTGTTTTGCAATGTTTATCAGTGATTTTTTTTGTAATTATATCTATGTTTTGCAATGTTTATACATTATTTTTCTGACACTTGATCGCTTACAATGTACAACATCACTGACAATCATGGCACCAAGGTCGAAGAGGAAAATATCAAGCGGGAGGCACTTGAATAGAGTACCTCGTGGAGTGAAATTAAATGTTCCAGATGTTGTTGATGAAGAGCCAGCAGTGAACATGGATGAGGAAGTTATTTCTGAAAATGCAAAATAGACCAATGAAAATGATGGTTTTGAACTTGTTGTTCATAATACTCACGTAGAAATGGAACCGCCACCTGCTAACCATGTGACAACCCCAGATCTGTGCATGAAAACTTGGTCTATGCATGACATGGAAAAATCCATTGTAGATGTTGAGGACAATTGAATGTCAATCAAAGGTTCAACGATCAAATGGGGAATCCCACTTAGCAATTTGCAGGCATGGCTCAATGGTGTGACATCCACAAAAAGGAGGGGGCCATGAATAGTCCTAACTGATGAAGAAGAAGCTAAAATTGTGCAATGGTGTAAAGATATGGCTAATATTGGCCATGGCCTTCAAGTGTCACAACTTAAGTCAACGGTGGCCCACATGGTTGGAGTGAGGCCTAACCCATTAACAAATGGGATACCAAGGAGGTCATGGTGGGTTGGATTTTGTCAAAGGAATCTCGATTTGACAATTCAAACACCCGAAGGAGTGGACATAGATCAAGCTATAATGTTGTGCCCTGAAATAGTTTGTTCATTCTATGATAACTTGGAGGAGTTGTACAACAAACATAATTATGGGCCCAACAAAATATGGAACTGCAATGAAATAGGTGTGCAGGCTGGCAGAAATTGTGCAATGAGAGTTATTGCAAAAATATGGATGAAATGTGTTCCATAATTAATTACTAAAACAAGAGAATGGATCACTGTTCTAGCTTGTGTTAGTGCAGTAAGTCAAGCTATACCTGGTTACTATTTGTTCAAGTCCACAAGGAACATTAGAAACTATATTGTTAACTGTGATCCAAGGCCATGCATGGCAATCCAAGAGCATGCTTGGATGACCAAAGAATTATTTTTGGAATGGTTAAAACACTTCGTAAAAAATGTCCCAAGAGGTGTGTCACCAACCAACAGATAGCTTCTCATCTTTGACGGTCATGGAAGTCATGTGGCATTCAAAACGGTCGAAGAAGCAAAGACTATGGGAATAGATTTTCTCACACTTCTAACACATTGTAGCCACAAATTGCAGCCCCTTGATGTTAGTTTGTTCTCACCATTTAAGAACTAATTCAAATAACAAAGGAGTATATGGCTCTCTGAAAATCCTCAACTTGACATTGGAAGGGAAGAGTTGGCAACACTTGCAAGCAAATATTTTGCACAAGCTTTGACTCCTAATAACATTGCAAGTGGTTTTAGAAGAACAAGAATTTTCCCATTAGCTCGACATGCACTTGAATTGGATATGGGGCCAATCCAAGCTTTCATGGTTGAAGAGGAATGAATGAAATTGGGAGCAGAAATAGAGGGTGATACAGCTGATGATGAGGCACAGTTCATGGTAGCGGAGACTTGTTTGAGGATAGTAGGTTGGAATGAGGAACAAATTGGACAGTTTGTGGAAACCTTTTCTACAAGAATTTCCCCAAATCCAACAAACGAAGAAGGATATTTTCTAGAAAACATTGAGGCAGTAGAAATTCAACAAGAACCAACAATTCGATCATGTAATCAGGCAACTGAAAATGAAGAGAGTCTCAATCTACCATCTGAATTTCAAGATTCATCTTTGAACCTCGGGGTGCATCTCAATTTCAGTCAAGTGGATGAAGGGTTGTCCATGCCATCACCACCAAATGTTGATCCTGAAGATGTCATCCATTACTTCACAACTGGGAGAAATTGGGAGGCTGAAAATGATGAAGAGGATGAATTCGATGGTAATGACTCAAGTGATGAAGAGGCTGACTATGTGCCATGCACACAAGTCAATGTTCAATAGCCAATAGGTAGGAGAAGCACTTTTTTGCAACTCCCAATGCAACGAGTGTGCCAATAATCTAATAGAGGTCGCAATGGGGTTCTACGCCTTAGTAGGCAGTCTCAAATTTTGACATCAGATGATTTCTTCAATTTGTTGAATGAACAAGAGGCACATAAACAAAGAAACCAAGAATTGTAGCAAAGGAAAAAGGAGCAAATGGCTGAAAAGAAGGCAGAAAGAGAAGCAATCCTCGCATAGAGGGAGACAAATAGATTGGAGTGTCCTGCAAAGAAACAAAAAATTGTAGAGGAGAAGCTAAGGCATCAACATGAAAAGGAGCTTCAAAGGGAGCAAGAAAAGATTGCTAGACATTTGAAGGAAAACCAAAAGCAGGTAGAAAGAGCAGAAAGAAACAAAAGTAAGAGTACTCCTACAACTCCTCTTCCAAGTCAACATCCAATTTTAAGGGACATGATTAAAATTTTGTCTCCATTTTGTCTCTAGCCTTTGCAACTCTTAGCATCCTACAAAATGGGTCTTTTGAAGGCTGCTCTCAATAGTTATAGCTCACTCCAGAGGCAAATCATGCATTGCTTTCTTGTATAGAAAGTGCCATACAAAAAAATATGCAGTCCTTAACATCTTCTCTAGTTGATGCAGAGTCAGTTGAGCCCCAAGGGCACACCACTTCTTAATTAGATCTATGGATGTTTGATTAGGATTTTTTGTTGTTAAATTTTTGACCTCAAAGTGTGCTAGAGTGTTTTTTGTAAAACTAAATTCTAGTCTATTGTATTGGACAACCAAAGGATACTAGTTTGTTGTATTAGATAGCCAAAGGATACTAGTGTCTAATTTTGTAGAAGTAAATGGTAGTCTATTGTCAACTTATCTACTTCGATGTGTGCCGGTGTGTTTTTTGTAAGACTGAAGACTCCTTGTCTTCTTTCCAACTTTGTCTTAATCATGTTTATGCTATGATAAATTTGATTTCATCCTAAGCATGTTTTGGGAGCTGTCCAAGTTAATGATCTATGCTTTTGTGATTTGAAATCAGTTTTGTGTTCATTGTATTCATCTATCATTTTGTTGGATATGTGTTTGTTGTATTCATCTAACTAACATTGTTAAAAATTTGAATGTACATTAAGAAATGTATGTGATTGAAATTCAAAAAACTATGTACATATATATATATATACACATACAACTATGTATATGCATACATATACATATATATATGTATATGTATGCATATTCATAGTTGTGTGTGTGTGTGTATATATGTATACACAACTAAGTATATGCATACATATATACATAACTATACATCTATATGTAGCATATCCATAAATTGTAACTGTAAGTGTAAGTGGAAATCAATCTAATTCTAAATTGTAAGTTTACAATGAATAAGTAAATCCCATCATAAATCAAATCCCATTGTTTAGGTTCATGAATGAACATCATAAGAAAAAAGAACATCATAAATGAACACAATGTCTATGAGATCACAACCAAAGTAAACTCTTGAAAGACTTGACTTAAAATGTCATCATGCAAATTGACATGCTCTTTACAACCTCCCTAGTTGTGTATACATGCATCTATATATATATATGTATGTACATACATACATACATACATACATACATACATACATACATACATATATATGTATACACAACTAAGTATATGCATACCTATATCTATACATCTATATGCAACATATCCATAAATTAATCTATTTGAAATTATATAAATTTTTGAACACATACACTTGGAAATAAATCTAATTGTAAATTATAAATGTAAGTTTACAATGAATAATAAAAATGAACATTATAAATGAACACAATGTCTATCGGGTCACAGCCAAAGTAAAGTCTTAAAAGACTTTACCTGAAATGTAATCTTACAATTTGACATGCTCTTTACAACCTCCTAGCCATTTGACATGCCTGCCACAACAAACAAACATGGACAATAGTTATTGAAATAAATAAAAAGATACACTAGTTAGTCAAACATATAGAACAATAATTGAAACATAGAGCCATTTGAACGAAAAATCCTTAATTATTTGGTGTGTTGACAAACACAATTACGAAACTGCCCACCATGAACATTGTTGCACCACCTCTCCTTGTTCTCCCATGCCTGCAAGAAAATATTTGCAACCATGGGTAGTCACAACCGAGGCTAGTAACATACAAACATCATATGACCTTTGAAATAATGCATGTACAATAGCACATAATTAATCAAGTTCAACATATTAAAAGATCCATATGGAATAGATAAATATATGTAAAAACATATAAATGTTAATAGAATTGTATACCAATATTTAATCAACTTATAATCATTGTTTCTCATCAAGCTTGGATGCATGAGGACTGTGCAAAGGATGCCATTTAGTGGTCTATAGCATGGAGAGGATATTAGTAGAGGAGAATAATTATGAATGCCGCTGGCTGCTGTCCTTATTTAGAAATTTGAATCTGACAATTGAATGCATTCAATTTGATTGTTGTGTTTCAAGTATGAATTTGTTATAACATTTGAATTTGTAGCTGCCATTTACGTAGGTTTTTAGAGATGATATGACTGAATTTTGCATTATATTTGGAT
Source organism: Sequoia sempervirens (assembly GCA_007258455.2). Taxonomy (NCBI): domain Eukaryota; kingdom Viridiplantae; phylum Streptophyta; class Pinopsida; order Cupressales; family Cupressaceae; genus Sequoia; species Sequoia sempervirens. Next base: position 238,910,153 of record VDFB02379711.1, read on the forward strand.
TTGATGTTTATTTGGGGAGCTTTATATATCTGTGATTTTTTGCAGGTTTGCATGCATGCATACAGTCATACAAACATAAGCATAAATGCAAACATTCATAGAAATGTAAGCATACATGCATGTATTCATATAAACATATACATACATATACATTGCAGAAAATCAATAATATACATTGCAAAGCAGAAAAAACACCTAAATGTGTCACTATTGACATTTAATTAAAACTATTTTATCATTGAAATACATTCAAAAGTCAATGGGTCTAATTCATGTTAGCACCTTATAAAATCATTCTGGCGCCCATTAAAAATCACTCCTACATATTAATCTCCTTACTTTAGCACCAGACACCAAACACATTACACCCCAATTAAACTTCATTTGGTTTTGGGTTTTGAATAATGCATATGACTAATGTTTTTTTTTAGGTATCCCATTCTTTTCCATCATTTTACCACGCACTCTCTTTGGAAGGTACATACATACATACATACATACATATGTATGTATGTATGTATCTATGTATGTATGTGCATACATACATAGATACATAGATACATATATACATATATGTATGTATGTATGTATATATGTATGTGCATACATACATACATACATACATACATAAATACAATGCCGGAAAAAGAAACCAACACCATGATCCAACAAAATGAAACAACACATGGTGAAAAGGAGTGTAAGAGGAATGATTTATTTCATAAACAAGTAGTAATAATTTGTGGGTCATGAAAGATGCAAAAGAAAATGATTAACCAGTACCATTGTTTGCATTTTGAAAGGATAGTTAAAAGATACAGACATAGATATCAATATGCTCAATGAAGAAGAGACAATATACACATAATTTGTAAATGAATGTATAATACATTGTACACATTCATTTACAAATTCAAATGCACAACATATTGAATCTATTCAAAGGAATGTGTAGAATGTTATATATAAAACATTGCACACATTCATACACATTTATTAAATGCGGGTATACACACACACACACATACATATTAAACCCTGATAAATGACCAGCCCTGAGAAATGACCAAAAATAAACAAATATAAATACAGATATAAGCAAAATAAATGAAAAATATAAACCCTGATATAAATACTGAAATAAATGAAAAATGACCAAAAACATACAAATATAAATACAGGTACCTATTTGCAGAAAAAAAAAAAAACATAATAGAAAATGAACACAAAGCAAAGTAAAAACCTGTCAACAAAAAGACCTTTCATTTACTTATAAAGCAAAGTAAGAAGACACTGCATAAATGAAAATAACTATAATTACCTACCTGAGACTTGGGATATTAGAGGAATGTACAAAGTTTTCTTGTCGTTTCTTTCAATACATACATACATACAAATATGTATGTATGTATATACATACATACATACAAATATGTATGTATATATATACATACATACATATCTATAAACATGATACATGATGATTTGGCATTGTGGGTTACTATTACAGCAAGGAAGGTTAGAATTATCACTCATAAACATACTTGATAGGAGGAAACACAATTAAACAGGATTCACAATCACTTTCCAAAAGATGAGATATAAAATAAATCAGAAAAAGATCAATATACATAAAAGGAAATTCTTCTCATATAACTATCCTATTTAATTAATTTTCTTTGGAAATTTTCCTTATCTATAGTTACACTAATTACACATGAATATGCACTTGAAAGCGAATACAACACATGCTATTGAATGCTACACTTAACTTACATATTGAACACCCTAAATACAATATCAAAAACTCATAAAACTACAAGCATCGAACACAATGTATATATTTTAATTCTGTGAGTAACATTTATGTTGTATAATATTTGAGTCATTTCTTTTAAGAGTATCAAACAAACAACACCATAAATAGATATTTCAAATAGTGAATTGGTTGTACGTGTCAAACTAATCAAAACAAAATAAATTTGAGCTATCATTTATGATAATCGAAAGTCACAAATACTAAATCTGAGATATTAACTCATACAAATCGAACTTCTAACAAATATAACATTTGCTACTTGGTTGCTCATTCGTATGCTAATTCGTGTACCTTAACCCACAATTCCAAATCATCATGTATCTATATATATCTAAATCTATATATATATATATATATATATATATATATATATATATATATATATATATATATATATATATATATGTATGTATGTATACATACATACATACATACATACATACATACATATATATGTATGTATGTATGTATGTATATATTTATGTGCATACATACATACATACATTCATATATATATGAATAGCACGTGTGTATACATACATATATAATTTAATTGCATCCTACTATGAATTAGGACTACCATTGTTTGCACTTTGAAAGGAGACTGATGTTTGTTGTTACCTCACACCATGGACACACAACTTTATATATACATACATACAATGTGGGAAAAAAAACTAGCACCATGACCCAACAAAATCAAACAACACATGGCAAAAAGGTGTGTAAGAGGAATGATTTTTTTTAACAGAGGTAGATCAATTACACATTTGGGTTTTTCAAAAATGTGCATAAGAAATTAACCAAGGGTTTCATAATAATAATTCCTCACTCGCAAGAATATAGAAGTACATTTTCAGATAGATGCAGAATATTCCAGGCAAGGGTTTCATGAGATTAATTCCTTAAGAACATGAATTTGGAAAAAACCAAGCAAGGTTTTTCACAAATACATATTTATTTTAAATGGGTTTGTTGATTTATGCCCAAAGTGACATAGGTTTTTTATAAAAAGGTCGAAGCAGACCAAAAAATATTATTTTGCAGACATGTGTTCAAACCCATGAAATTCCTGATCATTTTTGGAGACAAAATCATGAGACAATCGACTTTACCAAGTGGTATTTAATCATTTAACTACAAAAAACCCGTATTTGGAAAAACAAAGCAAAAGGTTTTCACAAAAATGGCCTATACTAAATGGGCTTGCCGATTTATGCCCATATTCACATGGGTTTTTTATAAAAAGGTCGATGCAAAACAAAAAATCATTTTTTGCAGACATGTGGTCAAACCCAAGAAATTTGTCATCATTTCTCCAGACAAAATCATGATACAATCAACTTTACCAAGTTGTGAGCGTGTGGTAAAATGAGGAGAGGAAATCATTTAACCCCAAAAAAACCCGTGTGTAAAACGCCAGTACCATGACCCGACAAAATAAAATAGTACATGGAAAAAAGGCGTGTAAGAGGAATGATTTATTTCATAGACAAGTAGAAATAATTTTTCAATCATTGAATAAACCCTTCACGGGTCATGAAAGATGCAGAAGAAAATTATTAACCAGTACCATTGTTTTCATATTCAAAGGAGAACAATGTTTGATGTTACCTCAAGCCTTGCACATGAGCATGAGTTGTGGAGAGCCGTCACCATCTGCATTCGCTTCCATCATTGAGAAGCTTCCAGACAGAGCATGTGGTAAAATGAGTGAACAGAATGGGATACCCACAAAAAAAACATTAGTCATATGCATCAATCAGACCCCAAATGAAGATTAATTGGGGTGTAATGTGTTTGGTGTCTGGTGCTTTAGTAAGGAGATTAATATGTAGGAGTGATTTTTAATGGGTGCCAAAATGATTTTATAAGGTGCTAATGTGAATTAGACCCATTGAATTTTGAGCAGATTTGAGTGATAAAATAGTTTTAATTAGATGTTAAAAGTGACACATTTAGGTGTTTTTTTTTTAAATTGGTGGTTATAGCTAGCGGGCACTGGGACGTTAGGTGACAACAAGTGGACGACACCTATAAATGGTTTATTTTTGACCTCCACGTGCATATCGGATGCTACCACACTCTACCGAATTGCCCAGAAGCGAAAACCTTAGTTATAAGATCTTAACTCGTGTGCGAAAAAAACCTATAATTTTTTTTTCTAATTTGACATACGGTTTGAATTCTACGGTTGTGTGAAGTTAGAACTAGAAGATACTGGGTCTTCTCCCCTAGAGGACTCATACGTCGATGTGATGCATATTTTTTTGTAATTTTTTTCCAAGTAAATAATTAATTATGAATTTTTTATTACAACTTTTAAAAAAATATAAAAACTTGTATGTTTGACCACATTAACTTGGTCAAAACTTCAGGAAATTCAATTTTTCTTTTTTTAAACCTATAGTATGTGAAGCATAGAATGTGATGCATATTTTGGATTCAAAAAATGTGATACTGTTTGAAAGCTATAGATTTTTTTCAATCAACCTATCAATCAGGACTTTAATCGTAATTTGAATAGAAAATGAATAATAATTACTTATTAAATTCAAAGTAAAGCATAATTTATATCAATGGAAAGTTGAGAATCTCCTTTAAAAACCCTTTTTGTTTCATCAATTTTGGGTAAAAAATAGTTGTCAGCCACATACCCATCATATTGCCACTTTTTGGCCCATCATGATCCTACACATACCCTTTAGATAATTGTGTAAGTTATCTAAGTATTCAATCTCACTCGACTCAAGATCTATTTAAATTGGTTAGTTAACTCTTGATTTAATGTCTGAGTTGCTTGCATGAATAAACTCTTTGTTATATCATTCAGTCATCTAGCTCTAACTTGTTTGCATGTACATAAATATTAATTAAATATTCGTATTTAAATAATTAAATCTTGTGCGTGCATTCGAATAGAGAGTTGCTTTAATCCATCTTTATCTTTGTCATGCAAAGACTATTCATCTATTTTTGAATACCAAACTCGAAGATTAAATCATTTATTTAATCTTTATTTCTATTTCTTTTTTTTATCACTCACATCGCTACTAACAGTTATCAGAATGCATGTCTAATCTTTTGGTCTAAACCATTTGTTGATCTTTTGATCCTGACCTGTCATTCGAATGATCAATTTTCTATAAATTGAGTTGTCTTTCATCACTCCAATCTCTCCCAAAATATTATGACTTTTAGAAGCATATATATTATTTGAATCTTTGATGTTTTGCTAAATCACTATCATAGGCTATACTTGCACAAGAGAAATCCGAGGGCAATTATACTACAACGACAAAATGGAGAAGGGAAATCAATGTTATACATGGAATAACGTAGATATTGGGTGAGATTGTTCAGTTTATTTATGTTTTGGATTTCTTTTGTTCTCTGTTGTTTAACTTAGATTGAATTGGAGTTTAGATCACATTGTTGTGTTCTTTTAACCTTTTTTCTACATTTTCTAGATGTTACACAAGGTGTTGTACATGTATTTTTGTGTTTTGGTCTTGCTTCACATTTCTTCTAGGTTGAATATATGCTTGTGTGGTTTGGATATGTTTTTTAAAGGTGTTCATATTTTCTATATCTATAATTTTGGATTTTGGATCGATGGTCAGAGGGTATTATGTTCAATAGTGTGTGAACTAGTTTTACAATGTTGCTTATAGAGGTGTCTAGGAGAAATGTATTTTCTCTGCATTTCTCTGTAGTTTCTCTTCAAGGCTTGCAAATATGAATGTATGTTAATGGTGTTCATATCTTTCATGTGAAAAGAGGATTTGTGGTTTGGCACTTTGAAAGATGGATTTTAGAGTTGCAGTGTTGGGTAGTTTAGTCTGAATGTACAACATTTTTGTGTACATTCATAAGGTTTGAGTTGTTCTGAAGGATTTTGATGGATATTAGGATGATATAGGAATATTCTAGATCATGATGAAGTGTGTTATGTTGTTCACAAGTTTTCCTTTGGTTTGAGGAAGCATGTAGATCAAAGTTTAATGGTGTTTTCATGGGTAATGGTTGACTTGGTGTTTACACTACATTTAAATCTGTGTAAGCACTAATGAAGGCATAGCATGGAAAGTGATTATTTATTTGGGTCCCAGTTAAGTTTTTTCTTGGTCCACTTTCATTCCTATCCACCACAGGAATGTTTAGTTCCAACCTATTTTGAATTTGTAGAGTGTAAAGTGAGTGTAGCCGACTTGAAGATATTTTTCAAGTTGTAAATGGTATAAATGCAAGGTGAATTGATGTGAGATGAATTTTGGAATAGAGTTGAGTGTTATGATGTGAAATTAAGTGAAAAAATGTGAATTTCAATGCTAGATATAATTCAAGATTGTTGAATGGAGTGAGTTGAGGTTTCTTGATCTCTTAAAGGATGCTAGTTTTGTTGGATCTATTGTGGTGGAATCTCTATTACATTTAGATTTTTTTCTCTATGTAATAATCTATCTTCTTTTCTTCTTTCTATTCCTATAGTGAGCCTAGGCTATGAGCCTTTCTAGATAGTGTGTCCTATTCTGGCAGTGAAATTCCTTGTACTAGCTTTACAATTACTTATGTTGTGAGGTAATCCTCACCATAGTTTTTCCCTTCTAGGGTTTTCCATGTAAATTTGGTGTTGTCTTGTGTATGGCGTTGGTTGTTTCAAAAAAAATTATCTTCTTTTCATGTTCAAACATTATAAAATATTAAGGGTTTAATGAATGTATGTGGGTTTGATTACATTTGAGGGTTTTAATGTTCTAATTCGATACAACCGATTCACTACTCCTCTTAGTTGTCTTATTCATTCAACAATTGGTATCAGAGCAAGGTTCCTTGGAGAAAATCTTGATCGCTTGAGGTAGATCTGGGATGGTGAACAAGAATGATATCCCTATGTTTGATGATATAGATTATGCATTCTGGAAGGCAAAGATGGAAGGCTATCTAATTTATCTTGGATATGAAGTTGCAGATGCAATAAAGACTGCATACACCATGCTTGTAAATGGATCATGCACAAGTGATGAAATCAAAACCTATGAAACATATGATAAGGCAAGGTTTGTCCTTTTGACAAGTCTTGCAAATACTGAATGAGTGAAAGTTATAGATCTGAAAACTACTAAAGAAGTTTGGAATAAGCTAGAAAGTATCTATGAAGGAGATGATAAGGTTAAACTAGCTAAGTTATAGAATTTGAAGGCTTGATTTGAGACTTTTTGAATGTCTAATTATGAAACAATCACAAGTTACATGCAAAGGGTTACTGAACTAGTAAGTGCAATGAGAGGTCTTGGTGCACAAGTCAAAGAACCTAAAGTGGTCAAGAAAATTCTCAGAACTCTTCCTGATTCTTATAGTGAATTTTTTTTGCTATTGAAAAGTTTGTAGATTTCAATACATACACTAGATATTAGTTTTATGATACACTAAATACATTTGAAATAAGGAAAATTCATCTAAAAAATGGTACAAAAATGGAGACTACTTTCAAGAATGGAAAATAAAAAAAGTTGAAGATTCAGATAGAGATGATCTTGATGATGTGGAAGCTAACTTTGTAAGAAGAATGAAAAATGGAATTGGTAAGTACAAGGGTAAATTACCCTTCAAATGCTTTAGTTGTGAAAATATAGGTCACCATGCTTCGAGATGTCCAAACAAAACTGTGAACAATAAGAAGGAAAACAAAGTTAAGATGAACAAGAAAAGCTACTATGTTAGAGAAGATGTTGGTATATCTAGCGATGAATCTAGTTATGGAGATGTTGACAATAATGAATTTTTTTCTTGGCTTTAAAAGATGAATCTGGTTTTGCTAACTCTAAAATTTGTGTGAAGGAAAGAGTTCTGGAGGAAAAGGATAAAGCTATAGGTGCTTTTGTATCTACTTTTCATGTTAGACAAGACAATAACTATTGGGTCATTGATAGTGGTTGCTCAAATAACATGACCAAAGACAAGAGTAATTTTGTTAAACTTGAAAAATATGATGGAGGAATTCTTAAATTTTGAGATGATTTAGGTTCTAAGATTTGTGGATTAGGTTCAATCAATTTTGATGGAAAGCATAATATGGAAGATGTTTACTATGTTAAAGGTTTAAGGAATAACTGCTTGAGTGTTGGAAAAATGTGTAGAAAAGGATACAATCTTATGTTTTCGGATGATAGATGTGAGATCATAAAAGGGTCCAAAACTATTATTTTTGTTGTAAAAAGTAAAGATGGAAATATCTATCAGCTCAAGGGTATTGATGGTCACTATTTTATGATTCAGATTAATGACAGTTGGCTATGGCACAAGAGAATGTTTCACATCAATTTTGATAACCTGGTTAGAATCAATTCAGTTCAAGTAGTGAGGGATCTATCAAGGATTACAAATCTTATCAATGTTGTTTGCAGAGTGTCAATTTGGAAAATAAACTATCTAACTAGATTCAAGGGAAAATAACAATCTTCTATCAAATTGTTGGACTTGGTACACACAAACCTTCATGGTCTTACAATAGTGAGAAGTCTTCAAGGTGATAGGTATTTCATTTTTTTTAATGATGATTATTCTAGAATGGCATGGGTTACCTTAGAGAAAAATTTGAAGCCCTAGATAGATTTAAAGCATTCAAGGTAATGGTTGAAAATAAGATGGATTTGGAGATCAAATGTTTGAGGTCTAACATAGGTGAAGATTTCACTTCCAATGAATTTAACATGTTTTGTGAGAATCATGGAATCAAAGGAAATTTTCTACCCCTAGGACTCCTTAGCAAAATGGAGTGGTTAAAAGGAAAAATAGGATTGTTCAAGAAGCCGCAAGGACTATTATGAGAGAAGCTAACCTACCAAAAGTGTACTAGAGAGAAGCAATACATAATGTTGATTACATAATTAACAAAGTCCAAGAAAAGGCTAACAACACAAAGAATCCCTATGAGTTGTGGTATGGAAGGATCCATACTGTCAAGTACTTTAATGCGTTTGGAAGCAAATGCCATATCAGAAGAGATGATGAAAAATTAGGAAAGTTTGATGCAAGTTCTAATGAAGGTATCTTCCTTGGATATTCTACTAAAAGAAAAGCTTACATATGTTACAACAAAGGACTAAGAAGGATTGTTGAAAGTGAAAGTGAAAGTGTCAAGGTTGATGAAGACATAAGGAATTTAGTGGTAATAGATGGATACAAATTAGATGAACCTACTTGCAGAGAAGAAGAAGAAACAACTAAAGAAAAATAAGTGGAAAATGAAGAGGAAGAAGCTCCAAAAAATACCCCTAAGTATGTATAGAGAAATCATTCTAAAGAACATATCATTGGAGACAAAAGAAAAGGTATGTTGACAAGGAGAAGAGTTGTTGAAATGGACGTAAATTTTTGTTTACTTTCTAAAATTGAGCCTAAGATAGTGAGAGAGGTATGCAAAAAATGAACACTGGATGCAAGAAATGCAAGAATAACTTATGCTTATTGAGAAGAATCAAACTTGCGAACTTGTTTCTAGACCTAAAAACAAAACAAATATTGGTACTAAGTGGGTATTCAGAAACAAACTAAATGATAATGGAAAACTAGTAAGAAATAAGGCGAGGCTTGTGTGTTAGGGCTATGCACAAGTTGAAGGAATAGACTTTGAGGAGACAATTGCTTCAGTTGCTAGAATGGAGGCGATTATAATGTTTTTGGAATTGGCAACACATAAGGACTTTAAAGTTTATTAGTTGGATGTGAAGTATGCTTTCTTGAATGGAGAGTTGGAAGAAGAATTTTAGCAGAACAAATGGAAGGATTTCAGTTGTTAGATAAATCTAATATGGTCTACACATTGAAGAAGGAACTATAAGGATTAAAGTAAGCTCCCAAATATTGGTATGCTAGGTTGGAAAAATATTTTATACAACAAGGATTCAATAAGGGTACCACAAATAGTAATCTTTAATTTAAATTTGAGGAAGATTGAAACTTTATAGTGGTTGTGTATGTTGATGACATAATGTTTGGAGGAAACGGAGCTATTTGTAGAAAGGTTGCAAAAGAGATACAAAAAGATTTTTAGATGTCTATGTTTGGCGAGATGAATTTCTTCCTTGGGCTACAAATCAATCAAACATATAAAGGAATATTCATTTCAAAATCAAAGTATGTTAAAGAGATTTTGAAGAAGTTTAGAATAGATGACTCCAAATTGGTATGTACTCCTATGGTTATTGGTTAAAAAACTAAGGATGAAGAATCGAATAAGGATGATCAAAGCAAGTATAGATCTATGATTGGTGGAATATTATACCTAACTAGTGATGGGGGTGAAATATGTCTTTGTTTTACCTCTTATTTTCTATTAAAAATTTTCATTTCACAATATTTTTTGTTGTTCTTGTCACCATTTTTTAATGAATTGAAGATATTTTATAAAATATAAAGGAAAGATAAAAACCTATGAATATGTCAAAATCCTTTGATTGTTTATTAATTATCTCTATGATTTTAGTAGCAGGAGATGCTTAGTGGATGGAATGTGGACAAGGGCATCGGTGGAGTGAAGTTAAAGTTGTTGAAGGGTCATTTGTGATTCTGGTCGAATTACTGCTGAGTTTCATTTCTATGTTTCAAGTTGTGCCATTTTGAAACGATGCAAAAATAACATAATCTATTTTTTATTATCTTTTCAAGTTGTTGGTCATGGGCCAAAACAACCAAAGACTTATATGTTTTTATCTAGTAGTAGTTATAAGTTTAATCAGTCTATAGTATCTATAAGTATGTAATTCAAGATTCAGTTTATATGGACGATAATATAATATATTGATATAGGCTTCGTATGCAAAATATAACATTTAATCTATTTTTTATTATCTTTTCAAGGTTGGTCATGGGCCAAAACAACCAAAGACTTATAATGTTTTTATCTAGTAGTAGTATATAATGTTTAATTCATTCTATAGTATCTATAAGTATGTAATTCAATGATTCATGTTTATATGGAGCGATAATATAATATATTGATATTAGGCTTCTATTCATGATTTAAAATACTATGATGTTATCTAGATGTATGTTGATTAGTATGGAGTAACTTATGTTCATAATCAAATAAGGCATGGCCCATTTCCTCAGTTACCTAGTGATCACTATAATACAAGTACATTGTGTGGTAATGAATGCTTTAGCTTTACACTCATTTTTCTTTGATTGAATTAGTTTGCAATTATCACTGTCTACTGTTAAATTCATATGAGTTTAATTCAGCGTGTTCTATTTTGTAAACATTGATCAGTGTGATTATTAATATGTGTGAGTAAAGTATAGCGCAATCCATTTCAATTTTATCTTTTCATTATATTATTTTTGTAGTGTAGAATAGTGATATTATTTATTATTTATTTTTTAATGTTAATTAGTTTATGTTGTAGACTATTTTTATATTGGTTCATGTCACAGAACCGACGAAGGTTTGAGAGCTAAATTTCAGAATAAACATAGACTAAGTAGCATTTCACCATCCCCATCTAGTTCATTAGTTTTAGCCCTTGGGTAGATTTCCACAACACCTTTCACAAGCTTACATTCCTAAATTGACAACTAAAGGATAAAATGAGGAAATTACCATAAAATACCCAAGGACCAATCTAGACACATGTACCAACTTGATAGGGTCACAATAGCAATTTTTCAACCCATAATTTAATCCAATAATTTTGGCACTGTTGCTGGGGAATGGTGTTAAAGGCCTATCATCCTAGTGAACTAAGTTAGGATCATTATGCTAAGGAGAAAGTCCACACGATAGTTGACCTTGTTTTGATAATTACCCTTAGTTTGCTTTGTTGTAAGTCATATAGGTGCATGAATCATAGTAGGGATAATAGAGGGAGATTTGTTAGAAAAATAAGGGGAGTAATACACAACCAAAAAAATCAGAAAAGAAATCAAAATCATTAATTAAGGAAGGAATCTCATACCAAGAAAAATTGAAAACCAAATTACAACCATTAGTTGTCCATACATCACCTAAGAAAGAGTTACCTGAACCCAATATCGAAAAGTGTGTTATTGAGTCTACCATTGTTGAGACACCTCCAGGTACCCGTCCAGAGTCTTCTGAAGTATTGTAGAAAAAGGTTTAGAAATATTTCAACAATATTATGGATCTAGAGTTGGTCCATTCTCAGAAACCCAAAATCCATTTAGAACTTTCTTTACCCCTTGGTCATTAGAAATCATGGTCGATCTCAACAACAATAACAACAACAACAACAACAACAGCAATAGCAATGAGAGGGCATTAGCCAACATTAATCCGATCACCTTTGAGTTTTTTATTATACATCTTGAAGAAGATGCCCCTATGAAAAAAATTCCTCATTCTTCTTTGCTTGTTTTTCGTGGTCTTTCTATTGAGGATCCTGACATGTTATTACTTGAGTTTGATGTGTTTTTCCATAGCTATGATTATCAGAGCAATGCACAAAAGCTCAATTTGTTCCCAGCAACATTGAAGGATGCAACCTTACATTGGTTCATGAATCTCAAGAATATCAAAACATGGGAAGTCGTGAAGGAATTATATTTGACCAAGTACAAGGAGTATTGTAAAAAAATAGGTTTGGGATGAACTCTTCTGTATGACACAAAAAGAATATGAGCTCATGAAAGACTACCTCGAACACTTCATGTTCAGCTTTCAATGATCATGACAACAAGGGCTAACTCCTAATACCATTAAAATGTTGTTTCTTAGGTGAATAATGGATGATACTATGGATGCCTTAAATTTAATAGGTAAAGGTAATGTCTCTAAATTGAGCATTGATGATATTTGTGACATTTATAGGAATTACTCGAGATCTAAACATTTGGGGAGGAATTATGGAAGTAAGTTCTCTTCCTCGAGAAATACAATAGGTATAACAAAGCATGAGATAGGTAACCTACTTGAAGACCTCTAGACCGATTCATTAAATCATATGGGTAAAAAAATAGACACCTTGTATACATGAAGAAAGTAGGAAGAGGCTGAAAAAGCTTTAGCCATCTTTTGTCCTATTTTTTGAAAGAGGCATAGTGGTGAAGAGTGTCCATATAATAGAACAAAAATATCTTCTTTAGAGGAAGCAAGTAGGGACACTACCTTAAAACATATTCCTATAGGGGTGACCAAGGTAGAATACACAGACGAACATGTTTACTTCATGAGCCAATGAAGACCTTGGCAACCAAGACAAATTCCCCCAACAGATTATCAAGTCGTACCTGGGTATGTGCAGGATCATCATGGAAAAAATAGGCCCTTAAGTGCCAATGAAAATTCAGAAAAAGTAGAGTTAGGGAACTCGACATAAAAATTTGAATAACTTATCTATATTATTTTAAAAATATCTAACAATATAATCTATAGAAAATTAAATTTAGTTTCTAAACTATTAGGTTTATTTTTTTTTAAATCTATTTGGTGACAATTTGAAATTTCAATGCAGTAGTACTTAAATTTTAGGGAAAAAATAAGAAGTAGGTGTTTGTGTGACCACCCTAACCACAATAAAATGATAATATTTTTTATAATATTTTAGATATAAGTAGAGGGATCATGTCCCGATGTGATGCATATTTTTTGTAATTTTTTTCCAAGTAAATAAATAATTATGATTTTTTTACATCTTTTAAAAAATATAAAAAATCGTATGTCTAGCCACCTTAACTTGGTCAAAACTTCATGAAATTCATTTTTTTAAATCCTATAGTATGTGAAGCATAGAATTTGACACATGCTTCAAATTAAAAAATGTGATATCATTTGAAAGCTATAGATGTTTTTCAATCAGCCTATCAATCAGGACATTAGTCATAATTCAAATAGAAAATGAATAATAATGATTTATTAAATTCAAAGTACAACATAATTTATACTGGTGGAAAGTTGAGAATCTCCTTTAAAACCCTTTTTGTTTCATCAATTTTGGGTAAAAAAAAGTCATCAGTCACATACCCTACACATACCCATCATATCGCCACTTTTTGGCCCAACATGATCCTGCACATACCCACCCCAAAATCCTTTTCAATGAAATTCTTTCCCAAACCAACTTGGATGGTATGGAGGTTGGAAGCAACCTCCATACTTCCCCCAATGCTCACAATAATACCCACCTACTCCACAATCATGGCAAGCATGGCGAGCACTGCCACCACCTTCTCCACAATATCAATCATTTCCTCTGTATCCACCACCTCCAACAATAAATCCATATTAGCAATCCCAACAACTCTTTCCACCTATCCTATCACCTAATCAATCATATAGCTCAACTCAACCTCCAAAATCCACACCAATTCCTACACAACCATCACCAATCCCAATAATAAGTTGGCACAACCATTCTATAATAATGAAGTGGTGGGATTTCCAACTTATCCTATCAATGCATTAGAGATTGATGCTGTACACCTAAAGTTAGGGAAGAACTTCCAAGGGCCAGCCATCACAGAAGATGAAGATTCTCTAGCTAAGCTAGAGGAATATCAACCGAAGCCTCTATTTCCATATAAGTTGCAAGAGCAACCAAAAAAATAGGGAACATCTCAACCTGATTTTGATTTTATGAATGAATTATGTAATGATAACATTAAAATCCATTTGCTGCAGGCTATATGAGATGTTTTGGTGTACAGTAAAGTAGTCAAAGAACTTTGTGGGAGGAAACAACAGAAGAAGTAGGACCCCAAGATAGTCTAGGTCATTGGACAACTCACAGACTTGATGTTCAGGAGAATCTTTGTTCCTAAGTATGCAGATCCAAGAAGTCGAATGATTATGATGTAATCATGTTTCAAATACACTTGTGGATCTAGGAGCAACTATAATTGTAATTACTAATGAGACTAAGGAAAGTCTAGCCCTTCAATGACTTAGACCTACTCCAACAGTCTTGTAAATGGCTGATCACTCCCTCATAAAACCAAAAGGTATGATAGAAGATATCATTATTTCTATTGAATCTTTAGAGTATCTAATAGATTTCATGATTTTGCAACCAAATATTAAGTAGGGGGGATACCCCTTAATTATAGGCAGACCATCATTAGTTGTTACTAATGCTTTCATTAATTGTAAGTCTAGAAACATGGTGATCTCGAATGGGGAGCAAACAAAGAAACTAATAATGTACCCTTTAGCTCAGCCATTGTTGGAAATGGAGGATCCATTATGGATCGACAATGATTTTAAAGATTCTTTACCTATTTTGAAAATAGATCAAAGTAGGGAATTCGAAGATATTTCAAAGGACACAATTATTAATCATTTTTTGCAAAATTATTATTTGGTTGCTAATGTTATTTAGACAATGATTTTTCCTACGAGTATAAGTGATAATTGCCCATTTGGAAACTTTTTGTTAGCTAGTAGCTCACAGTATATTCAACATTTTATTACTTTGCATCAATTATTGCCACATACTTGTATATATAGTCCACTTTTAATATTTGGAAATTCTGACCCATCTTCATCTAATTCACAACTACTTGTTGTAGATACCCCTATAGAGTCCCAAGTTACTGAAATCCTACCAGGTAAAATTTTTAACATCAATCCCAAATTGAATGCCTCCCAATTAAATGAATTTATTGTGATGTTGTGAGCACACAAAGAAGCTACTTCTTGGTATTATCAGGACATGAGAGGTATTCATCCCACTACCTATACACACCATATCTATATAGAAGAAGGGAGTAGACCTGTGTGACAACCCCAGAGAAGGTTAAACCCATTCTTATGATAAATAGTTAAGGATGAACTTCAAAAGTTTCTTAATATAGGATTTACTTATCCGATATCAAATAGCCAATGGGTGTCCTTGATTGTAGTAGTTCCTAAAAAGAACGGAAAATGGAAAATATGTGTTGATTATAGGGCCCTTAATAAGGCCAATAAGAAAGACCATTTCCCACTTCCTTTCATTGACCAAGTTTTAGACACCCTAGCTTGGAAGAAGTTCTTTTCCTTTCTCAATGGGTTCAGTGGGTATAACCAAATTTGTATTACCCCAAAAGACCAAGACAAAAGTAGTTTTACCTTCCCATGGGGCACAATTCCCTATAATGTCTTACCTTTCTAATTGTGCAATGTACCTACTACTTTCCAACAAGCTATTCTTAGTATTTTTGTTGATTTAATTCATGACTATGTAGAAGTGTATATGGATGACTTTACTATTTATGGTGATACATATGATGAAGCTAAGGAAAATCTTTCAAAAGTGGTTAAAAGATGTATTAATACTAACCTTTCTTTAACTCATGAGAAATGTCATATTTTAAGGACTGGAGGAATAGTTTTAGGCTATTATATCACCGCAAAAGGAATTAAAGTGGATCTTAAGAAGGTAAAAATCAATCAAGAATTTCCTATGCCTACCTCTCTGAAGGATGTGTGTATTTTCCTATGACATGTTGGTTATTATAGGAGGTTATTCAAAATTTTAGCAAGATTTCCTCACCTCTCTTTGTGTTGCTAGGGAAAGATGCATATTTCGTATGGACACCTGAATGCTAGCAAGCCTTCATGGAAATCAAAGGTAAACTTATAACTACACCTATGCTATGAGGACCCAATTGGGAATTTACATTCCATATACATACTGATGCATTAGATACTTCTGTGGGAGCCATCCTCAGAAAAAAGGAAGACATTCTCTTTTACTCTATCTACTATATTAGTAAGAATTTTACTGGTGCTGAGGTAAAGTATATTGTCACTAAAAAGGAATTTTTGGCTATAGTTTACGCAAAAAATAAATTTCACCACTATATCACTAGATACAAAGTTTTTGTGCATACAAATAACTCTATTATTATATTTTTTATGAACAAACCAGTTGTTACAAGACAAGTGATTCAGTGGTTGATTCTCTTGCAAGAATTCAACATTACTATCCTTGAAAAACCTGGGTGGGACAATGTAGTGGGTAATTTTCTCTCTAGGTTGCAGTGTGAAGATGAAGTTGTTCTAGTGGATGGTTCCTTTTGGTGCCTTTCTAGATGAGCATCTTTTTGCTATATCAGCAAAAAATTTGTGCTACAATGACAAGGAGAATTACTTGGTTACTTGTAGGTTCCCACCTCATTTCTCTTTGAGGGAACACTAAAAGTTGGTTAGACTCAGTTGTGATTACATGTGGATCAATGGATTTCTCTTCTGACGTGGTCTTGACAACATCATATGTTGGTGTGTGTCTAAAGACAATTTCTTCAACATTCTTTGTGCATTCCATATAGAACCTTGCGAAGGAAATTTTGCTACTCAAAGGACTTCCCAGAAAGTATTGGCTGTTGGCTACAATTGGTCCACACTCCATAATGACTATAAGCGTTATGTTCAACATTGTGATAAATGTCAACATATAGGTAATCCTATCTACTCTGATGAAATTCCTTTACACCCCCAGTTATCCATAGAACCATTTGAAAAATGTTGGTTAGATTTTGTAGGGCCTATTAATCCTCCCTCTCAAAAAAAAGAATACATTTTGGTACATGTAAAGATTATGTCAATAAATAGGTAGAGGTAGTAGCCTTAAAGAATGTTAGGGATACTAAGGTTTCTAACTTTTTGTATTCAGATATTTTTACTAGGTACGATGTTCCTCGAGAAATTTTCATAGACCAGGGAGCACAATTCACCTTTGATTTGATTGTTGCGTTGGTACCAGAATATGAAATCAAGCATCAAAATTCCTCTCCATATAATCTGCAAGCTAATGGGAAAGTGGAAGTAACCAACTGAGAATTGGATAATATTCTCATGAAGATAGTAGCATTACATAAGAAAGACTAGGCATAAAGACTTCCTGAAGTAGTTTAGGCCTATCATACAACTTGGAAGACAACTACAGGACTAACACAGTATAGGCTCGTCTATGGAAAAAAGGTTTTCTTGCCAATTAAATTTGAAGTGAAGAATCTTTGCGCCACTCTTTAGCTTAGGATGAGTCTCATTGAAGTACAGAAAGACAGGTTTGATTAACTCCATTCTTTATATGAAATGCATCAAGAGGCCCTTTTTCATGTAGAAGTGGTGCAAAAGCAAAGAGTGCATTAGCATGATCACTTCATTCATTCACGAACATTCCAACCTAGGGATTGGGTGTTACTTTATGAATCCCACTTCTGGGACTTCAAAGGGAAGTTCCATACTCACTGGCTCAATCCTTATGAAATTCAGACTATCTACGATAATGGTGTTGTTAGACTATATAGTGTGGATTCTAAATGCATGACTTTTCTTGTTAATAGACATCATTTGAAGCTTTACAAATGACCCCTTTGAAAAGAAAAATTTTCTTGTATTGTGATGGTGGAACTTAATCTTTTTCCTCTCACTTATTCTGAATAATGATATTTGCTAAAAAAAAGCAATGAAAGATCCAACAGCAAAAACCTCCAGGCGTTGTTGGCCAATTAACATTTGAAAATTGGTTTTTGGTGGGCGTTAACTGCTAAATAATCTTAGGGGTGAAAACCTATTTCCCAGTACCTCTAGGCAGTGATAGGGTGAAAACCAGTTTACTGGAAGTCTATCATCAAGACAAAATAAAGAAGAAAAAAAACAAAACAAAAGAAAGGAAAACAACCCCACCTACCTATTAGTTTTGTGCCAAGACCATCTTTTTTATTTGCATTGTAGCTATTCATTGATGGTGTGGGATGACTAGGCTTTCATCTCAGTTCCTTGGGGTCTCCCCACACCCATTTGAATTTTAGGGGCTCATGTCACTTCGTGGTGTGCTACATTGTACTAGCTTCTTGTGCAACTTGGTTCCTGTCTTCTTTTGGCGAGGAGCTTTTGTCACTTGGTTTTGTCTACTTTTTCCATGTGGTGCTTCCTCTTCATGGTTTTTCTAGCCCCAAACTTGACATATTGCACCTAGTTTCTACCATCAATCGCACTATGATCATTTTTCATGGTCCGCTCACATGCTCCTGCCGCCTACTTGTTAGG
This sequence comes from Sequoia sempervirens, assembly GCA_007258455.2. Lineage (NCBI taxonomy): Eukaryota > Viridiplantae > Streptophyta > Pinopsida > Cupressales > Cupressaceae > Sequoia > Sequoia sempervirens. Next base: position 238,928,965 of record VDFB02379711.1, read on the forward strand.
GTATCATGCATTTCCAGTTATCTCTTCATTGCGCTCATTTCTACATGTGGTGGACCTCCAACTGTACTTCCCATTGGTTCTGTTATCCATACTATTCTTGCTACAATTTAGATGATGTGTTTTTATGACACATTGTCTTATCATCTACTTGTGATACCTTTGTTCCCAGTGATGGAACTTCTAGGCTGGCGGTTCTACATCATCCTTAGCATCATTTTCTTTTAGCTCCATTTTCTATGCTTCCATTTCACCATTTTGTACCACCAACAATCATTGGTATTGGTATATCTCAATTTTTTTCTTTTCTTAGTCATTTTATTTAATATTATTTTCATTTAATTATTGGTGACATAAGCCATGGACATGTCACATGCTTAGCTCAAGGGGAGTTGTCATGTCATAAGCCATGTCATGTTTTTCTATATATACAAAATGTCACATCTTATCTTCACCAAATCCTTCGAAGTACATTGTATTCTATTATCAACCATTTAATACATCATTACTTGTAATTTATCAGTGTAACCATAAGCTTCCATAATAATATTGGTGTAAACTAGTTTTTAAACATTGAAACCCACCTTCTAAATTTAATTATCCAATTAAACTTCTTACTGTTTAGGTTACATTCAATATCTACATCATGTTCCCAACACCTATACCTGTTAGTGGCAATTTTTCCATTTTTTAGTGATTTTTTTTTTCAAAGTGCTTTTGATTGCAAAAACCTCTTGGTAGCATCATGGTAGGAGAGCATCATCACCATTTTGAGCCTCGAACAATGGAAGAGTTGAGGATGCCAACATTTTTTTAGTCATATAATATTTTCAAACAAGTAGGATGGGATGTCTATTTTAAGAAGTTAAGGGGGATGAGAGGATTTCATGACAATTTGTAGTGACTTGCCATAAGAAGGAAGCGAAAGTTTGTAGTTTAACCATTCCTTTCTCAATAAAAGTCATGGTCAATGTTTTTGGGTTTCCACTCTAAGGAGACATATATTTTCTTGATCATTCCAAGCATGTGATAGACCTCGAACCTTTGTGCAAGAATTTTTTGGAAAGAGGGGAGTCTGTTGAAATAGTCACTAGACAAGGTACAAATTTATCCTCACTTCTTTGGCCCTAGGATGATGTAGAAAAGTTTATCATCCAGTACATAACCTACAAAGGTAGGTGTGTATACATTTATGCAAATCATTTTTAGCTTATGAATCATCTGTGATGGGGTATGCTTGTGAATATTCCATTCTTTCTTTATTCCTTTGTGAATCAAATGTGGAAAACAGCTCAAAAAGGACATGAAAATCTATTATCTCACCATGGACTCATCAAATTGTTAGTTATGAAAGAATTAAAAATACTTTATCCTCTGTGGGATTGGGATTTGATTCTTGGTGATGATACCCCATACAAATCCACTGAGGAAGATTCTCCTATCACTAAGAACCCACCTAGTACTTCAAAAAATGATGAGTCTGTAGGAATAAATTCAAACAAGCATAGTAACAATGAAAGTTCTTCATATGAGCATAGTGAAGACTTGAGGACAAAATAAGCCTCTGGTGATTCTTCTAGTCCTTTGAAGAAGAAGGTTTCAAGGAAGGGTGCCAAGCAAGCCCTAGCCTCATGTAGAAAACTAGTCAAAAGTACTCATGTTACCCCTATGAGTGGCAAATCTATAAAAAATAGCACTCCAAACTATGAAACTAGGGGTAAGTGGAAAATGTTTAGTAGGAAATATTCAGTTGAGGTCTCCCCTAGTTATTCAAGGAAAGAAGTCTCAATTCCTTCCAGTGATGAAGAGAAATCATCAACTAAAAAGAAATCACTAGCTAAAGAGAAATCACCAATTACTACAATAGAAAATTTGGAGAATTTGGAAAATGTAGCTAGTGATGTTCTGGGTTCTAAACAACCAAAAGAAATGGATGAGTGTATAGTCCTAGCTATCATATATCACAAAATTAGAAGGATAGGAAATGATTCTAGGGATCTACAAAGGAGTAATAGAAGGAAGACAAGAGAAGCACCTATGACTAGTGATGAAAATGAAACTATATGTGAGCAAGAGACCCAACTTCCTCAGTTCATTTCTCAAGTTTTAGAGGGGGTGTTGATAGCTAGAGAGGAAGGAAAAATAATGGAACCCTTGAATGAATTATCATAGGGTATGAAGAAGGATCTGTGTCACATGGGGAGGATGTTCATGATGGAACAAACATTCAAAATTCTAAAATTGAATTGATGGATGAAGAAACTGTCAACTTAGCACACTTTGTAAAACAAAGGACCACTAAATTGTCACACCAAATAGAAGGACATGAGTTCAATATGTCATATGGTAATGAATAGGAATATATGGAAACACCCCCCAGTAGAAGCCAAGAGGCAAGGGAAGATCCTTTGTTAACAAATAAGGAAATTTGTGGCCTAGAAAACTTGGTAACTAAGTTGACAAAGGAAAATCCTCTATCAACAAATGAAGAGATACAAGGTTTAAAAAATTTGGTAGACAAGTTAAGAGAGAAAAATCAAGCATTGTAGAAGTCATTGGCTAAGGTGGCCGAGGAGAATGAAGCCCTTCAAAAACAGGTTCATGATGCATTCTCTCTTGATTCGTCACTGATAAAGGACATTCACCAACTCAAGGCAGCACTTGTGTAGACATATGCCCCTAGTACATCTCTCATGACCATTCAAGAGCATTAGAGACATCTGCATGAATTATACTAGTCATGGGTTAAAGAAGTCATTGACACAATGCATAAATTAGCTCCTTTGTCTCCTGGTTTGTACTTTATATTATTTTGCATAAGGACGTGCAAAACCCTGAGCTAGGGGGGGAATGATGAGGGAGAAATATATCTTTATTTTACCTCTTATTTTCCTTTAAAATCTATCATTTCATATTATTTTATGTTGTTACTATCACCATTTGTTAATGAACTAAAGATATTTTATAAAATACAAAAGAAAGATAAAAACCTATGAATACATAAAAGTCCTTTGATCGTTTATTGATTATCTTTGTGATTTTGGTAGCACGAGATGCTTAGTGGATGACATGTGGACAAGGGAATTGGTGGAGTGAATTTAAAGTTGTTCGAGGGTCAATTGTCATTTTGGTTGAATTAGTGTTGAGTTGCACTTATATTTTTCAAGTTGTTTTGCTATTTTGAAACAATAGCAAAAGACTAAGTTATTTTTTATTATCTTTTAAGGTTGTTGGCCACAGGCTAAAACAACCAAAGACTCTTATATGTGTTTATCCAGTAGTAGTTATAACTTTAATCAGTTTATAGTATCTATAAATATGTAATCCAAGACTCAGTTTATGTGGATAATAATAATATTGATACAAACTTTGGTTCATGATTTAAAATACTATTATATTATTTGGATTTATGTTGCTTAGCATGTAGTAATTTGTGCTCATAAGATTCATCATCTGATAATTGAGGAAGGTAGGGCCCACTTCCTCGGTTACCTAGTGATCACTATAGTAGGAGTGCATTGTGTGGTAATGGATGTTTTAGCTTTACATTTATTTATCTATGATTGAATTATTTTGCAATTATCACTGTCTATTGTTAAATGCATATGAGTTTAATTCATCGTGTTGTATTTTGTAAACATTGATCAGTGTGATTATCAATATGTGTGAGTAAATTTTAATTTGTTCCATTTCAATTTTGTCTTTTGATTATATTTTTTTTGAAGTGTAGAATAGTGATACTATTTATTGTTAATTGATTTATGTTGTAGACTATTTTCATATAGGTTCCTGTCACATAAATGACAAGAGTTTTGAGAGCCAAATTTTAGAATAAACATAGACTAACTAGCATTGAATCTATCCCCACCTAGTTCGTTAGTTTTAGCCCTTAGGTAGATTACCGCAACACATTTCACAAGCTTACGTTCTCAGATTGACAACTAAAGGATAAACTGAGGAAATTACCATAAAATACCCAAGGACCAATATAAACACATGTACCAACTTGATAGGGTTAGGAGAGCAATTTTTCAACCCACAATTTAATCTAATCAACTAGTACTAAATCAAATATCATGCATGTAGTATGTCTTGTGGCTAGATTTCAAGAAGATCATAAAGAGACACATGTTGCAGTAGTGAATAGGATATTTAGATATTTGAAAGGAACTTCAGATTATGGATTTTGGTATCCTAAGGATGTTGATTTGACATTGAGTGCTTATACAGATATAGATTGGGTTGGTTGTGTTGATGATAGGAAAAATACTAGTCGTGGTGCATTCTTTCTTGGATGTAGATTGGTATCATGGCTTAGCAAGAAACAAGATTCAATTTTCTTATCTACTATAGAGGCTGAGTATATTATAGCAACATCTTGCTACACAACGGTATTATGGATGAGATAGACATTGAAGGATATTAGTGTTCTATGATTATCCTATTGTTATCTTTTGTGATAGTAAAAGTGCAATAAATATTTCAAAGAATCAACAATATATTACTAAATAAACTACTAAAAATTGCATATAAATGACTAATTTTGGTCATCTGACCATTAATAGTTTATTGCCGGTCATTTATAACGTGACCAAATTTATGACTAAACTATTTTAGTCATTTATCTAGTCATTGATTTGGTCATTTATTTAGTCATTGATTTAGTCATTAATTTAGTCATTGATCGTTGGTAATTGGTCATTTATTTAGTCATGGTAGTGATTTATTTAGTCATTGATTATTGTTAACTGGTCATTTATTTAGTCATGGTAGTATTTTATTTAGTCATGGTAGTCATTATAGTCATTTATTTAGTCATGGTTTAGTCATGTTAATCATTTATTTAGTCATTTATGAACTAATGCTTTCAGATGTGTATGCAAACTCTTATGTTTGGAGAATGCTATTACAATAACTAGTCTATGAAATTGCAAATCAAGAGAAAATTATGTTGTGATTAAATAATAAAAAACTTTAAAGCTCTTATGTTATTAAAACTTCAACAAATTTGGGATTCAAACAACATTGAAAAATAATTCTCTATATATTCAAACTGTATATAAAATATGTTACAAAGAACTCTATATATAGAGTTTTGAATACAAAATCTTTTGCAGTATGCAAACTGCTGATTTATTATACTTTTAAAATTGATAAAAAAACTAAAACTAAATGGTGTGAATGTATGTCTTCAATGATGCCACTATTGCACATGAGATGGGTAGTAAATGCATTGAGTAAGGCACTGTTTTTGCATTTTCTCCTTGCTCTGTACCTATCTACAATCAAAAAATAAACATATTACTAGGTAGCATAAACAACGAATATCTTAAAAGCAGATACCCATAAGCATTAGAGTAAGTCTAATAAATAAAAATGCATAGAATTAATGATATTACAAAAGAAATGCATTTGCAAAATAATTAATATCAGAGTAATATCTTAAATATTACTAGCTTATCAGAGCAATATCTCATTGCTATGTACTATCCATAAACATATTACTAAATAGCTATAAACAATTAATATCTTAAATGCAGATACCCATAAGCATTACAGTAAGTCTAATAAATAAAAATGCATAGAATTAATTGTATTGCAAAAGAAATGCATTTGCAAAAGAATAAATATCAAAGTAATATCTTAAATATATTACTAGATTATCAAAGTAAGTCTAATAAATAAAAAATGCATAGAATTAGTGTTATTGCAAAAGAAATGTATTTGAAAAAGAAATAATCTCTACTTTTTCTATTTTGTATTCAATTATTGTATTATTCTTTAAATCAAATCACCACAATATCTTGAAAACTTAAATTTCATTCTCAATTTAAATTAAATTCTAATTTCTAATTTAACAATTACTAATTTAGATATAAAAACAACCTTTCTTTTTTAGTTTTTCTTTTATAATGAAAAAGAAAAACTAAAAAATAAAGATTGCTTCAAAAAAGCTAAGCTAGTAATAAAATTATTTAAGAAAAACTAAAAACTTAAATTTCATTCTAAATTTAAATTAAATTTAATTTCTAATTTAACAATTACTAATTTAGATATAAAAGCAACCTTTCTTTTTTAGTTTTTCTTTTCTAATAAAAAAGAAAGATTGCTTAAAAAAAACTAAGCTAGTAATAAAATTATTTAAGAAAAACTAAAACATAAATTTCATTCTAAATTTAAATTAAATTCTAATTTCTAATTTAACAATTACTAATTTAGATATAAAAGCAACTTTTCTTTTTTAATTTTTCTTTTCTAATGAAAAAGAAAAACTAAGCTAGTAATAAAATTATTTAAGAAAAACTAAAACCTTCAAAAAAACTTAAATTTATATTATCACCAGTGATTGCAACCGTGAATGGAAGATACACTATGAAGTTGTGAATGTGCTCCAAATAAATTATTGAAAGCATTGTGAGAATAAAATGGGTTCAAGAATACAAGCCTAGATTATTTACAAAATCTACTTCAAGAACAAAATCTGAAAAATGAATGAAAATAGGCCAGAGATTTTAGGAAATGCTAAAAGTTGTGATACTAAGTGGAAAGAAGCTGAAACAAATCCATCTGTTAAAATCAAGATTTCTAATAAATATAATAATTCTCTCAGTTATGAAGGTGCTCTCTGGGAATTTAGATAGACTTTGATTGCTCCTGTCCAATCTATCATTAATCCCATTCACAATCAGAGACTTTACTTGGATGAAAAGCATAAAATAAAATTAAAGAAAGAATTTTAGGGCATTCCATTTATATAATTTTTGGAGTTTCCTTTGTGGAAACATCAAGTATACAAAAGTTTGTTTTATTGAGTACTGGGTCTCTACCACACACCCATGAGGAAGAGAAAATGAACAGAAAGAAAAATACCCAAAATGCTATGAAGGTCACGACCATTAGAACAAAAAAAGCCCTCATAATAATGAAAATAGTAAGTTGAGAGTGCAAAGTTTTACATTTTCTACAGAAAGAAAGTAACCCATCAAGATTTTTGTAGGGAGATGCAAGGGTTTTTATCATATTGCCTCTACTGAGCTCGAATCCAGCCTATTCTCATAGAAATTTAAGAGATAAGAATAATGAAACTTACACAAGATTTTTGTAAAGGAGACGCGCTCCAAAGCCTTTAGAAATGAGCCTCAAAGATACTCCAATGGTAGTCAAACAAAGAGGAGAGATATCGAAAAATGGTAAGAAAAGGAAATACAATAGAAAATACTCAGTCGTGACAAAGTGAGCTCAATAAAATGCTTCAAAATGGAGAATACTTTTTAGTTTCAAAACCAAAGACTTACCTCTGCAAGATTGTTTTTTCAGGAAAATCATTAGAAACAACATAATGAGTCACCATTCCACTCTCAAACCCTACCCAGGCATGGCGGTGTTGAGTTTTCTCCAAAAATACAAGTGAAAAATGGAATGAGTTTCTTCTCCAAAAATAAAAGTGAAAAATGAAATGAGATTAGGGCTCGGTTTCTTTTTGATTTAGGGTTTTTTCATTACCCTAGGCCGAATGGTTGATTTTTCACATTGTATTAAAGAAAATAGGTACCTTTTATGATTTTTATTATTAGAAAAATCAAATACCATCGCCCACTTTCCCACTTTTTTACTTCATTTAATTTTGATTTCAAAATTAAATCTATCACTTTTAATTATATTATATTATAATATAACAATTATATTATATTACTATATTATATATATTATATATAATAATAATATAATATTCGTATTTAATATAATATTATATAATAATATATATTATATAATATCATATTATAAATTATAATTTATTATTATTATATTATATTATAATACAATACACTCCCTCAATTCAATTTTTTTTAATTAACCACTTTAATGTCATATTGTCTAATTTTTATGTGTGACTAATTATTTAGTCATTTTTATTTGTTGGACTAATTATTTAGTCATCTTTATTTGTGTTTCGAAATGAAAGATAGCCCTCAAAATGCAATCGGATTGTTTAAATCATATTTTATTAGTGAAATTGACCACAATTGTTCTTTGATACATTTGACATGCTAACACAACAAGAAAATCAAATTGGATTCAAATCATAGTTAAAAACATTAATGATTCATTAACATAATGAGTAATAAAAGTTAAGGAATGTAAATGTTAATTTTTTTATAAAATATGTGAAGGCCTTAAGACTGCACCAAGAGCCAATGCCTTCCACGCAATAGGTATTTTTGGTGCATCAAGCAACCTAGGCAGCCAAATGTCCTGCTTAGCTAGGGATCCCATGAGAGGGGCTTAAGCTCTATGAATTATGATGAAATTCGAAAGAAAAAAGAATAAAGTAATAGTCATTTATTTAGTCATTAATTTAGTCAATTATTTAGTCATTTTTATTTGTTTGATATTAGTCATTTAGTTGTGATTTTACCTAATGACCAAATTAGTCACTTATAAATGACCAAATTAGTCATTTATTTTCCAAATTCTACTAGTGTTAGTTATGTGACTAAAATTTTTAGTCACGTAGTCATTTATTTTCCAAATTATACTAGTGAATATTTCAAAGAATCCAGTGATGCATTCAAAAACAAAGCTTATATCAATTAGGTATCACTTTTTAAGAGAGAAGGTTGTGAAAGGGCGATCCCACAATACTGGTTTACAATTTTTAGCCAAACTAGACACTGAAATATTTTTTTCTAACTAAATCTTCATTTTCGGACACCTATAATTGCTAAACCATGAGGAATTTGAAGATGATACAAACTAGTGATTTGTGACATTTTTTCTATAGATTCTAAATATATTTTTTTCAAAAATTTTGGAATCAAAGTGCACTTCTTTTTCCATCTCCTTCGAAAACTAGTTTTTTTAGTAAACACCATTTTTAAGGAATGATGCTCACCGTATACAACATAACTTTTATTTCAGGAAGGATTAAATTCTATTTTTTTCAAATTTAGATTTGTAACTATGATATGTAGTGCTTCCAATTGGTTTCATAGTATTTTATTGGATTTTTTTTCCTTAATCAAGTTTCAAATTCAAAGCAATTACAATTCAAACATAGGCGGACCATATACAACATAATTTTTTTTGTATGTATCAAAATTCAATTCTTTTTTTTTGTTGGATCAAGGACTTCAATATCTAGTGCAATCATATTTTTCAATTTTTTTTACAATCTATTATTTTTTCCACGTGCAGAATAAAGAGCTTGATTTTTGGTTAAACCCTATTTTTAATAAAACTAAGAAAATAAATACATAATAAAACCAAAACATATTAAAATTATATTTGTTGGATAGCTCCTTCCAAGGAATACCATCATCCAGTTGGGTCTGTGAAGTCTCTTCCATTTTCATCCTCAATCCAAGCTTTGAAGGGAAAATTTATGGATTTTTTTGGTGCTAGAGGGAGAGAAGGGGGAAAAGGGGGACTTGAGCGAACCAAGGGGGTTCGAGTGAACTAGGGGGTTCGAGAAAACCAGGGGGTTCAAGCAAACCAGGGAGGTTCGAGCAAACCCCCTTTCCACAACCATTTTCTTTGCTTATTTTGCTAGGAAATGTGGGACCCAACATTTAATGGGTTCACTCGAAGGGGGGTTCTAGTGAACCCCCTTTGGGTTTGATCAAACCAAAAATTTTGTTCGAACCTCCAAAAACCAAATTTATTTTAATGGAGTCAGTTTTTGCAACTTTTCCTTCCTCACTGGAATTGTAAACCACTTTTGTGGGTTTACCCTAGAAATTAAGTAAAGCTTGAATATGTACCTACAAAGTATCAAATTGCTAATATATTTACTAAGTCTCTTCCTAAGGATAATTTTGTGTATCTTCAGGAGAGGTTGTGGTTATTGCTCCTCCTTCCTTGATCTAGATGCATATAGAGATGCATCAGTCTAGTGGATCTATGAATTCATTCTATTTTTGGACTGGTATTGGTGGCTACCTCTCAGGGGGAGTAGGTAGTGACATTGTTGTAGTATGGAATATATATTGTCATGATTATTGAGTTGGTTGGTGTGTACTCCTAAGGGGGAGTACTCAAAGCAGTTGTAAGTATTTTAGTTGTATTTCAAAGGGGGGGAGAGAGAATTCATGTGAAAATATTTGTTTATATAGATGGAGAATGATACATGTGAAAACAAGAAAGTATCAAAAGGGGAGAGAGTGTAATGAATTATTTATGCAACAGGGAGAAAAGAGAAAAGGAAATAGGTATGTTTAGAGTGTTGTGTATTTGATGGTTTTCCACATCACATGTTGTCATCAATGATAAAGGGGAAGATTGTTGCAACTATGAAGGTTTTCTCATTGATTTCAACAAGCTTGTGTTGTCATTGATGATAGTTGTGCAGTGGTTAGGAATAGATTGTTTTTTTGATTAGTTGCATTATGTTGTCATTAGTGGGTGTTGCCACAATAGTGTGTCTCACTTTTCGGATGTGTTGATTTTTCCCTAAAATCACTATTTTTAGATAAACTAATAATTTAAGCCTTTAGAGGATCCATGTAAAGGGTTTTAATTGAAGAGGGATAGATAAGACCCTATTAGATCAAACCCCCTTCTATAGAACCCCTATAGTATTAAATAATACCCACAATGGAGTCTCCTTCACACCTATCAAAATAATTGAAAAAAATCATTTTTTATTTACATTTTGAGTAATTAAATAACATGATTTAAAATTTATAGTTTGCAATATTGTATCCATTAAATTGAGCTTTCCAACAAGTATAGTTTTGATATATTTCATTTCATCATGTAGTTAATTTTCAATTTTTAATAAACATAGGTTTTTCTTCAAACATCAAGCTCTTTGTTGTGTAGAGGTGGAGAAATAGTAAACCATTGTAAATTTTTTTAAGAAAATACCCTTTCCCTAGGTATTGATTTCCTTGTTTCACCCCCCCAAAAAATAGATTTTGATATATACACAAAAAAAGTTAGGTTGTATGAATTTTGAAGGTGTTTACGAGATGAAAATGTGTGCTCTGCATGCTAAGCATGCACCCATGATCATCCTGTTCATGGCTTCATGTTGAGCTTTGTGAGTTCATGGTATCATTTCTTGGGTTTTCGTGTTCCTGATGTTGAGAGCTACGAGGTGATGAGTTTTTTCTTGTGATCAGGGGGGGTTTTTGTTTCTGAAGAATTTTGTTTTATCCTTTGGTTTTATTGTTGTCACTTATTTTGTTTCCCCATGGTGGTTGTATGAGATTTTCCATGCCTATGGTTCAAGTGTAGTCTTCTCTTTGTGTGCGGACTCTATCTTGGTTGCATGGTGTGTGTGGATTCTCTTTATTTTAGCTCTCCTTTGGTTGTGCGGGTGGTGGTTGGTGTGTCTCGGTTGGGGGAATTTTGAAGTAGTTTCTAGGTCACTTTCTTCTGGGGTGCCTGTCATTTCTCGTCTCAAGACTTGTGGTGGTCGGGACTTGTGGTGGTGTGCCTCTTACTAAGGGTTTTCTCCAAGGCATTTATTATGGCTACAAATAATTTTTTTTAAACTGTGACGGGGGATGATGCTATGGAGGAGGCTAGTGATGGGGTTCCTTCTCAATCCTCTCCTAGAGTGGGTTTAACTCGATTTAGTACATTTAAATTACAAAAGATTAATCAATGCTTGGAGAGGGCTCAGGTTCACTTGGTGGTGGTGATCCAATCGGAAGATGTGGCAGGAGACCTTGAATATCTCAAGAAGCATGTCTTAATTTGAAATTATTTGGGGATGAGGGTTTTTCTTCCTTTCCTTGACCCCTAGATCCATAAGACATGGAACCCAAAGGGTGATTTTGACATCCTGTTAGTTGCAAAAAGTATTTTCTTTGTTTATTTTTCATGTACCTCTAATCGAAATAAGGGTTTTGAGGGTGGCCTATATTTTTATAATCAAGTTGGAATATTTATGAAACCATGGCATGTTGATTTTAAGTTAATAGAATAGTTTCCATCCAAGGTTCTGATTTGGGTGTGCTTTCCTTGAATGCCACTTGAATGTTGAAGGAGAGATATTCTACAATCAATTTCCATATCGTTGGGGAAACTAATTGGCCCCTCTCAGAAAAATTTGGAGATGATTTTCTCCTATGCTTGTGTTTGTGTGGACACTTATTTGAGTCAGCCTTTTCATGGCTCTGTTGATTTGATAGTGGGAACTAGCTCCTGGAGTCAATCAATAGATTATGAAACTTTGTCATTTAGATGTTGGTTATGCCAGGAGTATGGTCATCTTCATAGGAGGTTTCCTCTTGCTCCTGGTGCTGGTAGCTCAAGTAATGGGATGGCTCCATCAAATCCAAGAACCAAAAAGGGAAAAGCACCCATGCAGGGGGTCACTCTGGATAAACATGGGTTTGTGCTTGTTAGGCCTCAAAATAAAAGTCAAGGTCAGAAGAGAACTTTAAGGGACCATCAAGAGGAGGGGATGTTTAATAGGTTTGATGTGCTAGATGACTTTTTCCATGAGGAGGGGATAACTCCTGACATGCATGTTGATGCTCCTTCTTTTACTGCTCATAATTGATGAGCCTAAAATATGCTCATAATTTGATGTTATGATAAACTTTTAAATGACTTCATTTTTGCTATTTCATGGCTGTTTAAACTTTGATGAAACCTTTTATGGGGATATCCTGTGGCAAGACACTTTTATATTCCTGCAGCCTATTGTGTTGACTTGATTGCATTTATTGCCCTGTTGACTCCTGAAAATGGCTGGTATATCGTATACAGTTTTTAACTGATGAAGTAGATTTGAAATGTGTGATTAATGAATAGATATCATGTATGTACCATATACCTCTTCTTGCGCGTTTGTTACCTTTTGTTTCGCAGGTTGTTGAAGAATGATCGAGTCAAGCACAGCCGATCTCGGCCTTGCAGTAAAGCCCATTTCCTGCATGACTTTGAGGAAGCTCCGCCAAAGACTCTTTGACCGAAACCGATTTGGAAAGATTTTTAATGGAAAGTCAATCTGGAGAGAGTGGACCGCTAGATTCTCTCTGAATTGGGTTGAACACATAAATTCATTTATGAAGTTTGTTCCTTGATTCAGGGATATACTTTACTTCCATGTCTTTCTTTGATAAAGTTAGTTAGTTAGTTGTTCTTTTATTTTAAAAATAAGATACTCCTCCTGTGTGAGAGAGTGATAGAAGAGAAATAGAATGAGTAATAGATGATTTTTAGGTAAGATAGAAACAGAGTAGCAGAGATCATGTAAAAATCGGTATGATAATGAAAGACAGAATCTGTTTGACCAGAAGCAGAGTTTGTTGTTAGTTTTCACACCAACAAGACAATGTATTTCATTCTATTTTCATGAATAAAGATCGATGAAGTTCTGAGTTCAGCATCTGTGTAATCGTGAGGATGCTTGCTAAGGGGCCCACTTAGTAAGTATCTCAGAGTTAATTAGTTAGATGTTCTTTTCTCACGATCCAATAGCTTTCATCTTTTGAAGTTTTTATGCAACTCGCCTAATCGCTCCTGCAAGATAGAGTCCATCCCCGTGGACTATTCCCAGATAAGGCTACCATGGTTTGTGTTTCAGTCATAGTTGTTATGGTTTTTATCACAGTTGAGTTAAAGAATTTCGCATTACCGATCTATGGTTTAGATAGAATTTCTTTCCAGTATGTATTTTTGCTAAGATTTTATTGAAGCTATTTCCTAGTGCATATATTTTGTTGTGCCATTTAAAGTCTACGTCCCCTGGTTTGACAAGTAAATGAACGTCCACAGAAAGATATTAGTCACCTGTCGGAATGTCCAATTCCTAGGAAAGTTTCACTGTGATATTCATATCCTTTTGTGAGTGCGAGCCATTTTTGGCGCCATTGCCGGGGATGGTGTCTAACTAGGAGTCTGACAAAGTCATTTTCAACATTAGTTTAGTCTGTTAGTCAAAAATTTTCAAAATTTTCAAGCCGTTATTCACCATATTGCATGCATAGAAGAAGAAGAGACGCACTAGGAAGGTTCCTCCCTGAAAATTTGTTTATTGAACTACCGTTTGACCCAGCTGATAACGAACCTGAGGAAAATCCATTTGCTCTGCTATTCCAACACCCATACATGGCAAATAATCCACCTCCTGCATTTGAGTTTCCCATTGTTCCCCAACAAGATACTGATAATCTTAAAAACATCCCCTCTTCCTTGCTTCCAAAGTTTTATGGCCTGGTCACAGAAGATCCAGAAACCTTTCTATTTGAATTTGATGTCCTCTATCGCAGTTATGACTACAACACCGACGCTCATAAACTAAAGCTATTTCCTTCCACTTTGAAGGAGGGAGATCTCAGATGGTTCATGAGTCTGGGAAGAGTCGTTGTAAATAGTTGGGCAGACATGAAGATGAAATTCCTTGAAAAATATAAGGAATATTGTAAGAGTGCCAGCAAAGGTGATGACATATTCCGAATTCAGCATGAGGATGAAAGTCTGGAAGACTATATTTCAAGGTTTTTGTTTTCATTAAAAAGAAACTCAAACCATACTATTAACGAGGACTCTTAGAAACTACTCTTTCTAAGGGAAATCAGTGATGCCTGTATTGATGCCCTGGACCTAATGGGAGGAGGTGATATAACTCAACTGCCTTGGGATGATATATAGAAGATATGCCTTAACTACTCTCGAGCAATAGTTAAGAAAGGTCGAGGTCATCATGCTTCAGTGGGGAAGTCTTCTTCTGGTGGAGTTTCCCGAATGGAGATCACAAATCTGCTATCTGATTTCAAGCAGGACATCATTAATAATATGGCTACACAATTGGATACTATGCAAGCTCGGAAAACATGTAAGCCGAGGTAGCTTTTGGCTGAGTTCTCATTCCCATCAGATTAAAAGAAGCTGATTGCAGATGCAAGATGGTACTAATCCTCGAAGCCGCATAATTGCCTACCGATTTCAAACCGCTGGAAGGTGATGATGATCGCGTTCTTTGTTGCACAAAAGGGAGACCATGGGCCCAGCGCGGCGCCCCCAAGACCTTTAACTTTGGTAATCCCATTCGCTATAATAACCAATGGCAACAAGCATATGGACCACCACCACTCATGGAATCCGGGCCAACCAAGTTGGTCTAATTATCAAACCCCACAGTGGCACCCTCAAGGAGGTTGGCAACAGCCAATAAGGTTAATGGACCCCACCTCGTGAAATTGGCAACAAAACTCTCTCACCGGAGAGGTCCTCAACAATGGAAAACCAAATTTCCCTCGGCTTCTTGTAGCCTCCACAACACAAATAACAGATCTTTATGCCTCCTGCTGTTAAACTACCACAAATCCCGACCTCCAGCAAACTTATGCCCGCCTTAACCGCTGCCTAATCCCAATAATAAGCAACAGCAGAGCTCCCCAAGCCCTGTCTATTTCTCCGCCAACCAATATCAGGCTTATGCCTTAAATGTTAATGACATCCATCTGAGGTTTGGAACTACTTTACTTGCTCCCAAACCACCTCTGATTACAGAAATATCTGATTCACCCCTTGAAGAATCTAATGCACCTGTTGTTTCAACTGAGCACATACCTATACCAGATATAGTTTCTATGGAACCTGTTCTGCAGAGACAAGATAAACCACCTTTTCCTCAGAGGTTACAAAGTACTGAATCTAAACTCATGGAAGAACCCACTTTTGATATTCTAGATCAGCTCAAAAATGTGCAAATTCAAATCCCTTTGTTTCAGGCTATTAAAGATGTTCCTATTTTTGGAAAAGCTATTAAAGAAGCCTGTTTGAAGAAGCCTGGACGAAAGAAAAAGGATCCCCAAACAATTCATGTCTTAGGGAAATTGGCTGATATAATGTTGGGAAATGTAATCATTCCAAAGTATATTGACCCTGGAAGCCCTGTAGTACAGATACATATAAATGGCCAAGTTGTAAAAAATGTTTTGATTGATTTAGGAGCTGCCATTAATGTAATGACAAAGCATACTATGGACTCCTTGAATATTTCAAACATTAGGTCTACACCGACAGTTCTACAGCTTGCAGATAGCTCCACAGTCAAACTTGATGGGATGATAGAAGATGTAATTGTCACTCTTGAATCTTGGGAGTATCCTGCTGATTTTACAGTATTATCAGTTAAGGCAACTTTAGGAGGGTATCCAGTTATCCTTGGTAGGCCATGGTTAGCAACTGTTGATACTTTTATAGGATGCCGTTCTGGAGATATGACCATTTCTGATGGGCAGTCCACAAAGAAATTGGCTTTGTATCCACCTGCTAAACCTCAACCAGATTTGTCCCAACCTGTTTGGCCAGATGTGGGAGAAGAAACTGAAGAAGCCAATTCTTTGGCTCAATTGATGATGCTTCAAAATGATCCATTCTCTCAACTTCAAAGTGAAGATGCTTTGCTTTTTCTAATTCTGCAATTCAATCTTGATGCAGATAATTTATCTGATCCAAGTGACAGTCAGCATCAATGTTTCCTGCAGCAACTAGATTCCGAGAGTTCATTGCCTAAACTTCCGACAATTTTTCATAACTTGCTTCCACAAGAGGTACAAATATTACCCTCGTTAATTTTATGCTATAATCTCATTAAGCGATAGAATTGTCTCCGTGATCATTGTTTGAATGTTAATAGCAAGTTGTCCTTTAAGAGGATGACTTACAAAAATGCTACAAGAATAGGCATAAAAGCTTTTGCATGGAAATATGGGGACATGCAAGGAATAGATCCTCGAACTGCATCATATGATATATATCAAAGAAGATTGTTCACCGGGGCTTAGACAACCTCGAGAAGAGTAACCCAGCACTTAGAGAAATAGTGAAAATGAACTTCCAAAAGTCGCTTGATGTCGGGTTTTATTTTACCCAATTTCTAATGTAGCCCAATGGTTTTCCATTAGTCATTGTCCCCAAGAAATGAGGAAAATGGAGAGTATGTGTAGATTACGTAGAGTTGAACAATGCCACTAAGAAAGATCATTTTCCATTAATTTTTGTAGACCAAGTAATTAGATTCAATCGGCCCGGGTAAAAGATATTTTTCCTTCTTAGGATGGTTACGCGGGTATATAATCGATAAAATTACCTCGAAGATCAAGACAAGACCACTTTTACCGCCCATGGGGAACATTTGCTTATTCTTGGCCTTGCCTTTGGCTTATGCAATGCACCAAAGAATATTTCAAAGAGAAGTAATTAGTATATTTGCTTATATATCTCATGAATGTATGGAGATTTATATGGATGATTTCACTACATATGGAGTCACATTTGAAGAAGCACTGGTGAATTTAGAAAAAGTATTAAAAAGGTGTAGAGAGCAAAATTTGTCTCTAAACAGTGAAAAGTGCTTTCTAATGATGGATGAAGGTATTGTTCTAGGTCATCATATTTCAAAGAATGGAATTCAGGTTGACCCTGCTAAAATTGAAGTTATTCATAATTTACAAACTCCTGCAAAACAAAAAGATGTTAGAAGTTTTCTTGGTCATGCAGGGTATTATAGAAGGTTTATAAAAGACTTTAGTAAAATTGCCAGTCCACTTTATGCTTTATTAACAAAGGATTCCCAATTTGAGTGGACCAAGGCCTGTGAAAAATCCTTCCTACAGCTAAAGGACTTGCTTACCAAAGCCCCTATTCTTTAAGGTCCAAAATGGAACCTGCCTTTTCACATACATGCTGATGCGTCTGATTTTGGTATAAGAGCAATTTTAAGTCAAAAAAAAAATTCAATTGAACATGCTATCTACTTTATCAGCAAAAACCTTCAAGGTCCTGAGCTCAACTATACTGTTACAGAAAAGGAATTACTTGCAGTAGTATATGCTTTGAATAAATTCAGGCATTATGTCACAGGTTATCAGATATTTGTCCACACTGACCATGCAGCAATCAAGTACCTGATGAACAAAATTGTCATTTCTGGTAGATTGGCACGATGGCTCCTGTTGTTATAAGAATTTAATATCACAATCATTGACAAACTAGGAAGAGCTAATGTCGTCACTGACTTTTTATCAAGACTTCAATCAGCTGCATCTGAGGAACAAGAGGTCATTGATGATAGATTTCCAGATGAACACTTGTTTTCCATTGCTGCACATACACCCTAGTATGCAGATATTGCTAATTATCTGGCAGCAAACAGAATACCAGCTCATTTTTCCCCAAAAGAAAAGAAGTTCATAGAGAAAAGTTTCAACTTTACCTAGATTGCCAATTGTCTGTTTTATACTGGCCCTGATCAAGTAATGCGAAGATGTGTAAGAGAAGATGAGACTTATGATATCTTGCATGCCTGCCATGATGAACCATGTGGAGGGCATTTTGCAGCAAAAAGAACAGCAATGAAAATTCTTACAACAGGGTATTACTGGCCAACATTACACAAGGATGTTGTGGCCTATACAAGGAAGTGTGACAGATGCCAGCGTATGGGAAGACCAACTAAGTCAGATGAAATGCCACTATATCCGCAGGTAATAGTCACCCCTTTTGATAAATGGGGGATGGATTTTGTGGGACCAATTGATCCACCATCAAATGAAAAGTCATATATTCTAGTTTGCACGGATTATGTCATAAAATGGGTCGAGGTAAAAGCTATGACTAATGCCTGAGATAACAAAGTTGCTGAATTTTTGTATGAATAAATTTTCACCAGATTTGGAGTTCTCAGAGAGCTTGTAACTGATCAAGGAGCTCAGTTTACGTCAAATCTGATCACTGCGCTTATGAATGACTATAAGATCAAACACAGGAAGTCCAGCCCCTATCATCCTCAAGCCAATGGTCAGGCGGAGGTAACAAACAAAAAAATTGAAGCAATCCTCACAAAGACAATGCAGATTCATAAGAAAGACTAGAGTAATAGACTTCCTGAAGCGGTTTGGGCTTACAGAACTACATGGAAAACAACAACTGGGTTTACACCTTTTGAGTTGCTCTATGGGAAAACAGCTATGTTACCCATTGAATTTGAACATAAAACTTTGAGGACAGCTCTTGAACTCAACATGGACTTATCCGAAGCACAGAAGGACCGTCTCCTACAGCTAAATGCTTTGGACGAAATGAGAAAAGCCGCCCTGCAGCATACAAAAGTAATCCAACAGCAGAGAAAGAGATGGCATGATCAGCACATCAAAACCAAAAAAAATTCTGCTGGAGATTGGGCTTTGTTATATGATTCCAGGTACCAAGAAAACCAGGGTAAACTCACAACACGCTGGCTTGGCCCCTATGAGGTTGAAAATGTGTTTAACAACGGATCTGTGCAGCTGGTCACAATTGATCCAGTCTGTTTTAAATTGCTTGTCAATGGCCACCAACTCTGACTGTACCATAAGCCAGTTTCCAAGGAAGACTTCATGAAGCAGTTCATTCAAATTCCTCCTGCTACTCTTCCTGCAGCTGAAGGTTCTGGCCTTTCTCCTGCAGCGTTCCTCTAATTTTCAAAAAGCATGCCCATAATAAAGGTTTTCTTTTTAAGAAAACCCCTTTTCTCCATTTAAATTTATCGCCCCCACCTCATTTCTTTATCTTCCATTTATCCATCCCATCCATCCATTTCATTTGTACATTTCATCCGCCCACGTCACCCGTCCACTTCATCTGTCAGCATCAACCTTAATTCAGATATCTTTCCAACTTGTCAATTTATGCAGTGTCGTCATCTTTCTTCACACGTACGTGTAATTACTAAAGGTACGCCATATCTTTTCATATCGCATATTTGATTTATTTCATTCTATTCAATTACTGCTATGCATGTACCGGTCATTATCACCCGAATCTCTACCTATTTTTTACTACATGTGAGGACACATGTCATCTTTTAAGTACGGGTGGGGTAATTCATCGTTTGAAGCCTGTCTTTTCACCGCTGCCATAACTGCAAAGTAATATTTCTTTAATATATTTCTGGTACTTTCCAAACGTGATTGCATGACCTTCTTTAATGCATCTTTTTCTTGCAAACTACGATTAATACTGCTTGTTTAAAAAAGTTTATTTTTGGAAAAAAGAAAGAAATGTGGCGGCCTGACAGAGAAAAACCAGAGCAGAAAAGGAAATAAAGAATTTGAATCTTCAGCAAGAAATTGAGTTTAGCTAGAAAAACTGTAATATGGGTGGTCAGTTGGTACGACATGAACCTGTAGCTCATGAATTGTTGTTGCAAAACCCGCAGACAGCCCAAGCATTTAGCCTCTGTGGATGGTTAAATTATTTTCTGAGTTTAAATGATTTTGATGAGGAGGCTGCGACAGAATTTTTGAGAACAGTTTCTGAAGGGGAAGCCACCGTATGGGGTCTAACAGTTGTTGCAACCAAAGACAGAATTGCTGAGGTAATCGAGATCCTAGCCATTGGAGAAAACTTTTCTTCAGATGCTGCAGTTGCAAGGGCTGAATTTTTGATGCCTGCTGATGGACCGCTGGACATCTCCAAGCAAGGATGCAAGCAAGTGTCACTACCTCTTCCATATTCAGAGTATGCCACTTATATAATGAGGTATTTAACCTGTGAAGGCCATTTTTTTTATCTGCATTCGCATCATTTTAAATTATTAAGCCATATAAGACATGGGTTGGCTGTGAATGTTCTGAATTTCTTGTTAAAGTTTTTAGAGCAAAGTGCCCATGGAACTCAACAGGGGAAAGATAACTCTGTCACTCATCATGGCCTTATTAAATTGCTTATTGAGCACTCTTTGAGAGACGTTTCACCTCTCTCCTAGCAACAATTTGTTACCCAAAAGAGTTTACAACCTCCACAACCCCCCAGGGTAATTACCCCATAACCTCAAAGAAAGAAGAAAGAAATTGCATCTACTAGTGGAACAAGGCAAGGGTCATCTACTCCTGTAGCACCCGATCCTGTAGTTGTCACAGCTGAATCCTCTGCTAGGGTACAAACTAGGTCTGCCGCTAGGAGGGAGAAAGGAAAATCAAAGGCAGAAGGGTCCCCAGAATCTGACCCTCGTTCTCAGAAAAGGCAATGCTCCTCTCCTGTAGCACCTTCCCCTGTAGCAGTTTCTCCTACAACAATAGCTGTTGATATTTCTAGCTCACCATCATCCTCTGGTAGGGTAGAGCCCCCTGAACAAACAAGAAAAAGAAAACCTATCGGAACACCTCCTGCAGCCACATCAATACCAAGAAGGGTTTCCACAAGGAAACAATTTAGGACCTCCCCTGTTTCACCGAAACCTGAGGTAATTGTAATTTCATAAGGGTCTGTTGAATCTGAATTTAATGTTTCTCGGAATGAATATGAGAATGCTGCTCAGAGTTCGGTCGTTCCTGAAGAGGAACAAGTAGAGACAAAAGAAGCAGGGCATAATGGGCATGAGTTGCCAAGTCTTGATGATCTGGTTAATGCTGCTATACAATTCTTGGAGGAAGCATAGACTTCTTCACCGCAACAACAAGAAGAATTTATCCTACAGCAAGAATAAGAACAGGCTAAACAAATAAATGTGCCTAATGAAGTTATATTTCATCCTGCAATGTGTAAAGCCATTGTTGTGTATAGGAGGACCTTTTTAATTGAATTTCTGGAATTTGTTAAAAATAATTGGGAAACAGTTACACTGCAAACTGTGACTTTTTGACACATTGCCCAGACTGATATGCAACAAAGTCTGTGGCAAATAGAAAAGAAGAAATTGAAAAAGAAAATTGAAAATCAGAAACAGGAAATTGCTGAATTGAAAGCAAAAATGGATGAAATGCTAAAGGTAACCGGTCAAATTATGGAATGCAGACCGCCACCTAGAGTTTATGCTCTGTGCCTTAAAGAACAGTTTTTATGGTTTCAATTGATGAGAATTTCCAGAAACCAAGACCCCATAATTCATTCTGCCAAAGAATTTTATGAAGCATATCAAGCAGCCCCTAACTGGTTAAGGAATTCTCTGTGTGAATTCTATTTGCATGGTTTTTTAATACCACTTGAAACAGAATGGAATCATCTTCCATACATTGGTGATATTCATTTGAGAGCATTCATGTCATGGGTAGAAAATGAGGTGAATTATGGTAGATAGTGGGAAACATATGAGGAAATTGAGAAAACAGAGCCTGTCTCATTACGCTCTCAAAGTTCAAACCCACATGCAATGCTGAAAGATTGGTTTGCATTAACATATGGTATTAATAATGTTTCAACCAGAGCAAAAATATTTGACATCAGAAAGTAAGTATATGATGAATTCCAGGCACATCAATATTCATTTTGGAGATTAGCATATACCAGAACTGAGAAAAGATGGGAAAAGTTGACTGTTGGGTTAAGAAAGTCAGAACCACATGGTCCCTTAAACTTTACAACTGCACTCAAACGAACCAGCAGATATATTCAATTGGGACTTCAAACAAGATTTGAATTGTGGCTGCAACTAACATTCAGACCCCCTATGCTAATGTGGCCCCTGTATCCTCATCAAGCTACAAATCTTAACAGTGAATTAGAAGACCGCAGATATGAAAGGTGTCGGGATTTCAGAGGATTCTATTACAGGTTTGGACATCCATTCCAGAGTCATGCAGCCACTACTGACTTTAGAGAAACCACCAGGAAAGTTAATGCTAGAGGACCAACATTGGGCTAAGTAGGGGGTAGTGATGAGCCTAAAATATGCTCATAATTTGATGTTATGATAAACTTTTAAATGACTTCATTTTTGCTATTTCATGGCTATTTAAACTTTGATGAAACCTTTTATGGGGATATCCTGTAGCAAGATACTTTTATATTCTTGCAGCCTATTGTGTTGACTTGATTGCATTTATTGCCTTGTTGACTCCTGAAAATGGTTGGTATATCGTATACAGTTTTTAAATGATGAAGTAGATTTGAAATGTGTGATTAATGAATAGATATCGTGTATGTACCATATGCCTCTTCTTGCGCGTCTGTTACCTTTTGTTTCACAGGTTGTTGAAGAATGATCGAGTCAAGCGCAACCGATCTCGGCCTTGCAGTAAAGCCCATTTCCTACACGACTTTGAGGAAGCTCCGCCAAAGACTCTTTGACCGAAACCGATTTAGAAAGATTTTTAATGGAAAGTCAATCTGGAGAGAGTGGAGCGCTAGATTCTCTCTGAATCGGGTTGAACACATAAATTCATTTATGAAGTTTTTTCCTTGATTCAGGGATATACTTTACTTCCACGTCTTTCTTTGATAAAGTTAGTTAGTTAGTTGTTCTTTTATTTTAAAAATAAGATACTCCTCCTGCGTGAGAGAGTGATAGAAGAGAAATAGAATGAGTAATAGATGATTTTTAGGTAAGATAAAAATAGAGTATTAGAGATCATGTAAGAATTAGTATGATAATGAAAGACAAAATCTGTTTGACCAAAAGCAGAGTTTGTTGTTAGTTTTCACACCAACAAGACAATGTATTTCATTCTATTTTTATGAATAAAGATCGATGAAGTTCTGAGTTCAGCATTTTTGTAATCAGTAGATGCTTGCTAAGGGGGCCCACTTAGTAAGTATCTGTAGTTAATTAGTTAGATGTTCTTTTCTGCTGATATCCAGTTAGCTTTCATCTTTTGAAGTTTTTATGCAAACTCAGTCTTACACGCTCCTAAAGATAGAGAGTCCATCCTCGCGGATCGCTCCTCGTAGCATAAGGCCAGTTCATGGTTTGTGCTTCAGTCGTAGCTGTTACAGTTTCTGTTTTAATCAAGCATAGTTGAGTTAAAGAATTTTGCATTACCATTCTGTGGCTTAGATAGAATTTCTTTCCAGTATGTATTTTTGCTAAGATTTGACTAAAACAAATTCCTAGTGCATATATTTTTCTGCGCCATTTAAAGTCTATGTCCCCTGGTTTGACAAGTAAATGAACGTCCACAGAAAGATATTATTCACCTGTCAGAATGTCCAATTCCCAGGAAAGTTTCACTGTGATATTCATATCCTTTTGTGAGTGCGAGCCAATAACCCTGAGCCTATGGTCATTTCTTCTTCGGATCTTGGCCATGTGGAGTCTCTTGTGGTGGTTAAGGATTCTATTATCCCTTCCCCTAATGTTGGGCTTGAAGACTCTTGTGAATTGGTTGGCACTTCTTTGGTCTTTGTTGCTATTAGTGCATGTCTCACTGGAGGTTCAGGGTTTGGAGATTCTGGCAAGGAAAAAAATTATGCTTCTTCCCCTATTCTAGGTTTATAGCAAAATCCTTTAAAAAAGAGAGCTCCTGATAAGTCCCAGATGGTAGGTAGGAAGAAGGATCGAGAAAAAGTTAAGATGGTTGGTGAGACGTTGGTTGAATCTAGGTCAGTGAAAAAATTGTATACTCACTTCTCCCACCCTTCGTGATGATTGTGTTATCTTAGAATGTAAGGGGTATGAGTAGCATCCTTAGATAAAAGGCTATTCAAGATTTGGTTTGTGCTCATTCTTCGGATTTGGTTTTCCTTAAAGAGACGAAGTTATCTGCGAATAGTATGATGCAGTGTGCATCAAAGATTTGGAATAGAGGTTTGTGCCAGTGTGTGGATGTGCAAGGTAGCTCTGGGGGTCTTGATTGCTTCTGAGATCCTCAATGGATTTCTCCTGTTTGGTATATCTCTAATAGATTATCTATCTCTCTTTTTGTGATTAGTTTCGAGAAGGGGAAATAATTTTTCTTTCCAACATTTATGCATCGATGGACATTCCTAGTACGATCTTCTTATGGTCTGATATCAATTTTCTTAGATCATTGGATCCTTTTTTTCCCTGGATTATGGTAGGTGACTTTAATGCAATTGCCTCTTTAGAGGAGAAAATGGGGGGTATTCTTCGTTTGGACCCCTCCTCTAACCTTCTAAGGGATAATTTGGCTTGGCTTCGGCTTGTGGATATCAAACCTTTGAATGGCATGTTTACTTGGAATAATAGGAGGCTTGGGGATGACGCCATTTATGAAAGGTTGAACAAGTTTCTTGTTTCCTATTTTTGGGTTGGAGACAAGTGGTTGTCAAGTTATGAAATTTTAGATTGGAGAGGATCGAACTATTGGTCGATTAAATTCTCTACCAATTTATCTAGTGGTTCCAACAAGCAGAATTTTAGATTTCAGCTTATGTGGCTTAGGGAGGAGGGTCTCTTGACTTTGTTTCTAGATGGTGGAATGAAGGACAACCTACTTTTGGTACAACTATTTACTCCTTTGTGAAGAGAATGCAATATGTTAAGTATAAGTTGAAACATTGGAACAAGTATCAGTTTGGCAATGTGTTTCAAAAGAAAAGGGTTGCCCAAGAGTGCTTGGATTCTATTACTAGGATGATTTGGGATCAAAGACTTGATGCGAGTTTGAGCAGGCTTGATGTTAGTGCGGTTAAAGACCTTGAGGAATGGAAACTTCATGAGGAAATATTTTGGAAACAAAGGGATTGTGTTGATTGGCTTTAAGAAGGGGATAGGAATACTTCATTCTTTCATAACTTGGTGAATGCTCGAAAATAGGGTAACATTACTTCTTCTTTCGCTCTCCTAAGGGCTCTATTCTTTCTTCCTCTTTGGAGATTTCTAGGGAGGTGGTTCATTTATTCTCTGCTCTCTTTTTTTATGATTCTCTACTTGCTAGCAAGGAAGAAGCTTCTATTTTGGCATGGGTATGTGCAGGATCATGATGGGCCAAAAAGTGGCAATATGATGGGTATGTGGCTGATGACTTTTTTTTACTCAAAATTGATGAAATAAAAAGGGTTTTTAAAGGAGATTCTCAACTTTCCACCAATATAAATTATGCTTTACTTTGAATTTAATAAGTAATTATTATTCATTTTCTATTCAAATTATGACTAAAGTTCTAATTGATAGATGAATTGAGAAACATCTATATCTTTCAAACAGTGTCACATTTTTTGAATCCAAAACATGCGTCACATTCCATGCTTTGCATACTATAGGATTAAAAAAAGAAAAATTGAATTTCATGAAATTTTTACCAAGTTAAGGTGGTCACACATACAAGTTTTTAATATTTTTTAAAAGTTGTATTAAAAAATTCATAATTAATTATTTACTTGGAAAAAAATTACAAAAAATATGCATCAAATCAGGACATGAGTCCTCTACTTATATCTAAAATCTTATAAAAAAATATTATTATTTTATTGTAGTTAGAGTGGTCAGACAAACACCTACTTCTTTTTTTTTCCCTGAAGTTTAAGTACTCCTACATTGAAATTTCAAATTTTGACCAAATAGATTTTTATTTTTTTTAAAAACCTAGTAGTTTAGAAACTAAATTCAATTTTCTACAGATTCTAGTCTTACATATTTTTGAAATAATATAGATAACTTATTCATTTTTTTATGTCAAGTTGCCTAACTCTTATTTTTCTTATTTTTTTTCCACTTAAGGGCCTATTTTTTCCATGATGATCCAACACATACCCACATGTATTCCTCCTCTGGTGACTATGGATATGAATGCCTCTTTACTTAAACCTATTTCTTTAAAGGAGTTGGAGGATGTGGTGTTTCAGCTTAAAAAAGGGAAGGCTCTTGGTCCAGATGGCTTTTTGGCTAAGTTCTTTTAGGAATTTTGGGAAGTGATCAACCTTAATCTTTTGGAGGTTGTTTGGGAGTCTTTAAGGAATAAGCAAATGTTGTGTGCTATGAATATCATGTTTCTTGACCTTATCCCAAAATGTGAGGGTGTTGATTCTTTGGGTCTTTTTCAATCAATTTCTTTGTGCAATGCGGTGTGTAAAATTATTACAAATTTAATTGTTGAGCATCTGAATCCATGGCTAGATAAGTTGATTTTGGAGGAACAAGGGGGCTTCGTTATGGGTAGATAGATTTTGGATGGAGTGGTTATAGCAGTTGAGACAATTCATTCTATGACCTCTTCTAGAGAAAAGGAAATGTTTATAAATTTGGATATGGTCAAAGCCTATGACAGAGTTAAATGGGACTTTTGTTTAAAATTCTTAGAGCCTTTGGGTTCAACAATGAGTGGATTGATTGGGTCATGACTTGTGTGATGACTCCCTCCTTTTTCATTCTCATAAATGGGGATTCCTCTAATCTGTTTGGTGCTTCTAGAGGTCTACAACAAGGGGATCCCTTATCCCCATACTTATTCATCTTGATGGTTAAGGGCCTGGGGAGGTACATTAAGTCATGTGTTATGGATGGGCACATCGAGGGATGGGAATGGACAAACTCTCTACCTCCTCAAACTCTTCTTTAGATTGTAGATGATACGAATTTGATCTATGACCAAGGTGGTTGAGGCAGTTGCTTTTCGATAGACTTTGGATTGCTACTTGGTTGCCTCAGGCCAAAGCACTAATGAAAGTAATTCTTGCATTTATTTATTTAATATCCCCACACTTATTCAGCAGCGCATTGCCAAGATCTTAAGTTTTCAGGTGGGGAAACTTCCCTTCATTTATCTTGGTATCCCTTTGGTTATATGCCTGCTCCCTAGGTGTTTTTGGTAGGATGTGATTGATAAATTTCATGTGTTGGTTTTTAATTGGGCCTATAGATGGCTATCTACGGTTGGTAGAGTTACTTTGTTGAAATCAGTGGTGTAGGCCCTTCCTTTATACATATGCTTCATGTTGACTACTCCCTCAGGCTTTATCAAATATTTTTAGGGTATCTGTAGACAATTTCTCTGGTCGGGTAACCTCCTTTCAAGGAAATGGGGCTAGATTAAGTGGGAAGTTGTTTTTCGGCCAAAGCACGATGGTGGTATGGGATTACGCAGGGCATATTGGAATGGGCAAGCTTTAGCTGCTAAGTTGTATTGCAGATGGTGCTCACATTAGCATCAGTATTAGACCAGGATCCTTACCTTCAAGTACCTTGGGGATGTGGATGGCACTGAGGTTCCTCAATTTAGTCTTATGGAGAAAGGTTCTATGATCTAGGATACTCTCAAGAGGGGGGATAAATTGGTTAAACAAGGCCTATTTTGGATATGTAACAAAGGTTCTGATGCTCTTGTTTGGTATGACTCATGGGATGGTTTCCTACCTATCCTCTCTTTGCATCCTCACTTGGGGGATTTATGTAGGATTTTGTTCAGGCTGGTTAGAGTAGAGTGATGGATTTTAAAGTGCCTCAAGCTTTGGGAAAGACTATTGTTTATAAGTGGAAGGACATGTAGGAATGGCCTCCAAGTGGCTCTTTGGAGGATAGGAGGGAGTTTTTTTCCATTTTGGCTGATAAAGTCTATTGTTATCTTCAAGAGAAGGATGTGTTGGCCCAGGGTCTAGATCCAAAAGGGAAGTTCACTGTTGCTTTTGGGTATCATGTTTTGGACAGACTATCCTTGGGTAGTGTTGAGGCTTCATTGTGGAAAAACATCTGGAATAAATTCTCTTGGCCTAAATGTAATTTCTTTTCTTGGCTGTTGGTGCATGGAAAGTGCTTGACTTGGGATAACCTTTGTAAGTAGGGCTTCCAAGGTCCTTCAATATGTTTCTTATGTCTAATGGATGTTGAGACAGTTTCTCATCGTTTCTTTCAGTGCCCCTTTGCTAGGTCTATTTGGAATTTTTGGTGAGGGCCCTGGAATTTGTAGTGTAGGCACCCTTCTTCTCTTGTTGAGTTTTGGACAAACGTTAGGCCCATTCCAATAAAGACTTCATTTTTCCACATAGCTTGGCCTATTGGTCCTTGTTTGATTATTTGGCACATCTAGTTGGAGCGCAACTGCAGGATCTTTCTGGATAAGAAGATGTTGGTGAGCCAAGTTTGGTATTGAATTTTTGAGGCTTTGTATGCTAAATGTGATCTATTGGCCCTGGTGGATCCTACCAATACTAGAGTGATTTGTAACACTAGGGATTTCTACTGGTGGTTCTGGAAGGCCTCAGAATGGGCATAATAGGTGTTCTTGATGAAAGGTCTTAGGGGAGGGAATTCGCAACCCCCTCCCAACGTAGTCCTAAAAATCAACACTGATGGGTCTGCAAGGCGTAATCCTAGGAATGTTGGCATTGTTGGGGTGGGTAGAGATAGTTCTGGGGTGGTTTTGTTCTTTTTTTCAGAGTATAGGAGGCAACACTCCAATAATCTTATGGAGGCTTTGGCTATTCTTTTGGCTTTGAAGAGGGATTTTTCCCTTGGTTGGAAAAGGATTAATTGTGAGTCAGATTCTCAAGTGGTGATTCAACTGATAAATAAGAGACAATTTGAGGATGTTAGTTGGCAGCTTATGATGGTGGCTAAGAAAATCACCAGTCTTGGAGAATTTTTTGATTCTATCACCTTTTCTCATATCGCTTGGAAATGGAATAAGGTGGCTGATGGGTTGGCCAAATGGGATTATGAGAAGAATGGGCCAATTTACTTTGGGACCTTGCTCAGGATTTGGAGGATTTGGTCACGGAGGATATGAGATGTTGCTTGAACACTTCTTGATTTCTTTTATGATTGTTTCTTGGTCCTTTGGGGTTTCTTGATGATTTTATGTACTATTCTCTTTGATTAATAAATTTTTTACCCTCTTTTATTAAAAAAACAAGTTAGGTTGTATGACACACGTGTATGTCCAAATAATAGTTACAGTGACTTCAAAAATTAATTCTAAAAATATACACAACAAAAAATTATGAAAAAATTGATTCCCTAGATATTGATGTTGAGAATTTATATTTCAAAATTTTGAATTTAGTCCTTTATAAAAAAAAGCTATGTTGTACAACACAAATGTTACTTTCTAAAAATGTTGTTTTCTATTTAAAACTAGTTATTAAAGGAGATGTTGAAATATTCATGACTTATTTTGGAAATATTGAAAAAAAAAATTAGAATCTACACAAAAATTACAAATCAGTAGTTCACATAATCTTCAAATTCTTAATAGTTTAGCTACTATAGGTCTCGAAAGATGAAGATTTAGTTAAAAATATTGATGTAAATGTCCATCT
The DNA here is from genome assembly GCA_007258455.2 of Sequoia sempervirens. Lineage (NCBI taxonomy): Eukaryota > Viridiplantae > Streptophyta > Pinopsida > Cupressales > Cupressaceae > Sequoia > Sequoia sempervirens. Next base: position 238,958,839 of record VDFB02379711.1, read on the forward strand.
TGGACAAAAAGTAAGATGTAGTATTGTGATTTCAGCCTAGTTAGGTTGTTGATGTTAACCTCTAGTGTTTCTTTGATAAGCTTCTATTTATGGTTTCTAAGATGTTGAGGATACTGATAAAATTGATAAAATAAGGAAACATGGTGTTGCAGAGGTATTCTAATGTGCGGTTCTTGCTTCATATTTCTTTTGGGTTGAATATCTACTTGTTGGTTTGGATATGTTTGTTAGAGGTGTTCAAAATTTTTATATCCAAAATTTTGGCTTTTGGATAGATGATCAGAGGAAGTTATGTTCACCATTATGTGAATTGGTTTTGTAGTGTCGATTATAGAGGTGTCTGGGAGAAATGTATTTTTTGTTGGAAAAATAAGGACAGACAACTGAGAGGGGGGTGAATCAGTTGTCACATAAACTTAAAATTTGTAAACTTAGCTTAAATCTAATCTTAGATCTAATGAATAAGCAATTAACCACAAACAGTTAACACATCAGAGAGACAAATAACACCAAGATTTTTTACGTGGAAACCTTGTTAGGGGAAAAACCACGGTGGATGTTAGTCCACAAGATTATACTCTGCTAAAAGTATAATGAGAAATAATAAGAGGAATGCACATGTATTCAGGCACACTACCTAGAGCTCATTGCTCAATTACAAAAGAGGACTCACTATCCAACAATATAGAAATATGGATTAGATCCACGGAGTATGAATTGGAAGAATAGCTTCTATACAAGCCTGATTACAATTTTGATTAAGCGAGCAGAAAAATTTCTTCACAATTCGCTCAAACTTCTTCACTTTCTTCTCTACAAATGAATGATATTCGCATATACATATATAGGAGCACATGAAGCAGTGACTTCAACAATGAACTAATCACCCTTATATATCCACTACATGAGATTCCATCACAAATTCATCAGCTAAGAAAATAAAATATATTTGCAATGTCGGCCTAGATTAATAACCAAATTCTTAATGCAAACCCACAAAGGTCAGCCACAACATAGTAGATACCCAAATTAACATCTCCAACATAAAAATACTTTAATTAATTTCACCTCGAACATCCACAACACGCTACCACCAACATGTCGGCTAGAAACATGAAAAAATGAACATGCAAAAGAAAAGATCTTCAACCACAAGCTCACTAGATCAAGTGGACGTACCACAAATATAGAGAATGAACTAGAGACATTTGAGAGCACCAAGAAACAACAAAGAAGCATCTGCAACAACTTGGATAACTAGAATCATACAATCTTCATTCAAGAATACTGACAGAGACAACAAAAATACTGTCAGACCACAACTCACACAAAAATTCATACAGACCTCCAAAAATTTTGGAAGATGATCTAGGGTATGTGCAGGATCATCATGGAAAACACAGGCCCTTAAGTGGCAAAAAAATCAGAAAAATCAGAGTTAGGCAACTTGAAATAAAAATTTGAATAAGTTATCTATATTATTTTAAAAGTATGTAAGAATAGAATCTGTAGAAAATTGAATGTAGTTTCTAAAATACTAGGTTTGTTTAAATAAAAAACAAATCTATTTGGTTAAAATTTGAAATTTCAATGTAGTAGTACTTAAATTTCAAGGAAAAAATAAGAAGTAGGTGTCTGTCTGACCACCCTAACCACAATAAAATGATAATATTTTTAATAATATTTTGGATATAATTAGAGGACTCATGTCCTAATGTGATGCATATTTTTTTGTAATTTTTTTCCAAGTAAATAATTAATTATGAATTTTTATTATAACTTTTAAAAATATAAAAATCGTATGTCCGAATTCATCTTTAACTTGGTCAAAACTTCATGAAATTCAAATTTTCTTTTTTATCCTATAGTATGCAAAGCATAGAATGTGACGCATGTTTTGGATTAAAAAAATGTGATACGCTTGAAAGCTATAAAAAATTTTCAATCAATCTATCAATCAACTTTAGTCATAATTTGAATAGAAAATGAATAATAATTACTTATTAAATTCAAAGTAAAGAATAATTTATATTGGTGGAAATCTGAGAATCTCCTTTAAAAACCCTTTTCGTTTCATCAATTTTGGGTAAAAAAAAATTCATCAGCCACATACCCATCATATTGCCACTTTTTGGCCCATCATGATTCTGCACATACCCTCTAGACATACTCAATGATAAACCCTTTAATCCACATTACTTAATCTTTAACGTACAGAACAAAATGGCTTCATGATCTACGTAGTTCCACTGGGAACCTACAAATCTTCCTTTTACAATTTTCTCAATTGATATATATAATAATTGATACACAAAAATCTAATAGTGTTGACATCAATGACAACCACATATCAACAATACATCCATATCATCCAAAAAAATCCCAACAATCTCCCCCTTTGGCATTGATGGCAACACATGATGTGAAAAATACCATCAACCCAACATACTAACTTCTTATGCACTTCTCTCAACTGAATTTCTCTCCACATGGATTTTTCACATTACACTTATCCCCCTTTGACATCAATCACAAAGGTAACAACGATCTTTCCATATGCACACTTTGAACCACATATCTACACATTTGATTACTCCCCCTGAGTAGCAGCCATGAAAACATCAATTTGGATCATAATGTAGCAAATGAGGCTCATGGATTGATGCAATAAAATGCATCTTTTAGTTCTTATCAGGAGGGGTAATTACCCCTAGCATTCCTTTGAGATACTCAAAAGTATCCCTTAGAAATGGCTTGGTAAATATATCTATAATCTATTATTTGGTAGGCACATACTCCAATCTGACTTCTTTTTCATTCACTTTTTCCCTCAGGAATTGAAACTTGATTGATATATGTTTAGTCTTTGAGTGGAGCACTAGATTCCTTGATATATTTATTGCACTTGAGTTTTCACAGTATATGGCAATAGGATCTTCATATATTACTCTGATATCTCTTAGCATCTATTTCATCCATATTACTTGAGTACATTTTTTTGCAGCAACAATATATTCTACTTCACCAATAGATAGAGAAATGGAACTCTACTTTTAGCTTAACCAGGACACCAACTTTTTCCCTAGGAAGAAAGCACCACCACTAGTACTTTTTGTGTCATCCACATCACCAACCCAATCAGCATTAGTGTATGCACACAAAGTGAGATCATCATCCTTTGGATAACAAAGTACAAAGTCAAATGTTACTTTTAGATATCTAAATATTCTTTTGACAATAATCACATGTGATTCTTTTGGATCAGCTTGAAATCTAGCAACAATACATACAACATTCATAATATTTGGTCTAGTCTAGGTCAAGTGGAGCAATCCACCGATTATTGACCGATATCTAGTTTGATTTTCCTTTGGAGAATCATCATTCTGAGTCAACTTACATCTGGTCACCATAGGGGTACCAACAGGTTTGGAGTCTTCCATTCCAAACATATTCAATAGTTCTCTCAGATATTTGGACTGAGATATGAAAATCCCTTGGTCCAATTGAGTAATTTGCAATCCCAGAAAGAACTTCATTTCACCAATCATGCTCATCTCAAAATCACTCTTCATCTCATCAGCAAAATTCACGCAAAGATTATCATCTCCTCCAAAAATGACATCATCAGAAAAGACTTCTATGATTAATTCCTTATCATGATCTAATTTGAAGTATAAGTTACTATTAGCAGTACCTTTAGTGAATCCAAGCTTCAGTGGGAATTTGTCCAATCTATTGTACTAGGCTTTGGGGGCTTGTTTGAGTCCATATAGAGCTTTCTTCAACCTGCAAACCATATCTTCTTTATCTTTTTTCTAAAATCCATTTGGTTTTTGAATGTGCACATCTTCTTCTAGTTCTCCATTCAGAAATGCAAACTTTACATCCATTTGATAGACTTTATAGTTCTTGTGTGCAGCATAAGCAAGAAATAATCTCACAACTTCAATTCTAGCAATAGGGGCAAAGGTTTCTTGGCTGACTGAGGGAGATAGAAACACCAGATCTAGGCTAAAATCCAAAAATTGGGGTACATTGATAATTTTAGAGAAAAGGAAAATGAACTCCTCACTAAGTTGCATGATATTATTGCTAAAGAGGAAGTCTTTTGGTGGCAGAGATTAAGGGTTTTTTGGCTAACTGAGGGAGATAGGAACGCCAAATTTTTTCACTTGTCTGCTTCGAAACATAGGGCTGCTAATAGAATTGCCTACATTGAAGTGAATGGGACTAGGTTTGAGGAGGAAGATGATATCAAGAAACAAGCTGTTATTTTTTTCAATAACCTTCTATCATGTAATGGAGAAATTGTGCCTAATGCTCAAGACTCCTTGCTTGAGGCTATTCCCTAGGTGATAGGTTAAAATGAAAATTCTTTGATCACTGCTATTCCTACCAAGGCTGAAATTAGGAAAGTCATTTTCTCTTTTGATGGCAATAAAGCTCTCGGACCTGATGGGTTCCCCTTATTCTTCTTCCAAGAGTTTTGGGAAATTGTTGAGTTGGATGTTGAGAAGGCCGTCAAGGAATTCTTTGGCTCAAGATGTCTTTTGAAAGAACTAAATGCTACTTTTGTGGTCCTTATTCCAAAAAAACCTGGAGCTTAGGAGTTTGAAGCTTTTCGGCCAATCAGCCTATGTAATTCTATTTATAAAATCATTTTGAAGGTTCTAACTACAAGAATGCTTTCTTTGCTTCCTCAAATGATCTCTCCGCAATAGAATGGTTTTGTGCCAGGTAGGTACATTTTGGACTCAGCTATCACTGTTCATGAGAATTTACATTCCCTAATTGTTTCGAAGACTGAAGGGTTCATTCTTAAACTAGACATATCTAAAGCCTATGATCGGGTAGATTGGAATTTTTTATTTAAAATCTTGGTCAAGTTTGGTTTTAATAGCAAAGTCATCCAACTGATGAATCAACTAGTTTCGACGGTTACTACCTCTGTCATTGTGAATGGGTTGCCTTCAAGGTTTTTTCAGACTTTCAGAGGTCTCAGACAGGGAGATCCTATGTCTCCAATTTTGTTTACAATTGTGGCTGAGTGTTTGGGAAGAAATATTAAAATTTTTATTGATCAGAGATCCCTTGTTGGTCTAAGACCTTCCTCTTCTCTTCTAACTTGTTCCCACTAGCAATTTGTTGATGATACCATTCTTATGGGAAGATCCACTGTGACTGAAGCTTTGACTTTCAAAAGGATCCTGAATATTTATGAATCTGCCTCTGGGCAAGTTGTTAATAGGGCAAAGAGTTCAATTTTCTTCTTCAACACTCTTGAACATAGATAAATAAAACTTGCTCGAATTCTTGGATGCCGGATCAAGCCTTTACCGTCAACCTATCCTGGTTTGACTCTATGCCTTAAATCCCCGGACTCAGTTTGGATCTCTTTGGTTGGAAAATTCAATAAGAAGTTGTCGGGATGGAAAGGAGCGCTTCTCAGTCAAGCTAGAAAAATTCAACTCCTTAAAGCCTCTTTGCAAAATTTACCTGTGTATGCTCTTAGTTTATTTAAAATTCTTGCTAAATATGCTGAGGCTATTGAAAAAATTCAAAAAAGGTTTCTCTGGTCTGGTGTGGAGGATAAGAAGAGACTCCCATTTGTTGGATGGGACTTGGTTTGCAGACCTAAATTGAGAGGTGGTCTGGGCTTAAGGAAAATTAAAATGTTGAATTTGTCCTTCCTTGCTAAACAGCTCTAGAGATCTCTTACTTTGAGAGGGGAATGGCAAGAGACCTTAAAAGCCAAATACTTTAGCAACTGTGAGTCTCTTAATGATGTTATTACTTCTTCTCTTTTACCTCGAGGGTCTGTCTGCTAGATTGATATGAGTAGAGGAAGAAAGTTGTTGGAGATGGGGACTGGATGAATTGTTGGAAAAGGAAATAATGTTAGATTTTGGGAAGACGGATGGATTTTCAAGGATCCTCTAATCATAATTGAGAATTTCAGTAAATGGATGAATGATTGTAAAAGGGAATTCGGGGTCCTGGTCAAAGATTATTGGAGGAACAAGAACTGGGTTGATTTGAGGACTATAAGTCTGGATCTTTGCCTAATTCAGTCTACCTTCAGGGCCCTTAGATTGGCTCAACACCAAGTGGATGATCTTGTGGTTTGGATAGACAATCCGTTTGGAAGTTTTTCAATTTCTTACACTACTTCTATGATGGTTAGTCCGCAGGAGCTTCCACCCTTCTAGGCTAAAGCTTGTATTAATTCTTTGATTCCTAAAATCAATATTTTCTATTAGATCATGCTACAGAACAAGATTCTCACTTTGGACAATCTTGGCAAGAGAGGAATCCAATTACCTAACAGATGCTACATGTGCAGGAATGATGTTGAGACTGTTAATCATCTTTTTCTTCATTGTCCTTATGTGTCGCATATCTAGGGAAAAATTCTTATGCATCTTGACGTGGTTTAAGTCTCTCTTGCTTCGGTTAAAGATTTTTTCTTGCAATGGAAAGCTCCATCAAAAAATCCTTTTGTGCATAAGCTCTGGTCTTTTGTTCTACCTTTTGTTTCATGGAGTATCTGGAAGGAAAGGAACAATGTATTGTTTAGGGAAAAAGAGACGTCGGAGGGGGACTTATATGAAAAAATTGTTAGGGCTATAAAGGAAAATTTATCTTTATTCCCTAGAAAAATGGTTAATAAAGCTACTTGGTCTCCCTTTGATATTGCTACAACCGAAAAGTGGAATTCAAAATTAGTTGTTTTAAAAGTCCCCACACCAGCCCATTGTGGAAGGGAGAATGCCAACTGGACTTTTCTGCCTTTTGGATGGGTGAAAGCCAATTTTGATGGTGCTACTAAAGGCAACCCTGGGAAAGCTGGTAGTGGGTGTGTTTTAAGAGACAATGAGGGGGCTTTTATTGCGTCTTTTGCTGTGGACATTGGCACCCAAACTAATCATATTGAGGAAGCTATTGGGGCTTATCATGTGGTTAACCTGGCTTTCACAATGAATATGAAATGTCTTTGGTTGGAGGGGGATTCTAAGAACATAATAGACTACATTCTTGGGTTAACCCCCCCTTTGTGGACCATCAAAAATTGGATCGAAGATACAATTGCTATATTAAGTAAATTTGACAAAGTGAAAGTTTCCCATGCCTACAAAGAAGCCAATAAGGTGGTGGATTACTTTCCCAATGAAGGGGTCAAGAGGGGTGGGGAAAACACATGGAGGAAGAATGATTACCTCCATTCTGAGGTTAAAGCTCTAATCTATTATGATTCCATACATGGAAGAGAAGTTTGTCTTCACCATGATGAAGCTAATAAAGACTAAGGACATCGATCTCATTAGATTTGATGGGACCAACGTCATTTTCTTTTTTGAGAAACTTTTTTGGCACGCTTTCTGGGTGTCTGGGAAAATAAGCTCATACGAGACCCAAAGCAACTGTAGGGGTGGGTATAGCAGAGCTTTGAATATGGGGGGAGAGAGAAAATGTTTTGAGCCAAGCAGCTTTCAAGAGCACAGGAAGAATGTTAAAGCTTGGGAAAAAATTGAAAAGGGAGGTTTAGTTTCGTTCTTGGAAAAGCTCCATGGTACTGATGAAATGATGCTGGACTATTTCGCCAAAAACTTGAAAGATGGTGAGATTGTGTTGTTTGGGAGGAATGTTAAGTTGAATGAGCAAATCATAGGTGAGATTACTAGTCTTTCAACTGAGGGTGTGAAATTTTATCAGGACTGTCGGTTCTCTGATGAAGAGGTTATCAGATTTCCTAAGAAAGATAAGGAGAAGGCTAAGCTGGTTAAGGTTTCTAATAGCTACTTTGATGTGGAGTCCATTAAATCGATCTAGAGGAAATTTTTGAGAGTCATCATGGAGTACATCATGGTTGATGGGCACTTCACCAGGGCGTATGGTTATCACTTTGCCATTTTGAACCATTTTTGTCACAAGGTTCATATCTCTTTGCCTTTTTATTTATTCTCTTCTCTGAAGAATTTCCTTGATGATGTTGAAAGAAACCCTAGGTGGATTTCTATTATTCACCCTGGTCTTGTCAGGCTCATCTTTGAGCATTACCAAAATTTACTTGCTCTGTCTAAAAATGTTGCTACTGGGGAGTTGGACGATGAGGATATGGAAAGTAGCAGGGAGAATGATCCTTTGGCCCCTTTTGCTTTTGCTCATGCTGGTACTAAAACCACTGACCCCCAGTCCCTTTCTTGCCAGATTGTCCTTGAGGGTTCTGCTCTGCCTTCTTGTCTTAACCCCCAGCCTTCGCATGGTTGCCCTATGTCGGGTTCTACTCCGCCGTCTTGTCTTAATCCCCATCCTTCGCCTGGTTGCCCTACCCCGGGTTTGGTCTCTGGGTTTAAAGGTTCCTTGGTTATGAAATTGGTTTCATACTTTGGGAATTCTTTGGAAATACATTCTAAAAATCCTATGGCTAGTAAAGAGTCGGTCCCTAGTGCCCTGCATCTGGAAGATTTGTGAATGCCCCTAAAAGACCCCCTAACCAGGATGAAATTAATTCTGCCCCGAATAACTTTAGGTCTAATGATATAATGAGTATGGCAGAAAAAAGTGCTAATGTCTTTTCAGTATTCTTAAGTGGGCCCATACAGAAGTCTGTGATTTGAATGGTCGTAATATAGATCTCAGCAACAGAGTCATGGAGTTGGAGCAGAAGGTGAGTTGGATCCGTAAGGAGAATGATAGTCAAAACACCCCCTTAATGGAGAAAAGACAACAGTTGCAGGAGGAAAGATTGTCTAGGCTGGAGAGCAATATGTCCAACATTGGCCAAAATATCAAGGCCACTATGGAGCATAATCATAAAATTTCCAGGCATAACACCATTATCATTAATGCTATGGTGGAAATATTGGAAAAAAATCAAAAGGGCTCACTATTCGTGGACTTGGATGTGGACAGAGTTTGTAGCAGAGATGGTGTTGATGGGATTTTGACTCGCACCCAGGCTAACATGAAGAGGAAGGTCCCTGCTTCTACACATATGGTTCAAACCCTCAAGAACGGAATACAGGAAATGAGTGAAGTTGAGAAGGAAGCTGAGGAGTTTTTGAACTTCATGGAGTAGTGTTGTTGTTGTCTTCTCTGGATTTTTGGCGGTCCTTTTTTGAACCTTATTGTCTCTTTGTTGCTGTCGTTTCTTTTTGGGACAGTTGTCTGTTCTCTTGGACTTTTTTGTTCTATCTTTGTATGTTTAAACTTTGTGGTTTCAGGTCCCTATAAAACCTATTTTTTCCTTTTCAAAAATAGGGCGAAAGGTTTCTTCAAAATCAATACCTTCCATTTGAGAGTACCCCTTACATACTAGTATTGCTTTATTCTAGACCAATTCACCTTCTTCATTTAGTTTATTTCTAAATACCCACTTAGTACCAATCACATTCTTGTCTTTAGGCCTAGGAACCAATAGCCATGTGTCATTCTTCCGAATATGTGTTAGTTCTTCCTTCATAGCTTCCAACCAATATTCATCTTGATAGGCTTCAGTGACACTCTTAGGTTCAATCTTGGAAATCAGACAATATTCTTCTACAACATTTCTTCTAGTTTGCACTCCTTTACTCTTATCTCCTATAATTTGACTTTTAGAGTGATTCAACTTTACATACCTTGGAGTCTTGGGACTTTCTCAGACCTTTGTGTCTTCTAAACTTTCTTCTACACTTGCACTTGTCTATGCTTCATGACTGAATTGATTTACTAGAACAAATTGAGGTTGCTTCATTGGAACATATGGAATAATTTGAAATAGATTCGGTTTCTAAGTGTTCTTCCCTTGATTTGTGTTGTCTTCATCTAAATCATAGCTGCATCGTTTGGATGATTTGACAAAGTCCTCATCAACTCTGGCATTTTCACTCTCAACAATCTTTCCCAGTCTTTTGTTATAGCACTGATATTCCTTGCTCTTAGTGGGGTATCCTAGGAAGATCGGGGTTCATTGCTTCTAGCATCAAATTTTCCTATATCATCATCTCTCTTGATGTAACATTTGCTTCCAAAGATCTTGAAATAATTAACAGTATGCTTGTGACCAAACCATAACTCATAAGGGGTCTTACCAGAATTACCATTCATATTTACCTGATTCAAGGTATACACAACAGTGCTTACCGCTTTACTCCAGTACATCTAAGACACATTTCAATCCATCATCATTATTCTGGCAACATCCAAAATTGTTCTATTCTTCATTTTTGCAACTCCATTCTATTGAGGTGTTCAGGGAGTAGATAATTTTCTTTTAATTCCATGTTCTTCACAATAAGAGTTGAACTCCTTAGAGATGAATTCACCATCTATGTCAGATCTTAGGCACTTGATTCTCAAACCTTTTTCATTTTTTGCCATAGCCTTAAAGTTTTTGAACTTATCTAATGCTTCACATTTTTCTCTCAAAAACGAAACCCAAATCATTCTAGAGTAATCATCAATAACCGGCATAAAATACCTTTCTCCATGAATACTTCTAACTCTAGAGGGACCTCAAAGATCAGTATGTAGCAGTTCTAGCACATTATTTGAATGAAATTGTTTGCTTTGGAAAGAGACTGTAGTTTGTTTACCCATCTGAAATTCTTTGCAGATTACATTAGAAGGCTTCACTAACCTGGACAGATCTCTTACTGCTTGAGTAGAACTTATCTTGATGATGTTGTCAAAATTTACATGACATAACTTCCTATGCCACAATCAACTTTCATCTACTTGAGCAATTAAGCAACTTCCACTAGCAGTATTCAAGTGTAAAATGTTACCTTTAGTTTGCACACCAGTAGAAATCATGTTTTTGGAACTCCCACAAATCTTTCATTTTCCATTCTTGAACTGTAGATCAAGGTATGTGCAGGATCATCATGGAAAAAATAGGCCCTTAAGTGGCAAAAAACGTGGAAAACATAAAAATTTGAATAAATATATTTCAAAAATATGTAAGAATAGAATATGTAGCAAATTGAATGTAGTTTTTAAACTACTAGGTTTGTTTAAAAAAACAATCTATTTGTTGAAAATTTGAAATTTCAATGCAGTTCTTAAATTTTAGGGAAAAAATAAGGTGTTTGTATAACCACCCCAACCACAATAAAATGATAATATTTTTTTATAATACTTTAGATATAAGAGGACTCATGTCCCAATGTGATGCATATTTTTTGTAATTTTTAAAAATAATTAATTATAATTTTTTATTACAAATTTTAAAAAATATTAAAAATCATGTATGTTTGACTCACCAACTTGGTCAAAACTTCCCCATGAAATTCTAATTTTCGACCATATTATGAAGCATAGAATGTGACTCTAATGTTTTGGATTCAAAAAATGTGATACTATTTGAAAGTTATAGATGTTTTCAATACCTATCAATTAGGACTTTAGACATAATTTGAATAGAACAATGAATAATAATTACTTATTAAATTCAAAGTAAAGAATAATTTATATTGGAAGAAAGTTGGGAATCTCCTTTAAAAACCCTTTTCATTTCATCAATTTTGGGTAAAAATTCATTAGCCACATACCCATCATTGCCACTTTTTGCCCCATCATGATCCTGCACATACAATATCATATCCCTTGTCTACCATTTGTCCAACACTCAACAAGTTGTGCTTTAGGCCTTCAACATATAGGAAATCATCAGTATTATCTTTACCACCAAGGCTAATAGATCCTCTGCCATGAATCACACTAGCATTGCTATCTCCAAATCTTACAACCCCACTGCCATACTTCTCTAGACTCACAAACTTACTTTTGTCACCGGTCATGTGATGTAAGCATCCACTATCAATGAACCACTCATATTTTTCTTCAATTCGGGCTGCAAGAGCTTTCTCATCTTTAGTGGATTCAGTAGCCACATGATTATCTTTAATGGTAGCAATGAAAGCCTAATCCTCTTCATTTCCATTATCTTTATCAGACTCATCATCAGTCATTGCTTCTTCAACAAAGTAGCATCTCTTTTGGAATCTAGACTTTCTAGGCTTAGACCTAGGAACTCTTTCAGGTCATCTTGATACAAAATGACCTATTTTACTCCATGAAAAACATTTAATAGGCAATACATCTTCATACTTACCTTTTCATTTTCCTTCTTTCTTTGCAATCAATGCTTCCAATTCTTCTCCTTTTCTTTAATTTGTCTTCAAGTTGTTTCAGTTCTTCATCATATTTGGATATCTTTCCAGAGCTTTCTCCCAGACTATATATTTTCCTATAAATTTCAGACATAGTAGCTTTGAATTCAGATTCAATCTTTGGTGTTGATTCACCAAACTCACTAATTTCAAAAATAGCAAGCTCCCCTATTAGTGTATCTCTTGTCATCTTTTTTATCGACATGAATTCTTCAATAGCATGAAATTTCATTTTGTAGGAAGGAGGCAAGGATCTGAGTATCTTAGCCATAATTTCATCTTCTTCTATAGAACCACTAGCACATGTAATACCCATCACTATCTCATTTACTCTCTGCATAAAATAAGTGATATTTTCATCTTCTCCCATCTTCAAATTCTCATATTTACCTTTCAAGCTCTATAGCTTAGCCATCTTCACCTGTGCATCACCTCCATACAAAGTTTCCAGTTTCATCCAAATCTCATGAGTTGTCTACAAACCTCACATTAGCCATCTCTGAATCTATCAGGGGGCTCAACAAAGCTTCAATAGCCCTAACATTGTTTTCAACATCTTTGATTTCATCAACAAAAGAGGGACCATTCTACGGAATAACATATGGATCTTTTGTAATCTTCCAGTAGGCTTCACCACTAAATCTTAGGTGACATCGCATCTTGACTTTCCACAGTGAGTAGTTGGTGCCATTAAATCTAGGACTGTCCTTCTTGAATGTTGCCATCTTGGATCACCTCAAGCTATTAAACTTCTTCAAAGGAACTAGCTCTAATATCAATTGTTGGAAAAACAAGGACATGCAAGTGAGAGAGGGGGGTGAATCAGTTGTCATAGAAACTTACACTTTACAAACTTAACTTAACTCTAATCTCAGATCTAATGAATACGCAATTAACCAAAAATAATTAGCGCATCAAAGAGACAAATAACACCAAGATTTTTTATTTGGAAACCCTGTTAGGGGAAAAACCATGTGGTGGATGTTAGTTCACAAGATTATAATCTGCTAAAAGTATAATGAGAAATAATAAGGGGAATGCACATGCATTCAGGAAAACTTCCTAGAGCTCACTGCTCAATTACAAAAGAAGACTCACAGTCCAACAATATATAAATATGGATTAGATCCACAAATTATGAATAAGAAGAATAGCTTCTACACAAGCCCGATTACAATTCCTATTAAGCTCAGAAAACTTTCTTCACACTTCGCTCAAACTTCTTCACTCTTTTCTCTACAATCGAATGATATTCACATATACACACATAGGAGCACATGAAGCATTGACTTCAACAATGAACTAATCACCCTTTTATATCCACTACATGAGATTCCATCACAATTTCGTAAGCCAAGAAAATAAAATATAATTGCAATGTCGACCCAGATTAACAAACAAATCCATAATGCAAACCAATAAAGGTTAGCCACAACATAGTGGAGACCCAAATTAGCATCTCCAACATAAAAATACTTTAATTAATTTCACCTCGAACATCCACAACACGCTACCACCAACATGTCAGCTAGAAACATGAAAAACCAAACATGCACAAGAAAAGATCTTCAATCACGAGCTCACCGGATAAAGTGGGCGTACCACAAAGATAGAGAATGAACTAGAGACATCTGAGAGCACCAAGAAACAACAAAGAAGCATCTGCAACAACTTGGATAACTAGAATCATACAATCTTCATTCAGGAATACTGACAGAGACAACAGAAATATTGTCAAACAACAACTCACACAAAACTTCACACAGACCTCTAAAACTTCCAGTAGATGATATAGAAATACTCAATGATAAACCCTTTAATCCACATTAGCTAATCTTTAATGTACAAAAAAAAATTCCTTCATGATTTGCACAATTCCATTGGGAACCTAGAACACTTTTACAATTTTTTCAATATACTTGACATATACAACAATTGATACACCAAAAACTAATAGTGTTGACATCAATGACAACCACATATCAGCAACACATCCACAACATCCAACAATCTCCCAACATTTGCTCCACATTTCTCTATAGTTTCTCTTCAGGTCTTGTGATTCTAAAGGTATGTTAATGATGTTGATCTCTTTCTTGTGTCAAGAGGATTTGTCGTTTGGTACTTTTAAAGATGTATTTTAGAGTTGCAGTGTTTGATAGTGTAGTCTGAATGTACAAGATGTGTACATTCTAAATGTGTGATTTATTATGGAGTTTGATTAATTTTAAGATGATATAGGAATATTCTACATCATGATGAAGTTTGGTATGTGGTTGGCAAGTCATCCTTTGATTTGAGGAAGTGTGGAAGTCAAATTTTAATGGTGTTTGCATGGGTAACAATTGACCTAGTGTTTACACTACATTTGAAGATGTTCAAGCATTAATGAAGGTATAGTGTGGCATGTGAGAGTTGATTTGTGTCTTAGTTAAGTTTTTTTTTGGTCCACATTCATTTCTATCCACTGTGGGAATGTTTAGTGTTGACCAATTTTCATTTTGTAGAGTGTAAAGTGAGTGTAGATGAATTGAAGATGTTTTTCAAGTTGCAGATGGTATAAATGCATGGTGAATTGATGTGAGATAAAGTGTGGAATAGAGTTGAGTGTTGTGATGCAAAATTAAGTGCAAAAGTGTGAAATGCTGTGCAAGATATAATGCAAGATTGTTGAATGCAATGAGGTGAGGTATCTTGATCTCTTGAAGGTTACTATTAATGTTGGAGTTTTTGAGGTGGAATCTCTATTGCATTGAGATTGTGTTCTCTATGTAATACTCTATCTTCTTTTCTTATTTCTATTTCAATAATGAGCATGGGATGTGAGCCTTTCTAGACACTATGTCCTATTCTAGTAGTGAGCTTCCTTGTACCAATTTTGTAATTACTTATATTGTGAGCTAATCCTCATCATGGTTTTTCCCTTCTAGGGTTTTCCATGTAAATCTTATGTTATCTTGTGTATGGTGTTGGTTGTTTCATTTTTGTTATCTACTTTTCATGTTCAAACATTATAACAGATTAAGGGTTTAATGAATGCATGTGGATTTGATTACTATTGAGGGTTTTAATGTTCTAATTTGATACAACTGATTCAACCCACCCTCTAAATTTTCTTGTTCATATAAAAATACCTTGCCCCCTACCTCTTCATTTTGATGGCTAAATTTCTTGGTTGCAAGATTGAGTGAAATTTTTTGAATGACACTTTGGCTAGCTTTTCCCCCTCCTTTGTTTCTCAACCGGTTTCTCATTAATAATTTGTTTATGATACAATCCTTTTTGGGGAAGTGACTATATAGAGGAAAAGGGATGGATCAATTTTTTTAAAAAGTTTACTATGAACTCTAGCTAATGTATTAATTTTACTAAAAGTGACATTTTCTTTCTTAATGTTGACCCTTTACTTCAAACACAGATATCCAAAATAATTAATTGTCAAATTCTTCCCCTTCACTAGATGTACTTAGGAATGCCTCTCACTGTTGGTAAGGTGGACAACTTTGTTTTTCCTAACATACTTTAAAGAGTTCAAATTAAGCTAGTGACATGGAAGGGTGCTCTCCTTAGCAATGTTGGTAAGCTTCTCCTTTTTATGTCCACTCTTTAGAGTTTGGTTGAGTATCTAATGTGTTTTTCTTTCATGCTCATTTCATAGTTTGAGAAGCTTGATAAAATTAAGAGAAGATTCCTTTGGCTAGGTACTAAAGAGAGGAGTCACTTATTTTTGGTGAATTGGGATATTGCGTTTTCTAGAAAACATTATAGGGGCCTTTACTTGAGAAAGACTAGGAAAATGAACATGGCTCTTGTATCTAAAATTACTTGCAAGCTTTTGAATAAATGGGTAGACTAGATTTATATCCTCAAGGATAAGTATCTATAGGATATAGATTTCCTCTCCCTTCTTGATAATTATGTTCTTCCCTTGGGATCCATAATATGGAATAACCTCCTCAAAACCAAGAATTTATTTCCTTGGATTCTTCTTAGCAAGTTTGGTCTGGTACCTTGATTTCCTTTTGGGATGACAGATGGATTTCCTCACAGTCCCTTAGTTTACATGTGATTCTCTTGGTCATGAAGTTGGAATTATGTGCTAGATTGGAGTATAAGGTCTCAGATTACTTCGAACTTACCTTAGTTCTACCTAGCTTTAAGATTGATCCCAATTGGTTTGATCCCCCCTTCTCTTGGTTGTTGAGGAGCTCCTTAGAGATGTTAATAATCACAAATTCTTTAACTCCAATTTTCTAGACTCCTTGGTTTGGGTGGATTCAAAGGATGGGGAATATTTTGTTATGTCTAGATACAACATTATATCTAGTTCTTGAGATCTTTTATTTAATTGGATGAATATTTTAAGAAATAATTCTCTTTCCAAAGTTAAATTCTTCTAGTGGACTATCTTCCATAAACAAAATTTCACTGTAGATAATTTGTAGAAGAAAGGTATCCATCATCACAATTGTTGTTTAGTATGTGAAGATGAAGTCGAATCCATCCCCCATCGTTTATTTCACTATACCTATTCTTGGTAGGTTCGACAAAAAAAATTCAATATCTTTTCAATACTAGTTGGGTTTGGCATAAGGATGGGAATATGGTGGAAATCTCTTTTTCACTGGGTGGGCACTCTTGAAGGAGCATAAAAATAGGATATTCAGAGATAAAAAAAATCTCGTTGGATGGTTGTGGCCAATAAGGTTACAAATTAGATTGTTGAGAATATCACCATGAACTCTTGTATACCTAAAATGAATCCTAAAATCTTGGAGTTCTCAATTGCTACATTTTGGAAATTTTATGAGGCTCTTAATGCTCTTAGCTCCCATATCCCTCTGGACTAGAGAAGTAATCTATGGTCCCCCTGAGCTCAGTTGTCTTAAGCTTAACTTTAATGGCTTGACCAAAGGTAACCTAGGTTGGGCACATGGGGGTGGGGTCATTAAAAATAATCATGGGAAAATGATTTTGGCTTATGTAGTGGATATTGGCATCCACTCCTCCAACTTTGAGAAGGTGGTGATGATGTACTATGGTATCCAGATTTCCACAAATGTTGGCTTTCCAACCTGACCACTGAAGGTGACTCCAGAAACACCATTATTTTGTTGACTGGGATGGATAAACCTTGTTGGTCTCTCTATGACCCCATCCTATCAGCATGCAATCTCATGATTACTCTTGGGAATAGAAGATCTACTCATGTATATGTAAATGGAAACAAAGCGATGGATGCACTAGCTAACCTTGGCAATTTTACTCCAAATTTGGTTATCTAGGGTAATATCTCTCAAATCCCTGGGTATTTATCTAAGTTAATTAATACATTTGATGTCAAAGCATTATAGAAATGATCTATTGAGATGGATTTCTTGTCATCTCCCTTCATCATCTACCATGGTTTATAATTATGAAAAACCACTCTCTCTGGGCAATCTTTTCATAAGCCTTTTTATCCCTAGCATAGGTATTCTTCTAGACATTTCTACAAAACTGCTTCTCTTGCTCTCTTGTTTGTGAAATTCTTCATGGTTCATGAGTTGGTCTAGAACAAAACCATGCTCTTATGAGATGTGAATGCACGATAGGGAGATTTGGACTATTATCCAACAAGGTAAATTGACCTTGTATGTGGAGGGTATGAAGGGGCATGACCCCATATCATCTATTGATTTCACCAATTCCTAGAATGTGGGCACCATCACCATTGGTAGGTTCTCCTTCCTTGTGAACATTGAGGTGATTGCAAAGGTCATGGGAATTTCATTGGAAGGTGCTTTCATCCCTTGAAATTCTAAGGGGCACTACCAAAAAGACATGAAGAGGTTTCTGAAGGAGGGAGAAAAGGTTAACAAGCTACAAAATGGTCTCAAGATTAGAGGTATGCCACATTAGAGGGTCATTTTTGTCTTTTTCATGCCCATCTCTTTCCCATGTTAAACCATTTCCATTATAATGACAAGATGAATTTCACTTTCTAATTCTTTTCTTCTCTTGAACAGTCCATTAAGAATGTCCAAGGTAAAAGTAAAAGTATCCCAATTCACTAGAGATTAATTTTCCACCTTTACCATTAGGCCACTCTTTTCCCCTCCCTGACCACTATCAAGAGGAATAATCTGGTCATTCACAATCCTACCGACTGCCTTGAGGGCCCCATTTCCACTGGTGCTCTAGATGGAACCCACACACCACTCATAGAATCACCAAGGCTTAGGGAAAAACCCTATCAATGAGGAAACTAGCCTCAACCCTAAAAACTGTGTTTCTTTCCCCAAACCCACCCCAATTTCTACCTTTGGCTTTGTTAATTCAACTAACTTGGATGATTAGCCCTAAAAACCTACCCCTAGCAACTCTCCTATGCAATCCCCTTTTCATGATGATGTGTCTAATGTTTCTAAAACCCCTCCTATCACTAACCCTTCCATCCCCAAAAAATCCCCTAAACTCTGCATAAATCTGGAAGGGACCTCCCTTTAACCCAATCTAGGTATTGAAACTTATGCCTCTTGTGTTCCCCTTTAGCATAAAATAGGTGACTGTTAAAATCTAGAAAAACATGCTAAAGTGGCTCCTCACTCAGCTTATTAGTGTGAAGGAAAATATTCAGGTGTTAGAAAACATGGTGCTCTAACAACACATTTCTTGGTTGGGAGAGGTTGAGGATGGTGGGCATTGGGATATACTTTCCTCCCTCATCAATTCATTTGATAGATGGGCTAATTGGGACAAGGAGCTGAATGAGCTTAAAGCTCTAGTCAGTACAATGGAGGACAAATTAAAATTGAAATAGTAAATTTCCACTATTCATAGCAACCAGGATAAGACATTGAAATGTCTCCAAGAGATTGTTGACTACAAGAAGGAGACTATGAAGAATATTGCCATTACCATCTAGGCCTTTCAACAAGAACTCATGTTCAAACATTCATGAAAAGGGTGGTTGAGGGTGGTCATGAGGTCAGTAAATCATAGAAAAAAAGGCAAGATAGTGGGTAGTTTAGCTCGGCCCACTACCAAGAAAATATATTCTAGTCAAAAGGGAGGGTATGTGCAGGATCATGATGGACCAAAAAGTGGCGATATGATGGGTATGTGTGGGGTATATGGCTGACGACTTTGTTTTCACCCAAAATTGATAAAATGAAAAGGGTTTTTAAAGGAGATTCTCAGCTTTCCACCAATATAAATTATGCTTTACTTTTAATTTAAAAAATAATTATTATTCATTTTCTATTTGAATTAAACCTAAAGTCCTGATTGATAAGCTAATTGAAAAACATCTATAACTTTCAAACGATGTCGCATTTTTTGAATCTGAAACATGTGTCAAATTATATGCTTTGCATACTATAGGAATTTATAAAAATGAATTTCATGAAGTTTTCACCAAGTTAAGGTGATCAGACATACGAGTTTTTATATTTTAAAAAAAAATTAATAAAAAAATCATAATTAATTATTTACTTGGAAAAAAATTACAAAAAAATATGCATCACATTGAGACATGAGTCCTTTACTTATATCTAAAATCTTATAAAAAAATATTCTCACTTTACTATGGTTAGGGTGGTCAAACAGACACCTACTTATTTTTTCCCTAAAATTTTAGTATTAGTGCATTAAAATTTCAAATTTTCACCAAATAGAATTTTTTTTTTTTAAATAAACCTAGTAGTTTAGAAACTACATTCAATTTGCTACAGATTATATTCTTACATATTTTTGAAATAATATAGATAACTTATTCAAACTTTTACATCAAGTTGCCTAACTCTGATTTTTTCTGAATTTTTTGCCACTTAAGGGCTTGTTTTTTCCATGATGATCCTGCACATACCCAAGACCCCTGTCATTCGATGAGAAATTCCACTTCTTGGCTAAGGAGTGGAAGGAAATTATTTGTCTCTTGTATTTTTGGAGACAAATAGTTGGATCGGTCCCCTACAGGTTTTATTTTTTTAGCTACTTTCATCTCTTTTGGTGGTTGGTTAGTTGTAATTTCTTTTGTTTTTTAATTTCTGGGTGTTTCACTTCTCGTGAGCCCCTCATTTGGCCTCTATCACCATTTTGTAATGGGTATAGTCCCTTCACATTTTAATATATTAAAAACATTATCATAAAATATTTAACATCATATGAATTCAAAATATAATAGAACATAAAAAAATATAAATTTAACTTTATAAAAACTTTCATAAGTGTAAACTCATCTTTAATGATCTTAAAATATAAATCAGGTGTTAGTGTAGCAACTATCTCATTCTTACAAAATATTTACCATGAATTATTCACCCAACAGTTAGTAACTAACATCGTAGGTAAAAAGAGACATTTTTTTCTTTTAAAATGAAACATGCTTCTGCATAACTATTTCAATTATAATATAACAAAACAAATTATACATGCTTTTCAAACTAGAAAGGATAACATCATTCACTTTCTCCATTTCAATTCAATAATTACATTTAAATAAGATAAAACAATAACATAGATAACAAGGTCAGAGATTCCATATTCAGATTACTTTTATCTTCCAAGACTTGGCATGTCATCTACAAGAAAGAGAGCATCACCTAAGCGTTTTACCTCCAACCATGAACTTGTGGTCCCCCACACACCTTCCTAATTGGAAGTGGCCCTACCATTCAATGAAGGTTTTAGTCAAGAACCCTCTTAGTTATGTCATCTAAGCTCTCATGCTGTACCCTATATAACTAATACCATCATACAACTATGGATACCTTCCAACTATGTATGATATCTCTGACTAGCTAGGCATTTGGGTCACAGTGAACTGACACTTGTGCAAGCAATAAAAATTGCACTCACTTTAGCCAAAGTATTTGTATTATAAACACAACACTACTAAGATAAAATTCATTGTTCACCCACCCTACTCGACTTAGAGTACCTTTGTGACCCAAGGTAATATTGAACAGTCTATTCAAGCATGTGGATAATCATAAAGAAATTGTGTACAAGACACCCTATCTTTCTAGAAATAACTCAAATGAGTTGGAGAAGTTTTTAGACTTTTCTCGAACCCCTTGTGTTACTTGATGTAACTATCAGGTCTTTACAACTACCACTAGTTCAAGATATACAAAATACAAGGGGTATCCCCTCACATAGTGGCTAGTTGGAATTCCCTTACTGACACAAACAACTAACTTGACCTAAATGGTCATGGATTAATAAGAAATATTCCTTTACATAATACCATCTACTAGGTGGTATTTTAATCAATATAAAGCCATAGAAGGATTTGGAAACTTACAACAAAAGAAAATTTGCATTTTAAGAAATCATTTCAATCCACAAATCATTTTTCAAGATCAAAGCAAGGACTCTATCCTTTTACTACTTAAGAAATCTTGCAACTTTAGCACCTAGCTGTACTTATTAATTTATTACTTCTTCTTTACTCAAAATATTTAATCTTGGTTCAAAAACTCTCATAAACCAGATTCAACTTTTTGATCTTCACATACAAATTCGAGAAATTATCTAGAGTTATGCCATATAGGAAAACTCTCAAATTTTTCAAGGAATTTTAGCCAATTTCCTCTACTATTAAGGGGGAGTCTCATAGTCTCCAAGGGGTCATTTTCATAAACAAAAACAACTCAAAAAGCATTCTGAATATGTATTCTCCTAAATTAGTTTCCTTTTAAAGATTCAACCTATTCCAGAACCAAGGAAAAATGCAAAAACTTAACTTAGATGTCTCATAGATACATAAAGGATTCTTTCAAGAAACAAAAGGTCTAATTAAATTTTCTTACAAGTGATGCTTTATACACCTTTCATAAAATTTTGTTTGTAAATAAGAAATTGGTAAGATTAGTGAAGAATCACTTGCCTAGTTACGAGATTAAAAGGTGTAGAATATTTTCCATTTTCACATGCCAATGGTGATTCTCTAAGAGTGTCATCCTTAGTCTCCCATAGCAATAATGAAGCTATTTTAGCAGAGAAAAGAAATACTCTACCAAGCTCCCACTATCTCCTTAAATTTTCTTTCTCTAACAAATGGTTATTAGCTAGCTTACTTCCTATGCACTTCTTAAAAGGTACATCTTATCTCAAATTAGCATCGATTATTCCTCTATCCAACCCATTTACCATTCTCAATTAGCATATTTATATACTCAATTTTCAACAATTTGATTTAGTCATCAAATAACCAATCACTACTAGGTAGTTACCAAACCGTTGCAAAAATGTTGGCAACTGTTGATCATAAAATCTTGCACCTCTCTGAATAGCCTTATGGGACATTTAGGGAGTGGGGGACCAAACTACACCTCATTGAATGACCTCCAAGATTTTTAAATAAAGTTGTATCTTCTCTGTGTGTGGGAAAGGGGGAAGAAAAATGCATAGAAAAACATAAAAAATGGTGATACGCTAATTTTTTTATAACATTTCAAAAACTTAACAATTATTTATTCTTGATGAGATAGACACAAAATATCACTGACCCTTCATTGTTGGGAAGAGAACGAACAACTAAGGCTAGAGGAAGCATAGAGAAGTCATTCAGATCTCCCCATGGGAAGAATCCATTAAGGTTCAATAGAAATGAGAAACCCCAAAGACGAATAGGAATATTTGGATCTTTATAGAACCCTCCCTCTTTACAGCATAGTATGAACTATAGCGTATCTTTTATAGAAAATGAAAGAGTATAATGAACATGATCCTGTTTATAAAAGATAACATCAATCATAATAGCTAATAACATGTGAAATAATCATTCAAACTATATATGTAAGGCTTTAACACAGTGCTCTCAGCATAAATGATATATGAAAAAGAAATTTGTGATAAAGGCCATAAAATGCACAATTCCAAAGATTTCTTCATAACAGATCTAATTTTTGCAATAAATTAACTGAAAACAAAAGTCAGATGCCAATCTGATTAATAGTCTCAACAAATATAACATGCCAGAGAGCATGAATAGTGCTCTATGAAATCCCCCTATCTCTAAGAAATTAAAACTCCTTAAAAACTATCCTCTTCTAAAAGATTCAGAAGATGGTTTTGGAAGAGGATTATCCAAGATTTTTTATTCTCCACTACGAACCCCTTTAAATATCTAGGAGAAAGAGCCACCACCGCAACCAGTAGAGAGAAACCAATGCTAGGTGTTTGTATCTAATAGACCATAATCCAATCTAGGAATAGATTGGATCACAAGAATCTTTTCTCATAAAGTCCTGGGCTTTTTCATTAATAGCTCCAATTCCTGTAGAAGCCCTATGAAGATATGCTATCAAAAGACAATCAGATCTCAGCACATCCTGGAAAAATTTGATCGATTAGCTACAAAGAATAATGATACCACCCTAGAAGTCTGCTCCAGAAAGTAAGAAGTTCGTCGCTCGATTCGAAAAATTTCACCTAGAATGAGATACATTCACAGAAGATACATGCTGCCTAATGAGATGGTTGGTGTGGCAAGTTGGCAGGCCATTTTAGAGTTTGTGAGAGTGGTTTCAAGCAAATCCATGCTGAGCCAACACGTGTCCCAGTCCAGCCCTATAAGGAAGATGATATAAAGAAAAGCCACGTAGCCACCACATGGCGCATTGCTCGCTTTTCAGCATGAAGAAGTTTTAGCCTTTAGGGAGCGAGGTCATCTTAACGTGGAAAATAAGTTAAGGCCGAAAGAAGACCTACAAGGGATGAAAATCATTCAAGGAAAAATTTAGCTCCACAGTTCTGGCGACTCACAAGGGGCCTTCGCTTGTGGAGGCACGAAACCAGATATAAAATGATCTTCAGAGTTTGAGGAAAGTAGCGTGTTGGGTCTCCCATTCTGTATCAGTGGGCAAGACGAGGGTATGCAAAGTCTCCTAGGCCTGGTCAAGGTCAAGGACCTCTTTGAAAGAAACTAATATATATGATGTCCTCTCTCACTATAATTGAGAATATAATGAATGCATTGCCATCAAAGCCAACACACCCGAGAATTTAAAATATAGATTCATTTGTTGTTTTCATGCAAAGTAGACAGGTTGGCTACCAATATATCTGCTTTTTACTATTAAAATGACTTCCTCAAAAACTAATTCCTCCCAAGCGCGAATATCGGAGTACCAACTAGGTTTATTCTCAACGGTCAAGAAGAAAACAATGCTATAGTCAAAACATATGTAAAGAATAAATTATTTTACAAAGACGCATCATACTGTCTATCCAAAATTAATTAAAAATCACAATATTATATATATTTAATTTTCAAATATACATCTGCATGTCTGGGTGGAACAACAAACTTAGTCTGGTGAATAAATATTTTAGAGTATCTCTTTAAAACTTCCCCAGCATTTCTATTCGATTGTAGAAAATGCACAAAACTCTGTTTGGATACAACAGTTTGTGATGCCTCTGCAACTACCCGGTATAGGAAGATTTGTTTTGTTCTTAAGCTCAATGGTAGAAACAAGCGTAAGAGAGAAAACAGTGACTCTGTTAATTGTCGTAATATTGAGTGTGGTTGTCCTCATGGTTGTTGTGGGAAAGCAGGGGGTCATGGCACAGTCAAGTTGTACTAGAGCCCTTGTGAGATTATCGCCACATCTCAATTATGACTCAGGAAATTAGACGACCCCTTCTCAGGGGTGCTGTAGCGCCTTTGCTTTTGTTGTGAAGAATAATGCTTCTTGTCTCTGTTAGCTGCTTATTGGTAATAATTCGCTAGCGATTCCCATTAATCACGCTCAAGTTGTTGCCCTTCCTGCTGAATGCAAAGTCACCACACTGCCAGTCAGCTCATGTCAAAGGTAAAATTTTGTTTGTTTACTTTCCATTGAGATGCAAATTCACAAGGTGTACAATGATTGTTATTCATATTATACTGTTGTGTGCATGTTCACGAGCTCCTACAACTTCCCCATCTCCTACAGGTTCACGGGTCCCTTCTAGTTACCCTTCTACCAATGGTTCTGGCGCTCCAACTATAGAGGCATCCCCGAGTTCGAACCGCACCCAGAACAATTCAGGTTTTGGTCCTTAATGAATCTAAAGGGCAACATAATCCACAAATCAAAAAGGAAATAAAAAATTAAAAAGGATCACAAATAAAAAAATAAAATAGTCAAATGAAGCAACCAATCAAAATGTTGTAATAAATCAAATGAGATATTTTCCATGCACATGGTGTGCACCAACTCTGCATTTAACCCCAGCAAATGAATATTCAAGATCCAACATGATGTGTGGGATTATTGGTTCCCTCCCTAATTTGTGATCAGCAATCTAAGATTCACAAATCCAAAATCTGATGTCAAAATCTCAAAAGCCAAAGTCCATATTTTAAAATCCAACATCCCACATACTATGGCAGCGCCTTATGTTATCGAGGCTATAAGGTTAGCTTTGTTTAAATATCTAGATTTAAAAGGAGTGCATTGTCAATTAATGAAGTTTATGTTTGACATTTATGGAACTACCACTAGAGGCAAGATCTTTGCAAAACAAGTATTATATAAGATTACCTTTGTTTAAATGTCTAGATTCAAATGAAGTTTGACACTTATGGAAAAGTTATTAAAGGCGAGATCTTTGCAAAATAAATACTCAAGATAAGATTATTCCAAGTAAAAAGTTAAAAGAAAAGAGTCAAATTTTTAAAATGAAAAAGGAAATAAGAATTAAAAAAATCAAAAGATTAAAGAGAAATGTTTTGTTCAATGGTGAAAATCATTCTTATAGAACTTTAGGCAAGTACCATATAGAAACCCATTTTTAGGTTTTATGTTTAAGCCTATTATCTATTCTTTACAAGCACCTCTCACTTGGGAGGCTAATCCATTCACCTATCTCTAGCCATCCATTTCATCATACCTACCTCCTTGCTTTTGACCTTGATAAGGACATGGATTAAGTCTTGAAACACACTTGTGGAAACCTATTGATGTATCCAATCTTCTTTAATGAACACTATAGCATAATATCACATCTAGCCCATCATTAATCGGCCCCTATCTTTGGAGACCACATTTACAATTCTATACACCATTTCTATCTAGAATCCTATAATCTATTTCCCTTCCACAACTACATTCCTACCAAACCATCCCATCTACTACTACCATTAGAAAAATAACATAATTGAGCCATCAAAGCTATAGAGAAAATTTTAAAAAATCCCCACATTCATAGAGAATAGTAAAATCTAAATCCACGTTAATCAAAAAGCACAAAATCAAAGATCCAATATTCATAAAATAGGAAAATTTAGAACAAATTAATCAGAAACATCTAACAAGTATAAAACACCCAAGGTATTTTTAACCTGAAATTTGTATGGCACACATGTAGAAACATATATAGGTTTTATCATTAACCTTGCTTAAAAATAGTTCTTATTTAGATTTATGCCATTATCAAAATATATTGTTCCCAAATTCACTTCCCTTACATATATCATTTTTTGAAGCTACAAGATAGTTATCATTGAGGTGTATCATTCCCAATTCTAATGTTGTTCTCAAATATATCATTTTCAAATGAACAATACTATCATCATCATCAGTCAATATTTAGTTTTCATCTTGATCAAGGGCAAAAAAACTTTGTCTTTTCTATTTGTCCATACTTGCTTACTTGCTTATGTGTTTCTTATTTTTCATATATCTATATCAATCATTGGATAATTTTATGGAAATTCCATCATGTTTATTCCATATCATAGTACATCCTAATCATATTCTTTCCCTGGTTTCAATCCTACAACACGTGAAAATAATGTCACCATGCTTTTTCATATCATTGTATCTCATCATAGGCTAAATCAAAACCTAGGTTTTTTAAAACAATTAGAACCTTGTGTATTTTTATTACATGTACCTCAAAAATAAAATCCATTTACCATTTATCATATTCATTTCACGCACCCTTCTCTCATATATATGTCTTCATCATTACATTGCTACAATTTTTTTTCAAAATACACATTTCATAATGCATGATGCATCATCATCCATTCATCTATCACGGCCTCTATTGATCCATTATTAACATTCATCATCATATAAATTATATTAATATTATATCCTCTTTCAACACGGGAATATTCTATGCTCGATGGAAGCACTAGGAGCAAAAACCCTAAGCGATGGAGGAACCAGAGACATCGGGTTTGGGGCTTCCACAGGCAGTGACGATGAAGAAGGTCAATCGAAAGATGAGGATGGTGAAGATGGGTTAGGGAATCACTGATTGTGTGTTGGCGCCCTTCAGCATCCCCCCATGCGCTGGCATTTCTGTCCTCAAGCTTTGAGGAAATGCTTGGTTCCAGCACTATAGATTTGGATGATGGCTTGGTTGATGTGGTTGACGAGAAGGGAGGCTCTAATGAGAATTTTTGGGATTCTCTTGTGTTCTCTTCCAACGAGGAGGAGGAAGAAAATTTCCTCGATATCCTTATCGAGGCTCGTCATGCCAAGTAATTTGGTTGGTGTGCTCTGGCGGATGCTGATGAGGATATTCCTCTTCTTGCTATGCGGTTGGACGCCTAGTGTACTACTTTTGATAAGCATGGTGTTCTGGGGTTTTGGTCTACTATGCTTGTTTTAGCTGGGAATAGGCCGTTTGATTGCAATTCTCTTAAGAAGAGCTTCCTTCTACCCCCTCCCATGAATCTTTCTCCTCTTCCTAAGGTGGGTTTACAGTCTAATCAAGTGGAGACTCTGCCTTCTTCCTGCTTCGTGGAGGTCTGTCATTCTCCCAGTTTATGGTACTTTGTTTTATCTCTTCTTGATGAGTGGATAGATTTAGCTACTATTAGTTTATAGTCTTCTCTTATTGGAAAACTTTTGGGATACAAACCTTACATTGACCATATTCATAGATGGCTGTCTAAGGTTTGGGTTTCTTATGGTTTGCTAAGTGTGAAGGCTATAAAAAATGGGTTCCTTATTTTCTCTTTCAACTCTATTGAAGGTTTCTCTTGTGATTTTATGGGTGGATCCTATTTTTTTGATAAGGCCTTTTTTCATTTATAAAACTGGTCTATTAGGTTTGATTTCAAAATTAACTTGGTCCCAATATGGGTTTGTCTCCAAGAACTCCCTTTGGAGTTCTGGGATGAAAGTATTATCCATGACACTGCTGATGTCATAGGTCAATTTATTAGTGTTGATAATGTTACTAAAGCTAGAATGAGTTTTCTTTATGCCATATTTTCTATTTGCATAGAGGTTGGTTCTAAGTTGCCTAATTGTGTTAATTTGTGCTCCAAGTTTGGGGTATGCAAATAGGAACTTCTTTATGATATCTCTCGGTGGTATCACTTCAATAATATGGGGCTTTTTTCCTTGTTGCGTCATGATCTTCATAAAAAGTGGAACTCTAATGATCCTCAACCCCAAGAGGAGTTGATGTTGGGAATGAAAGTGGATAAGAGTGACCTTGGCTACCTTCATTTCTCTTTGGATGACATGAGATCATTGGAGTACTCTATTGAGGGAAAAGGTGTTTCTCACAAGTTTAAAATGAAAGTCATGCTCGAGAATGCTTCACTCTTTTTGGAAAGTGGAAGGACATTACATTCTTTCCTTGCCACTCTTTTGAAGCCTTTGGTGAAGTTTGGGTTCAAACCGCCTTGACTATTTTAGCTTGTCATTTTGGGTCCTTCCAAAAACTTATCTCTAGTTCCAAGCTCTAGTCAAAAGCATTGTTGGGTTTTTCTACTCTCTTGTTTGTAGGTGGTTCTATCTCTCCTTTGGGAGTCCTCTTTTCTTTGCTAGTTTTTTTGTTTTTTTGCAATCTCCTTTCTTATGAGACTCCTCTCATTTGCATCTATGGCTAGTTTATAATAGGTTTGGGCCCTTCCCATTTTATCTAAATCAAAACATTCATCATCATATTTGGTTTTCATATCTCTCCCCTTGATTCATCAATAATATTTTCATCTTTAAAATTCATCCTTTAACTATCTTTATCTATTATCATGAATCTCTTCATCTATCATTACAATCCCAATGTATTCTTGATTATCTTCTTTATTTATCACTAAACATTTTTTCTAATATATGTTTCATCTATTTTGAGAGCATACCCATGTTCTTCAAAACCAACCATTCTCTTAATTGGGTATCTCCAAACCAAATCATGGAAAATTAGGGCCAAATTTTCAAATTCAAAATCCATCCAAGCATTAAAGTGGTAAAAAATCAATCAACCCAATCCATCAACTTTAATCAATCAATCTAAATTATATCAAATTATCATTTCATCCTATGATATCAATGATCAAGACATGTCATCACCAATATCATCCCACAAGTGTTGGTGTAAATAATGACTTTATCAAACTAGTTAGATATTAATCTAACTAGGAGAGTCATATTCACATTTCTTAAGTCTCCACTTATGGAATTCTATAGTTTTGTCTCACCTCATGTGGCTGAGACAAGTGTCCTCACTTTGTGACACCTCTTCCATGGTCACTTGCAACTCGCTAGAACACTTGTCATGTGAGTTCACAAGTGTTCCATTATAGAAGGGTTAGTCAGTCATTGTGTTTGATTTGACTACCTTCACCTCCTTGCCTATATAAGCAAGGTTAGATTGTACATTTTACTTAACTCTTGTATCATTCTCTAGATAATATCAATTAAGCTTAGTGTGCAAGTATTTTGTGGAAGTATTTCCGCTTTTTCCTTTATGACCTTGAAAATCTTAACATTGTATGAGAACCATGCTAGCAAAACCCTTCACAAAATTTTGCACCTAGCCTAGTCAAGAGTTCATTTTTTTTAATCTGAACTATTTTTGTTGAAATCTCTTTGAATGTGATTTTTGGGTTTGTCGTGTGTTCTCTATTGAAGGCCATTTGAGAGTCGATATGACTAGAGAAAGGCTGATTGAAGGACATGCAGAGTAGATTGTAAGAGTGATTTCAAGTCGCAAGTTGACAACGCAAGAGGTTGCAGTTCAGGTCATTCAATTTATTGTAAGGGGTTGACATTGTGATAGGTAACCTGGCTAAGCATTGCAAGGATGCAGGATAATGGCGCAATCTAGTGTTTGTTGCAAAGCACAAGCCTTTCCTACAGGCCACGGGCCTCTGTGCAGGTCGTCAACCTCTATGCCAATCCATCGCGGATTATCTACAGCTCTCTATTCACTCCACACGACCCTCCTCAAGCCTCCATCGACCTGCAAATCAATCCTTGTGTGAAGATCATCAAAAGATTTGTGTTCACAGAGTCAACTGAAGGCCAGAGGAAGAGGATTCTAAACACAAAAATATCTGAGAACAGAAATTTAATCACACATAGAATAATCCCATAAAATCTAAATTGTATTAATTCATTCAAAAATAACTGATTTCAGAAAGACAGAGCTGCTGCTCAATTTCTTCACAATTTGCTTCTACAGAGCATACTAATTTTTGTTTTCTTACTCCTTCAAAATAATAATGAACTTCTTTACAAAATATACTCATCAGAAATCACCATGCAAATTCACCAGGAAAGAGGTGAATTAAATGTCATTAATTACATTAATTGTGAAAATCAGATTCACGTCAAGTGAAATGTATTTTTAATCCCAAAAACAATTAAAACCCTATTAAATATTGTCCTTTAAGACATTAAAAGCCTGATAATGTATTCACCCTAAAAATCTCACAAACATACGTTTTACCGCTCGACTACCAGGAGAGAGAAAGGAGGCCATGGGACCGCGGGGTCACCAGGCTACCGCAGGGGTCAGATTGGATGGCCGCGCAACCGCGGGGGAACCGCTCTACTGCACGACATGGAAGACGACCTCACGGGAAAGCGGTAGAACCGCAGTACCGCACACCAAAAACATGAGGCCCGCGGTATGGCGGGGAAACCGGGGTACCGTGGGAGGCAGAAAGGTGGGCTGCGGTATGGCGGTAACTGCAGTAGCATGGTGGAGAGAGAAAGTGCTCGAGGGAACGCGGTAGACACCACTCTACCGCGGGCTGATGAAGCAGATGGCGCGGTAACGCGGTAAAGGCAGAAAATGATTGCTATAGGAGTTGGAATTATTTCCAACGTCAACTTAATCGTGCACTCTCACACGCTACCATTCACTGCAATCTGGGACCTCATTATCCAGCCTCGATCTCCCATAGTATTATTAACTGAGTTGAGGGTTTCAGCTTGGGCAAAATTTCTAAGTTCATTGCCTATTTCTCTATTTGGAAATTCTTAGGAAGCATATTGTGTGATAGATCAAGGATCTTTCAGGCGCAATCACCTACAGCCTTCTTTCCTCTGCACAGACCTCCAAAGCATGCAACAAGGAATGACGACTCAATTAAAAACCTTATACAGTTCGTAGCCATCATTTGTGGAGTAAATATTAAAATGCTTCTACCAAGTGTGCACGACTTAATCAGTAGCTCCTTAAATGGCGAGCTCCTTCCATGGGAAGTTACACCATTGCAGGATAGTTATCCACGTGGCTTCAGCACAATTCAGTTAACCTTCTACAATTTGCACGTTCCTTCCAAAAACATCACCTCTGTTATGGAATCATTTGCTTACTGGTAAAGGTCGAGATTATGCGAGTTTACTCCTTTTGGTACTAATTCCATTGCGTATTACTATTTTTAGTGAGTATCTAGTAATGTTTAAACTCTAATCATTTGAATGCAAGGTTGACAATTGTCGACGTTGTGAATTGAAAATTCTGTTTTAAAATAGGGGGATCGGGATGGTTTATTGTTGAATGTTAGTATGGGAGAGGATCTAGTAGTTGAACATGTTCTAATAGTTGTTATAGCATTTGTTGATTTAATGCCCAATATTTTTAACCATATTGAACCAATAGTTGTGAATTTAAAGTTGTTAGTGTTGATGATAACTACCCATAATTGATTAAAATGTATTCCTTAGATCTAAAAAGCAACAGATCATGTGATGCCATATCAACGCACCAATAAAACATGATTTAGTGCACAAGTATCAGTCTCACTTTTTTTTAACCTTTTTGGACACCTCGACAAAAAGCATATTGATGTGGCGTCATATTTGATGATGTGGCCCTGAAACCTTAGTTATAAGTAGGGGTGTGCCAAGCATGCTGCTGTACAAAATTGGAATTGATTTGAAATTTCTACATAGGATTTTGAGAAGCATGAGGTTAGGGTGCTCAACTACTAGGTCCTCTCCCCTAAGGCTCTATTATGCTATATAGATTTCATAATCGGTGTTGAGGTGAATACTTTTGAACTGTGAAGCATGGGAAACAAAGTTCTATCATGTGAGAGAAGTCATGGTTGAAGCATGCCATAGTGGCAATTGTATTTACCAGTGAACTAGGAGGAGAAAGGTTAAAAGATGTGTTGTAGGTTACAAACATCAACAAAGTCAAATAGGACTCTACAATCAAATGGCTCCCTCCATCAGCTTCTCCATTTAGCATAATGACCCCATCAACATGGTGATAATGTATTTTATTCCACCACTAGCATTTATTTTCCATTACTAGTTTTTAAAAATTTGGTTAAAGATCAAATTTATTCTAGTCTAAGTGGGGTTTATAGATTATCAAATGTTTATAAGGGTGAGTCATTTTCTTTATTGTATAACTTCCAAATTGGAAGTTGAAATTTTGATTGTGAATAGTCATTGGAAAGCTTTTTCCTAGTCAAACAAAATAGAGTCTAGATGATTTTAGAAATGTGTTGTTTAAAATATATTTTGTCTCCTCCATTCAAAGGTAAGCTTTTAGTTTCTAAATGAAAAGTTACACACATATGATTACTATATCTTTTGATTAGCTACCCAAAATTGAGTATTGCTTTTTTGAAAGTGAACATCACCTGCCTATTTTATTGGAAATGATATAACACTCAATTATAAAGCTCCATTCTTTGTTACATTTAAATTTTTATATGCACTAAAAAATATTAAGTGTCAATTCAAGGGGGGTCAAAATAATCAAAGGGTGTTGTCATTGTCATCATTCCTTGAGCACTTTATATTTATTTTACATTTCTTATGTGATTCTAAGTTTGACAGTCAAAATATGTGTGAATGATTGAAAATGTGATCAACTCATCCACCATCATATGCTACATGAGTTCTAGATATGCTTCACCAAGAGCATTAAGAGATTCTTGCAAGAAGAACATCACTTCTTGTATTAGAATTCAGAGATGCTTCACCCAAAACATCCAAAAAAAAATTTACATCTCTTCTTTGGTACCTATTCTACTTCAATCTTCACATGGATAATTTGAGCAACATTCAAATAAAGCATCATATTATAGGGGGTTACATAGTCTATCTTAATTGTATCATCTTGGAGATGGGTTTTTATTTCCCACAAGGTTTTTCTCCTTTTTCTCCACATTATGAGAAATTTTAAAATTAATACCTAGCATGGCCTAGTATCATGGACTCATCATTAGCTCTTACATTACTCCCAAAGTTACACTTAAGGGGGGTGTTGGTATAAATAGTGACTTTATCAAACTAGTTAGCTATTAACCTAACTAGGAGAGTCCTATTCACATTTCTTAAGTGTCCACTAAGGGACATATAGTTATGTCTCACCTCATGTGGTTGAGAAAACTATCCACATTTATTAGAAACCTCTTGTATGGCCACTTTCCTCTCACTAGAACACTTGCCATGCGAGTTAACAAGTGTTCCATCATTGAAGGGTTAGTTTGTCAATGTGTTTGACTTGACTATCTTCACCTCCTTGCCTATATAAGCAAGGTTACATTAGACATTTTACTTAACTCTCATATCATTCTCTTGATATTTATCAATTAGGCTTAGTGTGTAATTATTTTGTGGAAGTATCTCTCATTTTTGCTTTATGATCTTGAAAATAATTACACTAAATACCTATATCTACTTTTTTTGAAACATTGATTTTTTAGTGACAACAACATTTTAGAGATGGGAAAAAATGATGACATTTAAATTTTGTCACCTATGAACACCACCTCCTAACACCATGTTATCACCATATTACTAATTAATTAAATATTTTATAATTATTTAATTAATTAGGTTAATTTCCATTATTCATTCAAAATAAATTATTTAATTTATTTTCATTAGCTAAGTATATAAATTTAATTATTTAGTTAATTATTTTACTTAATCAATTTATTAGAAAATAATCATAATCATCTTTCTGAACTATCAATAAGTAAATCAACTAATCACATAGCCAACTAGTAAATAAAAGTTAAATTTAATTTAATATCTCCACCATTCATTTGTACTCTACATCTTTAAATCTCAACCATTCACATTATGATACCCCTAAAATCACCCCTAACAATCAATCATTTAATAGTGTTATCTCAATCAATACAAATTAATCTATTGTCTTGCTTTGAAAGTTAACCTACTCTAGAAGCTATTACACCTCAATCATCCATTTCAATGCTTCACCTTGAAATCTAGCCCATCCATATCCTGAAATCTGAAATCTATAAATCAAAACCAATATTTCATGCAATCATTATCATCCTATTGAGCTTGATAGGTACATACTACAAAAAAATTGCTTAAATACTTGACAAAATTATATTAAGCATGTCAGTGTATTCATTAATGGCTTGCCTACACATAGGCTGACCTAAGCCTACTTAGGCATTCATTGATGCATGACCCATTGACATAGGGTAGATATTTTCTAGATGTTTACCTGATATTTAGCCCTCCTGATATTTTGTCCATGAAAGTTGACCTACTCTAGAAGCTATTACACCTCAATCATCCATTTCAATGCTTCATCTTGAAATCTAGACCATCCATATCTTGAATCTGAAATCTATAAATCAAAACCAATATTTCATCCAATCATTATCATCCTACTGAGCTTGATAGGTACATACTACAAAAATATTTCTTAAATACTTGAAAAAATTATATTAAGCATTTGGAGGGGCTTCCTTCTACATCAATCCCTGAGCCACTACCTTCCACAACTCTCAGCGTCACTTGAGCTAAAGGTAAATCCCCTATTGTTAAGGTCCCCACCACAGCTTCTAACAAAAATGTGTCATTTTATCACCCCACACAGATCTCAATTTTAGATAATTTTTATGATTCATGTTACCCCTCCCCTGAGGGTTCCCCTACTAGTTCTCATACTCAAGAAGACTATTTTGAAGCCTCCAATTCTCCCCTATTGACCGACCCTACCAGCCCTTCAAATTCCCCTACCTTTTTTGTTAACTTGGACAATGTCCCTAATGACTCTCATATGGAAAAAACTATTTATGCTAGTTGCACCCCTCTAAGATTGAAAATCAATTATTTGAGTAAAATTTTCAACATCCAAAATGATATTCTGGAGTGGTTTCTCACTCAATTAATTATGACCAAAGATAAGATTCAAAACCTAAAAATGAAGGTGCTCATCCATAAGGAGGTCTCATTGGGTGAAGTTGATGATGAGGGCCACTAGAACATCTTGTCTTTACTTGCTAAGTATTTTAAGAAGTGGTCCAATTTTGAAACCAATGTTGAGGAGCTTAAATTTGTGGTTAGGATTGTGGAGGAGAGGGAAAAGTTGTAGGAAGAGGTGGCTACTATGTGAAGAAACAAGGGGAAAAAAATGAAGTTCTTATAGGATATTCTTGATTACAAAAATGAAATGGTGAAAAACACCATGGTCACCATTTACGTGCTCCACTAGGAGTTGCACAATTTTCATAGAAAGAGGGTTGGGGAGGATTGTTAGGAAGTTGTTCCATTGAAAAAGAAGGGAAAAAAAGTTGATTTTTCAACTATGCTCAATATCCAAGAGGGCGATTCCACGCAAAATAAATCACTGTCCTTTGAAGAAAATTTACAATTTTTGGTGAAAGAATGACATGCAATTAATGGCCTCAAGATATTGGGTGAACAATAGTTGTTCTGGTTCTTGGTTGGTCTTTTCCTGTGCTTTGTTTGTCTCTATTTAGCTATTTTTCCTTTTCTTTTTGGGTGCCTCATGTTTCATGATCTCCCTTTTTTGGTCTTCATGACCATTTTGTAAGGGTGTGAGCCCTTCCTATCTTTACTTTAATCAAATCCATATCAATAATATATTGAATAGTCAACTTGAATAAAGAAGGCTTATATTGGTAAGAGTATTTGGTATTTTCTTTGTTTGAAGCTCTATTTAAATCAATTGAAGGTATGGTTTGATTTAGATTAAAAGTGTTAAGAAATTGTTTTAACCTCTTTACATTTTATGTCAAATTAGACATATATAAGGATGAAACATGTGTAAAATGATATATTTTTAGAAAATAAGGGAGATAAGGATGAGTTTGGTGAATTTATTTTAGGTTGGTGATGCCAAGGAAGTCATTCAAGAAGTTTTGGATTCAGAATTTTCCAAGGGATTAAAATTGCATCTAGAGTAAATATTGATATCTCATCTACTTTATTTAATAACATCTTCACTATCATAACTAATAAAGAGCTTATGAAGGTATTAGGAAAATATTATATGTGGAATATGCTTAGTTGGAGTAAATGAAGCAATCAATAAAGAAATCTTTATTAGGCTCCCATCTCTCCCATGTACTAGCTAAATATTTACAGGGGTAGGCTCAATTGGAATAGTTTGTATTATCAAGACATGCTAGCTTTAATAAAAAAGGTTATTTTCATTCCAAATTTACTCAAAGGTGTTGTAGGTTCATACAACTCAACCATTTATGTTTTGGCTTAAATATGAACCTCAAATGAATTCTCCCCTCTTTAAAAGTAATTCAATATGGGAAAGACAAAAAGGTCATCGATATTTTCTAAAGGAGGGCAATACTAGTGAAAAGGAGGATGAATCCAATGGTTTTGAACTTTTGAATTCCTAAAAATGGTTTCTACTAAAGTGGAAGGTTATTTTTGGTGATTTAAAAGTGTTTTTATATTAGTCCATAGTCATAGATCTTGTAGGGTCAATAGATTTTCTAGCTAGTATAGATACTAAGTGATAAAATAATTAGATCTATATTTTAGTATTATACTTTACTAGATAAATAGTATGTTACAAATAAATATATATTATTTTTTAAATTGTTTAAAAGAAAAGAATTATTTCTTGCTAATGATTTATCATATTCTACATTATAATTTTGAGATATTCATTAGAAGGGTTGGTTATATATACTTAAAAGATAGGTGTAGTTTGTCTAACAAGAAGTTGTACTGCAAACTAAATGAGAGCCTCAAGTGATATGGTAGATTGCACTTTTTATGGCATATTTCAGGAAATTCTATCATTTTTCCTCATAACAACTCACCCTATTGATTTTAAAAAAACACATTGCATGGATGGATGTTTTCACTCTCTTTATCACTAAGTTGATTTTCTTTGGGCATAATGGCTTATTGGAGTTATTTGGGGAAGAGAAGATGCTAATACGTAGATTATCTTTCCAAATGGGCTCTTCATGTTAATTGTAGCTAGAATGTTTCAAATTGGGATTCCCTATCCCATCACCAATCTTCATAGTTCCTTCACCTTCTTGAAAATGATATAGGCTGATTTGTCACTATTTCTTTAGTAGTGTATGGTTTATAGGTTTTTTGTTTTCTTTTGATTGTAAGTGATGGGGATTCAATGGGAAAGCTCTAGGATTTTCATCCTTTTGATGTTAATGGCAATTTTCATTATTTGAAAATTCATATATATATATAATTGAATAATATATTTTTATTTTTTTTGCCTATATGTATGTATGTGATACATACATACATACATACATACATACATACATACATACATACATACATACAAACATACACACACACACACAAATACATATATATATACATTCATACATATATAATCACATATATTCATTCATATATATTCATATATATATATGTATAAATGTATATACACACACAAAATGGAATGACGTCTCTATTGGATAGCCTTGTTTCATAATGATATTAGACTAGTAAAATAGCTTGCAATTACTTTTGCTTTTGATATTAACAAATCAAAAGAGTGAGTGAAAAAGAATCACTTTCAAAAATAAAAATAAAATAATATATTGATAACTAATGAAATTTCTATAAAAAAATTATTATTAAAGAATTGAACTCTAAAATTTTAGATGAAAACTTTTGTCTAAGACATTAAGTAAAAGTGAAATCTTCACTAAAAATTAATAATAAAATAAAATATTTAAAATTTATTAAATTTATTATACATTTCAATATTAAAATATTAATTAAATAAATAATCTTATTTTATTTTGATTATGACTTATTTTAATCAAAATCAATATAAAATCTAAAATATTTTTTATTAAACAATATGCTCAATTAAGTAAAGTAACATAATAAAGAATATGTATAACATACCTAATGGAACAAACCAAAAGCCAAAGACTGATAAGAAACGAAAATCGTTGCACTAGAGCATCTAAATCCACCACACCTTTAATTTTTTAAAGAAAACCACTCACCATGGGATTAATGTGTGCTTTCACACTTTTCCAAAAGCGGTCAATTGACTGTCGTAAGAATATAGTGATCTCAATTACTGAAGAGGCTTTTTCACTGAGCCAGCCGCAAATTACCGGGAATTCTTTCTAATATTCTACTTGGCTTTTTTAAAAATTCACTTCGCTTTGAAGCAGAATCAAACTCATCAACACTCTCCTCTTTACGCTTTCACTTTGAACGTAATCAAAATCGTCAAAGTCGGGAAAAGAGATGACAAGAGGGTGGCTTCGTCAAGGGAAATGCTTGGGGCATCTATCTTTTACGTACAAAGTCGTTAGCAGAGTTGCAGATATTTCTTGTTTCCTCCGCTATATATAAAATTTATCATTATTATTCCTTGGGATTGGCTTCATTGTCCTGAAGCTCAATTGGATTCCAGACATTTCACTTAGGAAATCAAACACTTTCCTTTCGGAATATTTGATAGAGAGATTTACTTCATCGAATTTTGTGTCAAACTCGCTTGCTTTACTTTAAAAATGCTTCTAACTTTGTAAGTGCTTAAATAGTACACAATTTTTGTGCTAAGCAAACTTATCATTCAAGTTAGGGGTGAAATCATATGCATGTGTTTTGTTTAATGTATGTAGGTAGAGGCTAATTTATCTTTTACATTATAACATCATTTGTATTTGTGTGTCAGAGAGTTGAGATTATGGACTATAGCCTGAAAGACTTATTGATATTGTTGGGAATTGTTCTCTTCATTATATTAATGTTGTGGGATGTAAGTATGTCCTTGTGGAGGGGCGCATTTTGGGTTCCAGGAGAAGCTCTTGTTCTCACTGGCCTAACAATCCAGATTCTTGGGTACGTAGAGTCTCAAAATATCAATGTTTCTGGAAGAGGGGAGATACAATCATTACTTGAAAGCCAACTTTCAATTGATTGTGCTAGATTAACAATGTGTGTATTCGTGGGATTTCTGCTTCCACGGATGGCCGCTCCGTCAGCTGGGGCAAGGTGGAGTAATATTTTGGCTTTATTGATAAGCATATCCACTCATATTTCTACAGAAGTTTATGTCATTCATAATGCTAAGGATGTCAGACCAGTGAAGAAAGAGAGAGTGTCGTGGTTCGTTGGATCGAGTGGGGTCCTGTTATTATCAATTACAGCTTTGGTGGTCCTTCTGGGCTACGTAGTTATTGCTGGTAAGTTCATCTCTGAAACTCTCAGTCGCAAGATAACACAGTCTCTCGCTAACAATAAATGGGAAAATGGAGACAATGAAGAGATTTTTGAATATAAGATACTGCAGACATGGCTGCTAACTAGAGTTTCAACCGGAATATGTGATAGCGAGGTCGCTGTTCAGCGCAGGAACGGGAGGCATTGTAACATGTTGTGTTGCACTTTTTGGTGTGAAAGTCGTTCTGTTGAGATCTATGGTAAATAGAGTGTCATTATTTGCTCTTCAATGTGTCTTCATCCTCATTGGATGGGCCTTCATCTTCTACAGATGGTGGACATCAGTGCTTTATTTTGGGGGAGTTAAAGATTCCTGGTATAAATCTAGACGTGTCTTTCTCGCAGGAATTTCTCGCTACTTTCAGCTACAAAAAATTATTATTGGTTTTATAGCATATGATCTCATGGGCATGAAGAACTCTCCAATCGGGCTTCATTTGAGGGAATACAAACGTTGCCGTAAGATAAAAGTATACTTGAAATTATTGCGTATTGTTATAAAGGTTCTCATCTCACCATTCCTTGTTGTTCCATGGCATGTATTTTACTTTACAACTGCTACTGTAACAATTTTAATGAGCATGTTCTTCTGGGGATCACTGGCTTTGCTGTGCCGCAACAAATGTATGCACTTTCTCTGCAAAGTTTGGAGGAGTGAGTGTCTCACCGGTGAACCAGATGCTGAGATAAGGAAATATAAAGAGGTTTTGAAGTCTGTAGTAATTTATGGAGAAGATCCAGCGCGTTTGTTGAATGCAAACAATCGCTCTTTTAAAAATATAAAGAGCAGAATGGAAAGATCTTTCCGTACAGGGAGAGGCTGCGAAGAATTAATTAATCTAATGAAAAGTAGCCATTCAGAATGTAATTTTGTAGATCAACTCAAACATTGTGTAGACCAAAAGTTTCAGGAAATGCTAAACCATTTCCCAGGTGTGAATGAACGGACGTGGCGGATGACAGCTCTGTCGCTGGTAAAGATGATAATTGAAGTAGGTCACTCTTTTCCTCCCGATGATGACAGAGATTCTATTGTGCAGGAAGCTGTGCTTGCTTATAAACAAGCACGAGATCTCATGGATTTTGCAGACTGTCCCGACAACGTCCTTGTAAATGCCGAATCGTTCAGCACGTCGAATATGGAAGCGTTTCTGCTGAGATACCAAGCCGAGAGAGATTTCAGAGCTCTGAAAAAAATGTATAGGCATTGGAAATGGGGACGACGAGTCAAGCATGACGATGACTCTGTTGTTGAAGCACTTGACAAATGCACGCCTAAGCTCTTTGAATGCTCAGCTTGCATCAAGAAGCCGTTTAAACAATCGCACTACAGCAGAAAGCTGGCAAAGAATTCCAAGAATCCTTGTCAATCTATCAAAATGTTAAATTCTTCTACCCTCAAGCATTTTCAAAAGCTAAAGAAATAGGTAAGTTTGGGCTGCGCTAGTTGGGAGGATGTAGCACCAACTTATTCCTTGTTGCAGGTGTCTCAACTTGTACAAGATCAAAATATAGAGGATTCCCAACTCTTGTTGAATCGTCTACGCAGCTACTTCGCGAATGTGGTGCGTCAACCGTTGTCAGGTTTGACGGAAAATGTTTTAGAAAGCTGCAAAAAATGGGCTGCAGATTTTGAGGAGGAAAAGATTTCAAAAGCAATTGACATAGCAGGGAAAGCATGGGCGGTGATGGATGGAGTCAACAAACAAAAAGCAGAATCAACAAATGAAGCCGAAATACCGAAAATAGAATCAACAGCAGGCGCCGTTCCTCCCGTGCAATCTTCCTGTGGAGAAATAGAATCACAGGTATGAGTTCTAGGTGATCTGGATTCAGCTTTTCCTGTATCTATAAATGCGACTGTTTTCCTCTTGTATTTGATGTCTAAGGATGCCATAACTATTTCTCCTTCTATCTAAGGCTATGGAATACTCTACAAGGATTAAACATGTCTAATTGTATTGTTTTCAGGTGATATGAATATGATGTTTACAAATATTTATCAATAATATTAAACTCCTCTGCTGCTATCATTAAGTTTACGAATACAATATGCCTTATCTCTGACGTAACAGAGGTATTTACATGGAATTATTTTCATGCAAGAATAATTTAATAATTTCATATTCAATTGATTTGTCTCCCATTGGATACGGAAGCTTAATGCAAAATAAAAGGAAACAACGTTTATATTACTACTTTTTAATTTATTTAGCATAATGTTAACTACTTAAATACGATGCTTTTTTGGTGGGAATTCAGGATAAAGTGTTATATATTATAATACATATTTTTAATCCAATCAATTATTATATAATTAAAAAAATATTTGTTATGGTTATAAATTTGTTGAGGAATAACTCTTAAATTGTTTAATATGATTTATTTTATTTTATTTTTGATCGGTAATCGCTTTTGACTGGAGCTTTGAACCAGTGAGGCCACAATTTGTGGGGGACCTTATCCCCGTGTTTGTGTGCTGATTAATCACTAGTCCAATCATCCTCTGCCACCTGCTTTCTTCGTCTTCCTTCCTTCCTTCTCACCCGTGTTCTTCTTCCCTACTCTCCTTTCTCCATCCCAAACTCCTTTGTTCTCCCTTCTTCATACTCCGCTTCTGCCTCGAGCTCACTCCGCTTCCTCCTCGGGTCTCCTTCTTTACCCGTGCTCCAATCCACCGTTCATCCTTCTCTCCTCCGAGCTCCAATTCCTCTAATCTCCTTCTCTCCGCATCCCTTTCTCCACCCCGTACTCCTGTTACCTCCGATCTCCTTTATCTCCTTTTTCCCCTTCCCGTACTCATGTTACCTCCGATCTCCTTTGTTCTCCCTTCTTCGTACTCCGCTTCTGCCTCAAGCTCAATATGATTTATTTTATTATTTATAATTTTATAAAATATATAATAATTTAGAATCATATTTTTGTTGTAAGAGTTATTATGAAAACATTTTTTTTTAAAAATATATGATATTGTTATCAAGATTTGAATATGTAGTTTTTTGAGTCAAACTAATTGACCCATACTCGATTAAAGTTGAATCTTAATAGCAATATCATAATTTGACAAGCTATCAAAAATACCTCCTACTTATCAAATTAAAATATATTTTTAACAATTTTTTTATTCTTATACAATGATATATTTTAATATTTTTAATATTTAAAATATAAGACTATTTTTAATGATATTTCTCTTTTTAAATTGTTCACTAGAATTTATTTTTAAAAATAATAATAGAGGTTATGATATTTTGTTAGTGAACATCCTTTAAAGATTTTTTATATTTTCATTTCTTATTTTCCTCTCTTTATGTGATTTAAAAAATATACATTTAGTTAGAAAATAACATATTTACTTTTGGAAAATATTATTATTGAGAATACAAACTGTCATATGTGAATACACTATATGTAATGTGAATCTATGTAATTTTTTATAGTTGATTACATAATACAAGGTGAAATTTGCATAATCATGTCATTTCATATTTAGTTTTATTTCCATTTTGAGAGAAAGAATTAATGCAATAACATATTG
This sequence comes from Sequoia sempervirens, assembly GCA_007258455.2. Taxonomy (NCBI): domain Eukaryota; kingdom Viridiplantae; phylum Streptophyta; class Pinopsida; order Cupressales; family Cupressaceae; genus Sequoia; species Sequoia sempervirens. The sequence goes on from VDFB02379711.1 coordinate 239,002,218, forward strand.
ACAAATGTACACTCTTTCCCACTGATTTTATCCATATTAAATCAATATTGAAACTAATTTAGAAACATTAGCCATATTAAGTTATTTATCATTCTCATGCATGCACTTATATTAGAATATTTTTCTATCTCCTTGATAGTATCCTCTAATCACTCTTTGTTAGCCCCATGGGTGTGAGATTAATCACTCCTATATTTGACATCCTTAATTTAAATTTTTAAATTCAAAATTTGGCTAGCTATGACCTATTCCTTCCTCACCTAGAACTAACTAAACACACATTTATGTGATTATTTCTATCACTATGTTTCTATATTTAAAGGTATTCAATTGCATTCAATTATGTTATTATATCAATTATATGCATTAATCGGTCAATAGAACTATAAATACTTGTGTCTTTTGATTGTTTGGAAACACCTTTAAATGTTATTGTTAATAAATAAATTATATTTCATGAACTGTATTCACAATAAAATAGAACTATGAAGGATGAAACATACATCTAAAAGACTAAAAAAATAATTCTTTACTTAATGGAGAATAATTTGACACCCCATTAGAGGACCAAAAGAAAAAAAATCCTCTCATTATTGAATAACTCTATTTACCACCCAAGTGGAAGAATAATGCAAAATATTTTGAATTTCATGGTTATTCTAGGCCTGTGTTACAAATAGACAATGGGGAAAGTTAGTTAAAGGCTATGAATGAGGAAATAACATGCATTTTTCATATCCATTCCTTTGAAGTTGATATGTATTATTAAAAATATGTGATGCAATCAATTTTATAATTATACAATAATTATTTAACCTAGATGAATAATTTTAATGGTTAATTTGAATCTCAAAAGTGATATTTTGTCTATTATTTTTCATGATATTAAGTAGAATGGGAAAGTAATGAGACTTTTATTGGAAAAAAATATTTCTCCCTTATATTTTGATCCTTGTGAGTCATGTATAAGTCTTGTTGATGTAATAGATAAATTATTCAATTATAGTTATAATTTATTATGTTATTAGTAATAACAAATGTTCATGTATTTGGAGTTTTCTAGAGAAAAATTAAATTAAAATTTTGAATTTTATAATTATTTATGAAGAACCAATTTATTTTGTTAGATATATATAAAATATTTTAGAGTTACCAATCATGTTTATGATTTCATTTCATTCAAATCGATGATTAAGAAAATTTAATCATTGATTCAAACAATATATTATTTCAAGTTAAAATTGATGTTCAAGACAATCAATTTGATGTATTCAAATATTATCTATTACTAAATAGTTTATTATATTTATTATAACCCATAGGTATAAATAATTTAGTATTGCATTATTTTAAGATTATAATTGTGATAAAGCCATAGTGCCCCCATTATTATATAATCAAGAAATTTTTTGCATTGCAATTGTTTATGTAAAGAATAAACATAAATTATTTAGATAGAGAAGTATTCAAGGAAGAATTTTTTAAATAGATAAGTAAGCTTTCTTGTGTTAAGCAAAGGTCAACAAGGAATTTGAGTTCTAAAGTATCATCTTTTATATATTTATTTTAGTTATAATTAATTTTATATATCCTTAACTCTAGAATTTAAAATTAAAAATATCTTAAATCATCACCAAGGTAAACTTTTCATTTTTTATGCTTACATATGCATACCATTTATAGAGTTTAAGTATATGTTTTACCAATAGCCTAAAATTGTGCATGAGGATCTCACTAGCCATGCGATATTGCAACTAGATTATCTTTTATAATTCCTTTTACAATATGTTTTGGCTCTCTTATTGAATATAGTGTAATGTAAAATGGATATTTTTTATCTCTATGCTTGAGTATCTTAGCTATGAAATATATTTTATATGTTATAAATAAACTCATAAGTAGTTATTCTTAAGTTTATTAAGGCTATTAAAGAAGGAAAACATATTAAAGGTAAAAAAATTTGAAGATAAAGCAATACAAAGCACAATACCTTCACATAGAGTCTTTGCTTCTCTCCTTGATGAGAATAAATAGAGTGCACCTTTATTCCATTTGGTTTTCTCTTTCATATGTTGATATGTGGATTGTTCAATCATCCAGCATAACCTTTATATTATTTTAAGATGACAGATCAAAATAGCAATATATAGGTATGATAGCTTGATGACACTCAATTGATGAAGGATGCAAGCCTCTATATATAGAGTCTTGAAGAAGAATGATTAATGGTGGAAGGCTAATATTGAAGGAGTATAAGGTTTTGGAGATGAAAGATATGCACATGTGACAAGTGGAACATGAAGGGTACAATTTAGGTTTAGGACAAAAATCCTTATGGCAATGCCTAGGATTAAGAGTTTCAGATAAGATGAATGAATAAGATGAAACATTATTTTGACTTTTGGCTAGGTGTCTAGATTTGATGAATCTAGACAAGGATATAGTTAGACATGTCAGTGGGACACTTGTCACATGATGACACATTTAGATTATGATACATATTAACAATATGGAGTGCTAGGATTAGATGGAAAAGGGTAGAGGATAAAGGGGAATTAAAAAAAAATAAAAATTATTTAATTAATTAATGAGATCATGATGAAGGGAAGATAAATGATAAATATTTATTTAATTAAATGATTTAGGATAAAGATGGGAAAGGATAAAAATAATTAAATGAATAATAAATATTGATTTGATTAATGGGTTAAGGATAGGTTAAAATTAGGTGTGGTTTGGTAAGGTTAGATTTTAGGTGTTTATATTTTGGCCCTTTTTGATATGATGTCATGAAGTGGAATTGTATCAAATAAGTTTAAAACATAGTGGATGAGAGAGGATAAGGATCAAATATCTAATACCCAAATTGGGTGAGCGCATAAGGAAGGATGAAGAAGGAAATATGAGGATTAGTGATGGGATGCCCCTTGAGAGGACATTTATGCTAGGAGAACAAAAGTGTGCTCTTGAAATGGAAGAAAATAATGAGGGGTTAGGAACAATAAGTAGATGAATTTTAAGATCAGAAGGGAATGAGAGGATGAAAAATAAGGAGAATTTGAGTGGAAGAAGATAAAAAAGAACCCAAATTTGGATGGAAGAGGATGAAAAGGAAGGGGGATTTCATTATGATAGATAGGCTATGCTAGTATGTATTGAGAAATCCTAATATTTTATATATTAAAGGAAATTATACACCAAGAAATGAGGAACTATAGTGGAAAGGTAATATTTGCATAGACTTGACACTCAAATAATGACAAGAATGACAAACAAGATGATGCCCCATTATACACTAGTTGTGACACACCAAGATATAGATACATCAAGGTGGTTGTAAGTAAGTGTAGGCATGGGTTAAAAGATAAGATCAAAGTTCCAAAGATAAATCAAAACAAAAGACTCACTAGAAAACATGTCATGCAACCAAAAAATATCTTGCTAAATATAAGATCATAATGATGATGATAATGGTTATTGATTGATTTTCTTACATTATGCTTGGATAATCACCTAAGAAAGGATTGGATAAGGATGATGATGGTTGATTGATAAAAAAAAGGATATGATGGCTAGTTAATGTTCAACAACTAGTATCATGACATGATTTCGATTAAGGATTAATTTCTTGGATGTAATGTTTAGATGGATTGAATTTAAAGTACGAGGAACTTAATATTATATTTTTTATTATTATTATGGATGAGTTTTAGGATGGTGATTTATTTTTATTATGTTTGGAATAGGATGGATATGATATGAGAGATGGATGGGTTTATGGATTGATTTGTTATGAATGAATGACGAGATAGGTGGATGGGGATGAGGGTGGATTTGAAATGCATGAGACTTGATTGCTAATGCCTTAGAAACTAAAGATATACAAGGCCAAACCATAGAAATAATGTAGATTTAACTTCCATATCTAACATAAAGGAAAGAATGGGGAAGGGTAGGAAATGATGAAGGATGGGATGATGGGATGACACTAATCAAGGATCAAGAAAAACCATGATAGGTTAATTATTGATGGATGCATAGGAAATATGGTTGAATATGATATGGAAAGGTATGAAGGATGAATGTGTAAGATGATAATAGGTTATTACATAAAATGGAAATGTTTTTTCTGAATTTGATGACCATGGGAATCAAAACAAGAACGTTTGCATAGATTGGTGCCTTAGACCTAGGCAATGGAGTCAAGGGAAATATAATTGGAAACTTTAAAAAATAGTATTCAGTCTAACCCTAGGAATAAAGATTAATAACAATGCATTACAACATTATCCCTTTAAAATCATGTAATCAACTATAATTAAAAATCCGTGCATATACCTAGAACATTCAAAATTTATTTCAAAGAAAATTAATTCACTACTTGAGTAAAAGCTATTTAAGAAACATTCATTATAGAAAACTTATAAAGTTGAACAAAAAAGATCCTTGATCAATTTGTATTCATGAATGTTGAAAATACATATAATAAGGAGACAATTGACAACAAAATTGTCATTGTATTCAATTAAATGGGCTAGCACTATTATACAAAATTAACAATCACATTGACATCCCTTCCTACCAAAACCTAGACTAGACATATGTAGGTTGATACACATACTGTTAGGAGATAATTGAAAGAAAAATTATCATTGTATTCAATTCAATGGGCTAGTAATATTATACAAAATTAACAGTCACATTGGCATCCCTTTGTACCTCAACCTAGACTAGACATATATAGGTTGATATACAAAAATGCTCTACTCACAAAATTTTCCAAGATCCCTCTAAAATGGCACTGAACTTTCTTTTATAAAATAAGGGAGTGAACAAGCTTCGGGACATGAATAGATGTCACATTTTCATTTGACAATATTTTCCCAAAATAATGTTTACAACTTTAAAGAAGATACCAAAAACAACCAACCAAAAGACAAAATAGTTTCTTAGGCTATTGATGGAGATATTTTCTATACTTGCAATGATGAGAATGGATGATTATTCATTAAGGCATACTTCTTCAAACTAAAATAATATTATTCTTGGAGTTGTTAGAGTTGATGTCAAAAAGACTAGAAAAATACAAAGGACCCAAAACCTCTTAGATGCATGGAGACACTTGACTGCACAAAGTCACCAAGTGAAATGGATTTATTGCAACTTAGATTTGGATGAAAAAATATTTCAAATCTATGGAATATTATTATTCTTATGAGCACATTATTTGTATATATTTTCCACTAATCATTTAAATGCAAGGAGTATACATATATTGAGGATACCTAGAGAAAATTTGATAAGTCACATTTTTAAAAGCTTCTAAAAGTTGATCAATATCAATCAACTTATTTATACAAGTTTTAATGAACTCTATATCTACTTTATTTCCATCAAAAATGAAAAAAATAGAACAAGTGAGGGTTAAAGCCTCAAACTGATATTTCAATTGAAAATTTTCTTTAATTCGTCACATTTGTTTCTAATTTTAGGAATTTTTCTTATTTCAATATATTTTCAAAGTGTTTCAACCTTATCCTTTCCTTCTCTATCAATTGGTCCATATATCCTTGTATTTCTCCTGCTAATTTAGACATTTTTTATGTCTAGGTTTAAAATATTTTCTAGAGGATTAGGCTCATTTGTAGACCTCTTATACATTCCCTACAAATAATTTATTCTAAATCCATTTAGCCATGATTTCCATTGTTCTCTCCTTATCACCTACTACTCTTTATATTGCATTCACAAGTTTGGTGTGATCTATATGTGCAGGTTCCACCCTTTTCAAAACCTTAGACATTAAATTTCCCTAAAAACTTGATAGAATATAAAATATTTCCTCCTCTTTAGTGCTTTGAGTATTCTTTACAAGCACTTCCAACTCCATCTTCTCCTTAATCTATTCATTCTCTTTTATTATATCTTTTGATGGTGGTGCAGAAGAAGAGGTAGCTCCTAGTGTGTCATTAAAGGTCACTTCTTATGCTTCATTTATTTTTAACTTATTATACTCAATTGTGAGTGTTAGATGGTCTGCTAGAAATTTATCATATATATTTTGTACAAATTTTGTAGTAGCCTTACTAAATTTAGCAATATCAACTACTAATGCTATAGTTTGAATAGTAAAGGTGTTGGACACCCTCTTCATTACTAGGCCACCCCTTACATCTTTCGAAGCTTATGCAACTTGAGCCTTGTTAGTGTTTGGTGCAATGGCCCTAATAGCAAGGGTTTCCCACTTTGGTTTGAACCCTGATCCAATTAAAATAGTGGGACCATGATCCTCTTGGGTTTAGAAAAATTGTACACTCTTCAAAACAATACAATTCCACACTTAATTTGGACCTATTTTAGCACCCTTGCATTAAATACCCATTTAAATCACCATTAATAGGCAACTAAGACCTTTTATTTTGGATATTAAGGCTTATTTCAACTAAAAACCTAAAAAAATCATCAAAAACGTTAAAATTCCTAACAACCCAGCCCAAAAATCTAGTTTGGGACTCATACGTCACCTTGCGCATATGAGTCCCATTTGGGTCCCATTTGGGTCCTTTTTAGGGTTTGAGTAGGAAACTCAAGTTTTTAATTCAAATTTTTGGTTGATGTCAACTTTTGAAATTTAAAAAATGGTAAATTAGGTGTATTGCCTATATAAACAAGCTTCTAAGTCATTATTTCATCTAAGAAATAATGGAGAAGAGAAATTTCAAGATCTAAGCATCCACAAGCATTCAAGTATTCTTTCTCAAGAGCATTCAAGTCTTAAGAGAAAGCAAAGTTGAAGTCTTGGAGGAGCATTAAAGTGTTTTTTATAGGTCTTCAAGCTCACTTCCATTCAAGATCTAGCATTGTCATGGGTTGATTATGGTCACCTATGGTGAATCATGATGGATTCTAGGTTGGGGAGATGCAACTAGCCATCAATCCAAGCCTAATGGTTTGTTTCCTAAGTGATCCCATCCTCCACTATCACTCTACTTCTAGCCTAAGGAAGGTACATGCATATGTTATGGCTTATTAGGGTGATTAGACATCTCCTAAAGTGAGTCATTCATCTCCATGTTTCATTCATGCATCTCATTCTAGCACAATAGAATAGGGTTACATTTGCATTTCAGATTTACTAATATTAGACACACTTAAGGTTAGGGTTTATGTTAACATTTACATCCAAGATTCATTTTTTCCATAAAGGTTTAATTATCGAACTAGGGGTTTGACTAAGGCAAACTTCCCATAAGAAAATCAACAATATATTCTATTTTGCAGGTCTTTTTACAGGTTTAGATCTGGAAACCAGTTTGGAAGAGAAGAGCAGATATTGGGGCACATATCTGAACATTGAATTGCAGAAAAATTAGAATAGGATTGATATGCCAAAAGTGGCATATGAGTCCCACTATAGGAAAATTTTTATACTTTTGCACATCTTGAATCTACACTATCAAAAACTTGTTCCAGATCAGAAAACCTAGTCTAGGACTGATACACCCAGACTAGCGTATGAGTCCTAGTGTGCCCTAAAAGAAAAAATTTCAATGTTTCAGAGTTAATTCTGAGATCTTTCACATTTCCAAGTGTACTTTTGGATTTTCCCCAATTTTCTATTTATATTTACACTCTTTTCTAGGTCATTTAATTATATCTTGTATTGCCATTGAGTCTTGTCATTAGGTCTTGCATTTCATTAGCCTTTCTAAGCCCTACCTTGGTGGTGAACCCCTCTTTAATCTCTAATTAGACCCTAGGACACCCTATTGCAAGATCTCTTTCCCCCATTCTACATCAAATTGAGATCTCTAGGGTTTTCTTGAATGAGAGTGAAGAAGATTCTTGTTCTATGTCCTTAACCATAAGCAACAATAATATTACATCTTTCATTTTGGCGAACCTACATTTAGAACATGTTAATCATGATTCAGAGTGCATCATCATCCTAGATCTAGCTTACATTAACATTGCATTAGGGTTTGCACTAGTTAATTGGTATTCTAGGGTTTCTAAATCTTGCATTAGTGAAAGTTCTTATAGGTTGCATCTTTTGAATCTTGCATCATTGAAAATCATCTAAAATATCCATTTGAATTTAATGTAGACATTATTCAGACCAAAAAGCATTAAAATCACATAATTTTGTTTGAAATTTGTGAAAAAAACCCTCAGTGGGACTCATATGTGCCTTTAAGCGATTTATTCCCAGTGCAGATTTTTAACTAAATTTTATAGCATTAAATTTTTTGTTTCTAGAATTAGATTTGCTATTGGTAGCTTTATGTTTTAGTTTGCAGAGTTTCAATTACATTCAAATCATAAGATTTAGCATAGTTTACATTCATTGCAATTTTGGGTAGAATTAGATTCTTGTACTTTTCATTTTCAACATAGTTCATAGTTCAATTAGATTATATTAGATTTGGTATTCATTAGAAAATAAAACCAAAAAGACCTACAAGCTGATGAACCACTTCGAGAAAGCATAGTTATTTGATTATGTTGAATATCTCTTTTTCCAAGTTAAGCTAACCCTCAAGCGTTTTAGTAGTGATGACTTTGACATGTTAGATGAAGCCCTTGAGGAGTTCATCTCACAAGGTTCATCCATGAAGGCTTGTTACGATAAAGCAAAACCAAGAGAAGTTAACATGATTCAACCTCAACTTATCCTTTACCCACCTTCACACAAACCTCAAACTCAAAACAACCCTATTTTCACCCTTGAACCACCTAAGAACAATGTTTTACAGCAGTAAAGTTATAATAACATTTCTCATATATATAACACTCAAAAAAAAGCCACAACCAAAACAACCAACTCCAACAACCTTACCTTCACGTAATCCCATCTTGCCTAGTGCTCCTCATTTTCCTTCACATAGTGGGAAGGAGTATGTTCTTGTTGAACAACTTAAGAATACTCCTACAAAGATATCCCTATGGGACCTAATTTAGAATTCACCTAATTATCACACTATGCTTCAAATAACCTTGCAAAAAGTAGTGGTTCCTTTTGGTACAAATGTAAATGATGTGGCATCCCTAATATAAGGAATGAATATAATTAATGTAGACATTACTTTTCATCAACATGAGCTACCTTCTTTGGAATTAAGAAAGAAAAATGATGCCTTCATGATAATAGCCATCTGTAATAGGTTAGGAATAAAAAAAACCCTTCTTGACAATGGCTCTGCCCTTAATGTGTGTAGAGTGACCCTTTTGATAGAATTGACATGGAAAAATCAATAATTCAACCTGACTCCCTATCAATCTAAGGATTTGACAATGTAGGAAAGTAACTGCTCAATGCGATTACTTTACCTATTGTAGTTGGAAAGGCTATCTTACAAACTCCTATCCATGTCATGCCTCGTGACCTTTCATATAATATTCTTTTAGGAAGACCTTGGATTTGTGACATGTATGTGGTGTGTGCTCTGATATGTGCTCCATGTTCCTTCTATGTTGATCCTATGTTTGGTGGATGTAAAGCATTGTTTTTGATCATTTGTTGGTGAAAAATCCTAGTTTTTTAGCTTTTAGTTTGATGGAGTGTGAGAGTTGTGTTCACCAGTGTGTGAACTAGTTTGATAGAGCTTTTTGTCTGTGGATTGGGAGAAATTTTTATGCTCCATAGTCCTCCGCTGATTTGATTCATGTCTTGTAGATCTAGAATATGTCTTATAATGGTGGTCTTTGTGTTTGGGTGAAGGTGTTCATAGTTTGGTGCTCTGAAAGGAGAGTTCTAGAGCTTCTTTGTGTATCTATACACTTTGGTTGGACTGTTGGAAGGTGTTCTATGTTCGAAGGTTGTTGCACTTGCTTGAGATGTATTTGAAGGGTTTTGAGATGTTTTCTCGTGCATAATGAAGCATGTTACATCATTTGTGTGTTATCTTCTTATTGGAAAATGTGTACTTCAATGTTAATTTGTGTTTTCATTAGGTTTGGATGACCTAGTGTTTACACTTCATATGAAGGATTAAAAAACTTAATTAAGGAAGCGTGTGTTTGATACAAGATGTTGTTTTGGGTCATAGTTAAGTATTGGTGTAGGCCACTCCCATTCCTTTCCACTGTGGTAATGTTGAGTTGCTGACCTAATTTGAATTTATGAAATGAAGCATATGTAGCCAACCTTGGAGAAAGCTTCTAATGTTGAAGAGGGTATAAATACAAGTCGAGATGTTGTGAATGAATCAATCAAGTAAGCCACAAGTTTGAAGAGAACAGTTATGCAAAAGTGAATTGAGGCAACAATAATTTAATGTGTTAGAATCCTGAAAGCAGTGAGCTGATAGTGCCTACAATTCTTCTAATCAAGGTTGTGAATGTTTGTAATATGTTGTGGTGGTTTTTTACTATAATCTTTTGTATTTGTAGGTAGTGAACCTCCTTTTTGGAAAGTGAGTCCTTTTTGTAGGCAGCGAGTCTTTATTTCTAGGAAGTGAGCCTCTTGTATTTGGTTTTCTATTACTTTATATTAAGTTAATCCTCACCACTATTTTTTGCTCATTGGGTTTTCCACGTAAAATCTAGTGTTCATTGTGTTTATTTTCTTTTTTGTTATCTGTATTGCATGTTCATACTGTAAGATGGGGTTAGAAATCAAACAGAATAGACAAAGTGACAGCCAACACTTCTAAACTATTAACCTCATCCAAACAAGAGAAAACAATCATATGAAAGGAGAAAAATAAAAAAAATGAAATAAAGCACTCCCCATTGAACTTGAATCACTTCTCTTGCTCTCCTTCTTCTTGTTATGCACCTTTTCCCTCAGATTTGTTGAAATACTTGTGCAAAACCTGCAAATGGTAGCAAGAAAGTTGGAGACAATTAGCTGTTAAAATGAAAATGAAGAAAGAAGGTTGCTTTTATAGACAACCTTTCGAATGGACGACTGCGATTAATCTTCTAAAAATATTCCAAGATCAATGGATGGGAATGCATGAGAGGGATGTTATGAAATGGATGGTTGAGATTAAGTCTAAGAAAAGATGCCAAGATCAATGGTCTAGAATTGATGCACCAAAAATATGCTATTCTTGGAGGAATCATGACAGGCAGACATGCAGGGACATGCAGGCTATGACATGAAATAAATGTTATGATAGGGGATTATGGCAGAGCATCTTTGACATGTGGTGCATAAATAATTTATTTTAAATTATTTATTAAAAAATGGAGAGAGTGGAGGAAATGGACAAGTGGAAAATAAATAATTTATTCAAATTATTTATTTGGAGAAAATGAAAAGAGGAGCATTTAATTAAATTTATCAATTTAATTAAATGGAGAGATGGAAATTAGACCTTAAATAATTAATTTAGATTAATTATTTAAAAGGGGAGATGGCATGGGATCGTTAAATAATTTTAATAATTATTTAAGTATGGAAGAATTAAAGGACCATGAATATATAAATAATTAATGTTAATTATTTAATTATAGATGAAATGTGACAAAATAATTAAATAAATAATAATTTATTTAACTATTGAAGAAGAGGGAGAAATTAGTGACGCAGTTAGTTTATTTAATCGATCAGGATAGAATAAAGATTAGAAAGTGAATTAATTAAATAATTATTAAAAATTATTTAATTAATAGAGGAATATGATCAAACATAATTGAATAACTAAAATTATTCAATTATCGAAGGATGAGGATGAAGAAAAATGACACTCGCAGGCTTAGGACATTTTTCATTGTCTGCACATACTTAATAACAAAATTGTGTGGTTTTGGAGTTGATAAGTGTTTTTTGAGTTTGAATTTGGTGAAAAATAATTCAACCCCCCCCTCTTAGTTTTCTTGCACCTTTTAACACAATTGAGGTGTGGTGAGTTGGTACACATTGTTGTTCATTCATCATTCCTTTATGCATCATTTCATTTCAAGGTTTAATTACAAAACAGGGCTTGACCAAGGTAAACCCCTATTCCCTAACAATCAACATTTTCCTCTCCTTTGATGGGAGATTGTAGATTTTAGGATTGAAGATCAATTGAGAGAAAAATTAAAAAAGTTGTTAAAGTTGCTAAGAAAGTTGTCAAATCACAAAAACTGAGCTACAAGATTTAGTTTTTCGCTTTTTTATTATTCCTAATTAGGATCTAGAAGTGTATACATTGAATAAAAAAACCCATAAATTGGTTTTCTAAAACCCTAGCCAGGACCCATTCGCCATAGGCAAAATGTATCCTTAGTGAGGTCCGAAAAAGAACTTTTTGCAATAGGTACACATCATTTGACCCTCTTAAAATTTTCCTTTTTACTATTATTTGGGTTTGGATTGATTTTTGTAACTCAATTACACATTATATCCCACATATTGAATAAAATTAGAGAGAAAAGAAAGGTGTATCACTTTGTCTTACATTTTGGTTCATCACCCTCCTTTTTCCCTATGTTTCATTTTAGTGAACCCGACCTTTTTGAGCATTGTAGTTCTCTGATTTTGAAGTACTCTTAATCCTAGATTTAGATCTTGCATCCATTTTCATTCATTTGCATTGAATTAGATCTCTTTTAGGGTGTCTAGTCTGCATTCAAATTTGCATCTCATCTAACATTTGAGGATTGTATTATTTTCACATTATTTAAATCTGAAAAATAAAAAACAAATCGGTCATATTGGGTATCATTTACATCATATAAACTTGTATTTCAAAATTGAAAAAAAAAACTACATATCAAACTAGGTCTTTTAGCTCATCATTTTGTCATAATTTGCACTTAAATTTCACATTGCATTCTACAAAAAAATAAACTAAAACTTACTGTTACAAACCTTAATTTGAAAATCACTAGAAAATACTTGAAAATTTATAAAAATCAATTTTTAAAACCTCATTTAGGACCCATTCTCCATAGGGTGAATGAGTCCCTGATCAGGCTATAATTTGCATTTCTAGAATTTAAAATCTTCATTTATGTGCTTCTGTTTGCTGCTTTCAAATTTTTGTTTTTGTTTGTTGAGTTTTTGTTTCATTAGTTTGATCATATCTAGCTTAATTTGGAACATTTAGTGCATTTACTAATTTCAAAATTGCATTTACAAGATTTCATTTTCTAATTATTTCATAGTGTAATTAGAAAATTACCTTGTTTTAAATCTAAAAATTTGAAAATGGACAAGTGTTTTAGCAATGTATGGAAGCCTTTGTTCTCATTGGTTGATGTTTCAAGTTGTGTTTTTGGCAATGATCCTAATGTAATTGAACCTACTCATGCTCACTGAACACCTATTGAGTGTCATCCTTCCTAAATAACAACAAATGCCTCACAAGGATGATAGGATCATCTTATGTCCTCCTCCTCAACAAGTCGATGAATCAAGCAAGAAACAAAAGCCTTATAAGCTCAAGAAACTCCAATTTCCACATCCTATGTCTAAAAATGAAAGAATCTTACAAATGCTTATAAATCAAAGACTTATAGCATTACCACCCATTAAAGAAAATACAAATCCAAATACTAAGAATACAAACATGTCTCATTGTCAATATCAAAGAGTTCTTGGGCATAGTATTGATGAGTTTCATGATTTAAAATGAATATTCAAGAAGTTTGACATCATAAAAGTAATCCCTTAAAGCATGCATCTCACTTCTTTCCATGTAATAGTTGTAGGATCTTAGTATGATCACTATTACATATTTTGTATTCATTGCAAATCATTCTTTTATTGCAAGGAGCTCATTCTAATTACCTCTATTGGCCCATCCTTGTCCTGCACTTAGTGGGGGAAAGGAATTGGTTAGCCTTTTCCTATTTTCAACATGTGATGTCGTCCCTTTGGCTAAGTTGTCTACCTTCTATATATACCGATCAAGATTGGAATGTGGAAAACCTGTTGTAGGTTGACTCACATGTTCCTTCCTACTTTTTTGAATTGTTTCCTTTTTCATGTTTCTTTATTTGATTGCATGTGTGTAATGTGATCCCCCATAATATTTTGTTTTTATGTATCTCCCTCTTTTTGTACATTCTTTATCTAAACGTACATTTTTCTCTGTCATAAACATTTTATCCTTTTCTGTTCATCTTGTGTTTCCTTTTTAGGTATGACGCAATGTGTTGAGACATTTAGGTCTCTTCCATGTTGACCCGAAGGATTTTTCTTTGTTTTTTCTCTATATATGCCATTCTTCCATTTCTATGAGTATCTAGGGAATGATGAAATTTTTGAACTCTGTGACAACATTGTAGCAAGATATATTGACCTTGAATAAATAAATCCCTTATGTATTTTTGGGTGCAACTCCTCCCACCTTTTTCATCGTGTACCTTTATTTCAGAAACATATGACCTGGCATAGGGTTTTCCAAGGAAATATTTCGTACGTCTTAGGATTAAACATTGGCTACTTTAAATTAATTGCTCACAACAATGGTGTTAGCAACCACTTTAAAGTGGGGGCATACATCAATAATATATTTCGACATTTTGCATGTTTCATGGTGTGATTTTATTTTTTCTTGTGATTCATCCTTTTCTTGGTGGTTTCATTGGGTTTGATGTCCTAATATTTCTTAGTGTATGACTTTCCTCTTAGTGGTGATGCGACAGACTGCATTCCCTAAGTTGTGAATCTTTTACTTTATATTTTTCCTCTCTTGGTGACATTAGGCACGATGATCCCTAAGAAGAAGACCTTACACGAACAAAGCAAGATTCCTTTGAACAAAAACCTAGATTCATAAGTGTTGAGAATAGCATAGCTTGCCGACCTTGTGAATCTTGAAACCCTAATTCAAGGCCACCTAGGATAACACACCTTGCTTTCCTATGGAACCTTTTCATGTGCATTGGTGCTTAACATAACATAGATTCTTAAGCATGAGACATGAATGTGAGTGGTGCCCTATGAGAGTTATTAGAGGGATAGCTTTGGTATCTTAAGTACTATGAGAGCCAACATAGATGAATGAATTTATCACTAAGCCACCTTTTTGGAGGGAAAACTCACGTAGTGGACAGCCTGAGGTTCCATTACTCGGAGTGAGCGTTCGTGTCATTTGCATAGTGGACATCGAATTCTACTTGTGAAAATTCTTTGGGAAAATAGCTAAGACATGTTCCACATCATGTTGGATGGTCAAGGCTTGATCTACCTCCCTTTTCTTTTTGGCCTTTGATGTTGTATGATTATGAATATTCGTCATTGTTGCATACATAAGTGTCTTGAATGTCTACTTTATTGTGAGTTTGACATGGGGTCATACTCTCACTAAAGTGGGGGAAAAATGTAGTAACGAAAAAGGTATTCCTTTTTCATTATTTTGGAAATAATTAATATTAAAATGAGCCTAACGTTGTCTTGATTTAGTGTTGTAGTGTTTTACACATTCACATTCAGTTTAGGTCGCTTTTAAACTATGAACTTAATTGTTCCTTATTTTTGGTGTTGTAAAGTGTATTTGTACACTTTCATAGTAATCTAGGGCTTTATTAATTAATTGAGGTTAAATTTTCCTTAATTGGCCCCTTTAATTCAAATCCAAGTCTAATTAATTACAGATTCCAAGAATAAAGCCCGACATTCATAAATGATATTACACAACACCTAATTTTTAAAGATGTGTGTCCTAGGTTAGTGACCTAGGACCCATTTTCCACCTAGAAAATGGGTCCTCACTAGGTCCTAGGAGGTCCTATTTTCACATAACATTTCACAATCCCCGAAGTGTGTCCTAGCTAAGTGAGCTAGGACCCATTTGTCACATGGAAAATGGGTCCTCACTTAGACCTAAGAGCCCCCATTGTGATATGTTTTTGGTGGTATTTTAATGATTTAAAATCCCTAATTTGATGTTTACTTGTGATAATTGAATTTCAAGATTTAATCTTAATTTATGTATAAATATAAGGCTATTTCATTATATTTCACCCTAGATCTTCATAAGCAATCATGAGTAATTTTAAAAGAGACTTATAGAGAATTCAAGGGAAATTTCTAAGGCATTCAAGGGAAAACTATTGAAGGAATATTGTAGCAATGAAAGATTCATTCATTATGTCAAAGGCATAGTGCATCATGCATGTTGTTGAGTTAATATGTTGATGTAGCATTTCAAGATCCTATTCAATCATTGTTTCAAATCAAGTTCATGATCAAGATCTACATTCAATGAGGCCACTTCAAGCAAGTTTGTAGATTTGTACTCTAAGGTTTCAATTGAGGTGGTGAGTTAGTGCATATTGTTTTTCATTCATCATGCCTTTATGCATCATTTCATTTCAATGTTTAATTATCAAAATGGGGTTTAGCCAAGGAAGACCCCTATTCCCTAACAATCAAAATTTACCTCTCCTTTGATGTGTGATTGGAGGTTTTAGGATTCAAGATCAATTAGAGAGAAAAATTGCAAAAGTTATCAATGTTGTCAAAGTTGCTAAGAAAGTTGTCAAATCATAGAAACTAAGCTACAAGATTTATTTCTAGCTTTTCGACTATGCTCGAATAGGATCTAGAAGTGCAAACATTGAAGAATAGAAACTAGAAATTGATTTTCCAAAACCCTAGCTAGGACCCATTTCCCATAGGGAAAATGAGTCCTTAGTGAGGTCCAAAAAAGTACTTTTTGCAATAGGTATTGTTAATGGGGTAAGTGCACCAAGATGGTTCCCAAAAAGGGGGCTTAAGTGGCAACTTTTTTTCTGAAATCAGGAAATGCTGACCTTGGACGTGAAATTGAGGATAGTTACACTCAAAATTTTGAGATGAAACAAAAACAAGGATCGAAGTGCTCTGAGACTACTTTCTAAACTACTAATTTATTTTCAAAATGGTTGAGATTAAGGGGTTCAAAAGAGGGATGTACACAAATTGGTGGTTTTTTTGTCAAAAAAACATAACATAGCAACTCTTGTACGACCTAAGCACGGTGAACTTTTTTGTAGTATTTTTAAAAATACTACGGTTAGAAGTTAGCTAACAAAATCTAGTTGATGCACAATTTTTCTGATAAATTTTTAATGAATATTTGATTTTTTACTAATTTTCTAAGTGGGCACTTCCTGAAAAGCAGAATTTTGGCTGTGCTCCACCTTCAAATTTTGGAAAATAATTAATTTTTTTTCTTTTCTTTTGTAAATTTGTAGAATGGAGTCTAGTTTCTAAAAATGTAATTTATTTGTAATTTTGATGAACGGTTAATTTATAACAAAAAAAAAAAAACTGCTTTTTGGAAGAAAAAAAGACATACAAACAAAAGAAATTGTGGATGAAAGGCTTAATATTTTCAAAAAGTGAAAAAAATTACATTGTTGGATAGCTAAGAGAGAACCTAACATTACCCATGTTTTCAATTTTGTCGATATTGAACTAGATGCAATCTTGATGGTGAGCACGAACCCGATTATGTGAAAATTTGTAGAATTTGCAAAAACATGTCTCTGGCCTTGTTGGGAATGCCCTACAAGCCTTTGGGTTGGTATTCCAAGGCAAGTACTTTCACTTTTTTCTTTGTTTTTAACGCGAAATAATGCGAGCACATTTTTTAAAAGTTTTTTGAAAAGTGGCCAAAAAATTGGTACCCAACTTCATGCACCCACCCAATGACAATGTCACTCGTAGCAACAGTGCAGATAAATTCCTCATAGGAAAACCATGAAGATCCTATCCTTCTTGAAAGATCTAGAACAAAGACAACCTAAAAGAGGATGAATTTTTTCTAATAGGAAATGGTTGGCTCAGTTCAATCCCAAGTCTCCAATAGTTAGGTCTTGAATGTACTAGGTTCACTTCAGGGTATGATATGATATTGTGGCTAATCTAAAAGGGAATACGGTTGTTTGGAATCATTATATACCGATTTTTAGTTCAATCATAAGAAAATATCATGAAATCAAAAGATTTGAAATAATATTTCATGAACATCCACAAATTTTGCTATCACTTAAGTAAATTTAGCTTTAACCATTTAGCAATTTCATAGAAAATGAAATATTTTCAATAAATTTCCATTCATTCATCTATTTTTTGGAACATTTTCAAGAATTAAAACATCTATTCTTAAATAAAGCATAAAAAATATTGAAAATTAAAATTTCTCCTTGTTATTCTCCATGCATGCCCCAAAGAGTTAATCAAATCAAAGAAAACCACTTTATACTTCACCAGATTGCTTCATAGCTACATATAAAATGGTGCAAGCTTTTAAAGAGAGGGGTTTTAGTTTGGACACTGAATAGGTTCTGCATGCACCCTTAAACAATGCAACACACAGTCTTGTTCAACTAAACTAACAAAACCAGCTATAAAGATTCATGAGATAAGTAGCTATCAAATTGGCTCTAATATTGATTAAATGCTACATGTATACAAGTTTTTAGACTTGAATAATTTTAGAAAATAAGAAAAAGAGAAAACTTAGAGAAGTTTTGGCTCTTCCAACATCCACAAATTATGAACTTACCTTAAAAAAAGGCATCCTCTTTCCTTTTATAGAAATAAGACATAGATATGATAAGACAAATACATGAGAGGAAATCCAAGGGACGAATCACATCAAGTAACGTGGAATATAGTGACTAGTAAGAGAATTGCAACCGAAGTCAACAAAGGTCAACTTCAATCTACACATTGAAGGACTTAAAGTTTTTCATCCTTTTATTATCAGGGTTCCTTCTTGGAAATAAATAAATCTGCTCAAACAAAGTGTAGGAACTTCCCACACATTCAGAATGATCAGGTGGGATTTTTATTCCTACATTTAGGTTCATCCTCGATTTGAACATTCCAGGAATGAGTAATCCTTGGAATGGCTATACTTCTTTACTACATGCTTAAACTGTAGAGTCTCAGTTTCCTAGAATCTGGTGTATCTTTGCAACAAACTCTATCCTAGCATGAGCTTTCGAAGCATATCGCTGAACCTTGTAACATCATCATATTTGTCTACAACTTTGATTTGTCTGACTGTCCATACCTGAACTCTGCATCGCAATCTACATCTCCTGCAATCACAAATTACACCCATTAAATCCCTTTAAAAAAAAATTAGAACAAAATCTCATGTAAATAAAACCATCATTAAATTGATTATCATTTAAATTTACTCTAAATAACACTCTTTTCAGTATATCACAAATCCTTGAATAGTTATCTTTTATATACCAGGTTACCGAACTATTAGACTCATTAGATAACCTTAAGATTTTAAAACTTCATTTCACATCCCTATCTAGTCCCCGATACCCGGTATTTAGCTTTACCCATGAATTTTCTTGGACTTCAATTTTACTGGAATTTCTATCTTACCGAACCTTAGCTATCAGACTAGAACACTTTTCTCAGCGTTTGCATTACCTTTTTCCTTTTTTACATTTCCAATTCCCGGTATCTAGTACCTGGAACACTACATTACGAAGTACTCTTTTAATAAGGATTTCTCTTTCTTTTTATTCATTTCTGTTGATCTTATCAACTATCCAACATCTGCCATAGGTGCTAGTTTTCTCTTGGGTCCCCAAGTCTTATAACCTTGGGGTGTTTTGTGAGACCATACAACATGTACATAACATTTGAGCCTCTTAAAAATTGGCCTTTTAGTGGTATTTGGGTTAGGATTTATTTTTGTAACTCATTCATGCATTATAACCCTCATAGTTGAATGAAATACTAGTGAAATTAGCTTCATCATTTTGATTACATTTTGGTGCACCTATTTTCCTATGTTTCAATACTATTGGAAGGTTTTCAAAGTTCTCTTACAATCATCTAGAATGTCTTTCAAGTCCCAAGGAACATATGTAATATTATTTAATTAATCAATAATCAGTTTAGAGACTCCTTCAAAAACAAATTTTGTGTAACCTTTATCCTTCATACAATTTATGCCTACCCACATAGCATATGCCTTGGCCATGTTGTTTTCTACAACTCCTAGACCTCTACCATATCCTTCAATAAAATTACCTTGGTAATTTCTAATTATTCCTCCTACACCCACCAGTCCTGGGTTTCCCTTTGAACAATCATCAAAATTGCATTTCATCTAAGCTAGATCCAGAGGTGTACAACTGGTATTCCTCCTTTTCAATTGTTTTGTGTAGTTGATATTCATTAGGCCCTGTGAAATTCCCCACAATTTCTTAATTTTTAATTGTTTGTAAGAAGGCATTTTCTTAGAAGGAGCATATTTGTTGTTGTTAATATTGTCTTGTATTTGTTGCCTTATGGACATGCATAGATCTTTACTATTCTTATTTGTATCCCTAAAGACTTTGTTTTTCTATTAACTTTCCGCAGTCCCCATGAGAAATGGGGGAAATTGCTTCCAATGATCAATAATGATCTTATGAGAGTAGGGGAAAAAATTCCAACATTCTATCAACATATTTACTGGGGGAGAAAACCCAATCTATTATCAGGAAATTTCATGAAAAAAGACCAAACATCTCAAGAGTAGAAACATAGAAACAACAAGTGTGTGATTGTTTCTTCAGCTTCATTACATAAGTAGCATTTTTTAACCAAGTGGAAACCTTTTTTCATAAGATTATGTACAATAATCTAATCTTACCATGAGCCACTATATGTAATGTGAATCTATGTAATTTTTTATAGTTGATTACATAATACAAGGTGAAATTTGTATAATCATGTCATTTCACATTTAGTTTTATTTCCATTTATAGAGAAAGAATTAATGCAATAACATATTGACAAATGTACACTCTTTCCCATTGATTTTATCCATATCAAATGAATATTGAAACTAATTTAGAAACATTAGCCATATTAAGTTATTAATCATTCTCACACATGCACTTATATTAGAATATTTTTCTATCTCCTTGATATTATCCTCTAATCACTCTTTTTTAGCCCCATGAGTGTGAGATTAATTTCTTACTTCTATATTTGACATCCTTAATTTAAATTTCTAAATTCAAAATTTGGCTAGCTATGACCTATTCCTTCCTAACCTATAACTAACTAAACACACATTTATGTGATTATTTCTATCACTATGTTCTTATATTTAAAGGTATTCAATTGCATTCTATTATATTATTATATCAATTATATGCATTAATCGGTCAATAAAACTATAAATACTTGTGTCTTTTGATTGTTTGGTAACACCTTTAAATGTTATTATTAAAAAATAAATTATCTTTCAAGAATTATATTGACAATAAAATAGAACTATGAAGGATGAGAGATACATCTAAAAGACTAAAAAAAAAAATCTTTACTTAATGAAGAATAATTTGACACCCCATCAGAGGAGCAAAAGAAAAAAAAATACTCTCATTATTGAAGAACTATATTTACCATATAAGTGGAAGAATAATGCAAAATATTTTGAATTTCATGGTTATTCTAGGCCTATGTTACAAATAGACAATGGGGAAAGTTAGTTAAAGGCTATGGATGAGGAAATAACATGCATTTTTCATATCCATGCCTTTGAAGTTGATATGTATTATTAAAAATATGTGATGCAATTAATTTAATAATTATACAATAATTATTTAACCTAGATGAATACTTTCTAATGGTTAATTTGAATGTTAAAAGTGATATTTTGTCCATTATTTTTCATGATACTAAGTAGAATGGGAAAGTAATGAGACTTTTATTGGAAAAAAATATTTCTCCCTTATATTTTGAGCCTTGTGAGTGATGTATAAGTCTTGTTGATGTAATACTTTATAATATTTAAATTATTCAATTATAGTTATAATTTATTATGTTATTAGTAATAACAAATGTTCATGTATTTGGAGTTTTCTAGAGAAGAATTAAATTAAAAGTTTGAATTTTATAATTATTTACAAAGAACCAAAAAAATTTGTTAGATATATATAAAATATTTTAGAGTTACCAATCATGTTTGATGATTTCATTTCATTCAAATTTATGATTAAGAAAATTTAATCATTGATTCAAACAATATATTATTTCAAGTTAAAATTGATGTTCAAGACAATCAATTTGATGTATTCAAATATTATCTATTACTAAATAGTTTATTATATGTATTGTAACCCATAGGTACAAAGAATTTAGTATTGCATTATTTTAAGATTATAATTGTGATAAATCCATAGTGCCCCCATTATTATATAATCAAGAAAAAAATTGCATTGCAATTGTTTATGTAAAGAATAAACATAAATTATTTAGATAGAGAATTATTCAAGGAAGAATTTTTTAAAATAGATAAGTAAGCTTTCTTGTGTTAAGCAAAGGTGAACAAGGAATTTGAGTTCTAAAGTATCATCTTTTATATTTTTATTTTAGTTTTAATTAAGTTTATATATCCTTAACTCTAGAATTTAAAAATAAAAATCTCTTAAATCATCACCCAAGGTAAAATTTTCATTTTTTATGCTTATATATGCATACCATTTATAGAGTTTAAGTATATGTTTTACCAATAGCTTAAAATTGTGCATGAGGATCTCACTAACCATGTGAGATTGCAACTAGATTATCTTTTCTAATGCCTTTTACAACATGTTTTGGCTCTTCTATTGAATAAAGTGTAATGTAAAATGAATATTTTTTATCGCTATGCTTGGGTATCTTAGCTATGAAATATATTTTATATGTTATAAATAAACTCATGAGTAGTTATTCTTATGTTTATTAAGGATATTAAAGACGAAAAAAATATTAAAGGTAAAAAAATTTGAAGATAAAGCAATACAATGCACAATACCTTCACCTAGAGTCTTTGCTTCTCTCCTTGATGAGAATAAATAGAGTGCACCTTTATTCCATTTTATTTTCTCTTTCATATGTTGATATGTGGATTGTTCAATCATCTTGCATAACCTTGATGTTATTTTAAGATGACAGATCAAAATAGCAACATATAGGTATGATAGCTTGACAAGACTTCATTGATGAAGGAGGCAAGCCTCTAGATATAGAGTCTTGAAGAAGAATGATTAATGGTGGATGGCTAAGATTGGTGGACTATTAGGTTTTGGAGATCAAAGATATACACATGTGACAAGTGGAACATGAAGGGTACAATTTAGGTTTAGGACAAAAATCCTTATGGAAATTCCTAGGATTAAGAGGTTTAGATGAGATGAATGAATAAGATGAAACGTTATTTTGACTTTTGGATAGGTGTCTAGGTCTAATGAATCTAGACAAGGATATAGTTCTAGACATGAGAATGGGACACTTGTCACATGATGACACATTTGGATTATGATACATTTGAACAAGATGGAGTGCTAGGATTAGATGGACAAGGGTAGAGGATAAAGGGGAATTATAAAAAATAAAAAAATATTTAATTAATTAATGAGATCATGATGAAAGGAAGATAAATGATAAATATTTATTTAATTAAATGATTTAGGATAAATATGGGAAAGGATAAAACTAATTAAATGAATAATAAATATTGATTTGATTAATGGGCTAAGGATAGGTTAAAATTAGGTGTGGATTGGTGAGGCTAGATTTTAGGTTTCTACATTTTGGCCCTTATTGATATGATGTCACGAAGTGGAATTGTATCAAATAAGTTTAAAACATAGTGGATGAGAGAGGATAAGGATCAAATATTTGATGCCCTAATTGGGTGGGCGCATAAGGAAGGATGGAGAAGGAGGTATGAGGATTAGGTGATGGGATGTCGCTTGAGAGGACATTTAGGCTAGGGGAACACAAGTGTGCTCTTGAAATGGAGGAAAATAATGAGGGGTTAGGAACAATAAGTAGATGAATTGGAAGATCAGAAGGGAATGAGAGGATGAAAAATAAGGAGAATTTGAGTGGAAGAAGATAAAAAAGAACCTAAATTTGGATGGAAGAGGATGAAAAGGAAGGGGGATTTGATTATGATAGATAGGATATGCTAGTATGTATTGAGAAATCCTAAGATTTTATATAGTAAAGGAAATTATACACCAAGAAATGATGAACTATAGTGGCAAGGTAATATTTTCATAGACTTGACACTTAAATAATGAAAAGCATGACAAACAAGATGATGCCCCATTATACACCAGTTCTGACAAACCAAGATATAGATACATTAAGTAAGTAAGTGTAGGCATGGGTTAAA
The DNA here is from genome assembly GCA_007258455.2 of Sequoia sempervirens. Taxonomy (NCBI): domain Eukaryota; kingdom Viridiplantae; phylum Streptophyta; class Pinopsida; order Cupressales; family Cupressaceae; genus Sequoia; species Sequoia sempervirens. Next base: position 239,026,283 of record VDFB02379711.1, read on the forward strand.
AGATAAGACCAAAGATCCAAAGATAAATCAAAACAAAACACTCACTAGAAAACATGTCATGCAACCAAAAAATCTCTTTCTAAATATATGATCATGATGATGATGATAATGGTTATTGATTATTTTCTTACATTATGCTTGGATAATCACCTAAGAAAGAATTGGATAAGGATGATGATGGTTGATTGATAAAAAATAGGATATGATGGCTAGTTAATTTTCAACAACTAGTATCATGACATGATTTTGATTAAGGATTAATTTCTTGGATGTAATGTTTAGATTGATTGAATTTCAAGTATGAGGAGCTTAATATTATGATTTATTATTATTATTATGGATGAGTTTTATGATGGCGATTTATTTTTATTATGTTTGGAATAGGATGGATATGATATGAGAGATGGATGGGTTGATGGATTGATTTGTTATGAATGAATAATGGGATAGGTGGATGGGGATGTTTGTGGATTTAAAATACATGAGACTTGAGGGATAATGCCTTAGAAACTAAGGATATACAAGGCCAAACCATAGACATAATGTATATGTAACTTCCATATCTAACATCAAGGAAAGAATGGGGAAGGGTAGGCAATGATGAAGGATGGGATGACACTAATCAAGGATCAAGAAAAACAATGATAGATTAATTATTGATGGATGCATAGGTGATATGGTTGAATATGATATAGAAAGGTAGGAAGGATGAATGTGTAGGATGATGATAGGTTATTACTTCAAATTGAAATGTTTTTCAAATTTGATGACCATGGGAATCAAAACAAAAACCTTTGCATAGATTGGTGCCTTAGACCTAGGCAATGGAGTCAAGGGAAATATAATTGGAAACTTTAAAAAACAGTATTCATTCTAACCCTAATAAAGCTTAATAACAATGCATTAAAACATTATCCCTTTAAAATCATGTAATCAACTATACTTAAAAATCCTTGTAGATACCTAGAACATTCAAAATTTATTTCAAAGAAAATTAATTCATTGCTTGACTAAAAGCTATTTAAGAAACATTCATTATAGAAAACTTATAAAGATGAACAAAAAATATCCTTGATCAATTTGTATTCATGAATGTTGAAAATACATATAATAAGGAGACAATTGACAAAAAAATTGTCATTGTATTCAATTAAATGGGCTAGTACTATTATACAAAATTAATAATCACATTGGAATCCCTTCCTACCAAAACCTAGACTAGACATATGTAGGCTAATACACATACTATTAGGAGATAATTGAAAGAAAAATTGTCATTGTATTTAATTCAATGGGCTAGTACTATTATAAAAAATTAGCAGTCACATTGGCATCCCTTCCTACCAAAACCTAGACTAGACATATATAGGTTGATATACAAAAATTCTCTACTCACAAAATTTTCCAAGATCCTTATAAAATGGCACTAAACTCTCTTTTATAAAACAAGGGAGTGAACAAGCTTTGAGACATGAATAGATGTCACATTTTCATTTGACAATATTTTCCCAAAATAATGTTTACAACTTTAAAGAAGATACCAAAAGCAACCAACAAAAAGAAAAAATAGTTTCTTAGGCTATTGATGGAGATATTTTCTATAGTTGCAATGATGAGAATGAATGATTATTAATTAAGGCATACTTATACAAACTAAAATCATATTCTTCTTGGAGTTGTTAGAGTTGATACCAAAAATATTAGAAAAAGACAAAGGAGCCAAAACCTCTTAGATGCATGGAGACACTTGACTGCAAAGTCACCAAGTGAGATAGATTTATTACAATTTACATTTGGATGAAAAAATATTTCCAATCTATGGAATATTATTATACTTATGATCACATTCTTTGTATATATTTTCCACTAATCATTTAAATGCAAGGAGTATACATATATTGAGGATACCTAGAGAAAATTTGATAAGTCATATTTTTAAAAGCTTCTAAAAGTTGATAAATATCAATCACCTTATTTATACAAGTTTTAATGAACTCTATATCTACTATATTTCCATCAAAAATGAAAAAAAGAACAAGTGACGGCTAAAGCCTCAAACTGATATTTCAATTGAAAAATTTCTTTAATTCGTCACATTCATTTCTAATTTTAGGAATTTTTCTTATTTCAAATTTTCAAAGTGTTTCAACCTTATCCTTTCCTTCTCTATCAATTAGTCCATATATCCTTGTATTTCTCCTACTAATTTAGACATTTTTTATGTCTAGGTTTAAAATATTTTCTAGAGGATTAGGCTCATTTGTAGACCTCTTATACATTCCCTACAAATAATTTATTCTAAATCCATTTAGCCATGATTTCCCTAGCTCTCTCCTTATCACCTACTACTCTTTCTATTGAATTCACAAGTTTAGTGTGATCTCTATGTGCAAGTTCCACCCTTTTCAAAACCTTAGACATTAAATTTCCCAAAAAACTTGATACAATATAAAATATTTCCTCCTCTTTAGTGCTTTAAGTATTCTTTATAAGAACTTCCAACTCCATCTTCTCCTTAATCTATTCATTCTCTTTTATTATATCTTTTGATGGAGTTGCAGAAGAAGAGCTAGCTCCTAGTGTGTCAGTAAAGGGTGCTTCTTATGCTTCCTTTATTTTTAACTTATTATACTCAATTGTGAGTGTTAGATGGTCTACTAGAAATTTATCATATTTATTTTGTATAGATTTTGTAGTAGCCTTACTAAATTTAGTAATATCAACTACTAATGCTATAGTTTGAATAGTTAAGGTGTTGGACACCCTCTTCATTACCAGGCCACCCCTTACATCTTGAGAAGCTTATGCAACTTGAGGCCTGTTAGTGTTTGGTCAAATGGCCCTAATAGCAAGGGTTTCCCACTTTGGTTTGAACCTTGATCCAATTAAAATAGAGGGACCATGATCCTCTTGTAGTGTAGAAAATTGTACGCTCTTCAAAATGGTACAATTTCACACTTTATTTGGACATATTTTAGCACTCTTGCATTAAATACCCATTTAAATCATCATTAATAGGCAACTAAGACCTTTTATTTTGGATCTTGAGGCTTATTTCAACTAAAAACCTAAAAAAATCATCAAAAACACTAAAATTCCTAACAACCCAACCCAAAAATCTACGGTAGGACTTATACGTCGCCTTGGGCATATGAGTCCCACTAGGTGGGACCCATATGCCACAAGTGGCGTATGAGTCCCATTTGGGTCCTTTGTAGGGTTTAAGCAAGAAATTCAAGTTTTTAATTCAAATTTTTGGTTGATGTCAACTTTTGAAATTTTAAAAATGGCAAATTAGGTGTAGTTACTATATAAACAAGCTTCTAAGTCATTTTTTCATCTAAGAAATAATGGAGAAGAGAAATCTCAAGATCTAAGCATCCACAAGCATTCAAATATTCTTTCACAAGAGCATTCAAGTCCCAAGAGCAAGCAAAGTTGAAGTCTTGGAACAACATTAAAGTTTTTTTACAGGTCTTCAAGCTCACTTCCATTCAAGATCTAGCATTTTCATGGGTTGATTATGGTCACCTATGGTGAATCATGATGGATTCTAGATTGGGAAGATGCAACTAGCCATCAATCCAAGCCTAATGGTTTGTTTCCTAAGTGATTCCATCCTCCATTATCATTCTAATTTTAGCCTAAGGAAGGTACATGCATATATTATGGCTTATTAGGGTAATTAGACATCTCCTAAAGTGAGTCATTCATCTCCATGTTTCATTCATGCATCTCATTCTAGCACAATAGAATAGGGTTACATTTGAATTTTATATTTCCTAATATTAGACACACTTAAGGTTAGGGTTTATGTTCACATTTACATCCAAGATTAATTTTTTCCATAAAGGTTTGATTACTGAACTAGGGGTTTGACTGAGGAAAATTTCCCATAAGAAAATCAACAATATATTCTATTTTGTAGTTCTTTTTGCAGGTTTAGATCTGGAAACCAATTTGGAAGAGAAGAGAACAGATTAAGGCACGTATCTAAACATTGAATTGTAGAAAAATTAGAATAGGATTGATATGCCAAAAGTGGCATATGAGTCCCACTATAGGAAAATTTCTATATTTTTGCATATCTTGAATCTACACTATCAAAAACCTGTTCTAGATCAGAAAACCCAGTCTAGGACTGATATGCCCAGATTGGCATATGAGTCCCAGTGTGCCCTAAAAGCAACATTTTCAACATTTCAAAGTTGATTTTGAGCTCTTTCACATTTCCAGGTGTACTTTTGTATTTTCCCCAACTTTCTATTTATATGTACACTCTTTTCTAGGTCATTCAATTATATCGTGTATTGCCATTGAGTCTTGTCATTAGGTCCTGCATTTCATTAGCCTTTCCAAGCCCTACCTTGGTGGTGAACCCCTCTTTAATCTGCAATTAGACCCTAGAACACCCTATTGCAAGATCTCTTTCCCCCATTCTACATCAAATTGAGATCTCTAGGGTTTCCTTGAATGAGAGTGAAGAAGATTGTTATTCTATGTCTTAAACCATAAGCAATGATACTTTTACACCTTGCATTTTGGCGAACCTACATTTAGAACATGTTAATCATGATTTGGAGTGCATCATCATCCTAGATCTAGCTTGCATTAACATTGTATTAGGGTTTGCACTAGTTAATTGGTATTCTAGGGTTTCTAAATCTTGCATTAGTGAAAGTGCTTATAGGTTGCATTTTTTGCATCTTGCATCATTGAAAATCATCTAAAATATCCATTTGCATTTAATGTAGACATAATTATTCAAACCAAAAAGCATAAAAATCACATAATTTCTTTTGAAATTTGTGAAAAAAACCCTCATCAGGACTTATACGCGCCTTTAAGCGATTTATTCCTAGTGTAGATTTTAAACTAAATTTTATAGCATTAAATTCGTTGTTTCTAGGATTAGGTTTTCTATTGGTAGCTTTATGTTTCAGTTTGTAGAGTTTCAATTACATTCAAATCATAAGATTTAGCATAGTTTACATTCATTACAATTTTGGGTAGAATTAGATTCTTGTACTTTTCATTTTCAACATTAGTTCACAGTTCAATTAGATTACATTACATTTGGTATTCATTAGAAAATAAAACCAAAAAGACATACAAGCTAATGAACCACTTCGAGAAAGCATAGATATTTGATTATGTTGAATATCTCTTTTTCAAAGTTAAGCTAACCCTCAAGCGTTTTAGTAGTGATGACTTTGACATGTTAGATGAAGCCCTTGAGGAGTTCACCTCACAAGGTTCATCCACTAAGGCTTGTTACAATAAAGCAAAACCAAGAGAAGTTAACATGATTCAACCTCAACTTATCCTTTACCCACCTTCACACAAATCTCAAACTCAAAAAAAGCCTATTTTCACACTTGAACCACCTAAGAAAAAAAATTTTAGCAATCAAATTATAATACCATTGCTCATATATATAACACTCAAAACAAGCCACAACCAAAACAACCAACTCTAACAACCTTACTTCATGTAATCCCATCTTGCCTAGTGCTCCTCATTTGCCTTCAGATAATGGGAAGGAGTATGATCTTGTTGAATGACTTAAGAATACTCCTACAAAGATATCCCTATGGGAGCTAATTTATAATTCACCTAATTATCACACTATTCTTCAAATAACCTTGCAAAAGTAGTGGTTCCTCTTGGTACAAATGCAAATGATGTGACAGCCCTAATACAAGGAATGAATATAATTAATGTAGACATTAATTTTCATCAACACGAGCTAACTTCTTCAGAATTAAGAAAGAAAATGATTCCTTCATGATAATAGCCATCTATAATAGGTTAGGAATAAAAACAACCCTTGTTGACAATGGCTTTGCCCTTAATGTTTGTAGAATGATCCTTTTGATAGACTTGGCATGGACAAATCAATAATTCAACCCAACTCCCTATCAATCTGAGGATTTGACAATGTAGGAAAGAAACTACTCAGTGTGATTACTTTACCTATTGTAGTTGGAAAGGCTTCCTTACAAACTCCTATTCATGTCATCCCTCATGAACTATCATATAATCTTCTTTTAGGAAGACCTTGGATTCATGAGATGCATGTGGTGTGTGCTCCGGTATGTGCTCCACATATCTTCTATGATGATCCTATGCTTGTACGGATGTAAAGGGTTGTTTTTGATCATTTTTGGTGACAAATCTTGGTTTTTAAGATTTTAGTTTGATGGAGTGTGAGAGTTGTGTTCACCCATGTGTGAACTAGTTTGACAGAGTTGTTTATCTATGGATTGGGAGAAATGTTTCTGCTCCATAGTCCTTTGCTGATTTGATTCATGTCTTATATATTTGGAATATGTCTTGTAATTGTGGTCTTTGTGTTTGGATGAAGGTGTTCATAGTTTAGTGCTCTGAAAGGCGAGTTCTAGAGATTCTTTGTGTATCTATACACTTTGCTTGGACTACTGGCAGGTGTTCTATGTTCAAACATTTTTGCACTTTCTAGGTATGTATTTGAAGGTTTATGAGATGTTTTCTCATACATAATGAAGGATGTTACGTCATCTGCATGTTATCTTCTTGTTGGAAAATGTGTACTTCAATGTTCATTTGTGTTTTCATTAGGTTTGGACGACCTGGTGTTTACACTTCATATGAACGATTAAAAAAATTAAGGAAGCATGTGTTTTATACAAGATGTTGTTTTGGGTCATAGTTAAGTATTGGTGTGGTCCATTTCCATTCCTTTCCACCACGAGAATGTATAGCCAACCTTGGAGAAAGCTTCTAATGTTAAAGAGGGTATAAATACAAGTTGAGATGTTGTGAATGAATCATCAAGTAAGCCACAAGTTTGAAGAGAAGAGTTAGGGAAAAGTGAATTGAGGCAATAATAATCTAATGTGTTAGATTCCTGGAAGCAGTGAGCTAACAGTGTCTACAATTCTTCTAATCAAGGTTGCGAATGTTTGTAATCTGTTGTGGTGGAATTTTACTATAATCTATTGTATTTGTAGGTAGTGAGCCTCCTTGTTGGATAGTGTGTCCTTTTTGTAGGAAGTGAGCCTTTGTTTCTAGGTAGTGAGCCTCTTGTATTTGGTTTTAGAACTATTACTTTATATTGTGAGTTAACCCTCACCACTATTTTTTCGCTCATTGGGTTTTCCACGTAAAATCTAGTGTTCATTGTCTTGATTTCTTTTCTATTATCTACATTGCATGTTCATACTTAATAACAAAATTGTGTGGTTGTGAAGTTGATAAGTGTTTTTTGAGTTCAAATTTGGTGAAAACTAATTCAACACCCCCCCCTCAATTTTCTTGCACCTTTTAACAAAATTGAAGTGTGGTGAGTTGGTACATATTGTTGTTCATTCATCATTCCTTTATGCATCATTTCATTTCAAGGTTTAATTACCAAAATGGGGCTTGACCAAGGTAAACCCCTATTCCCTAACAATCAAAATTTTTCTCTCCTTTGATGGGAGATTGTAGATTTTAGGATTGAAGATCAATTGAGAGCAAAATTAAAAAAGTTGTCAAAGTTGTCAAAGTTGCTAAGAAAGTTGTCAAATCACAGAAACTAAGCTACAAGTTTTTTTTTTGGATTTTTGATTATTCCCAATTAGGATCTATCTAAGTGTATAAATTGAATAACAAAACCCATAAATTGGTTTTCTAAAACCCTAGCCAGAACCCATTACCATAGGGAAAATGTATCCTTAGTGAGGTCTGAAAAATAACTTTTTGCAATAGGTACACATCATTTGACCCTCTTAAAATTTTCATTTTTACTATTATTTGGGTTAGGATTTATTTATGTAACTCAATTACACATTATATCCCACATATTGAATCAAATTAGAGAGGAAAGAGAGGTGTACCACTTTGTCTTACATTTTGGTTCATCACCCTCCTTTCTCCCTATGTTTCATTTTAGTGAACCCAACCTTTTTGAGCATTGTAGTTTTCTGATTTGGAAGTACTCTTAATCCCATGTTTAGATCTTGCATCCATTTTCATTCATTTGCATTGAATTAGACCTCATTTAGGGTGTCTAGTCTGTGTTCAAATTTGCATCTCATCTAACATTTGAGAATTTTATAATTTGCACATTATTTAAATCTGAAAAATACAAAAAAAATTAGTCATATTGGGTATCATTTACATCACATAAACTTGTATTTCAAAATTGAAAAAAAAATTGCATATCAAACTAGGTCTTTTAGCTCGTCATTTTTTCATAATTTGAACTTAAATTTCACATTGCATTCTACAAAAAGAAAAACTAAAACTTAATGTTACAAACCTTAATTTGAAAATCACTGGAAAATACTTGAAAATTTATAAAAATCAGTTTTTAAAACCTCATCTACGACCCATTCTCCATAGGGTGAATGAGTCCTTGGTGAGGCTATAATTTGCATTTCTAGAATTTAAAATCTTCATTTATGTGCTTCTATTTGCTGCTTTCAATTTTTTGTTTGTTTGTTTATTGAGTTTATGTTTCATTAGTTTGATCATATCTAGCTTAATTTAGAACATTTAGTGCATTTCCTAATTTCAAAATTGCATTTACAAGATTTCATTTTCTGATTATTTCATAGTGTAATTAGAAAATTACGTTGTTTTAAATCTAAAAAACTGAAAAATGGACAAGTTTTTTAGCAATGTATGGAAGCCTTTGTTCTCCTTGGTTGATGTTTCAAGTTGTGTTTTTGGCAATGATCCTAACGGAATTGAACCTACTCATGCTCACTGAACACCTATTAAGTGTCATCCTTCCTAAATAACAACCAATGCCTCACAAGGATGATGGGATCATCTTATGTCCTCCTCATCAACAAGGCGGTGAATCAAGCAATAAACAAAAGCCTTATAAGCTCAAGAAACTCCAATTTTGACATCCTATGTCTAAAATTGAAAGAATCTTACAAATGCTTATAAATGAAAGACTTATAGCATTACCACCCATTAAAGAAAATCCAAATCCAGATACTAAGAATACAAACATGTCTCATTGTCGATATAAAAGAGTTCTTGGGCATAGTACTGATGAGTTTCATGCTTTAAAATGAATATTTAAGAAGTTTGACATCATAAAAGTAATCCCTTAAAGCATTCATCTCACTCCTTTCCATGTAATAGTTGTAGGATCTTAGTATGATCACTATTACATATTTTACATTCATTGCAAATAATTATTTTATTGCAAGGAGCTCATTCTCATCACCTCTCTTGGCCCATCCTTGTCATGCACTTAGTGGGGGAAAGGAATTGGTTAGCCTTGTCCTAGTTTCAACATGTGATGTTGTCCCTTTGGCTAAGTTTTCTGCCTTTTTTCTATACCAATCAAGATTGGAATGTGGACAACTTGTTGTAGGTTGACTCGCATGTTCCTTACTAATTTTTTGAATTGTTTCCTTTTTCATGTTTCTTTATTTGATTTCATCTATGTAATGTTATCCCCCATAATATTTTTTTTTTATGTATCTCCCTCTTTTTGTGCATTCTCTATCTAAACATACATTTTTCTCTATCGTACACATTTTATCCTTTTTTGTTTGTCTTTTGTTTTCTTTTTAGGCATGACGCAATGTGTCAAGACATTTAGGTCTCTTCCATGTTGACCCGAAGGATCTTTCTTTGTTTTTTCTTTCTATATGCCATTATTCTAGTTCTATGAGTATCTGGGGGATGATGACAATTTTGAGCTCTATGACAACATTGTAACAAAGATATATTGACCGCGAATCAATAAATCGCTTATGTATTTTTAGGTGCAACTCCTCCCACCTTTTTCATCATGTACCTTTATTTTAGAAACATATGACTTGGAATAGGGTTTTCCAAGGAAATATCTCATGTCTTAGGAGTAAACATTGGCTACTTTAAAATAATTGCTCACATCAATGGTGTTAGGAACCACTTTAAAGTGGGGGCATACATCGATAATATCTTTTGGCATTTTGCATGTTTCATGGTGTGATTTTCTCTTTTCTTGTGATCCATCCTTTTATTGGTGGTGTCATTGGGTTTGATGTCCTCCAAGAGTGCAATATTTCTTAGTGTATGACTTTCCTCTTAGTGGTGATGCGGCAAACTACATTCCTTAAGTTGCAAATTTTTTACTTTATATTTTTCCTCTCTTGGCGACATTAGGCATGATGATCCCTAAGAAGAAGTCCTTACACAAACAAAGAAATATTCCTTTGAAAAAAAACCTAGATTCATAAGTGTTCAAAATAGCATAGCTTGCCGACCTTGTGAATCTTGAAACCCTAATTCAAGGCCACTTAATATAACACACCTTGCTTTCCTATAGAACCTTTTCATGTGCATTGGTTCTTAGCATAACATAGATTCTTAAGAATGAGACATGAATGTGAGTGGTTCCCTATCAGAGTTATTAGAGGGATAGCTTTGGTATCTTAAGTATTGTGAGAGCCGACACAGAGGAATGAATTTCTCACTAAGCCACATTTTTGGAGGGAAAACTCACGTATTGGATAGCTTGATGTTCCACTACCTCAGAGTGAGTGTGCGTGTCATTTTCATAGTGGACATCAAGTTCTACTTGTGAACATTCTTTGGGAAAATAGTTAAGACATGTTCCACATCATGTTGGATGGTCAAGGCTTGATCTGCCTCCCTTTTCTATTTAGCCTTTGATGTTGTATGATTATCAATATTTGTCATTGTTGCATACATAAGTGTCTTGAATGTCTACTTTATTGTGAGTTTGACATGGGTTCATACTCTCACTAAAGTGGGGGAAAAATGTAGTAACAAAAAAGGTATTCCTTTTTTCATGATTTTGGAAATAATTAATATTAAAATGAACCTAACGTTTCCTTGATTTAGTGTTGTCATGTGTTTTACACATTCACATTTAGTTTAGGTCACATTTAAACTATGAACTTAATTGTACCTTTTTTGGTGTTGTAAAGTGTAGTTTTACACTTTCATAGTAATCTAGGGCTTTATTAATTAATTGAGGTTAAATTTTCCTTAATTGGGCCCTTTAATTCAAATCCAAGCCTAATTAATTGCAGATTCCAAGGGATAAAGCCTGACATTCATAAATGATATTACACAACACTTAATTTTTCAGGATGTGTGTCCTAGGTTAGTGACCGAGGACCCATTTTCTACCTGGAAAATGGGTCCTCACTAGGTCCTAGGAGGTCCTATTTTCACATAACATTTCACAATCCCCGAAGTGTGTCCTAGCTAAGTGGGCTAGGACCCATTTGTCACATGGAAAATGGGTCCTCACTTAGACCTAAGAGCCCCCATTTTGATATGTTTTTGGTTGTATTTTAATGATTTCAAATCCCTAATTTGATGTTGACTTGTGATAATTGAATTTCAAGATTTAATCTTAAGTTATGTTAAAATACAAGGCTATTTCACTATATTTCACCCTAGATCTTCATAATCAATCATGAGTAATTTCAAAAGAGAATTATAGAGAATTCAAGGGAAATTTCTAAGGCATTCAAGGGAAAAATATCGAAGGAATATTGTAGCAAGGAAATATTCATTCATTATGTCAAAGGCATAGTGCATCATGCATATTGTTGAGCTAATATGTTGATGTAGCATTTCAAGATCCTATTCAATCATTGTTTCAAATCAAGTTCATGATCAAGATCTACATTCATTGAGGCCACTTCAAGAAAGTTTGTAGATTTGTACTCTAAGGTTTCAATTGAGGTGGTGAGTTAGTACATATTGTTTTTCATTCATCATGCCTTTATGCATCATTTCATTTCAATGTTTAATTATCAAAATGGGGTTTAGCCAAGGAAGACCCCTATTCCGTAACAATCAAATTTTACCTCTCCTTTGATGTGTGATTGCAGGTTTTAGGACTGAACATCAATTAGAGAGAAAAATTGCAAAAGTTATCAATGTTGTCAAAGTTGCTAAGAAAGTTGTCAAATCATGGAAACTAAGCTACAAGATTTATTTCTAGCTTTCTGACTATGCTCGAATAGGATCTAGAAGTGTAGACATTGAAGAATAGAAACTAGAAATTGATTTTCCAAAACCCTAGCTAGGACCCATTTTCCATAGGGAAAATGAGTCCTCAGTGAGGTCCAAAAATTTACTTTTTGCAATAGGTATTATTAACGACAATGTCACTCATAGCAACATTGAAAATAAATTCCTCACAGGAAAACCATGAAGATCCTATCCTTCTTGAAAGATCTAGAACAAAGACAACCTAAAAGAGGAGGAATCCGTTCTAATAGGAAATGGTTGGCTCAATTCAATCCCAAGTCTCTGATAGTTAGGTCTTGAATGTAATAGGTTCACTTTAGGGTATGATCTGATATTGTGGCTAATCTAAAATGGAATACAGTTGTTTGGAATCATATGTATTATATACCGAATTTTAGTTCAATCATAAGATAATATCATGAAATCGAAAGATTTGAAATAATATTTCATGAACATCCACAAATATTGCTATCACTTAAGTAAATTTAGCTTTAACCATTTAGCAATTTCATAGAAAATGAAAGATTTTCAATAAATTTCCATTCATTCATCTATTTTTTGTAAAAAATTCAAGAATTTAAACATCTATTCTAAAAGAAAGCATAAAAAATATTGAAAATTAAAATTTCTCTTGGTTATTCTACACGCATGCCCCAAAGAGTTAATCAAATCATAGAAAACAGCTTTATACTTCACCAGATTACTTCACAACTACATATAAAATGGTGCGATCTTTTAAAGAGAGGGGTTTTAGTTTGGACACCTAGTAGGTTCTGCATGCACCCTTAAATGACAACACACAGTCTTGTTCGGCTGAACTAACAAAACCAGCTACAAAGATTCATGAGATAGGTAGCTATCAAATTGGATCTAATATTGATTAAATTCTATGTGTATACAAGTTTTTAGACCGGAATGATTCAAAAAATAGGAAAAAAGAACAAAACTTAGAGAAGTTTTGGCTCTTCCAACATCCACAAATTATGAGCTTAACTTAAAAGAAGTATCCTCTACCTTTTATAGAAATAAGACATAGATAGGATAAGAAAAATACATGAGAAATCCAAGGGATGAATCACATCAAGGCACATGGAATGTAGTGACTAGTAAGAGAATTGCAATCGAAGTCAACAAAGGTCAACTCAATCACACATTGAAGCACTTCAAGTTTTTCATCATTTTATTATTAGGGTTCCTTCTTGGAAACAAATAAATCCACTAAAACAAAATGTAGGAACTTCCCACACATTTAGAATGATCAAGTGGGATTTTCATTCCAACATTTAGGTTCATCCTCATTTGAACATTCCAAGAATGAGTAATCCTTGGAATGGCTATATTTCTTTACTACATGCTTAAACTGTAGAGTTTTGATTTCCCAAAATCGAGTGTATCTTTGCAACAAAATCTATCCCAGAATAAGCTTCTGAAGCATATCGTTGAACCTTGTAACATCATCATATCTGTTTGCATCTTTTATTTGTCTAATTGTCCATACCTGAACTCTGCATCACAATCTACATCTCTTGCAATCATAAATTCCACCCATTAAATCCCTTTAAAAAAAATAGTTTTGAAAAAAATATCATGTAAATAAAACCATCATTAAATTTATTATAATTTAAATTTCCCCTAAATAACACTCTCTTCATTATATCACAAATCCTTGCATAGTTATCTTTTATATACCAAGTTACCGAACTATCAGACTCATTAGATAACCTTAAGATTTTAAAATTTCATTTCGCATCCCTACCTGGTATTTAGCTTTACCCATGAATTTTCTCGGACTTCGATTTTACTGGAATTTCTATCTTACCAAACCTTAACTATCAAACTGGAACACTTTTCTCAGCATTTGCATTATCTTTTCCCTTTCTTACATTTCCAGTTCCTGGTATCTAGTACCTAGAACACTACATTATGAAGTACTCTTTTGATAAGGATTTCTCTCTTTCTTCTTCATTTCCGTTGATCTTATCAACTATCCAACATCTACCATAGGTGCTAGTTTTCTCTTGGGTCCCCAAGTCTTACAGTCTTGGGGTGTTTTGTGAGACCATACAATAGGTACATAAAATTTTCAAGAGCCTCTTAAAAATTGTCCTTTTAGTGGTGTTTGGGTTAGGATTGATTTTTGTAACTCATTCATGCATTATAACCCTCATAGGTGAATGAAATACTAGTGAAATTAGCTTCATCATTTTGATTACATTTTGGTGCACCTATTTTCCTATGTTTTAATACTATTGGAAGGTTTTCAAAGTTCTCTTACAATCATCTAGAATGTCTTTCAAGTCACAAGGCACATCTGTAATATTATTTAATTAATCAATAACCAGTTTAGAGTCTCCTTCAAAAACAATTTTTTTGTAACCTTTATCCTTCATACAATTTATGCTTGCCCACATAGCATATGCCTTGGCCATGTTGTTTTCTACAACTCCTAGACCTCTACCATATCCTTAAATAAAATTACCTTGGTAATTTTTGATTATTCCTCCTACACCCAACAATCTTGGATTTCCCTTTGAACAATCATCAAAATTGCATTTCATCTAACCTAGACCCAAAGATGTACAACTGGTATTCCTCCTTTTTAGTTGTTTTGTCTAGTTGATATTCATTAGGACCTGTGAAATTCCCCACAATTTCTTAATTTTTAATTGTTTGTAAGAAGGAATTTTCTTAGAAGGAGCATATTTGTTGTTGTTAATATTTTCCTATATTTGTTGCCTTATGGACATGCATAGATCTTTACTATTCTTAGTTGTATCCTTGCAGACTTTGTTGTTCTATTAACTTTCCACAGTCCCCATGAGAAATGGGGGAACTTGCTCCCAAAGATCAATAATGATGTTATGAGAGTAGGGGAAGAAATTCCAACATTCTATCAACATATTTACTGGGGGGAAGACCCAATCTATTATCAGGATTTTCATGAAAAAAGACCAAACATCTTGAGAGTAGAAACATAGAAACAACAAGTGTTTGATTGTTTCTTTAGCTTCATTACATAAGTAGCACTTTTTAACCAAGTGGAAACCTTTTCTCGTAAGCTTATGTACAATAATCTAATCTTACCATGAGCCACTATCCACCAAAATCTATTAACGTTATGTACTAAGTTCTTATTCTAGACCATTTTCTAGTCAAAGTCCTCCTTAGGAATCAATAGGTATTCTAAAACTTCATAAATAGATTTGACTAAGATCAACATCACCAACCTATTGAAGAAGAAGACACAATCCAACCTCCCAATTATGTTGTATGGGTGAGTGCAAGATCATGGGGGTCCAAAAAGTGGCGATATGACAAAAAAGTGGCTAATGAATTTTTTTGTATCCAAATTTGATGAAATTGTACTAACTTATACTTCTTTCTGTTGGGGCATCCGAAAAAAATTTAAAAAACATGAATTTTGATCACGGTAGGTTTATTCTTTGAACCAATGCAACATGTACATTGCTTCAAAGAGGGGTAAAATGTAGACATGAAAAATATCCTTATCATCTAACTTTGATTCTTCTTTAATCACCCCTCTATTAACCATTTAATTAATTCACCTTAATTCCTTTGTTAATCAAATAAATCAAATTTATCTGATTAAATCATTATCCTCTTTTGATTAAATAAATCATTTTATTTAATCCTAAAGTCCCTCTTTAATTAAATAAATCAATCTTATTTAATTAACTTCTAAAGTCCCTCTTTTTATTAAATAAATCAAATTTAATTAATTAAATAACTAACATCATCCTCTTTGATTAGATAAATCAAATCTTTATTTAATCAAATCTAAAAACATTCTCCTCTCAACTTTGATTTATTTAAATCCTAAAATCTAAGTCAAAATTGTCAAATCACCTAACCTCCTCTTATTTAATCAAATCTTGATTAAATCTAATCTTAATCCATGCCACATCCTCTAGCTTTTCCCACTTGCACAAATAAATCAATTTAATTAATTTATTAAATCTTCATTTTCTCTCAACTTGGCATCTTTGCGGGAATATTCCTCCAAATGTGAAAATCCCTCTAAATGGGATGTGTCCTTCCAACAAAGAATTTATTTCATCTTACAAGTCCTTTTTCCTTGAGCCAAGTGGCCATAAATCCATTTGACTCTCCCTCCACCTTGTCATTTCACTAATTTCAAATTTCAACTAATTGCATTTATGGGCACATTCATCAAAATGTGCTCACCCTTCATCCTCTCACATCTTGACAAGTGGCATCTTGTCATTGGCTCAAGATTAGTCCCACATTGCTCCATTTTGCTCATTCCTCCATCTTGTCTTTCTATAAATGAAAGGCTTCTCTTTGTAATTAGCATCCACAACTTAGAGCAATGTTGCTCTCTTCACATTGAGAGCCAATTGTATCCATCTTCATTGTCATAGCATCTTCAAGGCATTTTGATCATTGAGCTTGTCAAGGGTTGGGAAAGGGCCACTTTTCATATCAACGTGGCACCAATCCACTATGGAATAGGTATACATTGTGCTTCTTTAAGCTTTCAATTAGTTTATGTTCTTATTTTACTTACATTATGAGGCATGATGCATTATTTCATAGGAGCATTAGTATGTTTGCATATTTTGAACTAACCCATGCTAATGAGTGTTGAAGTTTAAGTTGTTTGCAGATTTGTGGTGCTCATAGAAAGGAAAAGGGTTTATTGAGAAAATTATTAGCTTTCCAAAATATAAGATATGCCTTATTTGGAATTAAATAGATAATTATTATTAATTTTCTACATACAATCCAAGATGACTAAAGTCCTAATTGATAGGCTAATTGAAAAACATCTGTAATTATTAAACAATTTCACATTTTTTGAATATGAAAGATGTGTCACATTCTATGCTTCCCATACTATAGGATAAAAAAAGAAAAAATAAATTTCATAAATTTTTGACCAACTGATCTAGTGGTCAAACAAACATGTTAATTAATATTTAAAAATAATAATAATAACTAATTATTTAATCACAAAAAAATTACAAAAAAAATGTGGCACATCTGAGCATGTTTCCTCTACTTATATTGAAAGTTTAAAAATAAAAATAAAAATTCTTGTACTTAGGTTTGTCAAGCATACCCCTACCTTTTATTTTTCCTTGAAAATTTAGTACTACTGCATTGAAATTTCAAATTTTCACCAAATAGATTTACTTTTTTCCAAAAAATGAATAGTATCTTAGAAACTACATTTTTCTAGAAAATATGTTCTTAAATATTTTTCAAATTATGTTAATAACTTATTCAAATTTTTATGTCAAGTTGTCTAACTCAGTTTTTCAGAAATTTTATTGCCAGTTAAGAGCCTACTTTGGACCCCCATGATCTTGCATTGACCCTTCTACCCCTTCTAAGAACATCACTAATGATTGTTGAAATTTATCAATCAAGGCCTCAAGCCATCCCAATTAATATAACTTGTGACCTATTTTCATGTAGTTCTTATCAAATTGAATTTAATATATTGGAGATTGTTATTTGATGACAATGGTGCACAACTTGTCCAAGTGTCTTCGTAGAAATCATTCTTTTACCATTCCCTATTCTCTTTTCCACTCTGCATTTAAGGGTCCCTCTAATACTAATTAAATTATTCTGTAAGATAAATCGATAAGGTAGATCTTCTAATTCCCACAAGAAGTATCCTTGATCCTTAAAACACAAGTATTTTACCCTTAGAATCAGGACCTAGTCTTTGGTTCCTTCTAAAAGGAATGACCCCATTTTTTCCACTAAGGGTTTATTTAAAAGTTTTGTCCTTTGAATTCCTAAACCACCATCCATCTTTGAAGTATAGACCTTATCCCATCCAACAAGATCCAACCTCTCTTTCTCCTCCAATCCAGACCATAGAAATATTCTTTGTACTATTTCTATCTTTTTATCTATAAAGGTTGGGATGTTAAAATGAGCGAGGTAATAGATAGGGATATTTTGTAAAGATTCTTTCAAAAGTTGTAGTTTCCTTACATTTCTTAACAACCTTCCTTTCTAGCCTACTAATTTCTTTTGAATCTTTTCAAGAATGTAATTCCAATAATTGTTATGATGTTTTTTGGATATGAGCAGAAGGCCAAGTTAAGTAGCCAGAACATCAGCATCTTGACATCCAATAATGTTCAAAAATCTCTCTTTTATTATCTAGGTAGTGTTGAAGAAATAAATATTGCTTTTGTGATAATTAATGTATTGGCCTGATACTTTTGTATATTTATCCATTATGTCTTTCCATTTTCTATATTTTTCCATTGAAGCTTCCCCAAAAGAATAGTGTCATCTATAAATTGCTAATGAGAGGTTGAGGGTAATGAGGAAGCAACTTTAAGCCCCTTCAGGTGCTTTGTATCAAGTTTTTTTTGAATATTTCTTTGCAGAGCTTCAACCACTATAACAAAAAGATATGGTGAAAGAAGATTTCCTTGTCTTAATCTCTTCCACAAGAGAAGAAACTTTTTGGAAAACCATTAACCAAAAACATACATTTTGGAGTTATCACACATTAGATAATTAAGTTAATAAATCTTCCCTTAAATCCAAAATTTTTGAGCACAAAAATGAGAAATGGCCATGAGACTCTATCATAAGCTTTCGAGATGTTGTCCTCATAAGTGTAAATTACTGCATCTAGATGTTTCTTCCCTAAACAAGGTATTTATAGTTAATAGCTATCATCATGTTCAAGAATAGCTTTATTCTATTAACCATTATCTTTGAGAATATTTTAGAGCTTATGTTGATGAAACTTCTTTAGATTTATGGATTAGCGCAATAAATGTGGCATTAAGTTGGTTTAGTAATCTACTTGATTTGAAGAAATCCCAAGATACGTTAAAGAGATCAAATGATATGATATATCCCAAAATTTGTAGAAAAAAGCTAGGGGGAAGCCATCAAGGCCCAAAGCCTTATATGCACCAAAGGAGAAGACTACATTCTTAACTTCTTAGAGAGAAGTAGCTTTAGATAAGTCTTTTAAATCCTTCTCAGTGATAATTTGTGGAATAACCTACAAAATTTTAGATCTAGATCCACTAGGTTGATCTCAAGCATATTCTTAAAATTTGAAAACAATGAGACTACTTCATTTGCAATTTCATCTTCCCTTTGCAAAATTAACCCATTATTAGTTTTTAGAGATCTAATCTTATTTCTACATCTATGTTTTAGGGCTGATTGATGAATTTTTTTTATATTTCTTTCACCTTTCCTTATCCATTGTATCCTTGATTTATGTTTCTATAAAATATCTTCTTTTTAATTTATTTGAAGCCATTTGGTTCTTAGATCTCATTCTTCATTGCAAATAGTTTCATCAACTTTACCCTACTCCATCAAGTCCTAAATTTCCTTGATCTTTAATCTTAACGATTTCTTGGTATTAAAGATATTCCCAAAAGAGTATTTATTCCATGCTTTGACTCACTCTTTAACATTTTTAGCTTATGAACTAGGAAGAACATAGGAGTACAAGTACATGGCTCATTCCACCAACAATCTACAAGGGCTCTAAAATCACGATGTTGAGTCCACATTATCTTGTATCTAAAGTGAGAAGGTCCTTTAATTACTTTGTCATCTCAATTAAGGAGGAGGGTGTTGTGATCTGGACATATTCTCAGAAGAGCAATAAGGGTGAGATCTTATAGAACACTCCAATTTGAAGAAATAATGAAGTGGTCTAATTTTACTTGAATAATGTGGTTCCCCTGTTGCATATTCAACCAGGCAAAGAGTGACCTAGTAAAAGGAATATCCATTAGGCCCACAAAATTAATGAATCCTGCTAGATCCATCATACTATCAGAGAATTCATCAAGACCTTCTTCCTTTTCTAAAGGATACAATAGAGAATAAAAGTCCCCTCCCAACATCTATAACTCCTCCCTATTGTTGATATTACTCTCCAACAAATTCCATAGATTAAGTCTAACTAGATGTGAATTGGGACCATAAATTTTTATTAGGCTCCATTTAACAAAGGTAGAAGTGTCTTCTAGAGAGACCATCAGATAATTGTTAGTACTGAATCCTATGAATCCAAACAATCTAGAAGGATTTCAACATGTAGCAATTCCACCCAAAGCACCTTTAACATCACTAACCACAAAATTAGCAATAGGCCAAAAAAAATTAACCAATTTTTCAAAGGTCTCCCTTTTCATTTTAGTTTCCTAAATTAAAAGGATATTTGGTTTCAAATCTTCCATAAAAGTTTTTAACAAATGTTGTTTGAAGGGGATATTTAGACACCTAATGTTTGAAGAGATCAATCTCATTGTGAATAGAGGAAAAGCAGTATCACCTTGACATGGAAATAACAGGGGGGAGGACCCCCCACTTACTTCTTTCTTGACTTATTTCCTGAAAGAGAGTCAAGTGTTTTTTATTTTCTGAACCAACATCTCAAGTTGTATCTTTATTCCTTAACTCCTTCATGTTGGGAATATAATTTCATTTAATCGCAATCCAAAACATATTTCATGTCTCTCCTAAGTCCTTGGAAAGTGTTCCCCAACACTAGGATTAGAAAGATATTAAATTCAAATGAAATGAAAATGTAAATTGACATTTTTTATTATTCCTAAATGAAAGGAACATGTGGGGACACCTAAGAAGAGCTCCTACAAAATAGGAACACATGGGGCACCCACATGGAAGGTGGAACCCACCTTACTTAAGTTAATTGTTTAGGGGATTAATAACACTTCAGTAATGCATGTTTAGATCCTAAAAGTTAGGGATTTATATTTACATGAGTGGAGTTTAGTTCAGTTTAGTTTAGTTTAGTCTAGTTTAGCTCAATTCAGTATCAATTCAGTTTTGTTCAGTTTAGTATAGTTCAATTATGGTTCAATTATCTTCAATTGCATGTAGTTAGTTTCAGTTAAATGCTAATTGAATTTATTTGACTTAAGTTTCATGACTAATGACTTCAGTTGCATGACAGATAATAGGTGGATACTTTCAATTAAGTGGGGACGATCAATCATGCATAATGTTTGCATGAATTGATGGAGAGATATGTTTCAGTTAACTAAGATTGACTTGGACCCACCTTGGGCACCCAAGTTGGCATCTTTGAGTTAACACCTTTTGCATGAGAAAATGTTTACAAGGATCAATTAAGTGGGCCCATTCTTGGGCACCAACTTTGAGGTGATGTTTGGAAGATATTTTTTTGTCAAACGATTAGTTAATTTGGGGTGCCTAAATTGAGGAGACTTTGATTTTGAATTCATGTTATAGTGTGGAACTCTACTTGCACAATCTAGGCACATATTTTTTAGAGGAGCTTTATGCTCTTATATTTGATAACTCATGAGTTTACATACTCATCAATTGTCTATTTATTACAACAATTGCATCATCTAGAGTTTATTGTAGGGTAGCAGGTTTGTAGGTTGAGCTTGTGCATGTGTGAGGGTTTGAAGCATGTCATGGGATGTGTGGATTCATGCTTGGTGACATGGAATGCATGTATAGCTTGTCCTATATCAAGTGTATGAGAGTTTATTGCAGGTTATGAAGAAGGATTGTTGAAGGAAAAGGAAGCGTATCAATCAAGGATTGATATAGTATTATTGTAATCTTGTTCTAAGGTTAACTAATAAAAGCACTAATAATTCTGGTGGAGTTTTTTCCCAAAAGGATTTCTCCACATATATGTTGTGTCACTTCTATCTTCTTGTCTCATTCTTCTACAATATTTTGTCTCTTTCTACAATTGGTAAAATTCATCTAAACAGATTAATCATACACAATTAATTGTGACAAAGAACACTTAATTAAATCTACAGTCACATAGGTTTACAAGTTTTAAGCTACAATTTCACCTTCATTTTCAACATTTGGTATCAGAGCTAATAGTTGGGTAGAGTTTGGGACATCTTTCTCTTAAAATTTTGAAGGTTTTTTGGTTGTAGTGGGAGCTTGTACTATTGTGCTATTCAGATTTGTAAAAGAAGTATGTTACAATGAGTTCTACTTCTTGTCTAGATATTGAAAGATTCAATGGATCTAGTTAGGAGATGGTTATCACGATGTCATGGATAGCTTGGCTACATGTTTTAGTGGGAGATTTTGATAGTGATGGTTTGATGTTTATCTTGTTGCCATGTATAGCTCGGTATCATAGTTC
This sequence comes from Sequoia sempervirens, assembly GCA_007258455.2. Lineage (NCBI taxonomy): Eukaryota > Viridiplantae > Streptophyta > Pinopsida > Cupressales > Cupressaceae > Sequoia > Sequoia sempervirens. Next base: position 239,048,430 of record VDFB02379711.1, read on the forward strand.
AGTGGGAGATTTGGTAGGATATATAGTTTATTCATGTGATTTGAAGAGGTTTAACATCTTGTTTCATGAGGACCCTTAGAGTCTTTGGTAAAGGTGTTATTGTTCTTCCTTTTGGATAGGATGTAGTCCTTTTTGGTTTTGAGTATTAATCATTTTATTGGAGCTTCATCATTATGCAGTGTTGCATTTGAAGTTGGCATGGATTGATGGATGGGTGCTCATGGATACTAGAGAGACAAGGGTTAGGCCAAATATTTATTATGTGAAGAGATATGTGTTGGAATAGTTACTTTTTATAAAAAAAAATCAATACTAAACACCAAGGAGCCTACACCTGGAAATGGATGTGAGTCCATCATAGACCTAATGAGAAGGTTTTCTTTATTGAAAGCCTATATTGCTTGGTGTTATATGCACAAGACAATCTTGTATCCCACTCTTGGTCTACTTAGGAGGTAAAATGATCTAAGAGGTGTTGCCTGCCTGATTATTAAATGCATTATTTAGATGTATCTTGTCTTCTTTTATGCATTAGTCTTGAAAGTTGAGTTCTGAGGGATTATTGAGAAGTAGACGCATGATTTTATGTATTTCTATTGTTCTCCTTGCAATCTTGAACTTGAATTAGTTCTGAGGATTTGGGTAGGAGAGGTACAAGAGATAATTAGTGGCTTTGGGCATATCCCTTTTGTTGTGGGAATGTTTGGCTAAGTTTGATCTACTTTTTGTGAGAGGTTTACATCTAGGTTCTACCATGTTTCATTATAAGTTGAATGTTTAGATGTTCATATCCTTTTAGTTTGAGAGTATTGAAGGATATATTACTTTACACAGTTTGGCACATGTTAGTGTGGTATAAGAACATGGTTTGATTTGAAGGTTCTCTCTTTGTGGGAATATTTTCTTCTTCTTAAAGGTTCTTATGTTATGAGAGATGTATTTTGCACATCATTGTATGCTTCTTTGACACTATGATAGATGAGTTAGCCACATCCTCTATGTGAAATGTTATAGGAGGATTTGTTAATGTTGTGATCTTGTTTTCAGATTTGACATTATCTATACAGTGGAAGTTCCAAAAGGTATATGTGTTCTAAATGAGAGGGGCAACTCTCTTGGACTTGTTACACTTTACTACAATGAGTTACTTCTGAGGTATTTTATCACATGTTTATGTGTGTTATTACATTGAAGTCTTATTTTGTACGATGGTGGATATATAGGGATTTGTTTGTAGATTTGGGTTGTTATGTTGATAGCATGAAGTTATAACTATGATAGTTTGGTTATAGAGACTTGAGAAAGGTATTGATTGAGAAAGTTGACACTTTGATCAATGTTGCAGATAAGTTCTCTTGGTGCAGGAAGGCCATTGCCTTTGATTCCTATACTTGATTTATGATAATGATTCCTTTTTTAGAATAATTGCAATGTATAATGTCAAGTTAGAGAATGTTGGGAATAGGATTCCATTTAATTGCAATCCTAAACATATTTCATGTATCTCCTAAGTCCTTGGAAAGTGTTCCCCAAAACTAGGATTAGAAAGAGATTAAATTTGAATGAAATGAACATGTAAATTGACATTTGTAATTCTTCCTAAATGAAAGGAACATGTGGGGATGCCCAAGAAGAGCTCCTAAAAAGTAGGAACACATGGGGTTCCCACATGGAACCTAGAACCCACCTTACTTAAGTTAACTGTTTAGAGGATTGATAACACTTCAGTAATACATCTTTAGATCTTACAAGTTAGTGATTGATATTTACATGAGTGGAATCTAGTTTAGTTTAGTTTAGTTCAATTCAGTATCAGTTCAATTCAGTTCAGTTCAGTTATGGTTTAATTATCTTCAGTTGCATGTAGTTAGTTTCAGTTGAATGCTAGTTGACTTTAGTTGACTTGAACTTCATGACTAATGACTTCAGTTGCATGACAGATAGCAAGTGAATACTTTCAGTTAAGTGGGGATGATCAATCGTGCACAATGTTTGCATGAATTGGTAGATAGACATGTTTTAATTAACTAAGATTGACTTGGACCCACGTTGGGCACCCAAGTTGGCATATTTGAGTTAAAACCTTTTGCATGAGAAGATATTTACAAGGCTCAATTAAGTGGGCTCATTCTTAGGAACCAACTTTGAGGTAATGTTTGCAAGATATTTTATTGACCAATGATCAGTTAAGTGTTTAGTTTGGGGCACCTAAATTGAAGAGACTTTGGTTTTGACTTCATGTTACAATGTGGAACTCTACTTGCACAATCTAGGCATAGATTTTTGATAGGAGCTTTATGCGCTTGTATTTGATAACTCTTATGAGGATACATGCTCATTAATTGTCTATTTATTACAAAAATTACATCAAAGTTTATTGCAGAGTAGAATGTTTGTAGTTTGAGCTTGTGCATGTGTGAGGCTTTGAAGCATGGCATGGGATGTGGGGATTCATGCTTGGTCACATGGAATGCTTGGATAGCTTGTGCTACAACAAGCGTATGAGAGTTTATTGCAAGTTATGAAGAAGGATTGTTGAAAGAAAGAGAAGCATATCAATCAAGGATTGATATAGTATTATTGTAATCTTGTTTTAAGGTTAAATAATACAAACACTATTAATTCTGGTGGAGTTTTTTCCTAAAATGGTTTCTCTACGTATATGTTGCTTCACTTCTATCTTCTTGTCTCATTCTTCTACAATCTTATGACTCTTTCTAGAATTGGTAAAATTGATCTAAATAGATTAATCATACATGATTATTTGTGATAAAGAACACTTAATTAAATCTACAGTCACATAGGTTTATAGGTTTTAAGCTACAATTTCACCTTCATTTTTAGCACTTCAAAGGTGGCCTTCCAACTTTATTTCTTCCTCTACCATGCGCCTTATTTTTTCTTGATTTAGTATTGACTTGGTTTCCATATTCATCCCATAAATTTTTCAAGTGGGGAGGAGAAAGATTCTTTTGATCCTTACCATTTTTTACACTTTTTTTATTTCTAGTTTAATAGATTAACTTTAAACCACTTCCTATTTTTATTCCACCAAAGGGGCTTCGGGAAAGAGTTAAAACTTGATTCCTAATTATTGTCTATCTCTCCTTCCTCAGGGGATTCTATATTTTCTTTCTTGCATATTGACATTCTCCTTTCCCCTCTTGTGACTAGTTTTTCTTATTGCCCTCCATTTGTTTGTGAGTAATCATGTAAGGATTAGTTTGGCGAAAATTCGCATGGAAAGACTCTAAATTGGGGAATAGAGGTTGCTCTTTTTCTTCTAGATGCAAATCAACATCTTTAGGTCTAATGGGTGAAGCGAACAACACTATCGACTTCACTGATACCTTAGTAAAGTTTTTGACCACAAGGCCCTGAGAGGCTCCATCACCTTACATGGAATAGGAAAATCCAAGGAGGGGAATGAAGGAGTAAGTTGGTCCTTCATCAAATCCTTGGGTTTAGTAATTTTAGGAGGGTAATTTTTTCACACCCTCAACTCATATGTCTTTGGTTCCTCAATTTTTTTATTACAAACATCTTGTAAGTGATCAAACTTATTATAGATCTAGCAATAGATTTTATCATTTTCATATTCCAAGGGTTGAACCCATTTACCAAATTTTTTCTTTAGGTTTATAGAGGTTAGGAGGAATGTGTTAACAAAAGCGTTCACACATATTCTAGAAAAAACCACTCATCTTTTGAGTTGGGTTACTTTGTCAAAATTTAAGAGGGTATCAAGGGAATCTACAATTCCTTTGAAGATATTTTGGTTCCAAAGTTCTAAGGGTAAACCAAGGATCCTGACCCAAGTAGGAGCCACTTTTCCAAGGTGAGAAAAGGCATCAAATCTAGGTTTCTACTTGCTTAGGGACAAGATATTCTCAAAACCCTGATCAAAGGCCCAAGGGCCTCTTGTAAGAACCTTAATCATTTCTTTGGGAAAAACAAAGCTAAAAAATAATAATCCTTTAACCATAACACTTACTGAAAGACTATGCTCAAGATTCCAAGTGTCATTAGCCCATTTTCATACTTGGTCAATATTTGGCCAGCTTGTAAAGAATTTCCCCACTAGTTATAGCTTTAGGCCCTCAATAGCCTCATCTAGAAGTTGATCTAGGATGTCCACTTCATCACCCTCCATAGTACAAAAAATAGATAAAGGACCCTGAGATACCTTTTTCAATGCATTTTCTCCCATGAGTTTGTCAATGTAGGAAACTTGGTCCTCCCTAGATAGAAAAACATCCTTTTCCAATGGATTCAAGGTAGGAGATTTACCTGGTGTACATTTAAAGCCTCAACATGCAAAGAAGGAGAAGTTTTTGTAAGAGAGGGAGCATAATATTCTTGTGGGGGAGCCCTGTTGGGGCCCCTGCTATGCCGGATCATCAGGAAAGTATAGGCAAGTGCAAAAAAATTGAAATCACAAGGTGCGCAAATTTAAGAAATTTGTTTCAAGGCAAACTCTAAAGTAATATAATATGAAATTTGAATGGGAATATATTTCTCTTTAGAAGAATTTAGAATTCTAAACTTTTCAATCTTCATGTTTGCATTATAGGCATCAAATGTACTAGGGAAAATGTAGAAAGCAAAAAAAGGAGTTTAGTTTTCAAATGATTTCTCTCTCTAGTAGAAATTGATATGAATAATTACTTGGGCACTTGATCAATTGATTTAATTGACATTGAAACATCTGAAAATTATTATTTATCACATTCACTTTTCTATTAACTTTGTGTACAATTAAACTTGTGCCTTTCTTATATGTTCATGTAACACTTAGAGTAGGGTTTGAAAAGCTAATGTTGACTAAAGTAGAATCTAATTTATTTTAAAGGTGTATTTTAGTTTTCTTTTTCTTTTTGAATTATTCTTTTATAAGCCTTTAATATAGGGTCCATATTTTTAGTTTAATCATGTCTTTCTAGGGCTAGATCAAATATTTATTTTATAGATCGACATTGATTACATATTACAAGCTTCATAATTATAAAAATTGTGTGCATTATTTATCACCTTTGTCAATTGAATATTGCCAACTTATATGAGTATTGTATCTTTGAAAGACATTCACCCATCATTATAGAAAAAATATTTTTGTCAAAAATAATAGTTGCAAGTATCTTGGCAATCTAACCTTACAAAGTTATATAAATAGAACAATGATTCTTAAGAGCATTAAGTTCCTAAGTGTTTCAGGTTTACAAAAATCATTTAAAAATATTAGTTTAATGGATGTCAATTGTCATTGATATTAGATTTGATATATATCCAATATGTTATGACAGATTGATATAAATATTTTTTCCATTAATCTTAAGAAATTATATTATTTAATTTAATAGCTCCTTCGAATTTCTATAAAATAACTAGCTGCCTATAATAGGCTGTAAACTATTTTTGTTAATTGTATCCAACACATTCTTGTAAATGCAAGAGCTTATTCTTGGTTAGTACCCTTCCCACCATCATTTAGACTACAACACTATAATCTCTCAATGAGCAAATGCTCAATAATAGTTTTACACTTCATCTATAGTAAAAAATGATAAATATTTTTCCTAAGAATAACATTTTACAAGAACAGCCTACAGTCCTGCCCATGCAAATATTTTGCTGCGCTTACATCTTCTACCAAAACCAGTGCTCGACTGCTCTCCCCCGCCTCCTGCAAATTTCACTCCGACCTTGCACTTAGTTATCTGTTTATCAGCGGACTTAGCAAAAATATCTAAACAATTAATAGACAAAGCTCAAATGCTCAGAATTTTAGTTGCATAATGCATTTATGGACAAACAATTGGAGGCGAACATTACATTCATTGGGAGGAAACAATCATGTTATGGCTTATTCCTAATTCGCTCAAATAATCGAACTGTGTAAGGTAAAGATCCATTCCCGACAGCTTAAAGTGCATTCATGAGAGCTTGGAGAACATGTACACCATCCAGTACAGGAGTTGTTTAAACCAATTTAGGCAACCCTTTGTTGTAAACTGTGAGAAGAAAGCGACACAAAAACCAATACACGGAGGTTATCTTGCGTCCTAGATTTTCCCATTGAAGTTTTCCACCCTTTCCAATCGATTGCATAATAACTACAACACTCTGTTTGGATCGATACAGCAACTTGCGAGGCCTCCGCTACTGCTAGCATAGGAGATTTCTGTTCCGTATAAGATTTGTTTTGTTTTTAAGTTCAATGACAGGGTCCACAGTAGCAGAAAGAGAGATCCTGCCATTGAAATTAAAAACAAAACAAATCTTATACTCAATACAAATCTTCCTGTGCTGTGCAGTAGAAGAGGCCCCAGAAGTTGCTCTATCCAAACAAAGTGCTGTGGGCATTCTGCAATCGAACGGAAAGGGCTGCGAACTTTAAAGGGAAAATTTAGGACCCACAATAGCCTGAATGTTTGGAGAGAGTAGATTTCTGTTCACCCAACGAAGTTTGGTGTGCAGTGCTTCTCACCAAATATTATTTTCTTTGCACACGTTCTTACTATAGCATTATTTTCTTCCAACAGTTTTGAATAAGCACAGGAATAGGTACACTGATACTTGCGGTGGATAATTAAAATGTCAGTAATTCGTTTTCGATAGTCGTTTTCAGTAGTGTGGAGTAGATATATTGGTTGCCAAACAGCCTCTACTTTGCAACCAAACAACAAACAAAACTATATTATAAATTCTAGGATGTGTTAGTTTTGACATGCTCAATCATCTAAGCATAGGCATTTACATTATATTCACAAATTTAATGGTAAAGTTGAAATTCGCATACATGCTTTTCTTTTTTAGTTTTGTGTTAATTTTAGTGGGAATGTAAGAATGTAATAATATATTAGTATTTCAATTATAAGGTTCAATAATCATTTGTAAACTTTGATTAAGAAGATAGTTTATCACTTTTTCTTAAGTGAATAAAATATGAAATTGTTATTGACTATTTGTCTATTAAATCATTTGATATTTAAGTAGAGCTCTTAATTTCTATTCATTTTGATTTATTCTCATTTAGACAAATTTGTATTCATTTGGAATTTATTCATTACTATTAGATGCCCATTCAAACTTACTTCTATATATTCATTTCTTAGCTCAAAATTATCATTTAACTTTAAATTTTATTTTCGAGTTGTTCTCTACATAGGAATGACCTTGGAGTTCAAATTTTAATATTCAAACTCCAACTCTTTTTCTCTACTCCACTAGTCATTATGAACTAACTCAACCTATGTTTATGTGACATATTTTCTCTGTTATGGTATTTAAAGATATGCAATGTGCAATTAGCTCTTGAGTGAGGAAAAGAGAAATTCATTATAGCATACTTCAATTTCTAAAGGATCACATTTACATATAGGCTACTTACAATTTGGTGAATGTTATATTAGGTACCATTCATTGTCATTACTTGGGATTGTGAAAGAAATTTGAAGTAGGAGAATGTGTTTATCTATTGAGATGAAAAGCTCCATAAATGGTGTCTCTACATACTAATTTTATAAATTCAAATGCCTATAGGCAAAGGAAAACTCATTCTTAGGTGCACATCTTATTAGTTCAATCCCACACAAAATAGATTAATTATGCATCCCATATTAAATCCAAAAAAGTTTGCATCAAACATGAGACACTCCAAATTAGCCTTCACCATTTTCTATGCCAATTTGAATCTTGAGACCCTCGTCAAATTGAGTATGTCAATTTCTCTATAGTATTGAATGCACAAGTCAACTAAGAAGGGGGGTGAATCAGTTGTTCATTAAAACATTAAACCCGCATTAACATTTAGATCCACTCATATTTGCGGTGGATTGTTAAACTATCAGTAATTCGTTTTCGATAACTTATTTTCAATCATGTGGAGTAGATATATTGGTTGCAAAACAACCTCTACTTTGCAACCAAACAACAAAAAAAACTATATTATAAATTCTAGGATGTGTTAGTTTTGACATGCTCAATCATTTAAGGAATATGCATTTACATTATCTTCACAAATTTGGGAATGTTTGAATGTAATAATAAATTAGTAGGAGGTAATTTTTTGTGCTAGGGATTGTTTATGCTTCAATTATAAGGTTCAACAATGATTTGTAAACTTTGATCAATAAAAATAAAAAGATTGTTAATCATTTTTTTGAATTGAATAAAATTCAAAATTGTTATTGACTATTTGTCTATTAAACCATTTGATATTTAAGTAGAAGTCTTAGTTTTTATCCATCTTGATTTATTCTCACTTATACAAATTCTTACCCATTTCAAATTATTCATTACTATTGCATGTCAATTTACACTTACTTCTATATATTCATTTCTTAGCTCAAAATTATCATTTAACTTTACAATTTATTTTTGAGTTGTCTTTTATGTAGGAATGACCTTAGAGTTCAAATTTTAATATTCAAACTCCAACTCTTTTTCCTTTCTCCACTAGTCATTATGAGCTAACCCAACCTATGTTTATGTGACATGTTTTCTATGTCATGGTATTTAAAGACATTCAATGTGCAATTAGCTCATAGGTTAGGAAAAGATAAATTCATTATAGCATACTCCATTTTTTGAAGGGTCACATCTACATATAGGCTACTTACAATTTGGTGAATGTTCTAGTGGGTATCATTCATTGTCATTACTTGGGATTGCGAAAGTAATTTGAAATAGGAGAATTTATTTATCTATTGTGATGAAAAACTCCTAAAAAGGTCTCTCTACACATCATTTTGATAAATTCAAATACCAAGAGGCAAAAGAAAACTCATTGTTAGGTGCACATCTTATTAGTTCAATCCTACACAACATAGATTAATTATGTATGTCATATTAAATCCAAAAAGGTTTGCATCAAACATGAGACACTCCAAATTGGCCTTCATCATTTTTTATGTCGATTTGGATCTTGAGACCTTCATCAAATTAAGTATATTAATTTGTTACCCGAAAAATAAGTTTAGAGCTAAGTAGATGTAATACTCTAATTTAATTTATGTGCTATTATTGCAAATACCTTTCTAGGTATATTCATCTAATTTAATTTTGCATAATTAATTACATTTATTTAAATAACATAGATAATTAATATGTTAAAATTATTTTTCTTACACTAATATTTTAATAATATATGTTTAAATGTTTAATAATATATGTTTAAGGGTATGTCTTGGGATCATGGTATGCCAAAAAGTGGCAATATTTTGTAGGGTATGTGGTGACAACTTTTTTCACCCAAAATTATTAAACGAAAGAGGGTTTTAGAGGAGATTCTCAACTTTCCAAAAATATAAATTATGATTTAATTTTAATTTAATAAATAATTATTATTCATTTTCTATTAAATTCTGACTAAAGTCGATCGATAGGTGGTGAAAACATCTATAACTTTCAAGCGGTATCATATTTTTGAATCAAAACATGTGTACATTCTATACTTTACATACTATAGGATTAAAAAAATAAAATTGAATTTCATGAAGTGACCAAGTTAAGGTGGTCAGACAGACGAGTTTTATATTTTTCTAAAAGTTGTAATAAAAATTCATAATTAATTTTACTTGGAAAAAAATTACAAAAAATATGCATCACATCAGGACATGGGTCCTCTACTTATATATAAAATATTACAAAAAATATTGTCATTTTATTATGGTTATTGGTGGAAGGACACCTACTTCTTATTTTTCCACTGAAATTTAAGTACTACTGCATTGAAATTTCAAATTTTCACCAAATAGATTTTATTTATTTTTAAATAAACTTAGTATTTTAGAAACTACATTTCAATTTTCTACAAATTATATTCTTACATATTTTTGAAATAATATGATAACTTATTCAAATATTTACGTCAAGTTGCCTAACACTTGATTTTTCTGAATTTTTGCCACTTAAGGGCACATTTGGCCATACCATGATCCACACATGCCCTTAAATGCTTTTCTAAGATTTTAACATTACTTGGAATTAAATTTATAAAAAACAGTTTAATATATTAGAAAATTATCAAAATAGAGAATATATTATTAAAATATACAAATATAATGGTGTAGAGAACAAGGAAACAAAATAATTCCTTCACAAAAAATATTTTATGAATAAGATAGTCAATTAACTCGATTAAGAGCTATGATAGATTATGTAACATAAGTGTTTAATCTAGAAATAATAAAAATAAATGGACTTAGCCAATTATGATGGTGGAATGATAATTGTATTTTTTTTTTATCGTAGATTTTGAACCAAAAATTACAATTATTATTTCTTCTATGTATTGAAAGTAGAATGATGAAATTTAAATTGAGTTGCTCTTGGAATTTGGTAGAGTGATTATGAATATGTTAAATTGACCTCTAAAACTATAAATTTGACCTTTCATGAAGATCAAGTCTAAAAGAGCTATGGGAATAAACCTATACAATGTGAAATTCTACAATATTTTTTCCAAAAAAATCTACTTTGTGTTGATGATTAAGGAATAACATCTAACACTAAAATGGTCTTACCAAAAACCAAACTATTTAAAAATATTTTTTATATCTAAACTACTTGCCTAAGAACTTTAAAAAGAATAACTAGTCATGATATATTATATATACTTGATGATTATATTCAAGACAATTTATCAATTTGTATGAAGACTAACGATTTTGTATTAGACTCCAATAAAGATAACCTGGGACTAATTATTTAATGGGGTGGAAGTAATTTGGAATGGTAGATAAAACTAATCTAATCATAGTAAATCTTCCTGCCAATGATAGTTATTTTCCCCTCTAGGAAGCTACTCTACTTTGAATAGCCATGAAGATCTTACTCCAATATGATCCCTTTTGGACCCTTGTAAAGAAGGGAATCCCCAAATAGCTACAAGGAAGGATATTTTGTTTGAATTCTATGACATAAAGGATATAACCAATTACTAGAGTGCTTATGTTCTAAAAAAATATTTTTGGTTTTCCTAGATTAATTGTTTATCCTGATATTAGATAGTAGTTGTCTAGCAAATAATTTTTTTAATTTCTTGCACCAATGGATCACCAAATATTGTATCATCTACAAATATGAAATGTGTGCAGGAGATCTTTGATCTTGGAATATTGATACCATACCACTTTTTGATGTGTGGAAATTTGAAATTTCCCTGCTCGGTGCTTCTACCATCAAGATGAAGAGGAAGGGAGAAAGAGGGTTCCCTTGCCTTACCATTTGAGAAGCAAAGACTAAAACAAATGGAGATTCATTTATGAGGATTGAAATATTAGATGAATTAAGGAAAGAATGGATCCATTTGCACCATTATGTTGCAAATACAAGCCTCTTCAATACCTCTAATAAGACCTAGTTTACTTTATCATAGGCCTTCATCATATCTAATTTTATGGTCATAGTCGGGATTTTGTCTTGATGAATTCAATGCAAGATATCATGATCTATTATTGCTCCTTCAAATATCTCTTTCCCTAGTATAAAACCTCCTTGTTCCTCCAAAATTATGCCTAGGATGAGTTTGGAAAGCCTTAATATTATTTCTTTTGAAATTATTTTGTAAATAACAATACAGAGGGATATAGGTCTAAAATCAGAAAATGAGGAAGGAGATTTAATTTTAGAGATAAGGGTAATATGAGTGGTTTTAAGCTCTTTTATCATTGTGCCATATATGTGTGATTATATTATAAGGCCAACTAGAGGTCTCTTCCCACAAAATCCCAACAATTCTGATAAAATAATGTAGTGAAATCATTTGGCCCTATGACTTTATCTATAGAAAGTGAAAAGACTATAGTTTTAACTTCTTCTAAGGTGAATGAAGCTAGGAGAAACTTGTTTTCATCTAGACTAAGAAACTTTGGTATGTAATTTAGGATTTCCCATTCTTTTTTATCCATATCTTGACTCTGAAAAGAATAAAATAGCATCATTTCAAATATGTAGCTCCTCTTTTAATAGCTCATTAGAGGTAGAATTTTGTAGAGAATGTTGTATTAGCATTACGTCTCACCTTATTTGAGGTGTGGAAGAACTTCATATTCATATCTCCCTCTTTTAACTAGGATTCTCTTGATTTCTATTTCCAATATACTTCTTCTCTAGCAAGAATTTCTTTTGATTCTTTCTGGAGTTTGTTATGCCTCTAGAAGGATTCTTGGTCAATGCCCTTTTGAATGACCTATTCATTAAGTATATGTATTTTTTGTAACAAGAGGATTTTTTATTTAAAAACATTCTTGAAGTGGAGTTGATTCAATTACTTAATCTGGATTTTTATGAATTGATGTTTTCTAGTTATTTGGAAAAATCTAGAGCTTTCTATAAAGGGTATATTTTCCCACCATTTCCTAGGAAAAATCAAGAAGTTATCATCTTTGAACCACATGTGTTCAGATTTAAAAGAGGATTTGAATTCCCTTGGAGTAGAGTTCCCAACTAAGTCCAATTGGATCAAATAGTGATCGAATCCAGGAAATGTGAGAATGGACAAGGCATATTTAAAAGTTTTGTTGGACCAAAGTATAGAGAGGAGAAACCTATCTATCCTTTCTACAATAAGGTATAAGTGTTTCCTTCTATTTTTTCAAGTAAATTTATTGTTAGCTAGTAAACAACGATCAATGCATTAGGGTATGTGTAGGATCATGATGGGCCAAAAAGTGGCGATATGATGGGTATGTAGATGGCGACTTTTTTTTACCCAAAATTGATGAAATGAAAAGGGTTTTTAAAAAATATTCTCAAATTTCCACCAATATAAATTATGTTTTACTTTCAATTTAATAAATAATTATTATTCATTTTTAATTTGAATTACAATTAAAGTCATGATTGATAGGCTGATTGAAAAGCATCTATAGCTTTCAAACAGTATCACATTTTTTAAATCTGAAACATGTGTCACATTTTATACGTCGCATGCTATATTAAAAAAAAAATGAATTTCATGAAGTTTTGACCAAGTTAAGGTGGATAGACATACAAGTTTTAATATTTTTTAAAATTTGTACTAAAAAATTAATAATTAATTATTTACTTGGAAAAAAATTATAAAAAAATATACATCACATCAGGACATGAGTCCTCTACTTATATCTAAAATTTTATAAAAAAATATTTCATTTTATTGTGGTTAGGGTGGTCAAATAGATACCTACTTCTTATTTTTTCCTTGAAATTTAAGTGCTACTACATTGAAATTTCAAATTTTCATCAAAAAGAATTTTCTTAAAAAAATAAACCTAGTAGTTCAGAAACTACTATGTGTATGAATAATGTGAGTGCATAAGCAAATAATACAGCACACCAATGAAACATTATATTAGAGAATTCAAATGATAATCAAAACATAACAACAAACTCTCTAATGGCATCTCATTGTCCTCTATGTCCAAGGATTTTTCAAGTCATTTTGCTCTTAGATTGTTTGTGCACATGACTTTCCAAATGATAGTCTGAAGAATGAGATGTTGGAAATGCAAGAAATGCTTCCTACATGATTGATTGATTGTTGTAGATGATATGCAAAGATTAAGATGCTACTATGATAATGATGTAATTAAACTATTTGTGATTAAGATGTAGCTAATGGTAATGACATGATAAAATTAAATGATGCTAAGATGAAAATACTAGAATGCTAATGCTAAGATGCTAATGACAATGCTCTCTAAAATTCTATAGAGTTTAATTACTACTGCTCTCTCTATATGAAATGTTGTAAATGAGGTTCCTTTTATAGATTTCTCCAAGGCATCAGCCTATGTGGCAAGATTCAATGGTCTGGATTTGATCTAGAGAGATGGACAACTAAAGGTAAAGAGGTTAGAGAGAATCAATGAGTGTGTTCCCTTTAGTAGAACAAATTTCCAAGTGTGGAGAGGAATCAAATGGAGCTAAAGGCCAAGTGTCTCAAAATTGGTTAGAATTTGTTGAAGATAAATGCCAATTAAATATTAAAAAATATTAATTTCGTGAGACACATGATGAGGTGGAAGATGAGAAATTAGTAGAAATGCATGCTTAAATTCAAATTTAATAAGAGAGTTAATTAAATGAAAAAAACTAATTAAAGTTGTTTATTTAATTAAGACATGAAGAAAATGATTTAGAATAAGAAGAATTTAAGAAAGTGAACTATTTAAATAAATCTTGTCAATTTATTTATAAGTAGATGAATTAAAGATCATTAATTAAATAACTTATGTTTAAGTAATTTCTCTAGACCAATTTTAAGTGTATACATTTTTCCCGTCTTTGAAGTGATGTGTTTGTGGCACATTACTTAAAAGAACAATTTGCTAGTGCTAATAAAAAAAATTCATATGCCCTGGCCGCTAATTTTGTGACTGATAACGTGAGTATGCCCCCTTGGGAGATAAATTGGGAAATTTTGAATTTCTGATGATTTTTAAGATTTTACAATGATTTTCAAAAATTTCAGGATATGGGTATGTGCAGGATCATCATGGAAAAAATAGGCCCTTAAGTGGCAAAAAAAATTTAAAAATCAGAGTTAGGCAACTTGATGTAAAAAATTGAATAAGTTATCTATATTATTTCAAAAATATGTAACAATAGAATCTGTAGAAAATTGAATGTATTTTCTAAACTACTAGGTTTATTTAAAAATAAAGAAAATTTATTTGAGTGAAATTTTTAAAAATACAATGTAATAAGACACTTAAATTTAGGGGAAAAAAATAAATTATGCAATAGAGCCATAACCACAATAAAATGATAATATTTTTTATGAATTTTAGACATAAGTAGAGGACTCATTTGGATGTGAATATTTTTGTAAATTTTTTTCCAAATAAATAGTACTTATGGTGCAATACAACTTTTAAAAACTATAAAAACTTGTATGTTTGACCACCTTGGTCAAAACTTCATGAATTTTTATTTTATTTTTTAATCCTATAGTATGTGAAACATAGAATGTGACGCATGTTTTGGATTCAAAAAAGTGATACCATTTGAAAGTTATAGTTGTTTTTCAATCAGGCTATCAATCAAGACTTTAGTAGTAATTCAAAATAGAAAATGAATAATAATAATTTATTAAATTCAAACTAAAGCATAATTTATATTCGTGGGAAGTTGAGAATCTCCTTTAAAAACCATTTTCATTTCATCAATTTTGTGTAAAAGAAAAGTCGTCAGCCACATACCCTACAAATACCCATCATATCGCCACTTTTTGGCCCATCATGATCCTACACATACCCATATTTCACCAATTTATCTCTCAATAAAGAAGATTGAGTTTGCTAATTGATTAATTGACACATTTTTGAAAAATAAAATGAATCCCACTTAATTACCCCTCCATTTACCCCTTTAAAAGATAAAAAGATGAAAAAGTGAGCTCATTTGAATTCATTTGCATTTGGAGATTGAGTTGATTGAGCAATTGGAGCAAAACAGTGATCCCATATCAAACCCACTGATTCAAGTGAGTTCAATGACATAACCACCTGGCCGTGTATGGACCTATGGTACGTACCTTGAGAAATCGTTTCATGAAATTTGAATGTGTTTTTCCTCCATTTTTATGTTTTTGAAAATCTGTGTTAACACATTTTGGCACATAGAGAACCTGATTTAGCACATATGGTTATTGTTTTAACACTTAGGTTGATTGAGTGCGTAGATGTCATTTTTTAGCGCATTGATAGCATGATTTAGCACGCATTAGGATTTTTAGTGCAGATGAATTTTTTCAGGTCATCCATAGAATGTTTTAGCACATTTATTGATTTAGAGCATATATAGAGTGTTATAGTGCATTGATGGAATTTGATGGTGCATCCAAAGATTTAGCGCATTTTTTTAGCACATAGACACCAGAGTTGAATTTTGTTGATTGTTCTCCTTGTTTTGGATTTTTGATGATTGTGTCAATCATTATGTTAATGATGTTTGATGATTGATCTCATGATAGGTGAGATTCAATGATAGGATAGATGATGATTGACCTCGTGATAGCTTAGGGTCAATGATAGACGCTCAACGAGATTTGATCAAAATCTCATTAGAGCTTATTAGATTGATTTGATAAAATTTTGATTTGTCATATGTCATGATTATTGGAGGATTTTAGAGTTCTTTAGTGTTGGGAGTGTTTCTCGAAGACCTGGGACATGATTCTGCATCTGGTGTAGGCAGATTTGGATTTGATTAGGTGATGTGGTGTGACTTCTTTGATTGATATGCCCCAAAATAGGATCAACAAGGTACTTTTGACTGCTTTAGCTAAGAGGTGGCATAGTAAACACAACTCATTCCATCTAGAAACAAGTGAGATGACAGTCACTCAAGATGATGTATATCAGATATTAGGGATTCTTGTTCTCAGCGAGCTAGTTGTTCATGATCACACGGAGCAGGGAGCGACCGATGCACTGAGGAGGATTTTTCATGATGATGATATTATTAGGTATGAGATCCCATGGCAGGAGATGGTTGCTTCATATTAGTCATTACCATGTGTTCTAGCTAGTTTTATTGGAGGTTTCTTATAACCCGACCATAGGTCGAAGGGACTGTCAATTGGTTGGGGTCAGATATTTGAGAGCATGATCACATAGGGGATCTGATATACATGGGGATCTTGCATGTTGGCACACTTATAACACAATTTTCATTAGGTGGTGTATCTTGGATCCATGAGCCTATCAGCTATAGTTACACTATTGCAAATTTGGGCTTTGGAGCACATAGTTGTCACTCGGCCGGTGGTGGATAGGGATCGTCGAGTTGGTTGGCCATATTTTTTTGGATATACAGGTCTAGTTATCCAACACAAGCTGGGCATATTGGAGTATTGGTGGTGTGTTCTTGATCATCTGGAGATAGTGATTGGAGACCCTAGTTGGATTGTGAGTAGTGGCCAAAGGATGACATTGAGATGCCATATGTTTTCACTTCCAGATATTTGATTGATCGGACCCCGTTTGTTATCAAGAGATTCCTACTCATGAGGTTGCTTCGACAGTATGGTCGAGTTCAGGTTATGCCCTAGGGAGTGGCATTATATGCACAGAGACAATAAGATATTCTAGAGTGGGGACCCAAATTATCCTATTATGCAGCTTGTCAAGAGTATTTCGGATTGTAGCCACGTATATGGGATTACTGTCTAGAGATCGTGGATGCTTTGATGATAGATGAATATGTGCAATATTTCTTCTCACATGCTTTCCTAAGGATATCTAGTCTAAATGATCCAGCACGAACATTGGATGATGATGAGAGTGCACCGCAATAGGCACTGAGATAGAGGAGGGATGGGGGAGATGGAGATGAGGAGGGAGATGACAGGGATGGATGGGATGATGGTGGAGATGGGGGAGATGGTGGTGATGGAGGTGATGGCGAAGATGAAGGTGAAGGTGGATTGATACTAGATGGCAGAGTGTCTCAGAGGAGGAGATCTACAGTGCCTTCAGGACAGTAGCAAACAGAGCAATCACAAATTTAGATTTGTGTGCCTTGCTGTCAGCAACAAGCATAGATAGATGCCTTATAGGCACAGGTGCAAAGCATACAAGGATAGTTATCTCAGGAATAGGCACAGATTGCCTCTCTGACAACAAAGAGAGATACCATGAGACAAAGATGTGAGCAGGTAGATACCTTAGCTAAGAGGTTATAGAGTGTTCGAGCAGACCACTACAGGGGATATGTTCAGAGAGGTATGACATTCAACTAGAGAGGCATAGTACTACAGGCTACGGTATTATGAGGTAGTTCCTCCAGAGCGGCGCGCCACTATCTGTGCACAGTCAGTTAGTGCTAGATTAGGTCAGAGTCATTTGTGGATCACGACCAGGTGTGAGACTAGGCCACCTCCTAGGGATCTAGGTGCAAGTTCATCTGGTGGTACAACAGGAGGCTTAGTGAGGCCAACAGCGTCTGGGGGGCAACAAATAGCCTTGTGTTCATATTTGATGTATTGACACTTGATGATGTATTCACTTGTCCAGTTGGGGACTTTGTGATATTTTACCATTTTTTGTTGATGTATCTATCCATATTTTATGATATCATTGTACTCTTGACATTAATTTTGAGATTATATGAGATGCAGTCGATACTATTGATCTATGTATTGTCTATGTTGCTTTTATGATGGATGTTTATGATGAATGGCTTTGACTGGAATTCTATATGCTATGTGATGTTTATTAGATTAGGCAATGGGTATGTATGGATGCAATGATGAAATGATGATCCATGGATTATGATCCTATACGCTTTATGGATAATGTTGTTATACTATATGGGATGGATTTTATTATGCAACTTAAGATGTAATGCATTTATTTTTGTATTTTTCTAATGAAAATATATGATCTAATGCATGGATGGATGTATGATATGATAATGCTTATGCAACTATATGTGAATTATTTTTTAATTTTTTTAATGTCAAATGTAGTCAAGCTTGTAATGATAGAGATAAAATCATTTAGAAATTTGCTAGCCTTGGAAAATATAAAATGTTGATGCAAAACTAATATGGATGCAATCTATCTTAACCATGCAAATCTAAATATAGAATGTTGTCATTTTGTCATCCGATTCCTTGTGCTTAGTATCATCATTGGGCTTTTAATATGTTGAAAGTTAGTACAAACATCAATGGTATAATTAAACCATGATGAGTACAACTTCCATGGATTTTTGATATTGCAAGGTAACACAAGCATCTAGGCATAATTGATCCGAGATGACCTAAGTATTGCTTGTGTAAAATAGACAAGAGTTAATCCTTTTTCTATGAAAATCCTGAATGTCATCAATGATACTTTGTAGATCACGTCCCACGACAAATTTACATAGTAGTAATGATTAACTCATAGACAAAAAACAAAGAAAAATCATACTCCATCCTAGCTCCTCTAGTCCATGACATTCTTGAGTTGCTCCAAAGAAATGATAACAATAATCAAAATTCAACAGTTGAACATTCATGCTAAAGTGATTAAACCATGCTTCAAAAGAACATCATTTGGTGAGTTTTGTTTTGATCAATCTTGTTGTTCATTTGGATGGTTGGTTTTTAAAATTTGTGATGGATGTTCAATGCTGAGTTTTGTTGTGATCATTATGTTTGCTATGTTTTCTGACTGCTGCTTGTTTGTTGTTTTAAGCTCAAAGTAGGTTGCCTCTAGTGAGTTTAGGATTTTTCTCTCAATGAGAAACCAACCATTTACTGTGAATATGCACAATGATCATCAAGCCAAGGTGAAACATGACTGGGAAACCCAAATATGTACATGAGGTTCATATCATGAACAAGCATAATGACGCAAAAAATCAGATAATTGACACATGCTCCAATAGATGGAAAAGCTAATCTATCTCAAATAGTGCCTATTGCCAGGTTTTTACTACTTGTTTTTAATGCACTTGTATTGATTTTTTTGTTGTCACCAAGATGCCTGTTTGCCAATTTTTCATTAAGGTAACGATTTTTATTTTATTTTTCACTTTTTTTGTATTTTCTCTTTTTTTCCTTTTATTGTATTTTTGACTTTTTCAATTTTTTTCTATTTTTTCTATTTCTATTTTTTTTGCATTTTTCTACTTTTCGACCATGCACTAGATGAGTTATGTGTAAAACTTCTTGAGATGAAGGTTGTTGATGCATTCTTCAAATAGTTCCCTCTTAGGTGTAGATAACTGATATGCTCCAGATCCATAGACTGATACAATAACAAAAGGACCTAGCCAATTAGGTTCAAATTTTCCCTTCTTTTCTTAATCCTGTTGATTACGAGGATTCTCTTTCAAGACCAAGTCGCCAACCTAGAATGTTCTTGGTCTTACCTTGTGGTTATATCTCCTTGAAATTATTTGTTGATAATATTTCAGATGATCAATAGCATGCTGACGATGTTCATCTAACAATTCCAACTCATGTAGTCTAGATACTCGATAGTATTCCTCTTAAATGATTCCTTTCAATGACACCTGGAGTGAGGGTAACTCAATCTCGATAGGTAAGATGGATTTTTATTTTTACACAAGTGCATATGGTGTGGCTCCTATAGGGGTGCGGATGCTAGTACGGTATGCCCACAAAGCAGGGTTTAGTTGAACATGGCAGTCACATCTAGCATCGTTGATATTTTTTGCAAGCTTTTCAAATTGGTCTTATTTGAGGCTTCTACTTGGCCATTCCCTTGAGGGTAGTAGGGTGTGGAAAAGTGATGTTGGATATGGAATTTTTCACAAAGTTCTTGGACATCTTGGTTTTTGAAGGGTCTACCATTGTCAGTGACAATGGAGCTAGGGATGCCATACTGACAGATAATGTAATTTTGGATGAAGGAGGAAATATTTTTACCAGTGATGGTGGTTAATGGGACATCTTCAATCCACTTTGTGAAATACTCCATGGTTGTGATGATTAATTTATGTCCATTAGAGGAAGATGGATGAATCTTACCCACAAGATCAAGTCCCCATTGACAAAAAGGCCAAGTTGATGTGAACAGTTGGAGCTCCTGCGCTAGTGCATGTATAAGATTTCCATGGACTTGACACTTCTTGCAATTCTTGAGAAATTGAAAAGATTCTTTCTCCATGTTTGGCTAGTAATATCCCAAGCATAGGAGTTTCTTAGCTAGAGTAAGACTACTTGAATGAGTACAACAAATACCTTCATGAGCTTCCTATAAAGTGGTTTCAGATTCATTACATTCAAGACATTGGAGGAGAGTACCATCGAGACCTCGTCGATAGAGTGTATCAACTATTAGGGTGTGTCAGGCTGCTTGACAGATAAAGTTGCATTTTTGGTTTCAGGATAGATCAAGTGGAAGGGTATTGTCTCTTAGATAGGTATAAATCTTCCCATAGATTGAAGAATTAGTTTCAACTAGATGGTACATGACTTGGGATTTAGTATTTTCATATGCACGATTAAACAATTGTTCCAACATGAATTTGTAACAGAGAAGCAATGGTTTCCATGACATCTACAACTTTTTTGTCTACTTTTGGAATTTTTTCCAACTTGATCTCAACAAAGTATTTATTGAAGTCATCTACCATTCTCTTGTATGGAATCAACTTGTCATCTTTCATTTGTTAGTCATCATTAACCTGATTTATGACCAATTGAGAGTCTCCATAAATCTGTAACTCTATGATTTTCCATTCCATTGCTACCTTGATACTAATGATAGTGCTTCATATTCTACCATGTTGTTAGTGAAAGGGAACATCAACCTATAAAATTTTGGGATGGTGTGTCCTTGAGGAGTCACAAATAGGATTCTGACACCTGATCCATGTTGAGTGTAATACCCATCAAAGTATAATATCCATTGTTGTGTTGTCATAGTGAGGAAATTTTTATTTGGAAAATCAATATGAATAGGATGACTATCATCGTGTAATGGTGCTTCAACTAACTGATCTTCTATTTCTTGGCCCTTGATTGCTCTTTTGGCCACATATTGGATGTCAAATTCACTCAATATCATCACCCACTTTGCTAGTCTTCCTATTAAATTGGCTTTGCTGAGTAGATCTTTCAATGGATCTATCTTGGTTATCAGTTTGATGGTATGTGTTAGCATGTAGTGTCACAATTGTTGAGTGGAAAACACCACTGCTAAAAAAAGATTTTTTAATTCGAGGGTATGTGCAGGATCATCATGGGAAAAACAGGCCCTTAAGTGGCAAAAAATTCAAAAAAATCAGTGTTAGGCAACTTGACATAAAAAATTGAATAAGTTATCTATATTATTTCAAAAATATGTAAGAATAGAATCTGTAGAAAATTGAATGTAGTTTCTAAACTACTAGGTTTATTTAAAAATAAATGAAATCTATTTGGTGAAAATTTGAAATTTCAATGCAGTAGTACTTAAATTTTAGGGGAAAAATAAGAAGTAGGTGTCTGTCTGACCACACTAACCATAATAAAATGATAATTATTTTTTATAAGATTTTAAATATAAGTAGAGGACTCATGTTTGGATGTGATGCATTTTTTTTGTAATTTTTTCCAAGTAAATAATTAATTATGAATTTTTTATTACAACTTTTAAAAAAATATAAAAACTCGTATGTCTAACCACCAAGTAACTTGGTCAAAACTTCATGAAATTTAATTTTTCTTTTTAATCCTATAGTATGTGAAGCATAAAATGTGACGCATGTTTCAGATTCAAAAAATGTGATACCATTTGAAAGTTATAGATGTTTTTCAATCAACCTAACGATTAGGACTTTAGTCATAATTCTAATAGAAAATGAATAATAATTATTTATTAAATTCAAATTAAAGCATAATTTATATTGGTGGAAAGTCGAGAATCTCCTCTAAAAACCCATTTCGTTTCATCAATTTTGGGTAAGAAAAAAGTCATCAGCCACATACCCTACAAATACTCATAATATTGCCACTTTTTGGCCCATCATGATCCTGCACATACCCATGAATGTATATATAGTTAAGTTCATATCCATTCAATGTTCTATTGATGTAATAGATCACCCTTTCTTCTCCTCTAGAGTCTTCTTGTGCTAGCAGAGCTCCCAAAGATACCTCAAAAATTGCTATGTAGAGTAGCAGTGGTTTTCCCTCTGTGGGTGGTACCAAGATAGGTGGATTCATCAAATTTTGTTTCAATTGATTAAAGGTGGGTTCACACTTTTCATCCCATTTGAAAGAAACATTCTTTTGTAGAAAATGACTAAAAGGATGACTTTTGTTGGCCAGTTGCATGATGAATCTTCTGATGGATTGGAATCTTCCTTGTAGAGATCTTAGTTGGCTAATGTTCTCAAGAGGTGGCATTTCCATGATTGCTTTGATTTTTTTCGGGTCTACTTCAATGCGTTTAGTTGAGACTATGTATCCTAAGAGTTTTACTGATGTTACTCTGAATACACACTTCTTTGGATTTAAATGCACATTGAACTTTCCAATTGAGTAAAGATTTTATCCAAGATTTCCAAATGTCCTCCCATGGTAAAATATTTTTCTAACAGATCATCTACGTAGTCCTCCATGAATGTGTGCATCATTCCATGAAATATTGTTGGCATTGCACATTGATAGGTGGCTCCTACATTCTTTAATCCAAAAGGCATGACATTCCAACAAAATGTATCCCATGGGAATGCAAATTTTGTTTTTTCTTTATCCTCTAGTACAATTTTGATCTGATTATAACTTGAAAAACCATCCATGAGTGATAGCATAGCATGCCTGACTGGTAAATCCATAATGATGCCTATATTGGGCAAAGGAAGGTCATCCTTCAGACAAGACTTGTTAATATCTCTAAAATTTGTGCATATTCTGATGTTGTTTGGTTTAGAAACTAGTACAATGTTTGAAATCCATTCTACATAGTCAACTGGTCAGATGAATCCTACATCTAACAATTTTTTTAATTCTTCTTTCACTAGTAGGGCAATGTGTGGATGCATTTTTCTCACTTTCTACTTTACTAGCTTTACTCCAGGTGTTATGGATAAATGGTGCACTATAAGATCTATTCCTGGCATGTTAGCATAAGACCAAGCAAAATTGATTTGTCTTTCTTCAAAGAATTTGGTGAAACTTGGCTTTTCTTGTCTTGTCATTGATGTCGCTAGATGTAGGGTCTTCATTGTTTTTGTAGTACCAATGTTTATGGATTGCGTAGGCTTAATCAATACTAAATATATCTCATGATAATGCTCAGGAAGAGTGTAAAATCTCCCATCCTTCAATGCCTCAGAGAGATTTTCACCGTTGGATACGCTCTTTCTTTTTACTTGTTCATTATCTAATACTTCCATTGCATGGTTTTCACCATTAGATTGATTTTTTATATTCTTCATTTTGTAGCTAAGATATTTGGCACTCCCCTAATTTGAAGCTTCGTTATGAAATTCATTAATGGAACTTGTTTCAGGATTTTCAAAACAAAGGAAATTGACAATAGCATCATCATTGGAAAAGATGTGGATATCAAGCAGCTCTGTTTGTTCATATTCAATAAGTTTGGAGTGTACCAAAGTTAAGGAATCGTCAAATTGGTTAAGGTCAAAGGCGGTGAGTGTCATGATGGCAACACTTTCAAAGTGTTTGATAGTAAGGTCAAGGTCTATAATGTTACTCTCCTCTGAATGATCTATCTCACTCAATGTTTGATCATCCTCACTAGAGTCATCGATATATAGTGATCCAAATTCGAGTGGTCTAGACCCTGAACTTTGTCCCTTCATACGTATGGGTGCATACCTCTTTATCACATCAATTTATTTTCCTTCAAAAGATACTTTAGATAGTGAATCCCATTCATATTCATTTCAGTTTGTTTCAAAACTAGCTTGCAATTGTAAGATTCACTCACAAATTTGTTGTTTGGCTTCTTCTTTTGTCTCTTCTTTGTATCCTAATCATGTCTTGTCTTTTGCATTGATTTTGATAGGTTGAATTGGTTCTATAATACCTTCTTTTCATTTGCCAATAGGACCCTTTCTGTCATATCCCATATTTTCTAAGATTGTGAATCCTTAGCCATATTGTTATGTTTGTACATTGGAAGTTGATTCTTGGGATTGTTCTTCATCTTTGTAAAGCCAATTTAGAATGTCTTTGTCCTCATATTCATCAACTAGAGTGCCTAATTTTACAAATTTTCCATCGAAGAGCATGATGGGTTGTGACGATTGTTGTCTAGATATTGATGGTTATCCATATAAATTTGGAGTGGGTAGCAGCTATGAGAGACATAAGGACTACTCAAGAGAATATTCGCCCATGCATTTATCTTTCAACTCAACTTTTTTTTCAAACAATTTTGACAAAGTATTTAGTTGACTTTCATTGCTTGAGGAAGTAGAATCACCAATGCCTTTATCTTTTGACTGAACCTTTTTCTTAGACTGATTTGACAAAGAATTTAGTTGACTTTCATTTCTTGAAGAACTAGGAGTGAGAGCTTCTTTGTTGTGTGGTACAAAAATATCTTGGACTTTCTTGAGAGTGTTGCAGTATTGAGGATTGTTGGAATCAGCTGAAATGGTGATCTCTTGTCCATTGAAAGGGAATTTCAAGCATTGATGGTGTGTCGATGGTACTACTTGCATCTCATGGATCCAAGGTTGACCCAAGAGTATGTTGTATGTCAAATATTTGTCTAAAACTTGGCAGATTATATCCTTTTGAACTAGTCCCACTTGAATTGGTAATACTATCAATCCTTGAGAGGATCTTTCTTCATCATTGTAAGATTTTATGGTGATATTTCTTCTAACATCTATTGTATTTTTTGAAAATCCTAATGCACAGATAAGTTTTAAAGTGAAGATATTTATAACAACTCCTCCATCTATTAAAACACATTTGACCCAATGTTTATGGATTATAACTTCAATGCGGAGTGGTGTGTTGCGTAGATGAGTAAGAGATGCATCATCATTTTTCAAAGAATGATAGACAATGGGGTGTGATCAAATTTCCCACCATGGCTTGGAATTAACAAACTTCCAAATTGGTTGGTACTATGGTGTCCACCAAAGCTTTTTTCGAAATGTCCTTATGGGCTGGTGAAATTTTGAGAAGTTCAAGTATGGATATTTCTACTGGAATTTTTTGCAATTGGTCTATGATATTGTACTAATTTGAAGGGACATCAAGTATTTCAGATGTACTTATTTTCAATACAAACTTGGACTGCGCTCTCGTGGTCACATTTATTGGTAGATTGTCTTGTTTATTGTTGATCTTGATGACGTTGATTTGATTATCAGCTGCAACAATGTCTTTTTTATCATTGATTTGGATGTCATGGATTTGATTCTTAGTTGTAGAAATGTGAATGATTGTAGTATCATAGACATAGTTCACATTTTTCCCTTTGGTATTTGTTGAAGAGGATTCCCCTTTTTCATAGTTGGGTAAAGTATTTTTGAATGCTCCATGATCAACATTTGTTTGAGGTCCTTCTACTGATATGTCCTTTTCTATCTATCAAGTCTTGCACCAAATGTTTTAGTTGCATGTAATCATTTTTTTATGACCCTTGTTTCTATGAAAATCATAGTAATGTGCATCATTACACCATGATGGTTTGACTCTTGGTTCCCAATCTCGTGCCTCTGGTAATGTTATGAGTTTATTTACAAGAAGTTTTTCTAATGCTAATTCAAGTGGCTGTCCCAAAGGTGTAAATTTTATGTGATTTGATGGTGTTCGATATGGTGTTGAGGATGGTTTAGATTCAGTGTTGTTTTGATTATTTTTGGGTGTGATACCTAATAAATTAAAGATTGGTTTTGTGTTATGCATGTCAACAACAACATCATTGTTACCAACATTTTTATTTCTTGTCCAAAATTCAGATTTTTCATTATTGTTATAATGGTTGGAAGATTTTGCATTATTTGGTCGTTCATTGTAGATTTTTAATACTCCTCTTTTAACCAAGGCTTCCTCAATTTTGAATTCGTTTTCAATCATATTTTCAAATTTGGGTGGACATTGTAATTGGAGTCTATAGCTCATCTTATTGTTGAGATTGTCAATGAAAAGATCTCCATCTTTTCTTTTTTGGGTATAGGATGAGCATATCTAGCAAATAATCATCTCCATCTTTGCAAAAATGTGATGAATGATTCACCATTTTTTTGTTTTGTGTTGCAAAGATATTTCATGGTTATTTCATGTTGAATGTTGTATGAATATTAAGTGATAAACTTATTGAACATCTCTTCAAATGATATAATACCTAGTGGAAGTTTTGAAAACCATTCCATGCATTGACCACCCAAACTTCTTAGAAACAATCTCATTAAATAAGTCTCTTCATGTGAAAATTCCAAGCTCATGGTGCAAAATTCTTACATGATCTATAGGATTAGATTTTCCATTGTATTTTTCATATTTTGGAAGATCATAGTTTGGTGGAAATGGTATCATGTTCAAACTTTTGTTAAAGGGATAAGGACAGATGTCTTGCAACAAGTATATTTTTGTGGTTCCTCTTTGCATGTCTTGGATCTGTTGTTGAAGGTTTTGCATTTGTTGGGTCACAACATTCATTGGATTTGTATTTCATGAATCAACTTTTGTTTTCTTGGGATCTCCTTTCTATTAGTTTATATCAAAGTCATTAGGTAGTTTCACACCTTGGTTTTCCAACATTAAGAAGTATTTCTCTCCATATTTTTCTAAAATTTTCTCCATGAACTTGTGGAATTTAGGGTCTTGTTGAGCTTGTTGAATGTCCTCATCTATTATTTCATCTATATTAGGTTGGTGAAATATATGAAATGGATTTTCTTCACCTTCAGCCATAATGGTTTGTGTTTCAATTTCTTGTTCTCTAAGTTTTTTTTTTAGCCTCTTGTTAAAATAGGCATACAAGTGATAAAGATTTACTATACTTTGATCTTTGTTTAGGAGTTCCAATGAGATACCTAATTCAAATAGAATGATGGATTCTATTGATCAAACTAAGGTGATAAATATGATGTACAACATTTGTTTCATGATGAAGGATGATAGATCCTGATGATGAAACTTAGCTAACAATCAAAGATAGGTTTGATGATTAGGCACTTTAAGATGTTTGATCCAATTTTAGTTAAGAGAATTTCACTTGCAAAGGCCAATTTCTTCAAGGTTAAATCTATGTTGTGATGAGGAATAATCTCTGCTCTGGAAAAGATCCCTAAATCTGGTTTTAATTGTCTAACAAGCATTCAACTCAGCTCTTTGTTTGTGAATCAGACTTATGCACTAAAAAAGGTTACATATGTGCTAAAATAGAGCCTATATACATTGGACTATCCCCTAGATGTGCTAGAACATATGGTGAATGCAATGAAATATTAGGTAGATGCACTAGAAAAGAACCCAAATGTGCCAGAATATGAGCTAAATGTGCTACAAAAGGCCAGAGATGTGCTAGACTGCCCCTAAATATGATTCAAGTTATATGACAGACGTTCAACTTAGCTCTCTATTGGAGTATCAGGTAAATTCTCTAAACAAATTACAAATGCACTAGAGGATGGGACAAATGCATGAGAACATGGCCTAAATGCGCTGAAAGGTGTGATGACTGCGTTGAAACAGGAAGTGTATGTGCTAGAAAATGGCCTATATGTGCTGAAAAATGTGATGAATGCTCTAAAATAAGTTGTAGATTGCTAGAATATGAACTAAATGTTTTGTAGGATGTGATGAATGCACCAGAATAGAAATCTTATGTGCTAAACTAGAAATGCCACTTGTTTTGATAGTTTGGTTGGTTTTCTTATTTTTGGAATCAATGAATCAAGTGTTTTTAATGGATTATATTCTGAACAATAATTTTACCTAATTTTCTTATTTTTGAATCATGTGAATTAAGCATTTTTAATGCATGATATCTTGAAAAATGATTTCAAACATAGCATCAAGTAGTAAAATAGTTGTTTCACCCTATGATCTAAACATTAAGTGTATGTTCAAGGATCTGGTTCGATCCCTTTTGATTTCCACTAGTATTGAACAAGAGAAAACAAACTAGTCAAACCTAATGTCAAGGGTCATTAATAACATCACAACCCACATCTTAGAGCTACGTCAGCTCACACAGTCATGTCACCCCCTAGATGGCACCTGTGATTTTTCCTTTTGTGGGTCTTATCCAAAAGTCAATTCCTTCACTTTTGGATAATAATCCCTAGTAGTTATATGGTGAGTATCTTAGGGGCAGATTCTTCCCTACCCTTGCACTGTGAATATTATAATTTTTGGGAACTAACTCGATTGGATACTACACTTAAAGTTCTTAGTAAGGGTTTCTATTCGGTGCAGGAAAATGATAAACTCCCTCATGAGACCTCCCAACCTTTAGAACAAAGGCTTTGGGGATGGTTATCAATGCACACTATCGTTGAATGTGAGTTTCCTCCCAATCACGTTTGATTATAGTGGGTTGGAATACTTGGCTTTAGTCATTCCCAATTAGGTCATTCCCATAGGGTGAGTACTTTTTACCACTATGATAGGCCTTCTAAAGGTGCTATTGTAATAAATGAAAGCATGAGTTTGACATTCTGGTCACCTAGTGAAGGGGAGAGCATAGGCCTATCACTTTACAAGCATGCAATGTACATTGTGTTCATTAACCTTGTAATTAAACTAGATTCCTAATCTAATCAAAGGAAAACAAAAATAACTCCAGCCCCTACAAACACCATTAGTAGTCTCAGATAATTGTCCTTGACAACATATAAAACACCTAAAAAATAGAAAGACATCAATCAGTTTCTAGAATTTTAAGTTTCCGCAAATAAGGGTAAATGCGCTAAAAGATGCAGTGTATGTGCTACAAAATAGAATCTATGCTCTATTCTAGAAAACACAAGAGGGAAAATAAATCTTGTAGATGTGCTGAAAGAAAAGGAAGATGCATTGATAGATCCCACGAATGCACTGAAACAGAGCCTGGATGCACCAAAAGAGTAGATAGATGTGCCAGAATAGAGACTAGATGTGCCAAAAGATCAGGTATAGGAACTGAAAGAATCTTCAGGTGTGCTACATTGAAATTTGCAATCAAACCTATGAACAAAAAACTTGCCAGAAAATGTTAAAAACAAGGCTATGCTCCACAGTGTGTGCAAACTTATGTGTGTATGAATAATGTGAGTGCATAAGAAAGTAATACAACACACCAATGAGACATTATATTAGAGAATTCAAATGATAATCAAATCAAAACAACAAACTCTCTAATGGTGTCTCATTGTCCTCTGCCAAGGATTTTTTAAGTCATTTTTCTCTCAAATTGTTTGTGCACATGACTTTCCAAATGACAACCTCAAGAATGAGATGTTGGAAATGCAAGAAATCCTTCCTACATGATTGATTGATTGTTGGAGATGATATGCAAAGTTTAAGATGCTACTATGATAATGATGGAATTAAACTATTTGTGATTAATATGCAACTAATGGTAATGCCATGATAAAACTAAATGATGCTAAGATACAAATACTAGAATGCTAATGCTAAGATGCTAATGACAATGCTCTCTAAAATTCTCTAGAGTTTAATTACTAATGCTCTCTCTATATGAAATGTTTTAAATGAGGATCCATGTTTAGATTTCTCCAAGGCATCAACCTATGTGACAAGATTCAATGGTCTAGATTTGATCTAGAGAGATGGACAGTTGAAGGTGAAGAGGTTAGAGAGAGTCAAGGAGTGTGTTCCCTTTAGTAGAACAAATTACCAAGTGTGGAGAGGAATCAAATGGAGGTGAAGGCCAAGTGTCAAAATTGGTTAGAATTTGTTTAAGATAAATGTCAATTAAATATTAAAAATATTAATTTCATGAGACACATGATGAGGTGGAAGATGAGAAGTTAGCAGAAATGTGGTCAAATTAAAATATAAAATTTGAATTTAATAAGAGATTTAATTAAATGAAACAAATGAATTAAAGTTGTTTATTTAATTAATACATGAAGAAAATGATTTAGAATAAGAAGAATTTAAGAAAGTGAACTATATAAATAAATCTTGTTAATTAATTTATAAGTAGACAAATTAAAGATCATTAATTAAATAACTTTTGTTTAATTAATTTCTCCATACCAATTTTAAGCGTATACAACTACATTCAATTTGCTACAGATTCTATTCTTACATATTTTTGAAATAATATAGATAACTTATTCAAATTTTTACGTCAAGTTCTCTAACTTTGATTTTTCTGAATTTTCATCTCCAATTAAGGGCCTATTTTTTCCATGATGATCCTGCACATACCTATTATTTAGAACAAAATTAGAGAAGTCCTCCATTGCTTTTGGAGGAGGAATAATACCTCCATTTTCTCTTTCAGGGAAGTGATAGCATTAAAATCTTCTCCAAGTATGACCAATTGCTCCTTTAACAAATTAAGGGTTACTGACAAGGAGTCCCAAACATTTTTCTTGTTGGTAGTTGATGTAGGGCCATATATATTGAATATCCAAAATTTGCACTAAAAAATATTCAATCATGAGGATCCATCATTGTTGGGTTGTAATGAACTTGGACTTGACCTTATACAAATCATAAAGGATCCCAAGCCTCTTGATGCCCCTACTATAGGGATATAAAATACTTCCCATCTGTTCCATCTTCTAAAAATTTCCTTTATTCTAGTCCTCTAAAAATTTTGTTTCCTATAATAAAAAGGTATCCACATTGATACTTGTGTCAATTTGGCACTTAATCAAGTGCCTCATTTTAGGGGCATTTAAACCCCTAACTAGGGTAGTCTGCAAACCCACAACTATCTCTTCTTGTATTTTCCTTGTCTTGTACATTTTATCTTTCTTTTTATTTATTTTAGGATACAAGGTAGGCACATAAAATTATGTCTAGGAGATAGAAAGTGACCAAGAGTAATCAAAATCATTCAAATCCTCACTATTTATTTCATCAATGGTTTTTCCTCCTACTTATACTAAGATCTATTCTGCTAGTGTTGATAGAGACTTTGAGGAGGGAACTTGAGATCCCAAAGGGATGTATTCTCTAATATCCCAAGTGTGATTTTCTACAGGTAGATATATTTTTGTGTCGTTCTGAGGGATTGTACATGTTTTTAGTTCCATAGCCTTAATAGAGGTTTTCAGGGAGATCACTCTTTCTCCAAGATGCTTAACTAAATCTTAAGCCAATGTTTCTAGACTAATGAAGCAGCATTCTCAGTCATAGTTATCTCTACCACTAGATTTGAGATGATACTACCAAACTGTGTATTTTTGTTACCATTTTCCAACACCTATAAATCTAGTATTTTCAGCATTACGTTCAGCTAGACTGAACCTTCCATCTCCTTGCTACAAGCTAGTACCTTTGAAGGAGAAGAAAAAAATTCCCTTTCTAGTTTGACATCGTCTAGGTCCTTGTCTCCCAACACAATTTTTAGAGGACTTTTCTCTGAATCCTCAATACTATTTTATACCACCTCTATAACCATTGAGGAAATTTTTGAAAACATGATAAAATCATCCTAAGAAAGGGTTATTTTATCAACTGGTATGCTACCCTGATCCTCGCAACTCTCCCAATGTTGTGTAGCTTGATATAAACATATTTTTCTCAAGTGAGTCTTCAAATGGAAGGAATGGCATTTTGTTTCTAGCCCTTTGAGAAATATTTCTTGTTGTTAGGACCCAATCCTAGAATGAATTTAAAGAGCCCATGGAAGAGGCTTAGTGGTGTCTAATAAAATACAAAACCTAACTAGAGCTTTGTGCTATTATAAATACAACTCCTATCAAGCTTCATGAAGATACCCATCTGATTACCCATGATTTCTACTATTTGAAGAACTTCGCATTCAAGAAGAAGAGCTGGTAGTTTCACCTAAAATGGAACAAACCTTATCTATACGGATGAAGGGTTTAATATATAGTCTCACACTTTGAAAAGCCCATGTCTTCACTTTGAAGACTGCACCCCTTATTTCCTTCAAGGAAAAAATAACAATAAAAAACACTTGACTTATCTATGTAATGAACTTCATTAGCTCCTGCCCAGTGGTCCTCAACCCATTTATTTAAGACATTTTTAGTAGGGTTAAGATTCCAAAACTTACCAATGATATATTTTTCACGAAGCTCCTTAGTTAAGGTGTTCTTTCAGGAATGTCACCTAGATAACACCTCCTAGACATTTTTTGATTTATTTTGTGCTCATGTGTTGCTTAGCTAACAATATCACATCCTTCTGTTGTAGATAAGGACTCGAGCTCATGCAATTTTTTTGAAGGTTGGGACTTTTGTTCTCCTTATTATGTCACCTGACAAGTTTCCTAGTAGGTCTTTGAAACCATGATTTTCTTGGCAAAGGAGGTTTAAAGGGGGAACCAAATTGACTTTTTTTTAGGATGAATATTCTATTAGGAAAATTTATAGGACCTTTCCCACCTTCTAATGCCATTGAAATTGAGCTTTCGGGCCCTCAATTTTTGGATTGACCTAAATATCAAGATGATAGAATACAAGCTTTTGCCAACCTTCTAAGACCTTCCCACTATTCCATGTCCTTGGACAAGGGAATACATAACCCCAACCCTTGAACTATGATGGTTTTTTATGGTGCTCTAACCAGAATGTAGGCTTCTACCGAGTCCTTCCATATAGAAACCCTCTACATGTTGTCTCTATGAACCAAAATTTTGAAAAATGCCTATAAGGAGAGTTTCACACCCAGAGATAAATATTTTTTCCTAGTCAACCAATTGGCCTCAAAGTGGTACTACATATGTATTTAGTCTATAATTTTAGTTGGAAAAGTTGTGGACATATATAATTTATCTAGAATGAATCTAACTAGATCATATGTTTGACCAAAATTGATTTATAGTTAGAAATACTTAAATCCACTTGTGCTGATAAGTTGGTTGAAAGTGTTACACAACTTTGTAATTTTAACCCTATGTACCCTCTAGCTACTAATAAATTATGACTACATTCCAATCCCTAAGAATATAGTGAATTGAAGATGCATATTATAGTCATATCATCACTTTTTCCAAGGTGTTTAATTATAAATTGCATATAGATGTGGCTCATCTATCCACAACACTACTATCTCTTGCTTGACTCATCCAAAATGATCATAAAATGGTGAAACAAAAGTTATAGACCAACAATAGTTTTCAAAAATTGTCATATTAACTTGTAAATGCCCAACATATCCTACCTTTGAGTTAGTTTTAATAAATTTAGTACTTTAAAAATAATTTATTTATTGTGCTAAAAGAAAATTAATTTTATTACCAATAATTTACATGAAATAAATCAAATACATACACCCATAAGTATTTAATTATGTGTTATGATATATTTATTTTTCTCATTTATGTTTATATTTTTCTATAAAGTTGGCTAATACTCTAGATTTAAACTATTTGGATAATTATAGGGAATAACAACTTTTACAACAAACAATTACCATGCATATTCCATGTATTTAGTATACCAAAGTAGGGATAGTTGATACATATATTTTCTTTTTATCTAAAATATGTATGTCCAATAAGTATGGAAAAAGGAATACTTTATGTATAGTATAAAAAATATGTTCTAGGCTAGAATAAAGTGCTCTTAAAAAGAAAACTATGAACACATAGGGCATGGTAATATATGTTCAAATGTTGCATAAAATATTTGAAATAATGGCTCAAATAAATGTAGTCTCAAGTTTAACAATATTTGCATAATATGCACTAAAATTACATGGATTGAATCTACCAATGAAACCTATTTGCATACCTAAGAAATAAATATTATATAATGAGTCTTGGCTAAAATAACCATTTAATTACCTCACATGATAGACCCAAAATAAAATAATATAAAGTGTATAGATCGTGTGTGTGTGTGTGTATGTATGTATGCATGCATGTATGCACACAATATTTTGCAATTATAATATATATTTCCATGTACATTTATATTCATTCATAAAATTGGAAATAACACATAAAACAATGCGGAAATGCATGCCCAAAATGTAATTATATTTTTTTATTTTTAC
Source organism: Sequoia sempervirens (assembly GCA_007258455.2). Taxonomy (NCBI): domain Eukaryota; kingdom Viridiplantae; phylum Streptophyta; class Pinopsida; order Cupressales; family Cupressaceae; genus Sequoia; species Sequoia sempervirens. The sequence goes on from VDFB02379711.1 coordinate 239,083,009, forward strand.
CCATAAAAAGATATCAACACATATGAAAATGAGGTTGAGAACATAATTTTCACTTTTTTTATATTTTCAATCATATATATATTAGTTTGTAGCACAATGCACACAAACCAAATAACTAACTTCAAGTATGCATCCAAAACAAAATCTCATTTCCTAAAATAATGATGTCGATCCAATGCCTATTGTTTTGTTTCCAAAAAAAAAAGTCCATTTCATAATTCCATCACCCCCTACTATAATGGAATAATTCTTTTTAATAAATTCCCCATTGTAGATCATCTTCTACCTTGATAGCTATATGGAAAAAATTATATAAATAATAGTTCAAGTTGATCCTCATAACTTGACAACCTCCAATATTTCCTCTTGGTTGAAATAAAATTAAAACCCCATAGGGTTGTTTCCTAATTAAAAATATTTCAAATAATTAAAAACTTTATAAAATTTTAATTTGATTCTCTTTGAAATCTTACATGCTCAATCTATTAAATAACGATTTTAATTCAAACCAATCAAGCATGTGAAAAATTAAACTTAATTAAATAATTAACATAATGCAACTATATAAAGATAACAATGACATCATAAACAAACTCATGATGGTATTCATTTTTAACTTTGCATGCCTACAAAGAATCTTTATATATAGTTAGATTAAAAACTTGTACAAGTGTGTGGGTTCTTAGATAATATGGTTCAACTACCATGTTATCACTGTCTACTTTCCTCTCCTAGATGATACTCTCCCTCAACATGATGGAACTCTCAAAAAAAAAAATTGTTCCATCTTAAATCCTTATTGCATTTGGATGTAGGGTTGCTATCTGAGGGTTTAGGGTTTTATTCGTTATGAATGCTTACAGGGTTATATTTGGTCACTGACTCCTTATTACATGTTTCCAGTCATTTTAAAACATCTTGTGTCATTCACTATCATCTGGTAACCGGTCCCTCAAGCCTAAGTTTGGGTCTTCTATTTTATAAGGTTAAGTAAAGGATCTCTTGGCCCTTAAATCCTTTGTATTTTGTGAGTTAGAAGTTTTCGAGTCTATTATTCTCATGTCATCCTAGGGATCCCCTTCATTAAGAAAAAATTAAGTGCACGTGTTTGAAGGTTTTCAATTAAGTCCTCACGGCCATTGTGTTCTTATCACTCATCGTTGATTACTTCAACAGTGCATATTTTGAATCAACGACAAGCAATGAGGTGATATTTTTATACTATCACTCATCGCAAATTGCTGCTAGAGATCCTAGATCGAATAAGCGATGAGTGATATCCTTTCTATTGTTGAGGGATCACTCATCGCTAATGCTTTTCAAGTTTTAAAATTTGTACTAGTGATAAGTGATGCCTCGATCTTATGTTCTTATGTTCTTATCACTCATCGCTGGTAATCATAAAATGATATCTTTAGGATCAACGATGAGCGATGTGATATGATTTCCTTTACATCGCGTGATCACAAATATGTTTAAAGTATTAAAGTTCCAGATTAGCGATACGCAATGCACATTGTAAACTTTGTAAATCCTCTCATCAATAATTGCTCGCAAATTGTATGAGGAGAATTAGCAATGAGCGACAACCTTATGTTTTATCGCTCATCGTGAATTCATTTATGAACTTGAGTTCTGAATTAGCCATGAGCAATGATATCCTCTAAGAGGTTTTTTCTTTCGCTAATTTGATGTGATCCTATGAGCGATGTATTTTTTTTAATTTATTTTATGCAGGTGTACGTGTCTAAATATGGTGCCTACACTACATCTCCCATCACCGATAGGATCCTAGGTGAAAATTTTGAACTAGCGATGTGAGATTGAGGGACCAATGTGACCAAAGGACAGGCCATAGTACCAAGCACTGAAGTTTCATCGTGGGGATGTTTTCTTCACGGATGAGGCCTATGAAGGACGAGATGCATCCGCGATAGGAGATGCCTACTACATGGAACATGAAACCTGGCATAATCTTGAGGATTTAGCGTAAAGCAAAGGGGAGAGCAACGAAAGTGTTGAGGAATCGTTGATGAAGTTTTAAAATAGGATGATCCAATGGACTACAAATCATCACATGACTAATTTCAACACTAACTGCACCTGAAAACTTGGGGAGGATCAACAATGAGTGATGAAGCATATAAGGAAATTTTCTCTCAAGAACACAAACTGGTCTTGTGTACTTCACCAATATTAATGAAAAGGACAGATTAGGTTGGTGATACATGTTGATTGATAGATCGCAACACTTCAATTGGAATCGTTGTTTTCTATGAGCAAGTTGCTAAAAGAATGAAAAAACAAGGCTCATATCACCATGGATGAAGTTTTAAATTCTTTAAAATTGATGGCTTAGATTCAAAGATGAGTTGTTAAGTTATCAATTTTATCGTGTGACAAACTCTCGAATCATTAATTTTGCATGCTTCAAATTTCCTATTTAATATAGATTGCTTGTTGATCATCTTTGTCATAATTTAGTATTCAGTAAATGAGAGGTGTGGGTTAGTAAGGAATTGCACGAGTATTGATTATCTTGGAGTTAGGAAATAGATATTCTTGTCCTAGTCAAGTAGGTTCAATGCCATGGTGGTTTGAGAGTCTGAGAAGCATAGTTTGTTTGAGTTTGAGTAAGATGCTCTTAAGGATGAAATTGGAACACAAGGACCTCCTGATATTCCAAAAGGTAGAATAGGACTCAGGAAATTCAACAAGTATAGTAACAAGGAGAATTACCATTCACGAGACCAAATAGTTTCAGAAGAATTAATGAAAGACATAGAGAAGAGGATGGTGGAATATGAAAAGAAGGCAAAGAGAGAGAATGAACATTATAAGGCTTATTTAGAGGGATGTAATTCTCCATGTGAGGTTTCTAATAACCCTTCAAACAGTGAGGGTGACACTGATCGAGAGGGTGATTATTATCCCCTCTCCCTGGTACCATCAAGGAATTCTAACAAGGAGGTGGTGACAGTTTCTCTAGTCCCACCATGAGCAAAACATGGGTGAGTATCCTCTGAGGTTGATGACTCAGAGTGATGATTGCGCCCTATTTTTGTTTTTTATGAAACCATGCCCTTTTTGTTAGGATTGTCCTATTCAACACTTATATGATTTCTTGTTTAGAGTGCTAAGGTGGAATTTTTTTAGGCTGGTGTGTAGGAAAAGTGGCAGACTACTTGACCTTGGTGGCATGTATGTTGTTTCCGAATGATATACAACTTTGTGTTGGAGCTACTATTGGAGAATCTTCTTTGGTCAACAATGATGAGGATTCAACATGGTTACAACAAACTGTGATTTTTGAGGAGTTAGAATGTCTTCATTCAGGGAATATGGAATGTCATCTTTTACTCTTCCATTTTCCTTAAATGATTGCATGTAACTAACTAGGAATGTCTTGAATTCTGGTACAAATGAAACAAAATGTAAATTTTATTAAGCCTAAAGCTTGTTGCTCCATTGTTCTATAAAAGGGATTTCAGGGCTAATTACATGGGTCGGATTCTGAAGTCTCAATAGGGTTTTAAGTGAAAGTTAAGTTCAGGAAAGGAACTTTGAATAGAGTACTAATAATAGGCTAGTAGTTTTTCTTGGATATGAAATCCTATATGTAGCAATCTTAAATAAGTTTTATAGAAATTACTGATATCGAAAAAAATATTAGTCTAGAAGCAAATACTCTCCTATGTATGTTCCTTACAAGTTATAAATGAGAAATACTAATGGTGTTATCCTTTTTCTTTAAATATTTCATTTGAATGTATTACTTTTTTTCATCTTTAATTCAAGGAGTTAATTAAAATTCTTGAATAGGGTTATGGGTATGTGCAAATTCATCATGGAAAAAACAAGCCCTTAAGTGGCAATAAAATTCAAAAAAAATAGAGTTAGGAAACTTGATGTAAAAATTTGAATAAGTTATCTATATTATTTCAAAAATATGTAAGAATAGAATCTGTAGAAAATTGAATGTAGTTTCTAAACTACTAGGTTTATTTAAAAAAAAAATCTATTTGGTGAAAATTTGAGATTTCAATGCAATAGCACTTAAATTTCAGGGAAAAAATAAGTAGATGTTTGTCTAGCCACCCTAACCACAATAAAATGATAATATTTTTTTATAATATTTTAGATATAATTAGAGGACTCATATCTTGATGTGATGAATATTTTTTTGTAATTTTTTTCCAAGTAAATAATTAATTATGAATTTTTATTACAACTTTTAAAAAATATAAAAACTCATATGTCTGACCACCTTAACTTGGTCAAAAATTCATGAAATTCAATTTTTTTTAATCCTATAGTATGTGAAGCATAGAATGTGACACATGTTTTTGATTCAAAAAATGTGATACTGTTTGAAAGCTATAGATTTTTTTAATCATCCTATCAATCGGGACTTTAGTCGTAATTTAAATAGAAAATTAATAATAATTATTTATTAAATATAAACTTTAAAGCATAATTTATATTGGTGGACAGCTGAGAATCTCCTTTAAAAACCCTTTTCATTTCATCAATTTTGGGAAAAAAAAATTCATTAGCCACATACCCTACACATACCCATCATATCGCCACTTTTTGGCCTATCACGATCCAACACATACCCTTATAAAATTTGTAAGGAATTGCTTAGGATTCATAAGAAGTAAATGTTTCAAGCACAATGAGTTTTCATAAGTGTAAAGCAGTATGAAAATAGTCTGCCTATCTCTAAATTGAGTAATTTGTAAATTACTAATCCTTATATATTTGACTACATTGCTCCAATTGATGAGACATAGGCCATTTTGTCGAAAAATCTTGCATAAAATGAACAAATAGTGTTCCTAACCCTAGACTTAAGATAGGACAATATTCAATTAAAATATTTCCAAGGATAGTATAGGAGGGATTATCCCCAATTCCTAGCAAAAAGTTGGTCACCCAATTGAAAATTTGTCAATTCTTCAATGAGAAGGACCCTATTTGCAATAAGTAGGAATCAATCTGCGTATAAATGTGTCGCTAATCAAATATATTTCGCAAAAACACAATTGGTATCACCCTCCCATGTTTCACAGAGCTTGAAGTGAAGGAGTAAGGACCATAAAGTCCAATGCTCGTTGTGTTGGCCACTAACCTAGTAGTTCTTCATCATAGGAGTTGGCTACTTCTTAGAGAATTTCTTGGTTCTGCTAGAAAAATAACCAACAAAAATGGTGAATCTGTTGGGGATGCTTTAAATCTCCAGTTGCAGACTATCAAAGTCAAGAATTTGGTGAATCTGAACATCTAGTTTAGATATTGAGAAATTTTTCAGACCTGGAAGTGATTTTGTTGCAGTTACTTCAAAGAATATATGTGTGACTCTGTTGTGGGAGGAAACCCAAAAGTAAATGTATCTTTAGAGGAGCTTCATATTGCTTGAAGTTCAATCCTCTATGAAAAGAGGTGGAAACTCTATCAAAAGAACCTGATGAAGATGTGAAGAAAATTTCTGATCTGCAAACGTTTCCAGTTAGGAAGAAGAACACTTTGCTATAGCATATCCAGGTACTCTTTAGTTTTTGGTTTTCAAGAAAGACAAATTTGTATATGAAAACCATAGTTGTAAGTCCTATAAAAATATGATTCCCTATTGAGTGATTAAGCACTAAGGAAGGGAAATAGTAGTGATAGGCTTGCATACTTTTGTATTACTAAATGGCAAATTTATTTATAGAGCTATGTATGCAATGTTTTTGAAGAAACTCATTTAGAGGATCTTAAGCAAGTTGAGATAGAAATTTGTATTGAAAAGGCTTAATATTACGTTAGAAGTTTGAGTTTCCATGTGTAATTGTGTGGTATGAAAAGGCTTGTAGAGCTATAAGAAAATGTATCATCAACCTATGCATCCTAGAGTGCAACCCCTGTCATGTAACAAAAGAAGTTTCAACATTCAAAGGTACATGGGGCCATAAATTTTGATGGAAAAAGAAGTGTAAACATTGAACGGTACATGGCCATAAATTTTGATGGCATTTGTGGTTACCCAAATATTATTCCATCAGAAATCATAAATGAGCTACCAAAGTTCAGTTGTACAAAGTGTGAATCAGCCAAAAAGCATCTACAAGAATTCAACAATTTAATGGATGAATTTGAGGTAGACCATGAGGATGTAATCATGAGGCTGTTTGTTTAGACTCTAAAAGGAGATTCAAGATATTGGTTCTTTGATTTACCAACATGCTCTATCTATTCTTGGAGTGAGTTCAAAGTAGTGTTCATGGAGCAGTTTGGTGAAAGAATCAATGCTAGTTCTTTGCTCAAAAAAAATATGAACATTGAAAAAGATGAAGACGAGCTAGTCCCAACATTTAACCGAAGATTTTCTAAGGCATTAAAGGATATTCCTGATGTTTTGGGACTAAGTGATGCAGTATGTTTGGTTGTGTAAATGGGAGGTTTTGATAATAAGATGAGCTATCTGCTAAGAGATAAAGATCCCAAAACCTTGCATCAAGCATATGGGATAGCCATGAACATTGAAAACAACCAGAATTATGAAATGCATAGGGGTCATTTGAATACAAGTGTTTGCTGCCATAAGACACCAAATGTTGATCAAAAGGTGTAAGTCAGAAGTTAAAAATGAATATCATTGTACTTACACCCCTATTGTTTCAACTTATACATCATTTCATAATGTTGATCACACTAGCCCTATTATGAGCTAAGATTCAAATAATGAGATGTATACACCTATGGATTGCATTCATGAAGTTTCAAATGCACTACATAGCACAGCTAACAAAGAGATGCAAACAATTTCATATATTTGGCATATAACACCTTGTAATAGACCTATTAGCTATTCAAATGATGAGGTCACAAAGAAGGTCCATTTGAAGTCTCATGGTTCAAATGAATCTAATAATGTGTTTGATGATAAGAGTGTTGATGACATAATTACACTCTCAGATGATCAAGTTATGCATTGTGATGAGAATTTGAGTAATAGGATGCCACCATTTTTGGGTGATAGTGCTATAGAGCTTGAAGAGCTTTCTGACCATGATATCTCAGATTGTGTGGACATGACAAAAATTTCAAATATGTGTGCTAAACAATCAAAGGATGAAATGAAGGATGGAATTGGTTGCTCTAATTTTAGGGCCGATTGTGATTATTCCTGTGAGGAGGACATTGACTGTGGTGTTTCAGAGTATGATGATATTGAAGATTTGGATCTTCATGTTGAAGAAGTTGAGGATTTTATGACAGCAATGAATGCAAGGGAAAACCCCTTATTTGATGAGTTTCCCTCTTCATTAGAAATGAAAAATGATGGTCCTTATTGGTGTAGGGATAATCCACTCTTTTTTTAAAGGATTCTAATGATGCATCTAAAACATAGTCAAGATGTGGTCTTGAGCAAACAAAGCAACACATTGATGAGTTCCTAGAGGGAATTGCTTATGAATGTTTTATGTTTGATACAGATATTGTAGATGAGGTTGAGTGTCATGATGTCAGCTACATGAAAGAGTATGAATGCTTTCATTTCCCAGTTCAATTCGGGGGCATTTTGAGGAAGCATGACAATGAGATGAATAACAAGGAATGTTATTTTCAGCATGAACATGTTTCATGTGATGATAAATATTTTTAGCTACTGCCTGATTAAACAATATAGAATGACAGGGATTACACTGGCAATGTTATGTTCAGAAAGGTTGTGAGAGATGTTAGTAATAGTGATTGTAATTAGGAAAACTCTCACTTGTTCAAGAGATGCCTAACATTTATTTTAACAATAATGAAATCACTCTTATTGCAGTGGTATAATAGGGAAAAATGTGAACAGAAGGACATCAATTCTTTTAAAAGGTTGGTTTTTGATAGAGGCGGGACCTTACCCAAGGTTTCTATGGCCTAGTTCCACCAATCAGGAGATAAATCTTGATTAGATTGAAGAGTGCATACTACAATTTGCACCAATGAAGAACTTTTCAAGTTGGTTGGATGGAGATTGGATCTCCATCTCCAAGTCCTTTTTGCCTATGTAAATCTTGTATATATGTATTTCTTTTGTTTTGTTCTTGTGCCTGGTCTGCTTTGCCTAAAATTCTGAGATCTCACCATGCCTACAAGAGGCATGTGTCCCTAGTCGGAGCCACTAATGGAACCGTAAAAAAAAATTGTGTTCCATCTTAAATCCTTATTGCATTTGGATGTAGGGTTGCTATCTGAGGGTTTAGGGTTTTATTCATTACAATTTCTTACAGGATTCTATTTGTTCATTGACTCCTTATTACCTGTTGCTAGTCATTTTAAAACATCTTATGTCATTCACTATCATGTGGTAACTGGTCCCTCAAGCCTAAGTTTGGGTCTTCTATTTTATAAGGTTAAGTAAAGGATCTCTTGGCCCTTACATCATTTTCATTTCATGATTTAGAATTTTTCGAGTCTATTATTCTCATGTCATCCTAGGGATCTGCTTCATTAAGAACAACTTAAGTGCACACATGTTTGAAGGTTTTCACTTAAGTGTTGATGACCATTGTGTTCTTATCGCTCATCGCTGATTAGTGAACAAGAGTGCATATTTTAAATCAGCGATGAGTGATAAGACGATATTTTTATGCAATTTCTCATTGTAAATTGTTGCTAGAGCTCCTAGATCAAATACACAATGAGCGATGTCATTTGTATTGTTGAGGGATTGCTCATCACTAATGGCTTTCAAGTTTTAAAATTTATATTAGTGATGAGCAATGCCCCGATCTTATGTTCTGATGTTCTTATCACTCATCGTTGATAATCATAAAATGATAAACTTGTTCAGGATCAACGATGAGCGATGTGATATGATTTCCCTTACATCATGTGATCACAAATATTTTTTAAGTATTAAATTTCTAGATTAGCGGTACGCGATGCACATTGCAAACTTTGTAAATCCTCTCATTGCTAATTGCTCACAAAATGTATGAGGAGAATTAGTGATGAGTGATGACCTTATGTTTTATTGCTCATCATGAATTCATTTATGAACTTGAGTTATGAATTAGCGACGAGAGATGGTATTCTCTAAGAGGTTTTTTCTTTCGCTAATTTGATGTGATCCTATGATCGATGTCTTTTCTTTTATTTATTTTATGCTGCAAGTGTATGTGTCTAAATCTGGTCCCTCCACTACATCTCACATCATTGATAAGATCCTAGGTGTAAAGTTTGAACTAGCGATGTGTGACGAAGGGATGAATGTGATCAAAGGACATGCTAGAGGACCAAGGGTTGAAGTTTCATCACGAGGATGTTTCTTTTGTAGATGAGGCTGATGAAGGATGAGATGCATCTGCGATAGGAAATTACTACTACATGGAACGAGAAATGTGGCATAATCCTGAGGATTTAGCATAAAGAAAAAGGGAAAGCAACAAAAGGGTTGAGGAACCATTGATGAAGTTTTAAAATAGGATGATCCAATGGACTGAAAATCATCGCATGAATAATTTCATTGCTAATTGCACCCTAAAACTTGGGGAAGATCAGTGATGAGTGATGAAGCGTATAAGGAAATTTTCTCTCAAGAAAGCAGACTAGTCTTGTGTACTTCATCAATATTAATGAAAAGGATGGATTAGGTTGGTGATACATGTTGATTGATAGATCGCAATAGTTGAGCTGACATCACTATTTTCTATGAGAAAATTGTTAAAAGCATGAGAAAACAAGGCTCATATCACAATGGATGAAGTTTTAAATGCTTTAAAATTGACAACTTAGATTCAAAGTTGAGATGTTAAGTTATCAACTCGCTCACGTGATGAACTCTTGAATCATTAATTTTGCATGCTTCAAACTTCCTATTTAATATAGATTGCTTGTTGATCATCTTTGTCATAATTCAGTATGCAGTAAATGAGAGTTGTGGGTTAGTAAGGAATTGTGCAAGTATTGATTATCTTAGAGTTAGGAAATAGACATTCTTTTCCTAGGAAAGTAGGTCTACCATGGTGGTTCGAGATTCTGAGAAGCTGAGTTTGTTTGAGTGTGATGAAGATTCTCTTGAGGATGAAAGTGGGATGCAAGGAGCTCCTAATATGCCAAAAGGTATAAGACTTAGGAAATTCAAGGAGTATAGTAACAAGGAGAATTACCATCCACAAGGACCAGATAGTTTCAGGAGAATTAGTCAAACATAGAGAGAAGAGGATGGTGGAATATGAAAAGAAAGCAAGGAGAGATAATGAGCATTATAAGGCTTATTCGGAGGGATGTAATTCTTCATGTGAGGTTTCTAATAACCCTTCAGATAGTGAGGGTGACACTAATCCAGAGGGTGATTATTATCCCCTCTCCCTAGTACCATCAAGGAATTATAACAAGGAGGTGGTGGCAGTTTCTCTAGTCCCACCATGAGAAAAACATAGGTGAGTATCCTTTAAGGTTGATGACTCAGAGTGATGAGTGCACCCTATTTTTGTTTTTGATGAAATCATGCCCTTTCTGTTAGGATCGTCTTATTCAACACTCATGTGATTTCTTGTAACGAGTGCTAAGGTAGAATGTTTTTGGGTTGGTGTGTAGGAGAAGTGCCTGACTACTTGACCTTGGTGGCATGTATGTTGTTTTTGGACGATATACAACTTTGTGTTGGAGCTGCTATTGGAGAATCTTCTTTGGTCAACAAGGATGAGGATTCAACACGGTTGCAAAAAACTTTTCTTTTTGAGGAGCTAGTGTGTCTTCATTCAAGCAATATGGAATGTGGTCTTTTACTCTTGCATTTTCCTTAAATGATTGCATGTAACTAACTAGGAATGTCTCAAATTCTGGTACAAATGAAATGAAACATAAATGTAATTAATCTTGATGCTTGTTGCTCTATTGTTCTATAAAAGGGATTTCAGGGCTAATTACATGGGTAAGATTCTAAAGTCTAAATAGGGTTTTAGGTGAAATCTCAGTTCAAGAAAGGCACTTTGAATAGAGTACTAATAATAGGCCAGTAGTTTGTCTTGGATACGAAATCCTGTATGTAGCGATCTTAAATAAGTTCTATAGAAATTACTAATATCAAAAAACATATTAGTCTAGAAACAAATACTCTCATATATATGTTCCTTACAAGTTATAAATGAGAAATACTAATGGTGTTATCATTTATCTTCAAATATTTCATTTGAATGTATTACTTTGTTTTCAGCTTTAATTCAAGGAGTTAATTAAAATGCTTGAATAGGGTTATAAACTTTGTAAGGAATTTCTTAGGATTCATAAGAAGTAAATGTTTCAAGCACAATGAGTTTTCATAAATGCAAAGCAGTATGAAAATAGTCTGCCTGTGGATGCTAAATCTGCAAATGGCTAAAATTTAAACATACATCATTAGCAACAAAGCAAAAATTCACATCCATATGAAATAAATCAACATGCTTTAATGATGCAATCAAAACAACAAAAGATTAGATAAACTAGATGAAATAATACAATAAATCATGAAATAAATAATATCTCATATTGGATTGGTGATATTGTGGAAAATAGCCCTTTCTGAATCTTTGCTTAAGCTCAATGATATGAAAATGATATGTTGATGATCAAGATGATGAATGGAAAAAATCAGTTCTCAAATGAGGAGAGTGACTTTGCATAGGATTTGTGGATGATTTGTGGAGGATTTGATTAAGAAATGAAGCCTCTATTTGTATATTCTCAAATGCTAAGAGTGCTCATAAGAGAGCAATGTGGGATAAAAAATAAGCCAATGAAAAGAGGCCACTTGTCAACTTGTGAGTGGTTGAGGAGTGTGCAAGATTTGGGAAATGTGCCCAAGAGGGGGAAATTCAAATTTGAATTTGAGAGTTAATCCTTAGTTTGACCTTTGCAAGGGACATGTAAGAGACATTAATTGCTTTTTTGGATGTACATGTCCACTTGATTTTGAATTCAAACTTAAGGGAATATTCCTCAAAGATGCCATGTTGATGGAAAATGTTGGATTTAATAAATCAATAAATTGATTTATTTGTGCAAGTGGGATTATCTAGAGGATGTAATGGGTGGTTAGGTTAGGCTAATTAGGATTAGATTAGCTTAATGATGATTAGGTGATTTTGACCTTTTATGACTTAAATATTTGATTTATTTAAATCAGAAAAGGAGAATATGCATTTGGAGATTTAATTAAATAAAGTTTTGTTTATTTAATTAAAAGGTTGATGTGAGACTTTGATTTACTTAATTTAAATGAATAACCTTAGGAATGAAAATTAATGAGTTTACCTGATGAATGGATGAAGGTGAACTTGATTAATTTGATGAGTGGATGAATGTGAAACCTAGTTTATTTGATGAATGGAACTAATTGAATGCATAGTGTTAATTTTTCATGTCTACATTTTTCCCCTCTTTGAAGCAATGTACTTGTTGCGTTGGTTCAAAGAATAAACTTGCCGTGATCAAAATTAAAAAATTCCTGATTTTTCGGATGCCCTGGGCAATGAAAAGAAGTACACTGGTACATTGCCTATCTCTAAATTGAGTAATTTGTAAATTATTGATCCTTATATATTTGACTCCATTGCTCCAATTGATGAGACAGTGGTCATTTCGTCAGAAAATATTGCATAAAACGAACAAATAATGCTCTTGACCTTGGACTTAAGATAGGAAAATATTCAATTAAAATCTTTCCAAGGATAGTATAGGTGGGATTATCCCCAAAATTTCCTAGCAAATAGTTGGTCACCCACTTGAAAATCCACTAATTCTTCAATGAGAAGGACCCTATTTGTAGTAACTAGGAATCAATTTGTGTATAAATGTGTCACTAATTGAATATATTTCACAAAAACATAATTGGTATCACCCTCCTAGGCTTCACAGAGCCTGAAGTGAAGGAATAAGTACCATAAAGTCCAATGCTTGTTGTGTTGGCTACTAACCTAGCATTTCTTCATCAGAAGAGTTAGCTACTTCTTAGAGAATTGCTTGGTTCTATTGGAAAAATAACCAACACAACACATGAGAGATGGAAAATCAACTTACATCCACCTCATTTGAAATAGATAGTATTTAGTCCATTTTAATATCAAAAATTATAATCATGAAACAAATAAGGTATCAACATCATATAATTTAATAAATATTTTTACTATTCTATAATGAAAAATAATTGTAAATATTATGTACAACCAGCTATCAAATCAAATCAAGAATATTTCTTACAGATGATTAAATATTAAACTAGATCATACTATCAAAAAACTAAAATGTCATCACTCTCAGTGAATCATCTAAAAAATTAAATACACACACTATGTTTAGTTAATTAACCATTAAAAGTATGTCCATGAGAAGTGATTAACAATGGGATTTCATAGAAAACTTAGACTTAGAGTTTGAATTGTAATTCATAATATACAAAACATAACTTTAAATTTAAATTTTGGTGAATGTATAATTCAAAATTCAATTTGGGATCTAAATTATAGATTAAAACCTACACAAATACATAAATTTATAATTTCTAAAAAAGTTAACAAACAACACTTAATATTTATTTATCGATTTGTGTTCCATATCAAAATGGCTCAAACCAAGAATTCTTGTGCCTATAAGATCCTCAGAAAAACAAGAAGCCCCCCAAAATAAGAAACAAAAATAGACCCAATGTCAAGATGCCATACTTGTATGGGCCTACACCTACTAGGGGAATGATGAGATGTTCAAAGAGAAGTCAACTACATAGAATGGAATTTTTTGCCATTAAGAGCTACAATATGTATTCACAACTTAGCAATTAAGTACATATAAAAACTAGTCTAGTTGCATGTTCATTTCTATAAGAATCATAAAGCATTCTATCCAACCATGTTTCCTAAATAAAACAAAAACATAAAAAAATCCAACCATGCACATACCATACACATTCGACTCCAAAGCTAAAATAACTAATAAAAATTATTTAGTGTTAGAACCAATGATCCATACTATTTTTTTTATTCCACTCCTTTGAATGATGTCATTGTTCATTTCCCTAATGAAATTTCCTTCCAATGCCCACAACCTCATGCAAAGGGACAACTACATATCAAAAATTCTTGTCAAAAATTTGAAGGTATCAAATAGCATGAACAAACCTCCTAATTTCACTCTTGGTATCGGGTTTCAACCAATTAAAAATAGCTTCATATTTTGATAGATCAATTCTTATTTCTTTACCTTCCACCATATGACCATACTATACCAATGATACTTTCAAAAACTCACACTTCTTCCTACTAAGTAAAATAATATTCTTCTATAAAAAGCACAAAGGATTAAAAATGAGTACAAGAAAATGATGAACATGAAAAAAAAATCTCAAGCTCAAAACAAAAACTAAAAAATGATCAATTTCCCAAATAATGAAGATGGAATCTAGCAAGGAGGAAACTTTGAGAAGAAGGATCATTCAAGTAAGAAAGAACAAGTCATAGAAATGGATGATGGTCAGGATTCAAAGGACAGGAATAAGGATCCATAAGTGATTTTGGTGAATGTTTCAGATTTTGTAGAAAGCGATGCAAAACATTTGGAGAAAAAAGTAGTTATTGGTAGGTTTTTGGGGAAATAGTTCACGAGGAAAGAAATCAGTGAATGGGTTTTAGATAAATAGAAAATAGATCTAGTTCTAAATTTCCTCCCAAAAGGATTTTTCATTAGAGTATTCAGAATTGACGATGAAAGGGAGGAAATAATTAGGAGGCTTTGGAAATTCGTTTCTTCCTACCTTTTTTAACAAAGGTTGCAGAGAAAATTTACCCCATTGGTGTTCAATTGAAAAAATGGTATGACGTGGGTTCTCTTATACAATCTTCCCTTTGAATACTGGTCTGAAAGTTGTGTATCTAAAATATAGGGGATGAAATTGGTCAAACTATCATAATGGATTTAAGAGAGGGGGAGTCTGATATAGGAAAGAATCCTAATCATTGTGATAAAGGAAATCCCTTCAACAATTAAATTGTTTTTAGGCTCATCTGAGTGGATACAAAATTTGGGAATAGAAAAAATAAAATTCTTCTACTTAAAGTGTAAAAGAAGAAATCATAATGCAGATAATTGCAAATGCTTTCACCCAACTACCAAAGAAGTATGGAGGGAGAAAAAGAAAAGGGAAACGATCAATGATCAACGATCAACGGGAGGAAGATAAAGATAGGGATAATGTAGAAACAAATTTAACGGTCTCTAAGCCTCATTTCATGTGAGGAATTGGAAAATTGTAATGGTAGAACCATTGAATATGGTAGGTGAAATACAAAGGGAAGAGGGAGAACTTGAGGCTATGGGAGAGAGATCTCTACCAGGAATGATAGAATGGTATGTGAATGAGGAACCCAAAAGTTTGGACCAAATGTCTAAAAAGGGATTCTTGGAAGAAATGGAGATAATGGAACCAAGAATAATTTGGAAAACATCGAAGATTGTCTTGACTCCAAAGGTTGGGAGAAAATAAAATAAATAGAAGAGAGAAGAGGATGGTATGAAAAGTGAGCAACCTTCAATTAGATCATACATGACATGATCCAAGGGAGTTAATACCTACCTTGAAGGAAGATGAAGGTCCTCACATGGAATGTTAGGGGTGCTAATTCCCCAAACAAAAAATGACTCATTAAACGTCAGTTGGAATGTTAAAAATAGGATCCTATTTTTCTACAAGAAACAAAGATTGAAGGGGAAGAAATTTTTGCATTAATCAAATCATGCAAAGGTTGGGAAGGAAAATTCGTTGATGCAAGAGGCTCGATTGGGGGTCTAGGAGTGCTCTGGAAACCAAGGAGAATCAAAACGACAATCAAAATTTCAAATTAGCATTGGATGAAACTAGAAGTAGCAAACTTGCAAACTAATTTGACTTATGAAATTCATAATGTATATGGTCTGATAAAAATAGAGGACAAAAAAATGTTGTGGGACATAGTTTCAAATGCAATAGGGAATGTAAAAAAATTATAGGGGGGGTTTCAATGCAAAAATGGACTTGAAAGAAAAGAAAGGGGGGTTCCAAAAAATCATGCAAGCACAAAAAGATTTTTTAAATTTCATTGAAAGGAATAAGTTGGTAGACATTATGGCCAAAAATGGTATCTATACTTGGAGTAATCAAAGAAAGGATTTCACTAATGTTCATAGCTAGAAGGCTAGAAAGATTTTTAGTGTCTGAAGATTGGCTATAGGGTAACCTTTTTCCAAAAGAAACAATCTTCCCAATAGCAATTTTAGATCACTTCCCGATAAGGGTATGTGCAGGATCATCATGGAAAAAATAGGCCCTTAAGTGGCAAAAAATTCAGAAAAATCAGAGTTAGCCAACTTGATGTAAAAATTTGAATAAATTATCTATATTATTTCAAAAATATGTAAGAATAGAATCTTTAGCAAATTGAATGTAGTTTCTAAACTACTAGGTTTTTTTTTTTTTTTTAAATCTATTTGGTGAAAATTTGAAATTTCAATGTAGTAGTACTTAATTTTAGGGAAAAAATAAGAAGTAGGTGTCTGTCTGACCACCCTAACCACAATAAAATGAAAATATTTTTTTATTAGATTTTATATATAAGTAGAGGACTCATGTCAAGATGTGATGCATATTTTTTTGTAATTTTTTTCCAAGTAAATAATTAATTATGAATTTTTTATTACAACTTTTAAAAAATATAAAAAAACTCGTATGTCTGACAGCCTTAACTTGGTCAAAACTTAATGAAATTCAATTTTTCTTTTTTTAATCCTATATTATGCAAATCATAGAATGTGACTCATATTTTGGATTCAAAAAATGTGATACCGTTTGAAAGCTATAGATGTTTTTCAATCAGCTTATCAATCAGGACTTTAATCATAATTTGAATAGAAAATGAATAATAATTACTTATTAAATTCAAATTCAGTCATAATTTATATTGGTGGAAAGCTGAGAATATCCTTTAATAACCCTTTTTGTTTCATCAATTTTGGGTAAAAAACAAGTCGTCAGCCACATACCCATCATATTGCCACTTTTTGGCCCATCATGATCCTGCACATACCCATAACCTTAATAATAAATGAAGATTCAAAGCATGCAAAGGGATAGTTATGCTTCAAGAAGATGTAGATGAGATCCACAAAACTTCTAGATTTTTTGAAACACTAGTGGTTGAAACCCATTAAGATAAAAGGCTCAGGAATGTTTTTGTTTCAAAAGAAACTACAAAATCTAAAGGACAAACTAAGATCTTGGAACAAAAGCTCGTTCAAAAACATTTTTGAGGAGAAAGAATGAATTGAGGAAGAGTTGGTTGATATTTGGGATGTCATTTTAAAGCAAGGCATGACTAATACAAAATTTGAAAAGGAAAATGTTTTGATGGCAAAGTATAATGAGATTTTAGCAAGGGAAGAATGCTACTAGAGAAAAAAATCCAAAGACACTTGGTTGGATGAAGGGGACCAAAACATAATTTTTTTTCACAATTCCACCAAGCTTAAACACATTTGGAACATGATTGCACAAATCATGGGGGAAGATGGTGGGTACATCACTAGCAAGTTGCCCGAGATACAGAAGGAAGACATCACTTTCTTCTCAGCACTATTGGGGGGAGTTGAGGAAGAAGATCCAATCAACATGGATATAATTGAAGATATAGAACCAATCGTTATACCAGATGATAATTAATATATGTCAAACAATAACAAAAGAAGTAAAGGATGCACTTTTTCAAATGTAGCCCGATAAGGCACCAAGCTCAGATGGCTTTAATGCATTTTTTACTAGTCTTATTGGGAATTCATGGGCAAGGAGATACTTGAGGTGGTGGAGGAATCAAAGAAGAAGACCACCATGCTAAAATATTTCAACAACACGAACATAGTGTTGATTCCCAAGGAAAACTGTGAATCATTTGCAAAATACATACCAATTACACTATGCAATTCAATCTATAAAACTATCTCGAAAGTGATGAAAAATTGTCTAAAAAGGATTTTACCCCATCTAATCTCTCAATAATAGAGTGGGTTTGTGCCAGGGAGATTCATTATAGATGGAATCATCATGGCCCATGGAATCTTGCACACTCTCAAAAAATTAAATAGGAGTGGAATGGTGGTGAAGTTGGACATGAGTAAGGCATACGACAAGGTGAGGTGGAGCTTCTTAATGAAGGTTATCATAAATTCGATTTCAAGGATAACTCAAAAAAATGGGTCTTCAGCTACATATCATTCCCAAGATATTTAGTAGTGCTAAATGGTTCACCATGTGGCTTCTTCGATAGGGAAAAGGGATTGTGTTAGGGTGACCCCCTATCACCTTTCCTATATTTAATCATGATAGAGGCACTAAGAAAATATCTTTCAAAGGAAAAGTCTACAGGTATCTAGCATGGCATTGAAGTTTCCAATCAAATTTCATCTATCTATCATCAACTCTTTGTTGATGACACAATTTTTTATGGATGTGCATCCATGGCGGAGGCAATGGAAATGAAATTTGTACTAAAAAAGTATAGGTCACAAGTGGGGTAGAAAGTTAATGTGGAGAGTTCAAATATTTTTTTCATCAACACACCCGAGGGTCTTTAGTGAAGAATCCTGAATGTGTTGGGTTCTATTGTTAGTCAACTCCCAATGAGATACCTATAAGTACCTCTCTTTATAGGGCTCATAAACTTCAATCTCTAGGAGAGCACGCAGGCTCTTAATGGTAAAATCAGTATTAGCAGCAATTCAAATATTCATGTTATCAAGCATAGGAATACCTACCAAAGTGTTTAGAAGGCTAATAGGCATTCAAAAGAAACTGCTATGGGATGGCTCCTACAAAAAAATACATTTCATTACTAGGTTGGGAGACAATAATAATGTCAAAGGAACAAGGAACCCGAAAGGTGTGGGGGATATGAAAATAAAAAATTGAGCACTAGGGGATAAATTAACTTGGAAAATATTCAAAAGGAGAAATGCTTTATGGACAAAGGTTTTGAGAGGAAAATGTCTTGATTCAATGGAGGTGGAAAAAATTTCAACAATGGAAAACTTGCAAAAAGGTTCGGCCATGTGGAACTTCATTCTGAGTTGCAGAAGTGGCATCACTAACCACTTATCCTAGGTAGAGAATAAGGGATTGGAGGAAGGAAACTTTATGGGATGAATCCTGGAATGGGTACCCAACTTTGAGGGAATTCCCAAGCCTATAAGAAGCCATTGAAGCATCAAAGGCAACATATGGTGGGTGTGTGAGGAAATACTTGAATTTTTGGAGAGTAAATGGGCACTAGGAATGGACATTCAAAGAATTTGAAATGTTGTATGAGCAAACTAGGACAAATTTATTAAGTGAATTATTAAGGATACACCCCTTAATTTCAAATTGTCTTGATGCCATTGTGTGTTGTGTAGCAAAGTTGGGTTCATACTCATCCAATATAGGATATAAGTTGATAAAGTAGGAAGCTATCGAGATGACATGGCAAAAATCTTGTGTTGGGAAAAAGTGTACTTCCAAAGGTGGGGGCATTTGTGTGGATAGCCCTACACAGGCACATTCTCACAGGGGACAAGCTAAATCAATTGGGTATTTGTGGTCTGCATTGGTGTGTGATGTGCAAATAGAGTAGCAAAGATATTGATCTTTGGAAGGAAATCTTCGCAATGCTAGTATGGAAAATATGGAGAGAGTGAAATGCAAGAATTTTCAAGGAAAAGACCACTATTGCAAGAATGGAAAAGAATGAAGGTGTTGTCATTGATTTCAACTGGTCAATTAGTTATCAACTAGTTGTTGTTGTCATTGATTTCATGGTTGCAGGTTATTGGTTGTATATGTTGAGGATATTTAGAAAATTGTATTGAAGAAAGGTTGTAGGTGTTCAATGGTTGCTCTGGTTTTTCTCATAGATTTTCTCCTATGTTTGTGTGGTTCAGATATGTTGGTCATGGTTGTTGGAATCTTCTATATCTAGATTTTTAACTCCTTATTCATTGCGCAATGAGAGTTATGTTCACAATTGTGAACTGTGGTTTTTTGTGTTCTGGTTGAGGTCCAAGAGAAAAGTTGTTGGTCCGGATTTCTCTTTGTTGAAGTCTTATGACTTGCAGTTCTAGATTTGAGTTATTATTTTATTGAAGATAATTTCAGTATTTGGAAGGATCGTGCTTATTTTTTCTATGTGCTTAACACTGGTTCAACCAACCTTGTGTTAAACACTATCTTCGAAATTGATGTAGCATGTTGGATCTATTTGGGTCCTCACAAGTGTGTGTTTGGGTTGCCCTCATTCTAATTCCACCCTAGGATGTTTTGCCACCGACTTAATTTGAATTTAATGTTGGATAGTTGACTTTGAATATGTTTCAAAGTTGAAGATGATATAAATATAGGGTGAGTTAGTGGTGAAATGGTTAAAAAGAGAGATAAGTGAAAAAAATAGAGCAAATAGATGCGATATTGATCTGAATCATTGAGTGTGTATGATGTGAGTGTGGCAGATCAGTGTGAAGCCTAAAGGATGAAGTTCTAGATGCAGTAAGCAGAAGGTGTACTCTATCATTCATGCATGTTTGCGAGTGGATGAGCTAATTGTGGTGGATTTTTCTATTGCATTGAGATTTTCTTCTATCTATAAAATATCTCTTCTATCTTCTTTGTATCTCTATGACAATGAGCCCTCTGGGTTGCTAGCCTTGTTGGAAATTGAGTCCTTGTTTTGGCAGTGAGCTGTGTATCCCGAGCAATGAGCCTTTTGTAATAAAAAATGATATTCTCTATAGTGTGAGTTAATTCTCATTGTGGTTTTTCCCTTATTGGGTTTTCCATGTAAATCTCTTGTTGTTCTGTTTGTGTGATGGTTTTCAATTTCTGCACTTACACTTAATGTTTATTTATTTAAGCAGTATTAAGGATTAGTTTTGGTGAATGATTTAAAGCTTTTAGTTTCGTGACAACTAATTCACCCCCCCTCTCAATTTTCCTATCCAACAATTGGTATCATAGCTTGGTTCCTTGGAGTACAACTTAACTGCTTAAGGAAGGTTTGGGATGGCTGGAAAGGTTACTTATGATTATCTGAGGTTTGATGGAACTAATTATGTTATTTGGAAAATATTGATGGAAGAATATCTGGAGTATTGTGGATATGATGTGGAGAAATCTTACAAGAATCCTTACACTCCTCCTGCTAATGGTTCGAGTACAACTGATGATATCAAGGAACATGAAGCGAACAATAAGGTGAGATATTGTTTGAAGAATAGTCTTGTACATTCTGAGTTGATTAAGGTTCAAAATCTCAAAAATGCTTAGGAAGTCTAGGTCGATGCTTTGGAAAGGGCACATGAAGGTGATGAAAGAGTAAAAGAGGCAAAATTGTAGAATTTGAAAACATAGTTTGAGCTCCTACATATGTTTGAAGATGGAAATGTTAAAGCATATGTATGGAGATTGGATGGGATAGTAGCTTGAATGCGAGGACTTGGTACTACTGTAGATGAAACCAAGATTGTAAAGAATATTCTTAGAACTCTCCCTAATGCTTATAGTGAAAAGGTGTGTGTTATTGAACAAAGTATGGATTACAAGACTTACACTAAAGATCTATTTTTGGGATCTTTGACATCTTATGAGATGAGGAAGCCGAATCTCAGAAATGGATACAAATTAGAGACTGCCTTTAAGGATACAAAATTTGAAGATCTGGATTAAGAAAATCTTGATGAAATAGAAGCTAACTTTGTGAGAAGGATTAAGAAAGGATCTAGAAAGTATGAAGGTAAGTTACCCTTTAAATTCTCTAGTTGTGGTGAAATGGGTCATTATGCTGCAAAGTGTCCAAAAAGAGCTAAGAGGAATAAACAAAGATATGAGAAAGAAAAGAAAGCAAAGAAGATCAAAAAAACATATTATGTGAATGAGAATGCTAGTATATCTGATGAGGATTATAATTACAAAGATCTTGATGGTAATGAATGATTTTTATTGGCTATAAAGGATGAACCTACAACTGTTAATTCTGGAAAATAGGTGAATAAATTCCCTCTAGAGAAGGAGAAAAATGAAGGTATTGTAATCTCTTCCCTACATGCTAAACAAGAAAAGAACTATTGGGTTAAATTGACAATGGTTGTTTACATCACATGACTGGTGATAAGAGTAAGTTTGGGTATGTGTAGGATCATCATGGAAAAAAGAATCCCTTAAGTGACAAATTTTTTTAAAAAATTAGAGTTAGGCAACTTGACATAAAAATTTGAATAAGTTATCAATATTATTTCAAAAATATGTAATAATAGAATCTGTAGCAATTTGAATGTAGTTTCTAAACTGCTAGGTTTTTTTTTTTAAATCTATTTGGTGAAAATTTGAAATTTCAATGCAATAGTACTTAAATTTGGGACAAAATAAGAAGTAGGTCTGTCTAACCACCCTAATCACAATAAAATGATAATATGTTTTATAAAATTTTAGATATAGAGAGGACTCATGTCCCGATGTGATGCATATTTTTTTGTAACTTTTTCCAAGTAAATAATTAATTATGAATTTTTATTACAATTTTTAAAATATAAAACTTGTATGTCCGACCACCTTAACTTGGCCAAACTTCATAAAATTTGTTTTTTAATCCTATAGTATGTGAAGCATAGAATGTGACACATGTTTCGATTCAAAAATGTGAGACCATTTGAAAGTTATAGATGTTTTTCAATCAGCATATCAATCAGGACTTTAGTCATAATTCAAATAGAAAATGAATAATAATTATTTATTAAATTCAAAATAAAGTATAATTTATATTGGTGGAAAGTTGAGAATCTTCTTTAAAAACCCTTTTTGTTTCATCAATTTTGGGTAAAAAAAAGTCGCCAGCCACATGGGCCATTATATTAGTTACATATTGCCACTTTTTGGCCCATCATGATCCTGCACATACTCGTTTGTTAAACTTGAAAAAGATGATGGCTTGGCTTGGTTATGTTTGGAGATGATACTTGTGCTAAAATTTGTGGGATAGATTCAATAAGCTTTGATGGAAAGCATAATACTGATGATGTCTACTATGTTAAGGGTTTAAGGAATAATATTTTGAGTGTTGGATAGATGTGTAGTAAAGGAAATAATCTTGTGTTTGAGGATGAAAGATGTGAGATCCATAAAGGATCCAGAACAATGATTGGTGTAGGAAAGAAATCTAAAGGAAATATCTATCAAGTTAAAGGTGTTGATGGAAGATTATTTATGACTCAGATTAATGATAGTTGGTTATGGTGTTAAAGAATGTGTCACATGAATTTTGATAATTTGGAGAGGATTAATGTAGTTCGGGCCATGGGAGATTTACCAAGGATTACAAAGCCTATCAATGTTATTTGCAAGAATTGTGAGTTTGGAAAGCAAGCTAGAAGCCATTATAAATCAAAGGAGCAATCTACAACTAGACTACTAGATTTACTTCATACAGATCTTTGTGGTCCTACAAGAGTGAGAAGTCTACAAAGTGAAAGGTACTTTATGCTTTTGATTGATGATTATTCTAGATATACATGTGTTACATTTTTTAGAGAGAAATAAGATGCATTAAATAGATTCAAGACATTCAAAGCTATGGTTGAAAATGAAGTGAATTTGAGCATAAAATGTTTAAAGTCTGACAAAGGTGCAGAATTCACCTCGCATGAGTTTAATATGTTTCATGAAGTGCATGGAATAAAAAGACAATTATCTGCTCTAAGAACTGCTTCATAGAATGGGGTTGTTGAAAGAAAAAATATAATAGTTCAAGAGGCCACTAGATCAATTATTATTGAGGTTTATTTGTCAGAAATCTACTAGAGAGAATCTATTCATACTACTATTTATGTATTCAATCGAGTTCAAACATGAGAAAACAGTAAAAAGACCCCTTATGAGCTATGGTTTGGAAGAATTCCTATTGTTAAGTATTTCAAGGTATTTGGAAGAAAATGTTATATTAGAAGAGATGAAAAAACTTTAGGAAAGTTTGAAGCATGAAGTGATGAAAGCATTTTTCTTGGATATTCTACTAAAAGAAAAACCTACAGGAATTTCAATTAAATACTAAGAAAGATTATGGAAAGTGCAAATGTCAAGGTTGATGAAACAATGAAGAATTCAATTGAGATCGATGGATATGTATCAGATTAACCTGATTGCATAAGAATTAAAGAAACTATGGAAGAATAGGAAAGCGATGAGAAAGAGAAGCAGAATGAAGAAAATGAAAGAGAAGAAAAAGCTTCAGTGGTGTCCCCTAGAAGAAACCTAGATATGTGTAGATGAATCATTCAGAAAGTCGGATCATTGGAGATAAGACAAAAGGTGTATTGACAAGTAGCTCGCTACTACTGAAGTAAATCTATGTTTATTTTCTGATATTGAATCGAAGACCATAAATGAAGCATGTAAAGATGAACATTGGATGGAAGCTACGAAAGAAGAACTTATGTACAGATTGAGAAAAAATAAACTTGGGAATTGGTCCCAAGACCGGTAGGTAAAACCATTATTGGATCAAAGTAGGTATTCAGAAATAAGTTGATTGAGAATGTAGAAGTGGTTAGAAGCAAAGTAAGGCTTGTGTGTAAAGGCTACTCACAAGTAGAAAGAATGGATTTTTAGGAGAATTTTGTTTCGGTGGAAAGAATGGAAGCTATAAGGATGTTCTTACCATTTATTGCTTATAAAAATTTCAAGGTCTATAAGATGGATGTCAAATCTACTTTTTTGAATGGTGAACTAGAAGAAGAGGTCTACATGGAACAACTGGAAAGATTTTAGTTGTCAAATCAATCAAATATGTTGTGTAGATTGAATAAAGTTTTATATGGATTGAATAAAGCTCCTAGATGTTGGTATGCAAGGTTAAACAAGTATTTGATTCATCAAGGTTTCAACAAAGGTATGACAGATAGTAATATGTATTTTAAGATTGAAAATGATAAAATCTTGATTGTAATTGTATATGTTGATGACATTATCTTTGGAGGAAATAAAACTGTGTAAGTTTTTTGTGAAAGAGATGCAGAAGTGATTTGAAATGTCTACGTTTGGAGAGATGAATTTCTTTCTTGGGTTGCAAATTAATCAAACAGAGAAATGATTTTTTATTTCACAGTCTAAGTATGTAAAAGAGATGTTGAAGAAGTTTGGGATGGATGGTTCCAAACTGGTATGCCTCCTATGGTGACTTGTTGCAAATTGGGAAAAGATGATGATTCACCTAAGGATGATCAAAGCAAGTATAGATCTATGATTGGTGGAATATTGTATTTGACTGCTACTAGACCAAATATCATGCATACATCTTGTCTTGTGGTTAGATTTCAAGAAGATATTAAGGAAACACATGTTGTTAAGAGAATATTTAGATATTTGAATGGAACTTTGGATTATGGGTTGTGGTATCCTAGAGATACTGAATTCACACTAAGTGCTTATACAAATGAAGATTGGGTTGGATGTGTAGATGACAAAAAGAGTACAAGTGGTGGTGTATTCTTTCTTAGTTGCATATTGGTGGCATGGTTGAATAAAAAGAAAGATTCAGTTTCTTTGTCGACTGCTAAAGTTGAGTATATTGCTACTGCATCTTATTGTACACAAGTTCTATGGATGAAACAAACATTGACAGATAACACAGTGGTGTATGATGATCCTATTTCAATCTTTTATGATAATACAAATGCAATTAACATTTTAGACAATCCAGTGATACACTCAAGGACAAAAAATATATCTATCAAGTATCATTTCTTCAAAGAGAATGTAATGGAGAATGAAGCAAAGCTTGAGTATATCTCTATAAAGGATCAGATTGCAGATATATTTACAAAGGCTCTTCCTGAAGATACTTTTGAGTATCTCTAGGAGAAGTTAGGGGTCATTTCCCCTCATTTCTTAAACAAGATGTATATGGAGATGCATCAATCTGGTGGATCTATGGATCTATCTTTCTTCTGGACGATGTTTGTTGGCTACCTCTTAGGGGGAGCAAGTAGTGTCATGTGTTGTCATTGTATGAGTATTCTATTTTCTATGACAAAGGGGAAATCAATGTAAAATATCTTTTGTCTGTCATTGATGTCAAAGGGGGAGAGGATGAATGTGAAAAAGGAAAAAGGAAAAATGTGAAAAATATTATTTACTAAGGGGGAGAAACAGAAAAAAAAATCTTGATAAGTGTATTCATAGCTAGTATGTTGTCTTTGATGGTTTTTCACATCACGTGTTTCCAACAATGACAAAGGGGGGGATTTTTTGAAAATGGAAAAGAATGAAGGAACATTTTCATTAATTTCAATTGGTCAATTGGTTATCAACTGGTTGTTGTTTCCATTGATGTCATGGTTGTATATGTTGAGGATATTGAGAAAAATGTATCGAAAAAAGGTTGCAAGTGTTCAATGGTTGCTCTAGGTTTTGCTCCAGGATTTTCTCCTATGTTTGTGTGGTTTGGATATGTTGGTCATGGTTGTTGGAAGCTGCCATATCTAGATTTTAGGCTCCTAATTCATTGTGTAGTGCGAGTTATGTTCACCAATTCGGATTTCTCTTTGGTGAATTATTATAACTTGTGGTTCTAGAGTTGAGTTGTTATAATTGTATTGAAGATAATTTTGGTATTAGGAAGGATCGTTCTTAATTGTTCTATGTGTTTTACATTGGTTTGGATGACTTTGTGTTAAACACTATCTTCAGAATTGATGTAGCGTGTTGGATCTATTTGGGTCCTCACTAAGCGTGTGTTTGGGTCACCCTCATTCTAATTCCACCCTAGGATGTTTTGGCACCTACCTAATTTGAATTTAATATTAGATGGCTGACTTTGAATATGTTTCAAAGTTGAAGATGATATAAATACAAAATGAGTTAGTGGTGAAATGGCATATAAAGAGAGATAAGTGCAAAGAAATAGAGAAGATAGATGTGATATTGATGTGAATTAGTGAGTGTGTGTGAGGCAAGTGTGGTAGATCAGTGCGAAACCTAAATACTAAGTTTTCATATGCAATGGCCAAAAGGTGTACTTTATCATTCATGCATGTCTGTGAGTGGATGAGAAAATTGTAGTGGATTTCTCTATTGCATTGATATTGTCTTCTCTCTGTAACATATTTCTTCTATCTTCTTTGTATCTCTGTGGCAGTGAGCCCTACAAGTTGTTAGCTCTATTGGATAGTGAGTTCTGATCTGTATAGTGAGTCCTTGTTTTGATAGTGAGACTTGTATCTCAGGAAATGAGCCTTTTGTAATTGGTTTTGATATTCTCTATAGTGTGAGTTAATCCTCACCATGGTTTTTCCCTTATTGATTTCTCCACATAAATCTGAAGTTGTTGTGTTTGTGTGATGGTTTTTCAGTTTCTGCACTTGCACTTAATGTTTATTCTTTTAAAAAGTATTAAGGATTACTTATGGTGAATGATTTAAAGGTTTTCATTTTGTGACAACTGATTCACCCCCCCTTTCAGTTGTCCTATCCAACAACCACCCACATAGAAGGTTTCCTCTACAAAATCGAGTCAAAGGTAAGTGAGCATTTAAACTCTAAACTCGAGAAGCAAAACTATAGATTTTTATCAGCATGGGATGCTAAGATGAGTAAAAATTAGAGTATGTTAAACCCACCCAAAAGGCTACCTCCCCAAAAACAAAGCTTCAAGAGGCAAGACCAAATGAACACTCCCCCCAAAAGGAAGATTAAAACTCATTTTCGATGGGGCCTCAAAGGGGAATCTAGGGCCCTCTAGATATCCATAATGAAAAAGGAAAATTTGAAGGGGTTGCATCGATCAAATTGCCATGGGGGACAAACAATGAGGTGGAATGTTCAACACTCTTGAAAGATGCTATTTTTTTCTCATTGAAAGGATGGAACAATGTGGACATAGAAGGTGATTCAGAAGTGGTTATCAAGGTTGTGGGGATTAATTATGCCCCAAGCTGGAAACTTCAAATGTGGGTTAAAAATATTAATCAGGTGTTCGTAACTTTGGGTGACTTCAAAATCTCTCATGTGTAGAGGGAATCTAACATGGCAACAGATTGCCTTTCAAAACACGGTATAGATCGAATGGGGCAGAAGATTATATCTAGTGCCCTTAATAATTAGCCTAGACTTGAAAGGATAATCACGTCAGACTTGGAAGGCTAATCTCGTTGGACAGTAAAGCGATGCATCCCCCAAGGTAAGTGTACTACGGGCAGCAGTGTGAAATCTAAATCGCGAGGCCTAGGTCGAGGACGTGGCATCACATGGATCTGAAGCCCGTAAGAACGAGCCTGGCACAGGGGATAGTAGCCACACAAAGGGTTTGTATGGTACAAAATGTGGATAGCTCGGTACAAGCAGTATCCCAAAGCGACCAGGTGAATATTACGGGTCTAGGCTGTAAAACCCAAGAAGAGAAGTCTCTGGAGAGCCACATCGTTCTTTTTAAACAATGAAGGGCGGGAGGAGCCTTCAGGTTGTTGAGAAGCAATGGAGGTCTTGGCTTTGTGAAGGTGCTACCAGATGTCTGCGGGCCACTAACAGTTTGTGGAGGCATCTTTGGAATCCTACGATGCTAAGATCGCTCGCCTTTCCAATACTGAATCATATGAAATCATCAAGGTAGTCAAACAAGTGCTCGGGAAGCACAAACTGAAAGGAGATCACATTCATGATGGCAGTTTGATGGGTATTGTCCTCTTGAATGTGGCTCGTTAAACCAGAAGAAAGAGTTCGGAAAAAGCAATGGCTCGACATTTGAAAGGCATCCACATCAACGCAGCACTCAAAGCCATCTCAGCATTCAAAAAATGGCCCAAATAGGGTGTGGTTTGTGATTTGGTCGGCGTAGTGCAAGTCTGTAACAAAAAGGAAGTGGCTGAAGCAGTGGAGAAGTTCAGGGTAGCAATAGAAGCAAAGGGCCTGTAAGTCTTTCTAAACCATGCAATAGAAAATAAGGAAGTCTTGTCAGAGTTTCAGGTTAGTAGGATGTCTGAGTTATGTGCGGGATTGATAACCCTACCCTGAGCTCTATGTATCAATGTCAGATATGTAATTTCTGTTTGGAAGTAATGAAAGAGTGCTACCCTTAAAAAAGAAAAAAATCTTCTATAGTATCTCAAACACCTTTTCAATATGGGACAAGTATACATCATAAGACCTATCAAAAGAGAACATGTCATCAAAGTAAACCACAAAATAAGAATTAGGGGAGAGGGGCCCATAGTGGAGCACCCTAATTTTGTGTCTCTCAAAATCCTACATGGAATTTCAAATCAGTCTCAATTTTGTATTTGGCAATTCGCCTACTTAAAAAAATTAATTTTAGGATCACATCTTCAAATATGATGCTACATCAGAATGCTTTTTGTTAAGGTATTAGAAAAGGCTCAAAAAAACAAGTGAGACCGATATTGGTGCACTAAGTCATGTTTTATTGGTGCGCCGATGTGGCATCACATGATTTGTCAATTTGTGTATTTTATGGATAAAAAGTGTTTTGCTGTTGGATATTAAGATGCTCCACTACGAGGCCCACTTAGGACTACTTCTATCCCCACTATTGGAGCCCGCTCCACTATGGACCCCTCTCCCCTAATCATCTATACATAAATACCTCATTCATGAGGTACATGAAGGTGGCTAGAGAATTGCATAATTAAAACAAAAAAACCAACCACTAAAAGAGACCTTGTCTTGTCTTAAAAGTCATTTTCAATGCAACTTCTTTAATTATCACTCAGTGATACCTAGATTTTAGGTTTAAATTTATGAAATACTTAGCATGTTAAAATCCATCCAAAAAATCATCTATATGAGATAGTAAATACCTATTTTAATAGTTATCTTTTCAAGTCCCTATAATCAATACACATATGATAGATCTCATCCTTCATCAATATTGTAAACAATGGGTGATTTAAAAGGATATATACTATGTTTAACTACATATTTCTCCAAATATTTTTTGAGCTATTTCCTAACCGTAGTAATTATTAGCCAATACAACCCAAGGTTTGGAGACAAATTTTCCAAAAAAAACAAATAGATTTCATGAATTCAATCATTCTCTTTAGGAGCAACTTTCACAAATAAATTGGCAAATTGTCTCACAAAATAAGTCAAATCAAAATTGTTCTTGATGAGTATGAATCCCATGTAAGCCCCTTATCTCAACTTCTTATTCCCCTTATACATTCTTTGAATACACATAGTGATACTATCTTTAGGACCTTCAAGCTCAAGAAAATTGACCCAAATTATAGATTAGTAAAGCACTTACATATAGCGTCTTTCATGGCACCTCATAGTAGTACAAGTTATATGTGTGAAATACATTGACTAGTGGGGGTGGTCTAACAATAAGAGCTTTGACATACTTATGCCGAATGTTGAAGAGCACAATGGACATATTGTAGTATGTGATGCATTTACTCTCCACCAAGAGAGGTAATATTGATCTCTAATGTATTCAAGAACACTTATTTGAACATAGCAATTAGTGAATTCAAATCTACTGAACACTTATGTCTCCAATTATACTCTACTCAGTTGTAATATGTGGATAAATACACGATATACTTTTTCTTAATAAATTGTACTTATTTCACAATCTTAGATTCCAATCATTGTAAAGAAATTTTCCATAATTTTATTATCACTGTAAAAAACTCAAATTAAGAACGATTACAATACAGATCATTACAAAATTAAATATCCAAAATGGCAATCCGAACGAAATCCCAGTCGGTGAAAAACCCATTCTCTACACTACTGCAAATCTAGATTCAACGCTAGCAATGGTTGAATCCCCTGAAGATAAATATCTTCAAATCAGAAATACAACTACTACCATTCCCGCCAAGACGTTGACCATAGAGGACATCAAACTGCCCGAAGCGAATTTGCTCCCACTGGGACTCGATCCCGGGGTGGGCTGTCCAGTTGGAGTGCCTGAACCGGTCGAAGAAGGGGAAGTAGTTGGAGCCCCTGAACCTGAAAACAACAGTTGAAGATCAGTAACAATTTATGTACGCCCTGTTAGTTTGGATTTCAAATTTGATTTCAACAACATTAAACCGAAAAAAATTACCTTGGCATTGGCTGAGAGGCGGCGTGGTGACTTTGCATTCTCCGGGCAAAGCCAGAGCTCGAGTCTGATTAATGGCAATCCCCAACTGATTATTACCAGTGAGCAGCTGGCAGAGACAAGAGGGATTATTCTTGACGACGGTAGCAAGGGCGCTGCAGCACCCCTGAGAAGGGCTCGTCTCATTTCCCGTAATATAATTCAGACAGGGCGATAAGCTCACCAGGGCACTGTTGCAGTCCGACTGTGCGGTCGCCCCGTGCCTTCCCACACCAGCCATCAGTGTCACCACGCTCAAAATTACCGCAATCGACGAGATTGCTGTTCCTTCTCTTACTTTTAATCCTGCCATTGTCCAAATCTTCTTGTGCTTTACAGTCGCAGACGCCTCGCTAGTATTTGTATCAGAAAAGATCTGCATCTTGTGATGTAGAATTTGTGCGGGCAGGGGATTTAATATTGAAGTTAAGGGACTGCTATACTCACCAGTGTTGAAAGAGAAAGATGTTGCCGCTCACCTAACCATCAGTGCTGCGTAACGATTCTGAATAAATCTTTGATTTTTCAGGATTTTGGGCTCCAGCATAAGATTTTTTTATACAGTTTAAAGTGGTCAGAGATTTAGGTACCTCTAAAGTCGCCGATATTCGCTGTAGATATCTCAATTTAATGTCCAAAAGCAGCTCGTTTGGTGGCCAACACCTCTCTACTCTGCAATTAAATAAAGCCCAAATCAAAACTGTATTTGAAATCGTATAATACCTAAAAAATTGCGATTTGTTTTTTAACTGTTTCTGAGTTCTTTTTTATAGTGTTCGAGTTCGGGTAAGATTTCGTATATTAATTATTTATTGTTTTTAATTAGTGGTCAACGATTTGCTGTATGTGAAGTTAAGGGAAGGCCTGCAATATTTTAGGGATTTCACACCATTAATTATGTTCATCTAACACTCATCCTGCTTTCTTCTCAATTTCCCTCGTAAATGATCAAACTATTTTTTTTTACAAAGTTGGTCATTATAAGAAAGAAGCCAGCTCCTAGATATTAAAGATCTAAGCACAGTGGTTATATTAGAATTAACATGAATAGCACTACATAACCAATAAACATAAGGACAATTTTTCATGTAGGTTACATGGTTTTTTTGGGGGACTAAGATAATAACAAGAGATAGATGAGATCAAATTTGTTTAATTAAAACTTAAATTGTCGAAGACGTATTCTATAGCACAAATGATATTTTAAAAAATATATATATTTTACTAAAATATTATGAATAAAAAATGAATTTATAGTGTTTTAAAAATAAATATAATATTTTAAATGCTACATTTCATGTAATATGAGATAAATAGAGAGTAGATATAATACCAACACCAAACATATGAAGAGAAAATGGAGTTATTTCAACCCTTTATATGTTGGGGAACCTATATGAACCTTGATAGATGACATTTATGAAGGAAATCTTGACTTGTAAGAGGAGAAGGCTATGGAAGAAACAGGGCCTTAGTTATATTAGATTGGATCTTCAATTCTTGTAGAACTTTTTTATATCTATTATATGCTCTACATGTCAATTATGTATGATGAAGAACCTAAAAACAAGGAGGATGGGGTCTTTAGCAATTGCATGGTTGTGCCATTTATTGACATTGGATACTCCATTTGCTTCCTAGATGTAGTGACTAACGACGACTGGCTACCCCCTCCTCTTGAGAATTTCATGTGCATCAACATATTTGAATATGCACCCACATGCATCATTATTGATGAAGGAAAGGAATATGTGACCCAATTGCCAAAATCACATTTCCAACGAAAGATGTGGCCCTTAAAGTTTGGTGATAATGGATTGAACATCATTTCCAACCATCCACTTGGATGATTTCCAATGGTTTTGTTAAGATCCCCTTTATGTGACCCTAGTTGTACTCTCTTTATCTCTTTTAGAATACATATATATCATGAATGCTTCTTGGATATATTTCGTTTTTAGTAACCTTGTGGTTAAAGCTTATAGTTCTAATGACAATGACCTTGGATATTGATGTACATGTGAATTATTTTGATGTTTACTTCTTTTATTTAATGAATAGGTTCCTTATTATAAGTAAAACATGCATCATAGTCCTTGCCTATGATTTGGTAATGATGTTGAGTTGACCTAGTTACAATAATATAATTATACATGTATACTCCTAATATGTTGGTATAGGGTTTTACGAACGATATATCTCGCTCCAACTATTAAAACCAAATATTTATTAAATCTATTATTATAGACTATAAAATTTAGATGACACTAATATATAGATATATTAAAACGTTTTGAGAAGATTGACCATAACGTGCGTTGACGTGAAAGCCAAAAACATCCAAAGAATTTAAAATATAGTTTCGTTTTCTGTTGGGTCGCAAAACAGAACGGTTGGCTACCCATACTCCTATATCTGCTTCTCACTATTAAAAACGAGTTCCTCTAAGACTACGATTACCATTGAATACATCAACCACGAATATTGGAGTACCAACTCAGTTTATTCTAAATCGTTAACAAGAAAACAATAATATATTCAATATACGTCTAAAGAATAAACAATAAATTACTTTTTGGAGAGGCATTGCACAGCAAACTTGGTTGGGTGAATATCTTTCGAGTACCAACTCCTCTGTTTATTGTGGACCCTAAAATTTCCCTTTAAACTTCCCCACCCTTTCTGTGCGATTGCAGAACAAGTCCAACGCCCCATTTGGGTACAACAGTTTGTGAGGCCTCTGATTCTTTCTACTGCACATCATAGGAAGATTTGTTTTGTTTTTAAGCTCAATGGCAGGATCAAGAATAACACAGACAACAGTGACGCCCTTAATTCTGGTAGTATTGAGCGTCGTGGCCCTCATGGCTGCTGTGGGAAAGAAGGGCGTCATGGCGCAGTCAAGCTGTACCAGCGCCCTTGTCAGCTTATCGTCGTGCCTCAATTACATGACGGGAAATGAGAATACCCCTTCTCAGGGGTGCTGCAGCTCCCTTGCTTCTGTTGTGAAGAGCAATGCTCCCTGTCTCTGCCAGCTGCTCACTGGTAATAATTCGCTGGGGATTCCCATTAATCAAACTCGAGCTCTCGCCCTGCCCGTGGAATGCAAAGTCACCACGCCGTCTGTCAGCCAATGCCAGGGTAAAAAAATTGTTTGTTTCCTTTCTATTGAGATGTAAATTTACAGGGTGTAGAATGATTGTTATTGATTTTCAACTGTTGTGTGCAGTTTCGGGGGCTCCTACAACTTCCCCCTCTCCTACAGCTTCAGGTTCAGGGGTCCCTCCTAGTTCACCTTCTACAAACAGTTCAGGCACTCCAAATACACAGGCGACCCCGAGTTCGAATCCCACCCAGAACAATTCAGCTTCGAGCATTTTTGCATCCCCTGTGCTTAACATCGTAACGGCGGCGTTATTAACTGCAGTTGTGATGTGAAGATATATACATGTTTGAGACATTGAAGCATAGCGAGATACTAAGCAGCGTAGACTTTCACATGGAATTGTTATTTATATTTTATTTTTCTGTTTTGTGGAAGCAAGTGTAGAACTTACATTCCCATCTTATTACATATAATAATTAGTAAGAGTAAAAACTTAATAATGTTATTAGATGGTTGGTCGGTATATATATATTGTAACAGTTTTGTAATACAACGTATATTTAAAAAAATTTAAATAATTTTTTTTTTTTTTTTTATGAATAGAATATTATTTATTTATTAATATTTATAGTCAATAGTAGCATAGTGTGATGATTAAGTTGTTGTGTTGTTCTTGTCAACAAGGTTCAAATCTCATTTGGGTGTAATTGTTGAGTATTTATGTTGGGGATGAGGTCCCCCGATTGTGACCTTACCAGTTCATAACTCTTGTCAAAAGCATTTACCCCTCTAAAAACAATAATTTATAAAGTATAAATCTTTAAGAGTTAATTTTATTGGATTTAAAAGAAATGTAGAGGGGAATGACATATCATTTGAGTTTAGAGTTAACTCTTAAGTATAATGGTTCACCATATATCTCCATGAATGAACAACCTTTACAAAGTTGGTTATGATGTAAAGTACTTTAAAATAGTTTTAAAAAAATTCATTTAATAATAAGTGTATTTCAAAAGCATCAAATTTATAATATAATTTTATTGTATAATTTGGTAACACAATTTAGACTATTGACTAATGTTGTTAAAAAAATCAAAATCAATTAGAATAAATTATTCGAAAATCATTTTCATTTCTCATAAGAAAAATATCAAAATGTTCATTGTGTAAATTCAAAAAATTATTCTAATATTATTCTTCAAACCAGGAGTGTCAATGTCCAAAATGAATTAGCAAGGTTAACCAATAGGAGGAGGATGAGATGACAGAAGTGGAAAGAACCATGCGCTTATTACTTGTTAATAATGAACTATGGAGTTGTTAATGCATGAATAAAACAATTTGACTTGTCAAAGTAGAGGGTCTACTACTTGGCTTATTGACCTGTTTATAAGTAGTTGAGAGTAGTTTCATTATGCATTCAATTCTTTACGGACTCTCCAATATCTCCAAGGAGTAAAGTGAAGGAAGGGATATAAGGAACCACACTATCTTTAAGGAATGAAGTGATGCATTCAATAAGCACCAATTTTTATTGACAATAGTACGAATGAGAAGATTTTTTTTAATTTGTCACCTCTTTATTTATAGGGATGTTTGTTTATCATTAGTGATGTAATTGTCAAATGGTTATGCACCCCTACAAGGTATTAAGGTCAAATGGTATTAAGATGCATCACAAGAGATCAACAAACACATATCTTATTAAATTAATTAAAAAAGAGTAGTAAAGGTAAGAATGAGAATATTTTTGTTAATTTGTCACCCCCTTTATTGAAAGAGTTGATGTCTATTAATGATCAGTAATGTCATTGTCAAATATTCATGCATCTGTATTTATGAATGCAATGCACCAATGTCTTTTTTATGGGAGTTATCCCTTTGATTGCAACATACATACATCTATTCAATGCTTTCATTTTCCAATGTAATGTTTGTTTCAACATCAAAATTTAGTATTTTAAAAGTAAAAATCCTTTCATAAATTATATTTGGGATTTGGGATCTTTCTTCTGGTAAAATATTTTATCTTTTTATTTGCTGCGTCAGATCATAAAAATAAAATAATTAAAAAAAAACCCTTGTACAAAATTGAAGTATTATGATACTTTATACAACTTAAATACCCTGAAACTAAATCATTTGATAAAATCTCATTCAAAATAAATATAAGAAGATCAAACACTAGTGAACTTCGTAACAATAATTGTACACTTATATATTACATACTTTGCAAGCTCCCTAGGAAGAGTAAGACTCACGATCATTCAAATATCTTACATATTGATGGTTCTCTTCTTATTATAGAAGATGGAATTAATAAATATATTTGTAATCCACATGACCTTATTGGAAATACTTGTATCAAGATACACTTGTTTTAAAAATTTAAACAAGTAGATCTTGTAGACATGGTTGTTCTTTGTATGCTTCTTATTACTCTTCATGCTAGCTTCTTAGGGACCGTCTTTTTATCCTTGTAACATTTTTATTTTATAAGAAGAGATTTCTCAACCATAATTTTTTTCATTACAATGTGATTTGTTTATGTCTTAGGTGTCATCTATCAGTAATACAAATATTATAAAGATAAAAAATAATAATAATCTTAAAATTACAATTTTCTACATCAAAATCCAAATTAATCTATTAAAATTATATTCAAAAGGAAAATAACAATATGACTCATAAAATAACTTATAACTAAACAAAAATAAAATTAAATCTTACATAAAATAAGTTTAATTAACACTAAACAAAATTTCAATTTAAATTTAAACTAAAAATGTCAAATTAAATTTTAACTTTCAAAGAATCCTTACAATAATATAATATTTTAATTACTATTTATTTTATTAGGTGGATATTTTGCAGGGTTGAAGCTATTTGTATACCCAATCAACACCTGACAACAAAAACTATCTTTGGTATCTAAACGTGAATATGAACATGCACATCTACATAAATAAATTATGAGAAAATGTGCATTATCTAATCAGTTCAATTAGAGTTAAAAATATTATTCTTGCTTATAGATATCATTAGAATTTCATAGGAGCTAATAAGCATATAAGTTTTTATAAAAAAATAAAATATTTTTTTTGTTTTGAACATGGATTATGCATAGGGTTGAAGATAGAGATAAATCCAATGACCAATGGAGAATTATGGTAAAATTAGTTATGATATCTCAAAATAACTCTATATGTAGAGATGTATACATAAATAGATGGTCATATCTAAATTTTGTTTAGTTAGGTATATGACATCTTCACATGCACATCTACTATAATCTTAGGGTCATACACATAAAAAATAAACATCTCTTAAAGATATGCACATGAATAAGCGAACATAAAAGCATTGATGTAGGCATATAAATGTAGTATCAAAAAATATCACTCTTGACAATTTCACATTAGATTTAGTGCCCCTTTTGTGCTTGGACTTAATTATGCATTTAATGACAATGTTATAAAAATATTAAAAAAATAAAAACTGGAAAATTAAATTATTCATTTAATATTTTTCACTTGACACTTTTGATTTTGAAAAAG
This sequence comes from Sequoia sempervirens, assembly GCA_007258455.2. Taxonomy (NCBI): domain Eukaryota; kingdom Viridiplantae; phylum Streptophyta; class Pinopsida; order Cupressales; family Cupressaceae; genus Sequoia; species Sequoia sempervirens. Next base: position 239,120,835 of record VDFB02379711.1, read on the forward strand.
AAAGGATCTAGTATAGGATTCTTTGCACTCTAGACAAGCATTTTTGGCTCCAAATTTGAATATGTTGGTGTCGACAATTTAGTATTTGAATTTCTAATTTCAATTGTCAGCTATCAGACATTTTATTTTGGGAAATTAGAAGAATTGCATATAAATACAAAGTATTTTCACCATTTTAATCCTAGCATGATCAAGGAAGCAATTGGAGATCCTAAAAGCATTCAAGAGTAGCCTAGAGAAAAATTATCAAGATTATTGTAGCATTTAATCATTCAAGCATCATGTCATATGTTATGTCATTTTTTGTTCATGTTTAAACATGTATTTTGTTTATGTGTACTAACACTTGTAGGTGATCAAACCAATTCAATTCAAGCAACAGTTGATCCTTAAAGGTGATGAGTGTGACTTTAGACCATCAGGGAGATTAGATTGGAGTTATGAGTTGTAGCAAGTTGTCAGTTCATTACATTTTTATCACTAGCTTCTATCCAACCAATGATACACTCTCCTTTTATATCATAATTTTCCATTGTGGAGGTAGAAATACCAACGCAAGGTTTTACTTAGGTGAGAACCTATATGGCACAACCCTTCCCCTCTTTTCATGTGTGCAAGTTATAGATCAGAAGTGAGTTGGAGGAAGATTGAAGGCTAAATTTGTTCATTCATGTATTTAAACCCTACACATTTCAAGTCATGAAATTTACATTTTCTCATCAATAGAAAAATTCCTCACAACAACTCCCAAAGAACAAAAGCTATAGATTAGTGGCCTCGGGCCTATAAAATCTGGTCTAAAAAAGAAGGAGGTCAATCTAGGGTGCATTATGCCATAAATTGGTTATTTTAGTGCCAAATTACGATCACAGGTGCATAATATTCTTCCATTTTCTTATCTACTTTCATTTTTCATCAATTTAGTTTCATTAGTACATAAATTTTGTATTTTTAGATTAGGTCTTGTAGTCAAATTAATCCAAATAATCGACATTAATGTCTATAGACATGGAAAATATACCGACATACTTAATCCCGACTATTAACACCATTTCATCCTAAATCATCCCTCAGTCTAACCATTTAGTTGAATACCTTTATTTGATTAAATTCCTCAATTTTCCTCTCTTAATTAAATAAATCAGTTTATCTAATTAAGTCTTCCTCTCTTGTTAATTAAATCAATCTATTTGATCTAATTAACCCTATATCCATATTTAATTAAATAATTCCCTTTATTTGATTAAATCTCTAAGGCCTATCTATTAAATTAAATAAATTAAACCTTGTTTAATTTAAGCTAACCAACCATCCCCTTTAGTTAAATAAAACAAAATATTTATTTAACTAAGTCTAAAATCACATTCTTCTCATCTTTGATTTAAAATAAACCCATAAATCTAAGTAAAATTTGTCACATCATCTAATCTCTCATTAAATTAATTAACTTTTGATTAATTTAATCCTAATTCAAGTCCCATCCTCTAGCTTTTGCCACTTGCACATGAAAATAGATTCAATTCATTTATTAAATCCATATTTTCTCTCAACATGGCATAATCGAGGAATATTCTCTCAAATTTGAATTCAAATCCAAGTGGACTGAGTCCTTCCAACAAGGCATTTATTTCTTCTTACAAGTCCTTTTGCATTGAGCCAAGTGGCCATTACTCCATTTGACTATTCATCCACCTTGTCATTTCACCATTTTCAAATTTCAAATTTATACATTTATGGGCACATTCATCAAAATGTGCACATCCTTCATCCATCCATCTCTTGACAAGTGGCACCTTTCCATTGGTTGAATGTTAGTCTCACATTTCTTCATTTTGGGCATTTCTCTATCTTGTCATTCTATAAATAAGAGGCTTCATTCCTCATTTTAGCATCCACAATTTGAGCAAACTTACTATACTCAAATCCATACTCAAGCATAGATATTCTTATCTATTTTATCAATTTTTATAGCCAAGTTATGCATATTTTCATTATGGGGCATGTTTGAATTTTCATCAAATGGATCACTCTTCATCACACATCAATTTTGTATCATAAGAGTTGGGAAAGGGCCAATTTTCACATCAAATTGGCACTAATTCCTCCATGGGATCAAGAGTTTGCTTTTTAAATTAGGATTCAATCTCTTTTATTTCTTTCTTATTGTGTTCTTCATTTCATTTCCTAATTTAAGATTTGTAAATGGATTTCATGGGGAACTTAGATTCTAACTTGCATTTCAATCTTCTAATGTGTATTTGTTGTGTTTTGCAGGTAGTAGGATCTCAGTTCTACAATTTCAATTAGTTTCCAAGGCAATGAAGAACCTGATCCATGGAAGATTGGCTCTCCTCTTAAGTTGTTAGCTAATATCATACCCTTGTTGATTTGGCTTTGAATGTTTATTGGAAAAGGGTCATCATAGTGAGCTATGGGTAAACGCACAAACCTATGTCACACTTTATAAAGGAATCAGCCAACAACAAAAAAAAATTGAACTTCAACCACATAAAAGTGGTCTTTACGTTTTGAATTTTAAAATGATGTAAACTAATTCAAAATGTAGAACTTTTGATGAAGTTTATTCCTATAATTTTTCATATTTTTTTAAAATTGTTTTTTATTATTTTTCTATCAATTAAGAATAGATTTTGGAATGCTATTTCAAAAAAAAATCACTTCATGGATCGCCAAGAAGAAACTTGAAATAAACTTCATTTCTCTCTAATTTTTCTTTCCCTAAATAGGCAACTTCAATATCTTGTGCATGGAAAAAAAATCAAACTTATGTATATTTTTCTAGTAATAACGTTTTAAAGTCAAACTTATTAGAATTTGATAGTTTTCACAGGACATCAACTATTGTCTATTTTTTTAATCATTTTCAAAAAATAAATTACACCCTTTTGAAGAGGACTCTCTCCTCTTGTGCCCCATACATTTTTTAAAAAAAACTAATATGTTTTACTATATTTTTTAATTTCTAATCAGCCTCTTTTTCAACTTTAACAAACCACTTGCATTATTTTAAAAATAAATATATTAAAATTAATCAAAATATTAAAATAATTACCTATTCATATTCACCACTCTGAGCTCTACAAAAGGTTATTTTTTCTTTCTTTTTTAAAACATTATTCTGACTAAAGCAATAGTTGAAGTTCAAAGTTTTAGAAAATTCTAAAAAAAGTTGAGTTGGTTGCCAACTCAGATGCCACATAGACAGTTTTAGGCGAAAGGGTTTCTATAGAAATAGTTTTGACTGAAACCCTCTCTATAGAAACCCCACACATTAAATAAGCCAATTTCAAAGTGGCAAAGGGAAAATTTTATTTTTTGGATTTGGCCAAAACCTATTCAGTCGAAACCCTATGTGACATGTATGTACACTACATGGTTTCAATCAAAACCTATTCGGCTGAAACTTTTTTGGCCAAAAATATTTCACTCAGAACTATTTATTTGGCCGAAAGTGTGACACAACTTTGTGCTTTTACCCCTATACAATAGTCCTAGGACCCTTTTTCACATTTAACATTTTTCTCAACCCAACATATCTAGCCCTTGCAATTTTCTAATTTGAATTAGCATACATTTTAAAACTTGATTCAAAAACTAGGTGCTTTCAAAACTATGCATTTGCATTATTTGTTGATCATTCATTAAAAGGAAAAATAACAAATAATTTGAATTTAATTGCATAATTTTATAGATCTGATTTTTCCTTGATAGGGCTTAGATTTGAGTTATTTTTATTGAGGAATTCAATTACAATACTTTTTTTGTCATTTTTTCATGCATATTTTAGTGGAAAACATTGAAAAAGTGAAGAAATTGTATACTATTTTCACTTCAAAAGATCACAAGCATTGATTTTTATTTTTTGGATAAATCAGTCAATTACAGTATTCAATTTCTAAAAATTATCATTTCAACATACTCAATTTCCCTAAAATAATCATAAATTGCATGCATACATGTGCTTCATATAGAAAAATTAGGTTTTGGTGCATTTCCAGAATTCTATCCACTTATAGACTAGAAGCTCTAAAACTTGAGACCCTTAGACACTATAGGTGGTTTCCATATTTTGAATTTAATTAAATTAAATATCAATTCTATGGTGCATTGTTCCCCTATCCAAGTAGTTTGCACTAAATTTTTATGTGTGAAACACTATCTGTGGTCTCTATTAAGATTAATGCCTATTTCTAGCAATTGGTCCTAAATTTTTTAGATTTTGAACTATGCATTGCCAATTTCCCTAATTGAGTGTAGAAACCCCTAAAAAGGTACAATAACAAGTTTTTTTCTTTTCAAAAGAATGATTTTGATATAGAAAAAATGACTTATCTAAAAAATATTGGGACATTTTCCCAAATCCCATTCCATGTCATCAAAAGGGATATATGTCAACCTTTAATCACCCAATAGTTATTCTACCTATGACAACATTATGATGAAACAAAATAAAATTATTGATACATTTATGAACACTCTACCTAATCTTCATTCTTCTCCCAAAATATCTCCTATTATTGAAGGTGTCTGAATGCAAGAGGATGCGATTATTTACAATCATAAAAATCATGTTAGTTTGTCTCTGACTATTCTCCTAAAAGTGTGAGAGTATCTTAGCATAAGAGGATCCAATTATTTAGAATAATAATCTAGATAATAATATTTTTTTCCTCCTAGTACCTCTCCTACTAGGAAAGATATTTTGGCACAAGAAGACTAAATCATTGATACATTTATTCCTTCAAATTATAGTAATGTGGCTTACATAGATGAAGGTTCAAAATTAACATTAGGTCCTTTATTAATAGAATATTTCCAACAACATGAAAGTATACACCCACATTTAATTATTGGACCCCTAAGCCACCTCTCATTATACGACCTCCTAAACCTCATGGTCATATCCTAAACTTTGTTAAAAAAAACTCACTAATAAACATGTGCAGCAATATCTATTGTAGCAACCAAGTTATCGTGTAATTTATCACACATATAATGCTAGAAGTAGTAAATAACCAAAGCAATAAACAACATTCATTCCATTATGGTGCAGGAGCACCTTAGGTTCAGTAGGTTAAGTGCAAGTTGTAATTTTTCTTTTCTTATGTTTGTTTTATGTAATAAGGTCATTTAAGACCATTTTGGGTGTGTTAGATTCCATATTAGGTCATTAGGAGTGTTAGTGGCTCAAGTTGCTTAAAGTTGTTAATTTTGCAAAATGTTGCAAAACATGGAAAATGAAAAGACACAAGTGTAAATGAAGGAATTAAAATGGTTGTAGTTTTAAAATTAGTTGTAAATTGTTGGTACATATTTAAATAGCCCTGGAATATTTGAATCCAAGGTTGGAGAGGTGGTGGTTATTGATAATATTGAAGTTGGAATAATAAAACATCTCTGCTTTCCACATTTTTAAAATGTGTTTTTTTGTTCTGATGATTGGTATGGACTTGTATGACCTCACCATGGCTAAAACCTATTAGAATTGATGGTGCTATGAATATTATTTATTCTCCTTTTGTAGCACTCAAATTTGCTACACTTCAAGCAAGTTAGAGTCATTTTACTAAAAACTACCAAAAACTCTAGTCAAGGTAAAAGTGAGCAAACAAACTAATTTTTAAAGACTTATGTACAAAGTGACCACCCCTAATTTTGAGGTATGTTGTATAAAGACTAAATGGGTATCTGAAACTATTTTTATATTCTTGATACCATATCTACATTGAAAATTATGGCCGCAATACCAAAATTTGTTGCTACCAAGTTTATTCAAGCAATTAGGCCTAGAGACTAGGATAATCAATTTTAAGACCTTTCCTTCCAAAAAAACCATACCTGATTTCTTAATATGTTGAAAAGGGCCCAAATGGGTATCTGAATCTATGTTTACCTTTTTGGTACCAATTCTACCTTGGAAGTTGTGCCCATATTTGTCTTTTTGGAGTACTATAAGGATTTAGGTTTGTTTGTGAAGGGATGATAGGTAGGATGAAGAATTTGAGTTTTTTATGAATCATCTTTGGTCTTATCATGAACATTTCCCCCATTGTGTTTAGAGTGTTCCAAGTGTTGGGTAAAATGTGTGAGGCATTGATGTCTTATTTGTGTTTTGTAACCCCTAAGGAGTTTGTGTTAATCGGGAAGAGTTTGAGTTTATGGAACATGGAGACTAGGTTCATTACCCTATTTTTTTGAAAACATTGTGTCTACCCCTAATCTACATCAAATTGGTATCAGAGCATAAAATTTATGGGAAAATAAGTTTGGATTTTGTGTTGTCTTTTTGCAAGTTGAAGCAAGAACCTAGATGCCAGAAGACAAGGTAATGAATAAAGGAGGATACCTAGGTGAGGTATCAGGAAGACAAGAGGAAGCAAGGTGAAAGAGAATTGCTTGAGAAAGAATGGAAATGTTGAGAATATTTTTCTGTGGAGACTTGTAGAGTAAGGAGGTACCAAGCAAGAAATGAGAGAAAATTAAAGAAAAAAGTGAGATGAAGGAAAATGAGAAAGAATAACAAATAAAAGTGGAGCAAGAGATAATGGAGTGGAGACATGCCTTGGAAGAAATGGAAAAGATGCATGAGAGAATGGAACTTGAGATACAAGTGTCTTGAGAAGGAAAAACAAGCAAGTGGCTGGCATTTTTCAATAAGAAAGAGGCTCAAATGGCCTATCAAGAAGATCATTCAGAAGAGAAGAAGACAAGAGAGGATAGCAGCACCAGAAATTGAAGACTCTTTAATGATGAAGGAAGAGAAATATTTCTAAGAAAGAGAAAATTCAAGAATCACAAATCGATTCTAGTGATATTTTGGTGAGTTAAAATGAGTTTGCACAAGCTAGAGAAGAGGAAAAGTCTATTGATTGTGCAAACTTCAAGGATAGAGCAACATTGGATACCATAGGTTTGGGTGATAAGAGTTGTATTGTTGATTTTCAGACCAAGCCCCTTCCAAACCTAAGACTTTACAGCATTGAAAAGGCAAGTAAAACTCAATCTTTTCTTTTTCCCATTGAAGGTGAAGGATATAAACTTTCATTGCAAACATTTCACAAGGAGATATTGGGAGTTAGATCTGATTTGCTTCTTGTAGTTAAGGGTAGTGAAATTGAGCAAGGAATCATGTTTGTTAGCCTACTGGTTAAAGATAAAGAAGGAAGACACAAACTTTTTGTTGAGATTTCCAACTTGATGGGTAAGTAGCCTAAGGTAAAAATGAAGCAAGCTATGGAAGGGAAGCAAGTTGATATTGCATTGTATACCATCTATCATAAAGAAAGGAAGGAATTGCAAGTTGGAGATGAAAAATACAAGTAAGGGGAGATGTTACTATGTTGAGAAGGTCGCCAAAAGAGTGTGAGAAGCAGGGTAATCAAGGCTGTTATCTATTTTGTTCCAAGTTCTCAACAGTTTTTTATTTTGCGAAGTTCACCTACCTATGCCACAAGTTCAAGCAACCTCAAGTGAAGATGAAGCCACTATGGAACCGTTTCAAAGAAGGTAATATGCAAGGGTCTATGTAGATCATTCAAGGGATTTTACACATGATTCTCAAGTTGCTACCTTCTATTCAAGTGGAGCTTGAATGTTTCTTTTCCTAGAAGTATGGTGTAGGAGCACCTTAGGTTCAATAGGTTAAGTACAAGTTGTAATTTTGGTTTTCTTATGTTTTTAAATGTAATAATGTCATATAAGACCATGTTTGGTGTGTTATATTCCATATTAAGTCATTAGGAGTGTTGATGGGTCAAGTAACTTAAAATTGTCAATTTTGCAAAAAAATTCAAAAATGGAATATGAAAAGACACAAATGTAAATGAAGGAATTAGAATGGTTGTAGTTTGAAAATTAGTTTTAAATGGTTGGTACATGTTTAAATAGCCTTGGAATGGTCAAATACAAGGTTGGAGAGGTGGTGGTTATTGAAAATATTGAAGTTGGAATAATAAAAACATCTTTATTTTCTACACTTTTAAAACATTTTTCTCTATTATGATGATTGGTACGGAATTGTACAACTTCACCTTGTTTTGAAACCCATTGGAATTAGTATTTATAGGAATATTTTTTATTGTTATTTTTTTAACACTCAAATTCATTGCATTTCAAGCAAGTTAGAGTCATTTTACTAAAAACTACCAAAAACCCTAGTTAGGGTAAAAGTGAGCAAACAAACCAATTTTTGAAGGGTTTCATACAAAATTACCACCCTTGATTTTGAAGTATGTTGTATAAAGCCTAAATGGGTACCTGAAACTATGTTTGTATTCTTGATACCATGTCTAGACTAAAAATTATGGCTAAAAACCCACAATTTGCTATTACCGAGTTTGTTCAAGTAATTAGGCCTAAAGACTAGGATAGTCAATTTTAAGAAATGTTTTTCTCCAAAGAAACCATACCCAATTTCTTGATTTGTTGAAAATTCCCAAATGGGTATCTAACTTTTTGCTTACCTTTTGGGTACTAGGTTTGCCTTGGAAGTTGTGCCCAATTTTGTCTTTTTAGAGTACCACAAAGATTTAGGTCTATTTGTGAAGGGATGATAGGTAGAATGAAGAATCTTAGTTTTTGTGAATCATCTATGGTCTGAACATATGTCCCCCATTGTGTTTAGAGTGTTCCAAGTGTTGGGTAAAAGGTTTGAGGCATTGATGCCTTATTTGTGCTTTGTAACCTCTAAGGCGTATGTGTCAATTGAGAAGAGTTTGAGTTTGTGGATTGGTCATGGAGGCTAAGTTCATTACCCTCTATTGTTGAAAACATTGTGTCTACCCCTGATCTACATCACATTAGTTCAATTGTATCTTCAACCCCCACCTAGCCTTCCTCAGCATAGTGGTAAAAAATACGATCTTATTGAGAAACTTTGTAATATTCTAGCCAATATCTCCCTTTGGGATTTGATTGAAATATGAAATACAAATGATGAGATTCTCCAATATGCCTTATAAAATATTAATATATCACCTTCTATCAAACTGAACGATGTAGCAACCTCATTTGATTGTATGCAAGCAACAAGGTTGGATATTACCTTCCCTAAACATGAATTACCTTTGATTGAGGTCCAAAACAAACATTAGTCTTTAATGCTAATGGATAGAATTAATAAACTAGGGTTAGATGAACTCTTATTGATAATGGATTAGGTCTTAAGTTTTGTAGTGTTGATATTCTACATAAACTTAGTGTGGATAAGAATCTCATAAAACCTAATGAACTTTCTCTTTATGGCTTTGATAATGTTAGTAGGAAACCATTAGCAACAATCACACTACCCATTAAGGTAGGGATTGTGGTTTCACCTACCCCTATCCATATCATGCTAGGACCACTTTCATATAATCTTCTTGTAGGTGGACCATGGATTCATGCCATGAAAGGAGTCCTAACTACTCTTCATCATGAGATGAAACATGAATATAATAATAACATATATATAGTAAAAGCTTACAAATAAATTTAAAATTCATAAATCAAATCCAAACATAACACTTCCAACTCTCTTAATGCTTTGATTCCAACTGAAAAAAAGTGGAACCCATAAATAATGAAGATAATGATGATTGTATTTCACTTATAAAAAAACTTTTAGATGATAACTGGGGCTCATTAGATTTTACACCTCATTTCAATGGAGAGTCTAAAATCTCACCATAAAAGTCTAAAGAGTCGAATACAAATGATGATTAGGATATTGTGTCATCTTCAAACACGTGTTTTGGTGATGATGTGGTTTAATACATTTTACACCATCCTCTATTGAAGAGTACAAAATCTCATAATTTAAACCTAAGGGCTCTTGTGTTTTATTTTCTCAATCTTGTTCTACATCAACAAATCCAAAAACATCATCCCATGATGATGATGGGGGTTCTTTACCCTTTTTCCCTCATGTCTTTGTGATTTCTACCCTTACAACTCAAAATTATTTTCATTCTTGTAAAATAATCAATTCTTCTCATAAGAATTTAGATAATACTTCTTCATTTGAATTGGAAAAGTGTTATGGGCTTGGATATAAAATTCTTTCTAAAAGTGGATATAAGGTAAACATGGAAAAAGGAGTTAAGGATCTCATGAAGTCTATACCATACCTTTTGAAAATAGGTTTAAAGGTTTCCAACCTTCCCCTTCATCTACATCTCATTCTTTGTGACCTACTATATTTAAAACATCATGTGGTAAGCAACATTTTCTTCACAAAATAAAAAAAATCCTCCTCCATATTTATTAGATCAAGATAATATTTTGCTGAGGATTCTCAAAGCCTTCTTGATTACTCTTTCTCCTCCAACAAGTAACCAATTTTATAGCAATGACTCACATTTTGCATATTATCAAGTGCATGGTCATTCTACAAATGAATGTTAGGCCTCAACTAGTAAAATAAAACAACATAGGGATTGTGGTGCTCTTCCATGTATTGATGGACCTAATCCTTCTAAATAATAATGTTCTTCCTTTTATGGTGTTTCTCCTCACTATGTGGTAGTTATAGCTTCATGTATTTGCTCATTGTCATTCATGGTGGTACAATCTTAGGTGCAACCATATCTCTAACTATGGTAGCAACACAATAGTCTCTTGAATGGTTGTCCTTGTCTCTACACTTGGGGGCAAGGATAACTAGTTTTTGGAGGTGTTTATTATTTCCAAGGATCCCCTCTTCATCTCTTGTCTCATTAAAATACGAAAATAACAATTATGTTGACATTTTAAGCGAGAGGAATATCACCCTATCCATTTTATAGACATATAGTGAGAATTGTCTTCTTGACATAACCCTTTGGTAGTGGTGTTTTTTAACAAACTCCCACTGTGGTTTTGGTTATCCATTTATCCAATGTGATGTTAAGCATTGATTCATCCCCTATGATGTTAAACTTTTGTGTTATCCCTAAAGTGTGATTGGTAATATAGTTCATGAATTTGGCATAACACAACTTGTTGGCTCATGGATATGAGAACCTTTTTAACATGGCCACCTAGCATAACACAACTTGCTTGCCAATGGAGCCATATGTTTCACAAGTGATTTTACATCAGGTTATCATATCACCATTTTGTTTGAACAACACATTCTATGGATGATGTTTTGTACATATTTGATACAAATTCAAGACTGAGGTCTCTTTACCTTACCAAACTGAATCCTTTTAGTACTAGCCTTGTGTTTTTGTTTTGTGATGTCATATTTTTGCATCATGTTTGTATTATATTTGTCTTTATGTTTTGTTTTCATGTCATTTTTGCAATTTTTATGTTATGTGTTATGTATTTTTCATGTATGCTTTGTGTTGTCATGTTTCATTTCACTTCACACATGTGTTCCTTTTTCCTTATGTTGTATTTTTATAGGATCTTGAATCTTGGGGCCTAGCATGTCTATTATCTTAATGCCATCCTATCTCTTCAAAATTTGTATAATTGAACCCCTCTTGACATATTATTAGTTTAGTGCACGAGTTTGAGTGTAAGTACATACTCTCACTAAAGTGGGGTCTAAATGTAGCATTGGAAATTATCACCCTTGAAAATTTCAGATTAGGTTTAGCTCATCTTTTTGTGCTTGGAATTAATTGTGCATTAATAGCCAATTTTGATAAAAATATTCAAAAAATAAAACCTAGGAAACTAAATTATGCATTTCATATTTTTCCCCAGACACTTTTGATTCTAAAAAATAGGGATCTAGTCTAGGGTGCACCGCACCATAGACCAACATTTTTGGCTCCAAATTTTAATATGTCATTGTTGATAATATATTATGTGAATTTCTAATTTCAATTGTCAATTGTCGGCATTTTTTTTTGAGAAATTATAATAATTACATATAAATATAAAGTATTTTCACCTTTTTAATCCTAGCATAATCAAGGAAGCAATTGGAGAACCTAAAATCATTCAAGAGAAATCAAGAGTAGATTTATCATAATTATTGGAACATTTCATCTTTCAAGCATCATGTCATATGCTATGTGAGTTGTGTTCATCTTTACATGCATTTTATCTATGTGTACTAACATGTGTAGGTGATCAAACCAAATCAATTCAAGCAACAGTTGATCCTAGAAGGTGATGAGTGTGAGTTCAATCTATTAAGGAGATAAAATATAAGTGGTGAGTTGCAGTAAGGTGTCAATTAATTACTTTTTTATCACTAGCCTCTATCCAACCAAGGATACACTCTCTTTTTACATCACAATTTTCCTTTGTGGAGGTAGAAATACCAACATGGGGTTTGAATTAGGCAAGCCCCTATATGGCACAACCCTTCCCCTCATTTCATGTGTAGGTTACAAATCTAAAGTGAGTTGAAGGAAGATTGATTTTTTGTTCATTCATGCATTGAAATATGATGAAATCAACCATGATCAACAAGTGAGAATGAAGATGAACTTCCACAAAGCGTAAGCATAAAAAAACTAAATTGATATTCAAGATATGAAATAACAATCATTATGGATTACTGAATGAATATAGTGAAGGATTGAATATCCTTATGTAGACTAAAATGAACTAAACATCAGATCTCTAAATGGTGGAGTTCAACTCAACACATGTGATGGAGTTATGACTAAGACCAGAGTGAGATAAAAAAATGCAAGAATTAGTTAAGTCACTCAACTGATTGAAATGGATGATTAATGCAATAACACTCCCAATTAGAACTAGATGATCTCTTCCTAAGTTTGCATTAAGCACTAGACTAAATTATTGATGATTAATTTACTCCAACACCCTCCCTAAATGATGAATGAGGAGAAGCAAAAAATAGATGAAGGAAAATAATGCAATCATGGATGTAGAATGGGTCCCGACACAAGGCCTAATGAGGTAGCCATCAACAACATTAAAGTTTCTCACAACTGTGGAAAAGGAAAAAACCTCATGGGAACAAAAATCATCTCCAAATGAGAAATAGAAAGAAAGTACAAATGAAATTTCTCAAGAGATTCTCTCAAGAATATATGTATAGACATACAATAAAATACCCCCTAATAGGAGAGAAAATTACAATATGAATCCCCCCCATAAAGAAAAAGCTCTCATGCCAATGATGAACATCTGAAGAAATAGATTCACTGGTGATTGGAGAAGCCAATCCAAAAGAATGGGTGATTCTAGAATCCAAATCCAAATGATGTTTTCCTCTGAAAACTTCTCATGTTTCCACATGTTGGAAAGTGATGATGTCAATCTAAGATCCTGTGAAGACTGATAGAGAGCAAGCTGCAAAAGAAATGAAGATGGTGAGCCAACAACGGTGATGTGGCTGTCAACAAAGAGGAGATGAATGTCCTCAACAACATATTCAAACTAAAGAAGAAAGCTAAAATTGTTGGAGGACTTCAAATATTCCCTTTGGAAGGGATGATGCCATATCCAATGCTCAATATTGTCCATCTAGAAAGAAACTTTGGAAGCACTCAAGAATGTGACTCTAGAAGCTCATGTAGTCAAAAACCTAGAACAAAAGAACACTTTTGACTGCCTATTAGAGGAATACTGCATAGCTTGATAGTTAATTAGCAATTTTTAATATTCTAAGTTTGTTTACTTAGAATAAAAATGAAAGAAACCTAGATACAAAGGTTTACATCTGCCTTCATTGTGGTGAAAATCTTCACATAAATCTAACAAACTCAGCTCTAAGTTAGTTCTTTGCAACCTCCAAATGGAATAATTGACCCCCAAATTTAGAGATTGAGCTACAAATAAAAAATAAAATTTCTCCAACTGTAGACCATACACCTTGAAATAGAACCTCCAAATGCAAAAGACCTCTCCCAATCACCACAAAGAACCTCACACTCTTGACTTGTAGATTAGGCATGGAAAATCAAGTTAATCTGCCTTACAAAAAAGTGAATCAGCCTACCACAAACAAATCATAGCTACTACAGAAGAAAATCAAAGCTTTCATAGATCGGTTAAGGGAAAGAAAACACCAAAAGCCTCCACCAGATCTCCCTTGTGTGGTTTCCAAAAGAAATTTTCCCTACACAAAGTGAAATTGGGTGCACACGGGCCTCATCCTTTCTCATGACCTTTGCAGATGAATCCATTGCAAACACATTGCAGATTTGGGAAGCTTATTGAACCAACAATTTTGGAGTGTGTTTTTCTACGAAATTCTCTTGCACTCTTAGGATATTTCACCTAAAAGGAGAGAGATAGAACCCCAAACGAAAATTGAAGTGGTTTACTCAAACAAAGGATTGTATGATGTAATTAAGACTAAATGTAATGATGTAAATGCAACTAAATGATGTAATTGATTGACTATTAATGCAAAACTAATAAAATGTAAAATGTATGAAAACATAGTGAGGTTTGTAAAAATGAACAAGAAACATGCAAAAATGAACTCATAAATGAAAGAGACTGAAAGGAGTGCACCTAGAGATAGATTATAGATCTGAGAAGATTCTAGAATGCTTGAAAAATAATTGTTTATGACCAGTGAGACTCATTCACCATTGATGATGAATCAATCCTCTTACTAGTGAAATCTCCTAAAATAGGTTTCCGACTATCAGGAACAGGAATCTGACAAAATCAAAATTTTCAGCCCTTAGGTGGGACTCATTCTCCACTGATGGCAAATCATTCCTCCTCCAAAATTCTATGAAATCAAAGGTCAATTTTGTAGCTCCAAATCCACACTTGTCTTCTTGTCAGGTTGATGGAATCAAATATATAGAAAATGGACTGTAGGTTGTCTCCAAGCTTGAAATAGAGTTTAGTTGACTTGAAACACTTTTTTTACTTCTTCACCACCTTTCAACACCTAATTTTTTGACAAATATGCATACAAAAGTTTACAAACACACATGCAAAAGGGGAAAAATGGTTGAGGGTTAGGGTATAGGGATTTTCCTTGGTCAAATCCCACTTTGGTAATCAAACCCTTAATAAAGAAATGAAATGAAATAAGCAAGGAAATGATGAATAACAACATACAAATGTCCTCAACTCACCACAACCTTGTTGAAAAAATATGAAGATATGTCAATGGTTGCTCCAAAATGCTTGATGTTTGCTTGATTGAATGATACAATGATTCTTTGAATGCAAGAATGCTAATTGAAGTTGAATGAGTGAATGAAAATGAATGGGGAGATCTAAAATGAGGAGAAAAACACTTATTTATACACATCTATGCCCTAATACCCTGATAATACCTCATCACATGCCGACATAAGGTATTTTGAAATAAAAACCCAGAAGAAAATTTAAATTATTTTGAATTTTGAGCAAAGAGGCATTCATTCGCCACCCATGGCGAATGGGTCCCACCTTGGGCTTGCAAGCGGGTGTTGAGAATTAAGTCACATTTAATGTTGTTTGTCATGTTTACATTCAAAAATACACTTAATTAAGTCTTGTGGGCAGTGATTGTTTTAGTGGCTAATATTTGCCAATTGGCTAATAGTTAAAATTTGGGAATCCAAAATTGGCTAATAGTTCAAGCTATAATATGACATGAATAGCCACAATTTTACAAAAATTTATTATAGTATTATTTAAATCACCAAAATAATTATTTTATTAAAAAATACAAATAAAAAGTGTGCCACAATATTTGATACATGATTACATTGGATTCGCCTAAATTTTATAAATTATAGTAGAAACCTATATTAATTAGTCAATACTATATCATAAAATTTATTAGTTGCTTTAGGACCATATTTATATTTATCTTTAGTTTTAACTATTGATTTATAATATAATATAATGGACCTTCTTGCATTCCATGAGGTAAAATATAACCACATTTGTAATGCTCATGAGGTCCACAATTTTGGGTCTCAAGAGCATTATAGATTGTGGGTACATTTTACCTTGCAGAGTACAATGAGGGTCATTAGATCAATGATATAAAATAAATTTTGAGCCCCATGAGAATTATAGATCATGGGTACAGTTTACCTTGTAGAATACAATAAGGGCCATTATATTATATTTTAAAACAATGGTGGCAAGTAAATATTATATTTTATCCCTTAAACCCATCGATAATTTCCACCCTCATACCCTTAATTTTCCATGAGAATAAATTATTTTTAGATTGGATGGATTCACCATCATAATTAATGTGTTTTCCTATTATTTTTTAATATTTTCCAAAATTTTCTACAAAATTTTAGTGATGTAAAAATAATCGCCAATAAAATTAATATTTTTTGAAAAAAAGGAAAGATTTTCCAATCAAATTTTTTTCCTAAAAGAATGAAAGATTTAGGGTATGTGCAAGATCATGATAGGCCAAAAAGTGGCACAATATGATGGGTATGTATCGATGAATATTTTAAATACCCAAAATTGATGAAACGAAGGTTTCTAAAGGAGACTTCTCAACTTTCACGATATAAATTATGCTTCTTTACTTTAACTTAATAAGTAATTATTATTTCATTTTCTATTCAAATTATGACTAAAGTCCCCGATTGATAGGCTAATTGAACATCTATATTAAATCCAGATCACATTTGAATCCAAAACATCTCTGTCACATTCTATGCTTCACATACTATACGCATTAAAAAGAAAATTTGAATTTCATGAATTTTGACCAAGGAAGATGGTCGACATATGAGTTTTTATATTTTTTAAAAAGTTGTAATAAAAAAATCATAATTAATTATTCACTTGGAAAAAAATACAAAAAAATATGCATCACATCGAGGCATGAGTCCTCTACTCATATCTAAAATATTATAAAAAATATTATCATTTTATTGTGGTTAGGGTGGTTAGATAGACACCTACTTCTTATATTTTCCCTAAAATTTAAATACCACTGCATTGAAATTTCAGATTTTCACCAAATAGATTTTTTTTTTTAAACAAACCTTGTAGTTTAGAAACTACATTCAATTTGCTATAGATTCTATTCTTACATATTTTTAAAATAATATAGATAGCTTATTCAAATTTTTACATCAAGTTGCCTAACTCTGATTTTTCTGAATTTTTTGCCACTTAAGAGCCTATTTTTTCCATGATGATCCTGCACATACCCTTCACCAATATTTTATATCATTTTTTGAGGGGATATTCTTAAATTTATCATTGCTTGTGGGTGCATAAAGGGGTCAAATAAAGCATAAGAAAGGTGTAAATAATGAAGGTAATCCTAGAAAAGCGTCTTGTTACAAGACTTTACAACACTTGAGAATATGACTTAATAAGTGATAAAAAGGTGATTTTTAGGTGAGTTATAATAAGAATAGTCTATAAAATTTTAGAAATGTGTTACAACACTTCACAATACCTTCACAAGACATCGTAATTTGAATGTTTAGGACCTAATGTGAATGCATGAGTCACATTGCAACATAAAATCTAAGCAAAATAGACCAAGCATCATGAAAGAAAGAGCTAAAAGACCATGAAAATTCTAATGATCTATTTTTCTATGGTACATTTAGCCTCCACTTTAGTGAGAGGATGAACTCGCTTCAAACTCACACTAAAGTAGCCATGCATATCGAGAAGGATCCAAATGCACTTATGCTAGCAAGATGGAATAACAATGATCAAGAGGGATGATCAAGCCCCCAAGATGAAGATCCCATGGAAAACTAACCATAAGAGAAAAGGATCACACAAGTAAAAGAAAGAGAAGAAAAGGGAGAAATGGATTAAGCTTCGATCATTTGTCCAACTAGTTGTGGATTAGATATAGGTTGTTTGTGACAAAAAGAGAATGCATACTCACTCTAGGGAAACAAAACTCATGGCAGTCTACCAGGTGAGAAGGCCCAAATGGTGAGAAAAATGCACTAGTTGGTATGTACTCACAAACACATAGGTGACTATGGGGAAAGTCATGTTGTTGAGTGGGCTTCCCGCTCAACCATATCAAAGTTATACCTCCTAATAACTTTAATAAGGTGCCACAAAGGAAAAATGTCAGTTTGTGCTTCATGATACAAGAAAAGCTCTATATGGTTAGAACTCGTGAACAAATTCAAAGGTACCACAGACATGCAAGTTGTGTTATTCAAGGTGGAAAATATGTAAAATGTAAAATGCAAAACTATAAGATGTAAAAGGTGTTCAAAGGAGTCTTGTTAAGTTAATGCAAGGTTTATCAGTTAGAAAACATTATATCTAATGTCTCCAAGAGAGGACCAATCAAAGAATAGAATATCTACAACTTAGGGGATGTAGTGCATCACTTCAAGCCACTAAGAGGAATGTAATATGCTAAGATAGATCACACTTATGAAAGACATCATACCCAATGTCATCCACAAAGTGACAAATGCATCATATGAAGTGACAAGGCTACACTAAGAACAAAGAATGCAAATGAAATGATGCCAATGTATGCCCCCCACTTTAAAGAAATTGCTACACACCGTTCTACGAGAAATTAATTTAAAGTAGTGAAGGAAAGAAAATGCAAGAAGAAAACAAGACATGAGAGCCAACTTCAAAAGCCCCTATGCCAAGTCATATGTTTCCAAGTAAAGTTGTTGCATGTAAATGAAAAAGAAAACAAAAGAAAAGGAGTTTACCCTCCAGAAAGGAGCACACCAAACACATAAGGGATCTATGGATTTGGGGTTGGTATGTTTGTTGTTGCAATGTTTTGATTAAAGATCTCAGAACTATCACTATTTCCAAAAGCACATAGAACTGGAAGAATGACACAAAGAGAGCAAAAAAAAGAAAAAGAAATTCCATTTTCGGTCAACATGGAAGAGACATTGTGGTCTCAATGCTTTGCATCATCTCCAAAAGGAAAAACACAAACAAAAAGAAAATGAAAAGGCCCAAAAAAAGAAGCTTTTGGGTCAACATGAAGGAGACATTGTGGTCCCAATAACATGCGTCATCACCAAAAGGAAAAAGACAAGAAAAAGAAAAAGTAAAAAGGAAAATGGACCAATTGGGCCAACATGGAAGAGACATAGGGCATCTCAACACTCCGCGTCATCCCCAAAAGGAAAAGCACAAGAAAAAGAAAAAAAGAAAAAGAAAAATGTACGACATAGAGAAGAATAGAGGTACAAATAGAGGAAGTGCACAAAGAGAGAGAGAACAGTAAACGTGCATTACGGGGGAACACAATACAAACATAAAAGCACAAAAAAGAAAAGAAAATACAAAATACAAAATGGGGTAGTAATGCAAATGCAAGTCAACAATTAATTGAGTTATTGGCTTCTCAATCTCAAGTAGTATAAGCGAAAAGTGAATAACATAGTTAAGAGACAAAGGACAAATACATTACGGGGACAAGGCTAACAACTTCTTTCCTGCACATAGTGTAAGACAAGAATGAGCCAAGGTAGGTGATGGGAAAGATCATACAATAGTGAGAATGGAAAATTCTACAACTATGGCATGATAGAGGGATTTAGTTTTAAGGGATGCGAACCATAGATTTTTGGTTCCTATGTACTTCTTTAGCTCTTCTAGGGTTTTTCACCTAAAAGGAGAGAAATAGGGCCCAAAAATGCTAAGGGTTCATTTAAATAATGTTATGTGTGATGTTTTCTAAGCTAAATGAAGTAAACTAAATGCAATTAAGTGATCAAAAAGACTGAATATGAATGTAAAACTAAGATCGATGCTACGTTTGAAAACATAGTATTGTTTGCAAAAAGCTTTGAAGAATGAACAAAAATGCAAATTAAACTAAAAAAAATGTTTTCTTTCAGAATGTGTGCACCTGGAAAACTAAGGAAGACTGGAAGAAAATCTAGAAAATTGATGAAAATTGAATTTGAGTTGACTGGTACTCATTTGCTACACTAGGTGAAT
Source organism: Sequoia sempervirens (assembly GCA_007258455.2). Lineage (NCBI taxonomy): Eukaryota > Viridiplantae > Streptophyta > Pinopsida > Cupressales > Cupressaceae > Sequoia > Sequoia sempervirens. The sequence continues at coordinate 239,140,656 of VDFB02379711.1, forward strand.
CAGTCCTAGGTCAGGACTTCTCTACAAATAAGTTGTTTTCTATTAGTTGGGAACTTGGATATGCATCTAGCTCAAATTTGTGCTTCAGGAGGGACTCATCCCACATGCAAGATGAATCAGTCCACTTTGGAATTTCTGCAACTTTAAATTTCAAATTTGTACCTTGACACTTGCACAACAATTTCTGACAGAAACTCGACTTTAGATCTTGAAAAAATCCTACAAAATAGCTTAAAATTATTTTTCTAATGGGGGGTTTTCCTTGGTCAAACCCCTAGTTGGGTAATTAAACCTTGAATGGAGAAAAATATGCATAAAACCCTAGCCTTAGATTTTTCAAAGACTAGGAAAGTCTGAATCATAACAAAAACCCTATTCTATTGATCTAGAATAAGAAATGCAAAGATGATTCATATGATGTAATATCTCAACCCTAGAAACCTTACAACACATGAAAGATAGGAATGAAATGACATGCAAATGATAAACAAACAAAATGCAAACCTTAATCTAAAGATACAGTAAAAATGGAAGAAGGAATCAATATGAAACCAAGTCCTTATGTGTGATTTAGTGGCTAGTTGCACTTCCTCACCCTAGATTTCTTTATGATTCACCATAGGCATCCATCATCAACCCTTTGCAATGTTGAATTCTTGACCAAGAGAGCGAGCTTCAAGAACTACAAAAACCCTAGTTTGCTGCCCTAAAACTATAACTTTTTCTAATAAGACTTGTTGTAGAAGACTTGAATTTATGAATTGCTCTTGAAAAATGATAAAAAGATGTGAAAAATGACCTAAAATGAGTATTTATAGAAAAAAACACCTTATTTTCCCATTATTTAGACCTAAGAGGTCGATATTCACTAGAAATTTAAGTTAAATTAAACCAATTCTCGCTCAAAATTGAATTTTCCCTCAAAGGGGACTCATTCGCCAGCCTTAGCAAATGGGTCCCACTAGAAGGGACTCATTCGCCCAAGGTGGCGAATGGGTCCCACTACTAATTTTTAGAGGTGAGTTTTCAAGGTATGAGATAATTAAATGTTGTTTGTTGGGTTTTATGTGATTTTATGAGGTAAAATGGGCCTCTAGATAAAAATTAATGGGTCTAAGGGGCCTACAATGTTATTTTGAAGGGTAAATGATGTGAAGGGACTCAAAAGTGGGTCCAATTATGCATGAAATTGTCTCTTTTCTCAAGAGGGTCCAATTTTCTATGACACATTTAGCCCACACTTTAGCACCCATATGAATCTATGTGCATATGTAAGCTAAAGAACTCTAAATTATGCACCTTATTACATAAAAGGATACTCATTCAAAAGATGGGAGAACAAAGCCCCTAGTGTAGTTATTTGTACAACCAGAAAATTAGGAACCACATCCTACAACACACATCTGTTAATTATCAAAAAATCCTTTTATCTAACTCCTAGGAATCCAATTTGAGGGTAGATGTATGCCCCCCGCCCTTTATTTTGCTTGCTTTAGGGAGGTGGAATCAAGGTAGCAATCTAGCCACAACGAATAAGAAACATCATATCGTAGGGAATTTCCAAGTACTATGCCACATAACGATAAAAAAATTATGATGTCGAGTGTGGAATCATGATTCCAACGCATCAAACAACATTGAAAATGGATTA